>OY759194.1:11754623-12982123 GCA_963662085.1 Eupithecia inturbata | reverse complement strand
TAATAAAATGCAAGGGAGGGTTTTTCGACGAAAAATCTGTATAAAATATGAGCGACATTTTTAAAGTAAATGGTTGATTTTTCTTGATTTTTTTGTTTTCTTCATAATGTATGTGTATTAGGAAATAAGTATTTTAATTCATAATTAAACCTCTTGCTTTGTATTTTGAGTTTTATTTCATTTTCCTACTTTGATGTAGGTGGTCTCAAACTTTTGGCCGGCAGTTATATCAGTTATCTAGTACCCATAACACAAGCTCTGCTTAGCTTGGGACTAGATGATGCTGTGTGGATAGTCCAGCATTATTAATTAGTAGTAATTTGGTTATGCACCTAAATATAAATATTCGTCACTACTAAAAGCATCTCTTATTTATTTTTCTCGTATGATGAATTTTTCTCATAGTTTAGGATGAAAACAGAGTGTGCCACACGGGACCAAAATTATTTAACCTTGAGCGACGTACTTTGGATCCCTCGCTACGCTAAGGATTCAAAAAATCGCTGTCGCCTACTTTATTTTGTTCCCTTGTGATACAATCTACTATTTAAAATCCTGGTACATAACTAATTTGGTTATCCTTGATCCCAGGGAGCAACCAGAAACCTCAGAAGAGCTCAGCCTAGCAATGTTCCTAATGGAGCGAGCGAGTTTAAACAGCGTCGTAGCAAACTACCTGTACTGGTACCTACTCATCGAGTGCGAGGACCAACGTGCGCCGCAAGACCGCAACGCGCGCCACATGTACCTCGCGGTCATGAGGACCTTCTCACATAGACTGGCTAAAGGTAATTAATAAATAATGCTGGACACATCATCTTCCATAGCCCCAAAGATTCAGATTTTTATTGGCAACAGGTCTAATCGTATAATGGGTATACATTCTTACTTAACCGACAACCGCTGGGGTAAAAGTGTTCACGAGTAGAGACCGCGACTCGGCAAACGTAGTGTACGTAATGCACGCCTGAGTGCGTACCCTCCGGCCAGGTTGGATGACTATCTGCGAAAGACTGCAGGCAGATGCTGGATGCGGCAAGCTGAAGACAGGGCGCGTTGGCGCTCATTTGGGAGGCCTATGTCCAGCAGTGGACTAAGATAGGTTGATGATGATGATACTTACTTAAAGATAACACGTCATTTAATTTTATTTTATTGGTAAACAAAACAGAAGACAATCGAATCATGGCAAGTAAAAGTTAAGAACTATGGTTCTTATACTACATAGATTGAGTTCCAAAACTTGCAACACAACATGATTTTACAATAGAGCAGTAAAAGCATATAATATCGTAATTATAAAAATGGAGTTAAAGAGTACTCACACCTAGACCCGGGCTAAATACCTGCATATAATACAAACTTCTATCCCGCAGCACTTTGAAACCACATCCTCCCGTGTCGTAGGCGGACCTTCGCTAGCTGCGCCACTGAGGTCGCAAAAAGAGTAAAATCAACAATATAGTTTTTTTCCCAGGTAACACAGACCACCAACGGACGCGGTCGTTCCTCGCTCGCCAGCAAGTGTTCATCGACAAGCTAGTGAAACTAGTCAAGACAGTCACTAGAGAGAGTGGCAATAGAAATAAGAAGGCAGAGAGGCTGCAGCAGGTTAGTTACTAGCGCCATCTTTAAAATGTTATAGTATTAACCATCAGTGCGGAGGTCTATATTCCGATATAATGTAAGGTGTCAGCCTTCGATCAGGTGTTCCGCGCGGCCCCCATACATTTACAATGCGCACCCTGAAACCGTCTGACCAAAAGATAGACCATTTGACAAGTTGGTCTACGATTTCAACTAGTGTCATGTTAGCGCTCGGACAAGAAGCATGTCTAGCAAAATTGCAAAAATCACACGTCCAAGACGCAAAAAATTACGGGATTTCCTACTTTCAGTAAAGTTTTATTTCATTTTGTATTACTATAATGTGCTATTCACCTTATCCTTAAGAAATCAGCGCTGAACATTATTTTTTGGTTTGCCTATGTTACAATTTTGACTTTGTTCTTATTTCATGGCTATTGCTTTTATATTTGTTTTTATTTTATGGTTTTTGTGCGTTGTTTTTTTTTATAAAGAAACTAGTTTGCAAATATTACTGGTTTAAACATTTATAAAATTATAGCAATAAGTAGTAGTTATTTTAGTTTTGATTTTTTTTTCTATTATTGTTGCTTTATATTTGTTTAGTATTGACTATACAGAAACAGATCTGTGACTAGGTACACTAACTACCTACATACCTAACTATTTTTTGTCTGAAATAAAAGATTTTTATTAATTTTATTATTAATTAGAAGGAACCAAATGAATTTAAAAATGATAAGTACTAGGTAACGGTATGATTTTGAGATTGTTCCTATAAAAAAACAGCGTTTATTATTTTCAGGTACCTACTATAATTAAAATAAAATAAATTCGACTCCACGATCTCTTCTTCCGTATGCGCAGAACTTGTCACGCCTCTGTGCAAACTGTCTGCGTCAAACAATTTCGTAGAAAATTTCAAGTGTAATTTTTGTAAGGTTCTATGTTACTTACAGGGGAGGCGGCAGAAACCTCTTTGATCGATTGTTTTAGCAAACAAAACTGTCTCTAAAGCCGGAATTACATTACGAAATTAGTGTCATGCATGTTGAAATCAGTTTCACGAAAGTAGTTTCGATATATGCGAATGTAATTTCGTAAAATAAAAATTGTCGTGAAATCCACAGTATCGCAGTAACCATGGCCCCATCAGCCTCAAAGCTATATTTTACACACATTTAATAGACAAGAGTGTCTCTTGTCGCTGATATTCATTGATGAATTGTATATTTTTATCTGTACTCCATCTTTGGTTTGCCATTTTCAACGCTTGAAGCGCGCGCAATGATAAAAATACACACGTCCGCACAGAACAGGCGCTTTCGCGACACTAGTTTCACGTCGCATCTATGAAATTAGTTGCATGACACTAATTTCACCTAAAATTTGCGCAGGGCACGAAACTCATTTGCATTCATGAAATGAATGCATGCATTACGAAAATATTAAATTACATGTGAAACTTGTTAAAACTAATGTCACGAAATTAATTTCATGCCACTAATTTCGTAATGTAATTCCGGCTTAAAACTCAACACAAATCTAGGCTTCACAATATTTTTGAACATAGATTAACAAATACTGAGCCAAACTGAACAAAACAAACATGGAAACACTTCGAAAAATATACAACAGTGAAAAAGTCATGAAATTCGGTCTACAATTGGCGAAGATATCGAGTTACAAGTATACTGTTGTATACTTGTACGTAAACAATACACCCGAAAGGACCTCATTCTTTTTTAAGTTTATTAAGAAGCCGAATCTAGGCCTAAATGATGCAGTGTATTGACACCCAAAGCCCCAACGCACTTTTTATTAATTAAATTTTCACTTCCAGCTGCTAGCCGATCCAGACGCCTTCAAATTCAACTTCACAAACTTCGAACCCATGCCGTTTCCTCTCGACCCAAGCGTCACCATCAAAGGAATCGTCGCTAAGAAGGCATCTCTCTTCAAGTCAGCGCTGATGCCGTCCAAACTGACGTTTCTTACCACAGAGGGCGTGGAGTACGAGGCTATATTCAAGCATGGCGACGATCTGAGGCAGGACCAGCTGATTCTGCAGATGATCACCCTGATGGATAAGTTGTTGAGACGGGAGAACTTGGATTTGAAGCTTACGCCGTATAAGGTGAGTTTTTGGGACATGTGACATACGAAAGAGAAATAAAATGGTCGTCTTACAATATCAGAAAAAAGGATACCTACGTCGTTTTTTGCCAAACGTGATGTTTTTACTTATGCGTGTGGAAAAAATAACTCAGTATAATCCAAATAAACCCAAAATATAGCATGTCATCCTAGAGTCCAGTATTATTTCTGGGTAATGTTCAAATATGTGACGGATCAAGTAATACAAACAAGATCTGTTTTTGTTCTTTAGGGCCACCCAATCATTAATGGCAGCGATGATGCTGTGTGAAAATTTTCCGTATTATTTATTGATTCACTTTGTTGTCTCACAAATGATTATCCGTTCCAGGTGTTAGCCACAAGCTCAAAGCACGGCTTCCTCCAGTTCGTAGAATCAGTAACAGTAGCCGAGGCACTAGCCGCGGAGGGCAGCATCCAGAACTTCTTCCGCAAGCACGCCGCCTGCGAGGGCGCCCCCTATGGCATCCGGCCGGAAATCATGGACACATACATCCGGAGCTGTGCCGGATACTGTGTCATCACTTATCTACTCGGTGAGTGTCTCTATATCATCATTATCTTGACCTTTTCTTACTTCTGCGGAATGGAGTTGTCTAAACGACTAACACTACACACGTGCATAAATGTCCCACTGCTGACCTTGGCCACTTTGATCTCTTCACGCGTGTCGACCTTGAGCCTACACTTGGTTAGCACTTAGCATATCTATACAAGACAGAGTGGGTCCAGCTGGCTCAGGGTTGAGCGTGCGGTCAGTCTTACTTAGGCCCGTATAATGAAAGCTTGCTCAGTCATCGAATTACAAGTCATCAAATCTATCTTTGAGTAACGATTTTCTATGGCAAAAGCGTTACTCAAGCATAGATCGATGACTGAGCATGGTTTCATGATACGGACCTAAGAAAGACGTCAGTCTGTCGAATCCTGAGCCAGCTAGACCCACTCACTGACCTCGTGGAATACATCAAAGAATCAGAGGCGGCATATCTTTATCAACGACTAAGCTACCCTCAGTGACAAATGCAACTCAAAGTCAACCTTCAAATTTACGAACTCGACTGGACTTGAACCCCATTGAACAAGTCATACTTTAACAAATTAAAATATTTGTTCCCAGGCGTAGGCGACCGTCATTTAGACAATCTTCTCCTCACAAAGTCCGGTGCTCTCTTCCACATCGATTTCGGCTACATCCTAGGCCGTGATCCTAAGCCGCTACCACCGCCCATGAAACTGAGCAAGGAAATGGTGGAGGCGATGGGCGGAGTGCACTCAGAACTCTACCATCACTTCAGGAAGCAGTGCTATACCGCCTTCCTGCATCTTAGAAGGTATGATACTGTTTATTTATGAAACTGGCTACATCCTAGGCCGTGATCCCAAGCCGCTGCCACCGCCCATGAAACTGAGCAAGGAAATGGTGGAGCCGATGGGCGGAGTGCACTCAGACTCTACCATCACCAGCAATGTCAAAGAGCTGATGTTTCTCACTTTCCTAACCCCATGTCATAAAAAGTTAGAGGTCCTTTGGAAGGCATGCTTGTGACCTAAGGTCTACATTTTGAAACGGCTAAAGCCAACCGCACAGAGTCTTCTTGTATAAGTAAAGAAAAGCTATACGGTTTTGGCAGACTGACTTGAAATTTCGTTGTACCTATGTAAATGCAGGCATCGGCAACGTATTGCATTCAGGATACCAATTTATGGCTTTTTGAATTATTTTGACTATTGACTTGAATTTATTTTGCTCAGATAATTTTATTTATAATCTGTCAAATTAGGTATACGTCACAATTTGTTTTCACATAACAAAATGAAATAATAATAAAATTAATGAACACTATGGAAAATTCAAAAATTCGTCGTAGAGGTATATGTAATTAGAATATTTAGCAAATGGAACCGCTATACAAATTTTACACCAAACACCCCTCTCCGATTTTGTAGCGGGAGGAGAGGTAAACACGTACACCTCACAGAGGCGGTATTACGCTCACATTCGCAAAAAAAACTTGTGTACCTACGAACCCACACTAAACCAATGAAGTAACTATAATATCCATGTGATCAAATTTTTGCGAATAATTTCACGGTCTTAAACGCGGTCCCGGATTGCCACACCAACCATTATTTTGCTACACACTACGTATGTACCATGGCATCTTGTATTGTTTGGGTGTCGTTACCTTGGCAACAGAAATTATATTTTTATGTGAATCTTGTGTTGTTATTATTATAAAGTACATACGAAATAAGAAACATCGTTTAAGAATCAAGAAACAAAATTTAATGTTTTTGCCTTCCGAGTACACGATTGCACTATACAACATATTGCGGAGCTCTGCTCAGCGATACGAAGCAATGCGAACTGGCTTGAGAGCCCGGGCGATTGATAATATATACCGTGCCAAGCATATCTTCAAATGGTTTGTATGTGTGTGTATGTAGTTTTCGGAGGGGAAAAGAGTTTGTAAATCGTTTCCATTTGCTAAATATTCTAAGTAGGTATAAAACGTCTACGAGCCAGTTTATAAGGTCATTCTTAAAATTTTCTAGTCTCGATGCGTTCCTAACCGTTTCTGGCAGCTTGCTGTAGGTAGACGGTCCCATTACGTGCGTCAACTTGTCCGATTTGGCCAGTCGTCTTGCCGCAGGCACCAGCAATAATTAATTGAGATCCGTTCACCCGATTAGGCGTGAAAAGGTAACAGACAGACATACAGAGTTAGACATAGAGTTACTTTCGAATTTATTTAGTATGGATTATTTTGCTCATTGTTTTTATTGAATTATTTTGATTGTGATTTGTTATGTTGACTACTCTATTGTATTAGATTATACGTGTAAGAATATATTGTAATGTTTTGAATAAATACAATAACTTAATACAAAAAAATGGTCAATACATGTAATGTTTTGAAAAAATACAATAACTAAACACAAAAAATGGCCAATAGATGTAATGTTTTGAATAAATACAATAACTAAATATAAAAAATGGTCAATACATGTACTGTTTTGAATAAATACAATAACTAAATACAAAAAAATGGTCAATACATGTACTGTTTTGAATAAATACAATAACTAAACACAAAAAAATGGTCAATACATGTACTGTTTTGAATAAATACAATAACTAAATACAAAAAAATGGTCAATACATGTAATGTTTTGAATAAATACAATAATTAACACAAAAAAATGGTCAATACATGTACTGTTTTGAATAAATACAATAACTAAATACAAAAAAATGGTCAATACATGTAATGTTTTGAATAAATACAATAACTAAACACAAAAAAATGGTCAATACATGTACTGTTTTGAATAAATACAATAACTAAATACAAAAAAATGGTCAATACATGTAATGTTTTGAATAAATACAATAACTAAACACAAAAAAATGGTCAATACATGTACTGTTTTGAATAAATACAATAACTAAATACAAAAAAATGGTCAATACATGTACTGTTTTGAATAAATACAATAACTAAATACAAAAAAATGGTCAATACATGTAATGTTTTGAATAAATACAATAACTAAATATAAAAAATTGTCAATAGATGTAATGTTTTGAATAAATACCATAACTAAACACAAAAAAATGGTCAATACATGTACTGTTTTCAATAAATACAATAACTAAATACAAAAAAATGGTCAATACATGTAATGTTTTGAATAAATACAATAACTAAACACAAAAAAATGGTCAATACATGTACTGTTTTGAATAAATACAATAACTAAATACAAAAAAATGGTCAATACATGTAATGTTTTGAATAAATACAATAACTAAATATAAAAAATTGTCAATAGATGTAATGTTTTGAATAAATACTATAACTAAATACAAAAAAATGGTCAATAGATAGAGAGATTGAGATAATTTAGTAATTGTCTTCATGGTCGGGAGCTACTTCTTAATAAAATCTTGTTACGTCGTTCCAGACACGCAAATCTGATGCTGAATCTGTTTTCCCTGATGGTGGACGCGTCGGTGCCCGACATCGCGCTCGAACCGGACAAGGCGGTCAAGAAAGTGCAGGACAAACTCAGGTACCTTACTGACAGAAGGATATGTTTCTTCTAGACCTTCGTGATACATCGACAGCCACATTGTCACTTACCATCGAGTGAGATTGTGGTCAAACGAAGGTCTATCACGATAAAAATTGTATTTTATATATTGAAATCATAGACATAGTGTAGTAATAATATGTAGTAGTCTATTAATTATGTAGTTAAGGATTAAACCACTTTCTTTTCCTGTATAAATGTTGTGCACACGTAGATACCCACATAACCTTGTCTGTCTCTCTCTCTCCCAATAAGGTTTGCTGGAAGAGAACTCTTTTTAGGGTTAGCTCGCCTTCGCCATCCCTTCTCTAGTTTTATGTTTTTTAATGTATGTTTTATTTAGTGCAATAAGAATACATATTATAGTTTCCAAAGAGCGCATTGGCTCCTGGACGTGACGTGACGTGACGTGACTATTGGCGGTATTATCGATGGAGAGCGATCTCTACTAACTAAAAGCATGGTCTAGCATAGCTTGATGATAGGCAGATAGAATTCTCTACCTGCTAACTTGTGGGTTGCGTAGACAACTTCTACACAAAATATTAATTGGACTTGACAACTAAACGTTTATACGTCAAAGGACCGACAAAGTCCTGTTTTGCTAAACTAATCGCTTCACTATGACAATGGTATCATAATCGCAGAATCGCCACCATATAGATAGACATGTTTTGGTATTCAACCTTACTTTAAAAAAAACTACAGATGGAGAGACGCACGTCAAAGTGTCAAGATTAAAACGAATCTGGAACCATTTTATCAATTTCAGCACCGCACGCAGAATTGGAGTTTATTTTATCTAAGGTTTATACGTGATGATTCTGAGACATATTATTGTCATAGTGAAGCTATTGGTTAGCGGAACTGAGCCCGATTATCTTTCTAAGAAGTAGCACCCTAAGTAGGTGGTGCCAGGATTTTTTTAATTCACCATTTGAGATGATCTAATTAAATAATGTAATTGCAGACTGGACCTCGGCGACGAAGAAGCCGTCCATTACCTCCAGAACCTCCTCGACATGTCGGTGACGGCCGTGATGGCGGTGCTGGTCGAGCAGTTCCACAAGTTCGCGCAGTACTGGCGGAAATAACCTCTGTTCTATACCTGCGAGTCACTAAAACCTTATCTAAGTAGCAATGAAATGATAATTGAATATTAACCACTCGCGATTGGTTAACATGGTGAAGATTCGTTATGAATGTGAGCGGGTGAACTGCGTGGCTTGTTTGTGTTCAATTATAGAATATAATAGAAAATCTTTATTTGTGTAACATAACACATGACAGATAGATAGATAATACTTTATTGTACACTTAACTTAGAAATAATTTACAAAAGAATAATTATCGAATAAGCGACAATTGGCGGTCTTATCGCTCAAGAGCCAGATCTCTCCCAGACAACATTGCTACACATTGCTTATAACTAATATTAAATTTAATGTTACACAATATGGTCACCGCTGACTTAATGCTGCTATGGCTGGTGTTGGAAGAACACCAGCGTTTCATCCCTTAGCCATGTACATCAAGGGTTTTAATTTTACTTACTAATCGTTTTACTATTACAATGGTATCGTCGAAGAATCCTAAGATGAAATAAATTAGATAGTAAGTGCGGTGCTATTTGCACGGTGAGATTGATCCTCCATCTGTAGATCCTTTCATCTAAGGTAGGATGCCAAACCGACAGAGATGCTGAACGCGCGCGACTGAAACGTCCTTCACATCTCGGTCGGGCGGGTAACCCACTCACATTCAGAACTGCGATAGCTTTTATTGTTAAGACAATTTCTTTCTTGTGCGAGACACGAGTGTGCCTCTTTAGAAATATCTTCTTTTAAATTAAGATACTTTCGCTCAATTTAATTCATTCTTATGCATTATCTGTCAAAGATATTCAGTGTAATTCTAATTAGCAAAAAATATTTTTTTATTTTCACTGTAAAATGTTTTCTGAGATTGTTATTTAAATGTAATAATTTTGTTTTGTTAATGTTTTTGCAAAATAAATAATGCTAAATCCACACAACATCATCTAGCCCCAAGCTAAGCAGAGCTTGTGTTATGGGTACTAGATGACTGATATACTTATTACAATACATTACATAGATAGATATTTTTTATTATACATAGAAAATACCCAGAACACCCGGAACAAATATTTGCAGATCGTACAAATATTTGTCACGAGGCGGGAATCGACCCCGCAACCTCCTGCGTCGCAGGCGGACTTCGCTCGCCACGCCACTTCATCGGTGTACGGTAAAATATTATAAGCTTATTATTTTCGTTAAAATGTTGCTATTTATAGGCGTTTGGCATGTAAAAATCTGAATTTTGTACTGTGATATACCTAAATTATGTATTAAAACAATTAAATATTTTGATAAACTATGAGATTTTTATTAGAACTATGACTTGGGTTTACATTTAAAAAGAAAGGTCCTTTGTAACCTTTGTAAAAATCTGTAGCTTAGTTAAATTACCAGCTAGTTTTATTTATAGACACCAGCTCAGCTCGGGACTAGGAAGGGGGCGTTTATGGGGGGAGTCGAGCCAAATCTCACCCAATATCACGTGGGAGGGGGCTCAAAGCAAATAATACCTATCACGTACTTTTTTCCACTACATATAGCAGTCTTAGGATTGTTCGCGAGATTCAAATTTGTAATAGAAAATCGTTTACGATTTGAGACAAATTACTTTTCCGTTACTTTTATTCCTTTATGGATGCCCCCAAAGCGCCATCTTTTACTAAAACTAAGTAAATCCCTTTTGTTGGTTATTGGGTTAGTTCCAGTTGTTTCCTGTCTACATCGATCAAGTGTGTGCAGCCATTAAATCAGCCCCGTTGGCCACACAATCGCTCGCCACGTATATCTTACTCCCGGTCGCCGTTTGCACCACTTCGCAGGCCGCTACCTCAGCGTACGTCACGCCACCTATCACGAAAACTAGCACAGACCTCGGCTTAAGGGGAAAGACAGAACCAAAATTAGGATCGGCCTTTAACAATTTTGCTATGCTTTTCGTATCTTTGCAGCCGAATTCTAAGTCAGTATTCAAGCTTAGGTTTGATATCTTTTCGTTCAGCGTTTCCAAACCAGTCTTCAGGTTTTCTATGATCTGTCCTCCTATTTTGAGATCAGGCAATGCTTGCAGCTTCATCAAGGTATCAGCTAGAGAGTCAGAGGTTAGGAGAGTATTGCAAAGAATGGCGATGAGAGGAATGTACCCTCCATTGAATACATAGCCAGGTGATGACTTGCCTACTTTCTCAGGTTGTGAAGGGAGTTGTTTCAGCTTATTGGCTGCAGTCTGAAACTCGTTCGTCCACTTCGGTAATCTATCACTCAAATTCCCCAAATTCGAAATGTTGAGTGAAAGTTTCAAGCTTGATGGTTGTATCAAAAACCCAGCATTGATCAAGTTTTGGAATACATACAGAAACTTATACCCGAATGCTATTAAATACTTATTTACTAGCGCATTGTATTCTTCATAAGATAATCCTTGAGTTAGACTTAACAAACACATGAGTCTTAAACTATTGAACATGTGAATGTCAGTGCCAAAATTTTCATCAACAAATTGGAAGTTGGACTTTTTATTTCTATTGTTCAACATTTCAGTTTCTGCTAGCTTGAGGTTCTCAAACTTGTTGCTCATTTCAGAGATGATTGTCTCGCAAGCTAAAACATGGTTGACTAAATTCTGTTTGAACAGTGTGACTTTCTGCAGCTTTGTCTGTACATAATGCTTCATTTCTTGTATTCCTAGAGCTTTTATATCTTCATTTTTAAGCAGTTTTGCTTTTGAACTGAGCACGCTTAAAACTTCAGAAAAATGTCTATGTTTAATTTCACCATACAAAGTATCTATTGAGCTATCTAGTGTCATGGTTGTACTTTTACTTGTTCCAGCATCATTTTCCAGTCCAAAGTCTAGTTTACCCTTTTTAAGTTTTGTTTCATTTACATTCATATCAAGATGACCACAGTTTATGCTAAATATCTCACTTAACAAGCCACTGTAAGTAGCTGGGGTTAACAAACTTGATGCATAGTCTAAGTTTCTATCAATAATTATCAAGGCACCTAAATCTCGAGACCCTCTGGTATCAACAAACTCTCTTAAATAAGTCTCATTATAAATCTCCATCATATCTAAGACACTTGCTGACAGTTTACCTACAGAAAATATGGCCTTTGGTTTTCCTGTGACATGGAATAAACTCCACAAAGACATTGCTACGCTGGATAATAAGGAGTTGTTTTGCTCAACAAATAACTGTTTAAATAAGAAAGGTAGTTCCAAGCTTAAGAGCTGCTCATCTAATGCCATGAGCTGCCAAGCTAGAGGGTAAAGCTTAACCACTCCGTACAAACCTTTACTTTCAAGAATAGAGTCATAAGAGCACAGTACTTTGGGTACTATAATAATGTGGAAGCAGTTTAGATCTGCTAGAGAGGCATTTTGGCTGAGCAGGGAAGCAATCTGGTCCAAGACACACTTGTACTTGTTGATGCAAGCCGGTATGAAGTAGACTCGGCTCGTGTTAGCTGTAGGGCCTAGTTGTGGGTCCATTTTGTAAATCTTGTCGATACCATGTTGCCTGAAATTGTAAGAAAGCTTTATGTTGAGTGTTTACTTAACGCTAGAACTTATTTATGATTTATTTACTTAAGGTACCTACCTACCTACTTTTTATGTCGATTTAGAATAGGGTGGGTATAAATAATGTTTTCCGAGTTAGCAAGTTCTTGTACTAGTTACTCACCGAAGCCAGATTACGCCACATATTCTTTCCAAGGGCTTGATGAGCGAGGGGTCGATGATGAGGTCTGCTCGGTCACCGCACTGGGTTAGAATGGTTTCCAACTTGCGTTGAGATATTAGACTCATGGAGGCAAGTTTCAAAGGTAACGACTGTTGATCCATGGTGGTTTCAATTTTATTATGTTTATTCATTTACTTGTAGCAAATCAAATTATTTAGTTTCCATCAGAAAATTGAGAAACAACCTTGCAGCTGCAGCCTTTGTTTGTACAATAAAAACAATAACAAAAAATAAACCGCCAAGTGCGAGTCGACTCGCACATGAAGAGTTCCGTACCGTACAAATTAGGCAAGTTTTTCTAAGAACATCAAATTTTCACTTGTTCCCTTTAAATTTCCCTGGCGAATTTATTAAACAATAATATCAAATACTATAACAGAATAAAACAATTACAACTAGTATATACACTTAATATCTATTTCATAAAAATCTAAGCCGTCACCAGAAGGCAGAGTGCCCAGAATGCTGGCAGCATTGCCACGTTGAATGAATTTAATTTCCCTTAAAACTTTGGTAGGTATATTTTTACTTTTTGTTGTTATTTATTGTAGTTGAAGTGTTACATAAACTAGAAAGTTTCATGTGTCTACCTATTGTGCTTCAAGAGATACAGCCTTGACAAATGAAGGGCAAAAATAGGCAGAAAAATCACATTTTTTGTATAGGGGCTCCCTTTTTAATTTGGTATTTTAATTTTATTATTTGTTATTTTATAGCGGCAAGAAAATTTCAACTCTCTACCTCCTACGTTTCATTATTTAAATAGCCCTGTGATAGACGGACAGTCGGACGGACAGCGCAGCGGAGGCTTAGTAATAGGGTTCGGTTTTCATCCTTCGGGTACGGAACCCTATAAACAACGTACAAGTGCAGCTGTTTTTGACAATGACAGTGGCAGATTGTAAAAATCGTACGGTTTTGACGGTTTATGTCCACTTCAACTTCTTTATATTGGCGCCGCTTGCTTTTCGCTACGACTTTGCCAGAGTCAGTAAGGAGTGTCATAAACTTCAAAAATAATAATATGATCAGCTCAAAAATAATGTGATCGGTATAGCAAAATGAAAGCAGAGAAAAATTTAAATTTTGCATCAAATTGATTTATCTAATTTTAATAGGACATCCGTGTTCACCTATCGCCAAATAAAAAGAAGTCAAGTCAAGTCATCCGTGTTCTTTTTTATTGTATTGCCATACTAATAACTTCCGGTACAATTTCCGTAAATAGATTTTCAGCTCCGATATTACAATTTTTTCGAAAGTCAGGAAAATCAATTCCTCTAACTAAAACGTAGACTCTAACGTCTTTAAGATAGTAGTAACTCCCTGTTTGGAAGAAAAATCGTAGTATTTCAGTAAAATATTTAGTGGAAGATGTCCTTCAAAATCTATTTCCGGTCATGCGTAGTTGCCGCGCTTGCAACTTGTCTCAAGTTGCTCCCTCCCAGCGTTGCCAGAAGTTTACTTTTGTAACCTTTTAGTTTAGAAAGGTTACTTCTAGGTTACACGACTCAAAAGTTTACTTTTAGATGATTTTTCAAAATTTTTTTATATACACGTAACGGACGTATAGGTAACGAAGTGTTTTCTAAGCAACTGCATATAAAGCTAAGATGAACGGACCTCTTGATTTATTTATTTTATTTTTTATTTAAAAATGGACTAACACTTAAAACCAAAACGTCTAAGAGTCAGGAAGTCACACAAAAATTACAAATAAAAACATTGCAAATTAAATTATACAATACATTGCAATGAATACCTACAAATAATTACCAATCTTAATGTCAATCTCGAGTCAATGCAATTATTAATGCTAAAATTTAAACTAATAATACTACATAAACGAAGTACTAAAGAAATAAATAGTTTAAGATGTTATCATATTGCATTGATAAAATCTTGACAATGACTACCACGCACAGCCAGATCATACAAATTTTTAGAGCTCGTTCACCGTTTTTTCTTTAGTGTGTAGTCTATTGTCCTTATATTTTGTTGTTAATCGACATAAAAACGTATAATTGTTCATAGCTCATTATCTTAGCTTCCTTATTTGGCTAAGCATACGTTTGCCTTTATTATGTTTAACGGTATATTTGTATTCCTTACTTGTTTGTTTACTGCCGAAAGAATCGCTTAAATGCTGTGGCTACCTACGCTCGCCGTCGTCTTATCCTCTTTATCTTTGTTGCTAACCCGACTTCACTAAATCCAAAATTACTGCGGCTCGCTCCACTCATCGTTAATATATTCACAGCCTTTTATCGGCCACCGCAGTTTTTAAAATGTTCGAGGCTCGCTTTCAGACATAATTATGTTGTCTGATTTAAAAATGCATTTAATTTTAATTTAATTTCGTTTCATTTCCCAAAAATCATCAACAAAACTCAAAAAAATTCGTGGCTCAATGTGCTCGTCGTTACTTATATGTACTGCTATTCTGCTAAGGAGTTGAGGGTCGGGGTGATCAACCCCCAAGGTGTTTCAGTATTTTTGTTTCGGTTTTGGAGAGGTCGGAGGGGGTGCTTGTTAGAAAACAGCCCCGGGTACCAACCCACGCTACGCCGCCGCCTTCACGCATTTCGGAAAAGAAAATTATGTCAGGTTACTCTGTACGCTACAAGGTTTCATAATTAGATCCTTGTTTGGTTACTTTTGACTCGACATAACTGGCAGCACTGTCCCCCTCCGCCCGCACCCTAATCACTCGTCCGTCATTGGATTTGAATTGGATAAAATTACTGAAATGGCTTCAAGAATTATCCGGAAAATTGTAAGTTTATAAAGCAGTGCTGGTTAATTTGTGTTCTGAGTTTTTGCATGGTTCGTATTTAGTTTGCGTCTACGGAGCGACCAATCCAAGCCCCATTGAAACTGATCCAAAAATAGAAGTATAGCTATGTCGAAGAATTACATAAAAGTTCTATTGGAGCCTTTTCGTGAGAGTAAAGTAGTGGGTTCTCTGCTGAAGTGGTTCGAGCCGAGTGGAAGTGCTAGTGTTGGGGCGTATAGGAGCGGGGGAAATGAGGTAGGGAGTTATATACATGGAATTCGTGATGATGTGTTTGAGGTTAGGTGATCGGAGTTTTCTGGTTATATCCAGGTGCCAGTGGGTAGGAGTGGGTCGGCGCAGTACAGCACGAGCATGAAGAAGGTGACCCTGATCCCTGGCCATGGCATCGGGCCGGAGATCACCGTGGCTGTGCAGAAGATATTCGAGGCTGCCAAGGTTCCAATTATATGGGACGAGGTCGACGTAAGCCCCGTTAGGGTGAGTGACAGATTTTGTGAACACATTAGTTTGTAATCAATAGATTATTGTTCACAATAACATTGAGAATTTTGAAAACAGACCTGTATAATTTGGAACCGAAGAAGAAGTGATAGAAAAGACTGCTCAGAAATATATTTATTGTACCTATTGTGCATATAAATGCATGACTATGTCTATTTTTTTATGTATTTTGTGGATGATCCAGCATTATTTATTATTAGTATTTACTTGACTAAAGCACTAAATTTATTTCAGGGACCAGACGGCAAAATGGGTATTCCCCAGCGAGTGATTGACTCCGTGAACACAAACAAAATTGGCTTGAAGGGTCCATTGATGACCCCGGTTGGCAAGGGCTACCGTTCCTTGAATCTGGCCCTGAGAAAGGAGTTTGATCTGTATGCCAACGTCAGGCCTTGCAGAAGCTTGGAAGGGTAAGTTTTAGGTACACAAATGTCAAATAATAAAATTAGATGTGTTTCAGCAGGAAAAAGAAACAAAAAGTTGAATATTTGTCCACATTTTTAGAAGTATGATCAAAAGTCCTCAGTTTTTCACTAACATTTGATTTAAATTGGATTAATTTTATTTAAATTGGATTATTTGATTTAAATCTGTTTTATTTATGTTTATGTTAATTGCCTTGGTCAATCCTTGGTCACTTGTAAAGTTTTTAAAGGTAGGTTCAAAGGTTTAATGATACGAAGTGCTAGCAGAAAGAGAAGACAACAATATTGAAACATTTTTATTTCTGTCTAACATGTTCAATATTATTTTTATTTCTCAATTCTGATTACTGTTATTCTCAATTTAATTTTATAAAACAGCTGACTTCCCGCAAACACAGGGTAGTTAGCATCTGTTTTTTGACATTTTGTATTTATACTTTATGGAATGAATTTATGAAGGAAACTACGAAAATTCGTGAAAATCATTAATTTTGGAGGAATCCTTAAATCCTCAACCAGAGGAGAAGGTACATTGCGCATGTGAAGCTTAATTTGGGCACTCCCATTATCATATTCAATTTTTGACTGCTTTCTGTTTTCACTGCAGTGAAAAAAAACAATTGATTTAAATCATCTCAACCTGGGTACGGATATTGTCTCCTTTCTTTGGACATTGCATGTAACCCGCTCAAAACACACAAAAATAAATAAATGTTTTATCAATATAAACAAATTGCAAACTTGTGGAAAGAATGCATGTGTGATACACATACACATGCCATGCACATGCAATCTTTACAATATCTGCAATAAAGTTTGATGATGATAATCCATTTTAAAATTATTTGTTTCCGAATTATTGTTAAATGTGTAAATGATCATATAAACAAACCTCGGGTTTCAATAAAAGGGACCAATCATTGCATTAGTTCAATAAATTCATAACTAGATGTCGCTAGTAAAAGTGTACTAGTTCTAGATCGCGCTGACGGAAACGCACAGGTTTGAACAACCTCCATCAGATAGCATAGTTGATAATTAATTACTGATGTCATATACTGAAAAAGCCTGAATAAAGAAGAGTTGCGTCTCTTACTAATTGAATGTATGAATTTGTAAGTTATATTGGTAGGTACATACCTACAGAAAATTTACGGAATGCGGATTAAATATTACCTTTATATGTATAAACTTATCAAAACGTAATTAAACCTAATCAAAAACATAAATGTGAAAACTAGCCAAGTTCGTTCAGGTAGTGGCTTCACCGATAAAAGAGCTGAAATCATATAGATAGGTGCTAAGTTTCATAGCAGTTTATAAACTTAATTGGTTACATTCTTTCATTATTCAATTTCTGTCTTGGCTAGTCCAACATTAAAACAAATGCGGTGGGTATAAACTTGCCAAGACACTAATTAAATAGGTACCTAATGAAAGAACGAGTAACGAAAATATTCGGCCATATTTTTATTAATAGATCCAGTAAGGCTACTACTTATCCTTATCTGTAGAATGCATGTTGAAGTTTTCAATGTCAATGCTATGCAGGCAGTTTGCATGTAGGTCAGGTGAGCGAGATAAAAGCAGTTTATTCATATCTGGATGTCTGCAGTCTGTCAGCTGGATTACTTAATAGTTCCAAGTATAGGTGCTAAACTGCTATAATTTTAATAAGTACTTAATTATTTTTTTCGCATTCTCACTTTTAACATAATGCATCTCTGAGGATTGTTTTCTCTCGAGAGATGGTAATGTCACGGACGATATTATATTGCGACAGATGTATATATCTGACGGCGAATATTCATTGTTGGCCGATATTTATAATTACACAATTTCACGAAGAGCTTAGTGGAATATAAAACCTAGGGAGGTGCGGATCTTGTTCGACTTTTCTTCTTCCTGCGCTTGTCCTACTCTACTTGGGGATGGCACAAAATGTATTTTTCTTCCACTTTCCTCTAGCTTTCTTTCAGCCGTCGTCATCTGTATAGAGATGTTGGAAGTGTCACATATTTCTTACCCATGTCATCTTTGACACTATTCATCCATCCGACTAGGTAGTCGGTCTGCGTTCCATACGTCGTTTCCCAATACCCTACCATCAGATGTTCGATATTGACACCGGTTTTTCGAGCTTTTGAACCTAATCCAATAAAACAATGAACAATTTTCATATTAATATTTATCAATGCTAATAGAAAGTAGAAGTTTCCAGACAACCAACGCGGTTTTCGGTAAAAGATAAAACAAATATGTTGTAGAACTGATTCCGACATTGAAATAAAGTAATCTGCAAGGAACAATTTGATTGGTTTGATATATACTAATCCCTGTGAAATAAAATGGGCCACCTCGGTATCATTATCTATACGAATAATTTTCAAAATCGGTCCTTAATTGACGGAGAAATCGAAGAACATACATAAAAAATAAGATCCGTCAAGTGTGAGTGTAACTTGCGCGGCGAGGGCTTCTAACGTTTGATTGTAACGTTTGTTTGATTGGATTATATATAATTGCATGCAATTCATTTAATTATGTAAGAACCTTATATTCATACACGATGTAAATTGTTTTTGAATAAATAAACTAAAGTAAAGTTTGTCAATTACACAAATAACTACAGTACATATCGTTACCTGTAGGTACCGGTTGGAGACTTTGCTATTTAATGAATTTAATAAAAATATTAAAATATGTACCTACATAACAAAGAGATGGATTGCTCTGCAAACTTCGGAGATTAGGGGGTAATTTTTCGTCTTTTCTCAAAATATTTCAAAAAGTATGTACATAACCTACAGAAAATTCAAAAACTGTTTTGAGATATACAAACCAATACCTTTCCTTTGATACCACCAGACAACAGAGCTGGTGAGGTCACCACCTCTGTTGAAAATTATTCCCTCCCTTTCTTCCTCTTCGTCTCTCCCCCCCCCCCTTTCTTGACCATTTTTCTGAAACATACAGCCGAACATAGAAGCTCTGCCAAATACAAAGAAGTCAAGCCAAGTCACATAGAACCTCCTCCTTTCTTCGAACTCGGTTAAAAATGGGGGATATCACAATCCTAATTTTAGAGATGACTAATTGATTGCCTTTGCTAATATTCTGTCTGAGTACGAGGAACGTTCTCCTTACAATTTTCCTGCTGGCACTCACTAATTACCACTTGTATTCAGGTTTTGCGTAGTAACCAAGAGGTTTATATCTTGACTGGACAAAACCTCATTTGGTATGCAGAAATATCCATATTGTCCATAATAGTACTAATATTATAAATTCGAAAGTAACTCTGTCTGTCTGTTACCTTTTCACGCCTAAACGGCTGAACGGATCTCACCAAAATTCGGCAGGGAAGTAGATGGTATCCCGGGGACGGATATAGGCTACTTTATATCCCGGAAAATAGCGTGCGAAGTGTATTAATAAAAAGTATTTAATTAAAAAGCTAGAAGTTCTATTGTCTTTAAATTATCTTTGGGAATATCAGAATTTTATTACATTTGATATTTTAGTTAAAAAAAGACCATCAACTGCTGTAACTCATCTCGTCACTTATTGCTTCTAGTTTCTAGATAATAAAGATACCTACGCGAAAATAAATTAAGTAATAAAATAAAAGAAAACAATACTACAAGAAACTATTTGAAAAAACTACTACTACATCTACGACGTAACAACTCCAATAATGCGTAACAATTGTTATCAATTCACGTTCTCGTGATAACTTGATATGGCACTTTATCGCGTCTAGTTATCACAAATTAGATGCTCGCGACGTTTTATCAGTGCCGAGTCGGGGCCTTGCCGATAAGATGACCCTGGCAATCCGGAATCAGTGGCAATCAGGGGTCAATAACCTTAATCTATTAGTATCAAAAAAGAAACTGTTAATAAAATGATACATTCTATTGGGCCGATAAAGCAATTTGTAAATGACTAATCCTTACTTCCATACTAATATGATAAATTCGGAAGTAACTCTTGTCTTTCTATCTGTCTGTAGAAAGACAAGAGTTCAAGTTACAAGAGTAGAGGTCATAGGCTACTTAAAAAGCGCGTGCGAAGCCGCGGGCAGCAGCTAGTAGAACCCTATTACTAAACCTCCGCTGTCTGTCCGTCTGTCAGAGGGTTCTATCTCATGAACCGTAAGATGTAGACAGATGAAATTTTCAGAGAATGTGTTTCTCTTGCCGCTATAACAGCAAAAATTAAAATAAAATAAATATCCAAATTAAAGGGGGCTTCCATACAACAAACATGTTTTTTTTTTGCTATTTTTGCTGTTCGTTTGTGAAGGCTGTATCGATGAATCACAATAGGTATACACATGAAACGATCTATACATAAGTAATAAATCAACTTTTATTACTATATTAACAACAAATACTTAATGTACGAGTATAATAAAGTGAAAATTTAAAGGGGTATTCGAACAAGTGAATATTTGATATTCTGTGTAAAAGTTGCCTGATTGGTACGGAACCCATCGTGTGCGAGTCGACTCGCACTTGGCGGTTTTTTTTTATTATAGATAAAAAACACCCAGAATACCCTCTGCCGGTGTTCTTCACACAATACTTCAATGCATACAAATGTCGTGCAACTTTGTAATTGTTGGCTCTTAACCAATCCTGCGCCCAGTCTCTCTGCACGTACTCTAAGTCAGGTCTAGACAAGTCTGATAGGATAATTTTCAACGTTTACAGTTCATACAGTGAATGATGAGGTCCTACTGTCCTACTAAAATAAGCGTGAAACTTTGTGCCGTTGTGAAGGTGTTTGGCCGAAGACAACGCCAAAACTGCGGAGTGGATCGGGTTGAAATTTTGCACACATAATGATCTGGTCCTGGAGTAACATACAGGCTACCAGGAGGCACCCACCCCTCATATGCCTGGGGTGCAAGTAGGAAGGGCAGCATAAAAAACAAGGCGACGGGCATCTATATAATACCAGAAATATAAATAAACTCACCTGTATATCAACTACACTAGCTAGAAATTATAAGTCATTTATAGGCGTAAGCATCAAACTATATAACAAATTACCAAACTACATAATAAATCAATCAGAAAATAAATTAAAAAAATTGTAAAAAACGTACGTCTTTAAAGACTATCTGGATGACAAAAGGGCCTGGGAGCTTTACACATGAAATTAAACTGTATTTGTTTTCATAATTTTTTTGTAATTTTCTTCGTTAACAAATTTCTAGTAGGTATCATCTTACCTTTTATCTTTATAAGTTGTGTTTAATAAGTATATTATATAACATAGCGTAGGTACCTTAAGATATTGTAAAAATGTGTGTTTAAAAGTTCACCTATGTAATTACTTAGTACTTACAATAAACGATTTGAAACAAGGCCTCGAGTAGGCAAGAGTATCAAGTATCAAAAGAAAAGTAGCGTTATTTTGCTACTGTATAATATTTTTCATTCTACGAACACGTAAAACTCTTCGCTCGTGCGGAATAAGGCTTCCCATAAGTAGGTACCACCCTATGTATGATATTTTCAGTATTTAAATTTCTTTTTTTATTTATGATATTCCCTATATTTTCAAAGAACATTTTAAACCAAAAAACAACATTGACAGTGATTTCGAGACGAAGCCTATGTTTTTTCAAAACAGGGATTACTTTGCTTACTCCGAGGCTTGGATAATGAATGATGTTCGAAAATGTAATCATCATCCTTGACGCGGGTTGACGTTGGTCTGGTCGAGTAAATTCCTCTATTCGATAATAATTTTGAGAAGACCACCAATAGAAATATAAATCAATGCTGGATCTGTCATTGGGGTGACGATTTTTATGTTGGGCCTATGCCCAGCTGTGGACCTCGTTCTGTTGATATGATGAATGCTGAATATATACACAGCATCATCCAACCCCAAACTAAGCAGAGCCATTACTATGACTATCTCAGAGTGGCGCATTGAGTGTATCCCTGCGGCACATAAAATCATCACAATTTTCAAGTCATATTTTTCTTCGACAGCATCAAAACCCTATACGATAACGTGGACGTAGTAACAATCCGCGAGAACACCGAGGGAGAGTACTCGGGCATCGAGCACGAGATCGTGGACGGCGTGGTGCAGTCCATCAAGCTGATCACGGAGGAGGCGTCCCTGCGCGTCGCAGAGTTCGCCTTCATTTTCGCCAAGGAGAACAAGCGGAAGAAGGTCACCGCTGTCCACAAGGCCAATATCATGTGAGTGGTGTTACTGTCTAGTGGTTCTTCAGCTGGAGGGCTATTTGGGTGAGTTTTCTTCACATCGAGGTCATTTTGGACGAGTTTTTTTTTAGACTAAAGTCATTTACAACGGGAAATTTACCATGATTTTAGGTACAAGTTTTTTTTTAGGTACAGGTCAATGGATGGATGTGGATGAGTTTTCATCAACGTAAGGTCAATTTGGATGAGTTTTCTCATAACTACAAGTCAATTTAGGTGTGTTTTCTTAATTTCAATGGCAGTTTACGCTGTTACTGGCAATATTCAGCGATGCGACCCTAAGGGGTGCGTCGTACGATGTGCGTGATCTTTTCAAATGTACACTACCTGCACGGCGTCAATAGATAGGGCTAGCGCCGTACCGCTATGGACCATCGTAACGGCTGTAATGATTTCCATCAAACATGGCTAAGAACCTCGATCAAGACACCCCTTTCCAACAAAAAATTACAAAACCAGGTCATCCGTTTGCAATCTACTATGGCACAGACGGATCTCAACTCAAACCAAACTTACAAACCCTTCTTTTTTGTCTAGGGTTAAGAAAAAGCTAAACCACTTTTTTCCACCACACGTTAAACTTATAAAAGCCCTTTTATGAGTGAGGTTAATAAATGACTCGTTGTTTCCAGGCGTATGTCGGACGGTCTGTTCCTGCGCTGCTGCCGCGACCAGGCCAAGAAGTTCCCGGACATCAAGTTCGAGGAGCGCTATCTGGACACCGTGTGTCTGAACATGGTACAGGACCCCGACCAGTTTGATGTGCTGGTGAGTACAATAACAGACTTTTCTTCTTCCACTGGTGGACAAAAAATTCAAGTGAAGAGAAAATCAATAACACTTTCATATTTGATCATAATTTATAGTATAAAATTTTACTTGTCTAAGTGCTTATTTTGTAAACCTAATGAAATAAAGCTATTGACTTCAGACCCTGAGTTCATTAAAATACTCACTATGTTTTTTCAAAACTTAAACGAGTCTTTTTAGGTATGTTTTGGGCAAGATGTTAGTCCTGACCAATGTTTACGATGATTTGTGGAGTTGTAAGGGTCTTGATCCTGTATCAGTGACTAGCTCTCTTGGCAAAGGGTACCAAAAGATATGAATAGAGTTACAAAATCTTAAATAATATTCTGAATTCATTTCAGTTTCCAAGCTCACTGTGGTAAGACAAGAATGCTGGTTTTTATAAAGATACGCAAAATTGTAAAGGATTTTTGTTGAATCCTTGGTCTTACATAATGTCAGGTAGTCAAGGTGTACATCATCTCCAGGGAAACAATATTCATTAATCTCTGCATGTTCCAGGTAATGCCCAACTTGTACGGAGACATCATGTCCGATATGTGCTCCGGACTGGTGGGAGGCCTGGGGCTCACGCCGTCTGGCAACATGGGCAAGAACGGAGCGCTATTCGAATCTGTAAGTAATAAAACATTCCGGACACTCGTCTATTTCTCCGTTCAAAAGTCGTTTCTAGAAATGTGCCTAGGCACATACATGCGCAACTGCGTTTAATCGCGAAGGAGAAAAGAGAGGCATTTGCCAAGATGCGGGACCGTAACGGCTGAAAATAAGAATAACGTGATTGGGATACGATTAGAGTCGTTTTTTAACGAAGACTCTGAATCCATGAAGCCGATAACGAATTGCGAAATAAATATGGTTTAAAATTCCGTTGTATAAAAACCTAAGCGATTCTACTATCAGAAAGCAGTGAAGCGTTTTATTGAAAACGCCTGCTCTGAATAAACTTACGGTTTATTACTCGTAAGGTTACAACATTTAGTTTCGAGTTTCATTATGAACGATTAACATTATTCATGTCGTTTTGAGAACTCTGAGCTTTGTCACTTGAGGAATAGGTTTCATTTCACTGTAGCGAAATAGTTCTATTCAGTAGGTCAAGCTCAGGGATTATTGTCTAGGGTAGAATTGAGAGAAATTACGTCGCTGCCCATAACGAATGCGCTAAATATTTGAAATGAATTCCTTCGACTTCAATAATTTACGCAATGTATGACGATGCGATATCATTTTTGTCTATTCTATCATAGACAACAATCACTGTTATTGGCCTACTGGTCGCTAGGGAAGTATACAGGGTTACTGGCTAAGTCGACCTAGATCCTTGAGGGGGTTGTCCATCATTACTGACTGATTTGACTATTAATCATCCAAACTTAACCGTTTTCGAGATATGGTACTTTTTTTGTTACTAAAAAAGTTTTTCAATAGAATATAAGCAGTAAATTTAAATTTTAATATCTCATAAACGGTTTAGTTGTAGAGATATATACAGGGTTGTAGTGTTTCATAGTCAAATCAGTCAGTAATGATGGGAACTATGGTTGATGTTTCCATCATCCATCACGGACTGATTGAACCTCAAGGATCTAGGTCCACTTAACTAGTAACCCTGTTTATTCTTTGGTAGTGCTTATGAGCCATAGAGGAAACTGGGTAAAAATCAGTTTATTAAGGATTGTTTTAAATAACATAATACGATTATGTAGTGCGGACCCTACGCGTGGGATAAGGACCGGAAGAAGAATTCCATGATAAAGTTTGGGACCAACTGACTCTGGATAGAGATGCGTGGGACCAACGGGCATTGCCCCAGTCGGACACACCAGACTAAATTTGTAACACAATAATCATAGCAACATACACTATAACACTATCAAACAGTTATAAAAACAACACTAAACTTATTGAAAATATTTCATAATTAACCAAATTGAAAGACAAAATGTTGTGCAGTGAAAATGAACAGCCCTTACAAGGAGAATTATCTTTTGAAAAGGATATGTAAGTCTTTTTAAGAATATAAGTTTGACTAACCGGTATGGGTTCAAATCGAACTTAACAATGTGTTGAGTGCATGTTAACATTCTGCATCAAATAATCCGTCTGTGATGTGAGAACCATGTTCATGTGATATCGGCTTGTAAGATGTGTCTTAACCAATGTCAAATTTATGCATTATGTATGCTTTTGTACGTTAGTTTTATGTATTCATTAGATTCATCATCATTGGCATATAACATCTATGAAGGATGGTGTATGTAAGTGTTAGTTTTTCGGCACTTACGTAGATGACTCGTGAGGCCTACCCTAACGACTGATGCGACCGCAGTAGTGACAAATCGGCGGTCCAGTAAATGGTGGTGGGTCTGCGGCAGCTTGCTTTTCGGACAACTTTTAAAGCGATTTATTAGAATACATACGTCAAAACAATGTTTTAATGATCTACCGGTCTGGTCAATTCGTGACAGTCAGTGAGTGACTCGCTTTTAGTATTTTTGCCGTTCATTGGCTGCATTTTAAATCCGCGCTGAAAAAGAACCAATGATAATGATAAAGATTTTTTATTTGCCAAAAACATGTGTTAAGTAAAGTACAGGTAAGTGAATCAACATGCTTGACCGCAGTCGGTGTGCAAAAATATTCCAGAGAGAATGACGTGCTGTAACATAGAATTTACTAAAGTTTATGTTGGAAAAATCGTCAACATTATAAAAGCACTTACAAATTAATAACATTTTCAGTTTCTGTCTAAAGAGTTGGACATTTAGTTATTTTAACTGTTTGCGTATTTTTTAATATAGTTAGGAGCCTTACTAACAACAGTTTTCCGCATTAGTGCAGTGTTAGCTTGATGTGTTTGAGCGGCGAAAATAGTATGATTCAGTCACCGACTAACACAAATTGAAATGCAGATGATAAATGTATACATATTTTAGTTAAATACTTGACATAAGAAAAATATAAATGCATGTTTTTTTCGTAAAAGATAAATCTAATAATCTGACATTCCTTATCATGTGGTTGATGCCGTTGCACGAATTGTAACATAACTGTTTGAACAGCATTGTGTCCTAACTTTGTCTTGTCCGTCTGCCGTTTGCGAAAGAACGCTCTGAACTAAAGGTTGGTTGGTCACGCGTTAAAATAAAAGTCAGGTTTTAACTATTTTCTACGTTCTACAAGTAATTTAGATACTGCTATCTAAATTAGTTTTAAGAAGTTCTACGCACATTGTAAGCCATGTGCTATGAACCCACGCTAAAGCAAACTACGAATCAATTGTCGTTTTCGAGTTTAACGTTTTTGGATTTTTTTTCGATGTTCTGGATTAACGTTAAGGGATTTATTACTAAAATCAACACTATGTCAATAAACTCCAAAATTACAATAGATTCAAAGTTTCTTTTAGCAAAGATTCATAGCAAATGGCTTACAATGTGCGCAAAACTTACTGTCTAAATTACCTAGAAAATAGTTTAAACCCGATATCTTTTTCACTTGTGACTTACAGCCTGAGTTATTTTGTAAGATTATGGGTTCACATTTATCAACGCAGAAACATCTTAAGCCGTTAAGTTGGTCAAAATGAGCTTGATAAGTTACGGGAGCGGGATGTGAGCTACGCCATTCTACATTATACGCTCATGAACCACGTCGATAAATGTGTCTATCCTTAGTTAGTCCTCTATATCCAAAATCCAACAAGGAATGGTTCAACAAACCAAAATTGTCAAGCCTAAAGCGTTCTTCCGAAAACGTCCGTACTGCAACCCCCCACAAACTGGCTGTAACTTGTCCTAACACTTCAGGTGCACGGCACAGCGCCCATAATCGCCGGAAAGGACAAAGCAAACCCAACAGCCCTACTGCTGTCCGCTGTGATGATGCTGCGCTATATGGGACTCACTGACCTGGCGAATAAGGTCGAAGGTGCTTGTTTCAAGGTAAAGTGACTTTCGCGAATTCCCCATGCATATCCCGTCTCTCTGTCCCTCGCGTGCTACGCTAAGTCTGAGTGAGATGTGTGTCAATGTTTGTCTTGATCTCTCTGTCCCTCGCGTGCTACGCTAAGTCTTAGTGAGATGTGTGTCAATGTTTGTCTTGATCTCTCTGTCCCTCGCGTGCTACGCTAAGTCTGAGTGAGATGTGTGTCAATGTTTGTCTTGATCTCTCTGTCCCTCGCGTGCTACGCTAAGTCTGAGTGAGATGTGTGTCAATGTTTGTTTTGATCTCTCTGTCCCTCGCGTGCTACGCTAAGTCTGAGTGAGATGTGTGTCAATGTTTGTCTTGATCTCTTTTCCTATCTTACAGTTGTCATTTTTGATGCATGGTGCCATAGATTCCCATTAATTTGATTTTCGATAAACAGGCCAGGTAAAGCCTGTTCAAAGCGACGCTACCCATATGGGACCACCTCGGTATCGTTCTCTATACAATACCGAAAGAATTTTAAAAATCGGTTAATGGAGAAGACTAAACTTTTTTTATAAATGCCAAAGTAATGAGGAAATAAACCGCCAAGGGTTAGTCGACTCGCACCCGAAGGGTTCCGTGCCGTAAAAATAAGACAACTTTTTTAAAGAACATCAAATTTTCACTTGTTCGGAGACCCCATTTTCAACTTTATTTTATTTTAGTATTTTTTAGTAGAAGTTTTACTTAATTATAAAAGTTTCATGTGTCTACCTATTGTAGTTCAAGAGATACAGCCTTGACAAATTAAGTGCAAAAATAGCCAAAAAAATCACGTTTGTTGTATGGGAGCCCCCTTTAATTTTGGTATTTATTTTATTTTTATTTTTTGTTGTTATAGCGGCAAGAGAAATACACTTCTGAAAATTTCAACTGTCTACCTCTTACGGTTCATGAGATATAGCCACGTGGCAGACGGACGGTTCCGTTTTCACCCTTCGGGTACGGAACCCTAAAAACAGCTGTGATTTTACTTTTTTCCATCTTTTAAAACAGCTAAGAAAATTAAGAACAATGTTTCCATTTGCGTTCGAAATTATTTTATTACGCGGACGGCAATCGATCGAGCGATGACGTCATCCTTCGACCACAGATCACAGAATATCTTCGGCTCTTCGCTCATGTCGTAAGACATGTCCGAGATAAGTTCTCTCTGTTTGGTGGTTCTTACAAGGTTCGATCTTTTGCCTCACGCCTCTATTCGTTTGCGAAAATCTTTCTTTTATAGTCCTTGCCTCGAAGCCATACATCATAGTTTAGAACAGTTTAAAGTGTATGTACTACTAACAATATATTTTTGTTGCAGACTTTACGCGAGGGTAAAGTTCTAACCGGAGACTTGGGGGGCACCGGCACCTGCTCCGGTTACACCGCCGAAATCATCAAGAACATGGCGTAAACTACACCACACACTCACTTGGTTTACCAACAATAGTTCAATTATCTAGATATTTTTATTAAATTGCGCGAGTATGATTCCATACTGTCGGCCTCTTGCCAATGATTCGCATATTGATCTGCTATAGAAAGGTATTTCATAAGGATTACCTTTTCACGCCTAAACGGATGAACGGATCTTAATGAAGTTTGGCAGAGAGGTAAATGGTATCCCAGGGACGGACAAAGGCTACTTGAAAAGCACGTGCGAAGTCGCGGGCTGCAGCTAGGTGTAATACATACCTGCGTTTTTTCGCATTCAAGCAAGTACGTCGCTTTCAAACTTTCTAATATGTATTAGCAAATCTAAAAATCATGTAAGTTGCTATTTTCAGTACTATTTGCACGTGAATCTGTTCAATATTGTTTAAGTGTATAAACGACAATAAATAAGTGATATTATTTTACGATTGTCTAGATGAAAACACGAGTAATTGAGCCAATACTAGGAAAGATCGATTAAATTGATCGAGGATGAAACAAACCGAAATCTGCAATAACCGTGGCACGAAATCATTTCACAAAAGATCTAGATCGATAGTCGATTCTATAATATGCAATTAGTAGCATATCTGCCATTTAATTTATTGTTTAATAATAGATCTAATACCAATTATACTGTCCATCATTCCACGATAGGTTCAATTGTAATTAGTTATTTATTATGATTTAGTTACCAACTATGTATTACATTTTATTGTAGCAATAACTTGTCATAGACATTCATAGTACCTATGTACCCAGTATTTATATTGTTTATTTACTTATGGTAATATACGAACAGCGATTCTCTCATAAATATCAAGTGGATCGCAAAACATGTACCAACTCTAAGAACCTCTTAGAACGGTTTGGGGAAAAGAGATTCTTCATTGTGTACTAGCTCTTGTACAAGCATTGATAGTAGGCAAACTTTATGTTTAGTTAGCGATACACAAGTATTTCTTTTATTTTACATATTGTAATGTTCCTTTTATGTAATTTTATTTTACAGTATTTTATCAGTAAATAATTAAGTGAGATTAGATTAACGTGTTCACTGCCGAGAGAGCATTAATAAGTTAGGGTTACACTTTACAAAAGCCTTATCCTATGAAATGTTACGTGAATGAAAAGACTGGCTTGTTCAGCCTAAGGTCCGTGTTATGAAAGCTTAATCAGACATCTATTATATATATATATATAATATGCTTGAGTAACGATTTTATAAGGCATAAGCGTAATCATTAATCAAGCACAAATCGAAAACTGCGTAACGTAAAAGTTGTATAACATGTTATACAGGGTGTTCGGCAGACCGTATGGTACCGTATGGTAACTGGGCCTGATGACTGGACGTAGGTGGAACCAAGTGCAATAGTTTGGCGGTTTTTTAACGCTTAAAACCACTTGGCTATTTTTACGATTTTTCTATATTTTTCCGAAATTTCAACTACATATTTAGTTTTTACTTAACTACTAAGTTTTATTTATACGAAATAACGACGAAATGTAAAAAATAAGCAAAAAAAGGGATGCTGTTTAGGGTTAAAATAACACCATACTATTGCACTTTGTTTTACTTACCCCTTGGCACAAGAGTTACCATATAGCACACGGACTGCCGAACACCCTGTATAACACGTCCACAGAATTAAAATATTAAATTAAAACCCGTTTACATTATAAAACAAGTTAAATAACTGTTTTGTGTACGTAAGTAAGAAAATGTATATGTTTTGTTACATAATCTGGACGCGCCTTCAGCTTACATACTACGGCCCTTTGAGTGCTCATTTTGTGTAACGTAGCTCTTACGAACCAAAAATCATGGAAGGCGATATGAATGCATTTTTATTTGTGTTTATTTTAATTTATTTTAGCTATTCAATTAGATTGAATTTTAAATCGCTAAAGTACACAATAGCTGTGAGAACGTGGAGTTGATTTTATGAATAAATGTATTGTAAATAAGTAGATGAATAAAGTGCGTGAGAAAATGAAACTGTTTATGTTTAACAAATTAACCTTTTAGATTAAAGAAGTGACGATAACAGGTAAGCTTACTAACCTACTAATTTAATTACGTAATTTATCATTTTGTGACTAGCTTTTGACTTTCATGTTTCTCTAAATCACGATATTGTAACATTTGGTCCAGTTATAGTAAGCGGATACTCAAACGCAGTTCATATTGAAGCACGTCTCGGGCGCGATTGTTTTGCTGTTTTTAATTAATTATCTGTCAATCGCGACTTGGGACGTCTTGTGCCGATTGATTATTCCGCGGTTAGCGTCTCACCAAATTTATAGACACAAATCAGCATTATAATACGTAGTGAGACTTCAAACCAGCATTATAATAAGTAGTGAGACTTCAAACCTATCTATGTCATAGATGACAAACATGTATCTAAACTCGTTCAGATTTTTTCAATTCAGACTTCTGTGTAACTGTCATTAAATACTAATTTCCTTCCCAGGTCCACGGCACGGCTCCCGACCTCGCCGGCAAAGACTTGGCTAACCCCACGGCACTTCTCCTCTCCGCGATCATGATGCTAAGGCATATGAAACTCAATGAACAGGCGGATAGGATCCAAGACGCTTGCTACACAGTCTTGAAGGAAGGAAAGCATCTGACGGGCGACCTTGGTGGTACCGGCAAATGTAGCGAGTACACCGCTGCTATCATCTCCAAGTTGAACTAAGGAGTATGGTTGGCAGAATTTGGATAGGTGTTAGCGTTTTGAAAGTGTTGTAGGGATTGGAAATTAATCAGCCATTTAAGAATTTGATATAGCTCCTGAGATTGTGCCTAGAGGGCGCTGATTGTGACAAAAATGGCGGAAAATTACGTAACGTACAACGTATTCAAGCTCCTTTGGTTAGCAACAGGAGTCCTAGAAAATATACTTAATCATCGGTTGATACGTATCCGATTCTGTCTTCGAAAATTCGTAAGGTTTTTTTTGTTACCAGTGGGCCATATTGTTGGGCTTTCGAAATAACGCCATAGTGGCCAACACTACCCTTGGCACGTGAGTGCGGCCCCAGCAAGCACCAAAGTTATGGAAGTAAGATATCGTTAACAGTATTGCCAAGCAATCATATTTCGAGTTACCACACCCAGTGTTATGGGCTGTGTAAATGCAGACTCTAAAACCGAACTAAAATGGACTTTAAAGCCATTGCAGTTGGTGGTTAAGGGTGGAGATTATAATGAACCCACAGTATGTAAATAACTTTGGTATGTAGTTTCTAAAACTAGCCACTTGAATTTTTAGAATAGTATTTTTTTGTTATTGTTTATGTGATAAAATAACAAAAAGTTATAATTTATTTAGAACCTCCCTAGATCCAATTAGTTATGTGCTCTGTAAATCTCAACTTTGGTATCAGTGGGTACCAATTGACTTTAAATAAAATTTATTAATATATTATGTTGTTTGTTTTTTTCTTTCCATTTATATATTACTTACAAGGGTTTTCGGGCGATGCCACTGAAGTTCTTTTGGTATCAGACCCATAAGACATTATTTGTGCTTCGAGATCTACGAATAAACAATAAATCTTCAAAAGCCGGTTTCTTTCTATCAAAGCGGGGTATAATAACTATACTCTGTTCACGGAGACAAGCTAATATAGCGCACGCTCTTGCACAATTGTACGAAAGTGAAAAGGACGGGACTACTAGCGAGAGAGACTAAGTCAGTGGGAGTGACCATTATTTTAAAATGTAAGGCTATGTTTAGAATCTAAACATAGCTTGAAGTGAGCAATCTAAACTTTAGATTGCTCACTTCAAACTATTACTTACATTATTCTCTAGCTTTTCGCCCGGGGTTTTGTGGATGAGTGGATTATTGATAATTGACCTGTGAACCTAAAAATATATATTTTGTTTAATTTGGGTAGTGTACAAAAAATAAAACATCAGAAATTTTCTTACAAATTTATTCACTTTCTGATTCACTTGAATCTGAATCATACTCCAAGCTTATAATAAAACGTTCTGCCATATTTTTTACGTTCCTATCCATAACATCCATACCAGGCTCTACTACATCACGTCCGCGCCGCACAAGAGACAGATAAGACTAACTTTTGGCCACACAGCGTGCACAGCGTGCACGTGCCCTATGTTCGTTATCTGCGACCAATAACGTGCAGTCCCCCTATTAGCTTGTTTCGGCGAACAGAGTAGTGATCCAAATTCAAAATAGTGTCACATAAATAAATAAATAATGCTAGGCAATTCACACAGCAGAATACAATAATTATAATCTCAAATAGTTACATGACCATGCACATCGCGCATTCGACCGTGAGCAAGTAAACGCGAATTTTTATGAAGAAAATGACAGTCCCCCTAGCGGCGAGTTAAAGAATCACCATTTCTTCAAACAAATGCACGTTTACTTGCTCGCGATCGAACGCGTAAAAAACTCGCACTTGGCACTCTGTGACCACCGTGACATGTATTCAAATGATACACAATATGAACCTACAACAGTTTTTATGTGTGAACATTTTTATAGTGGAGAGTTTTTAATGTAGTTTCTATCTATATAATTAACAATGTACTGTTCGTCTCCCAATAAATAAAAACATCTCCGCTACTTTGGCGGTAACCGTTAAAATAAATACCTACCCAGGAGGCACCTACTCGAAACAAATATCATCGTGATAGGATAACACAACAAACTACTTGAGTGACACTCACCTGTCTTACGATTAGATAAATTATCGAATGAGAGAGCAGACAAATCGAACGAATGGGTTATACAATACCACACTCCACTCTTGTACCTACGTAAGAAACTAGTTTAGATAGATAAAGAAGTAGGTAGGTAAATTATTGCTCAAATAGTTCAGAATACCTTCTCATGACTCAGCAAGCTATTGATGGTGATGATGCATGTCCATGCAGATTTAAATTTTTTATATCAAAACACTTCAACAAAAACAGTTGCATTTTATGTGTTAGATTTATCCAACATTGTGTTCTCATGTTGGATGTCCTATTTAATAAATAAATAAATTTACTTAAAAAGTGGCGCCATTTAGTTCATTTCATAGATCCTGTGTTAAGTTCTTTCATTAGTTAGGTAATTTGTGTCTTGGCATGTTCAATATTACAATCAAATTCGATGTATATAAAACTAGCCAAATTGTATAATGAAAATTATAGATCATAGCAAATTGATATTAGGAATTGCTATGAAAATTGTCAGTATTATCTCAACTACACGAGTATTTTATCGGTAAAGCCACTATCTGAACGAACTTGGCGAGTTTTGGTAGGAAGCATTTATTTCGGAAAATCATAAGTTTAGAATAACGATGCACTGATGTGCATTGATGATGATTCATCAATGCCATAATCCCCACGCGGGTTGGGGATCGGATCGCAGTTCAGTGGTGGATCTGTTCTGCAACGGGGGATGCTGCTCACCCCCGGTGGATAGGTATTTTATAATTCTGTGCCTCCTGTGATATAGGTATGCAAGTGAAAAATCAACACTACAAGAGAGCAAAAGCAAGATTTAAAAAATTCTAGTTCGTGAACTAAGTGGGCTAGGTTACACTTAAGTACCTACCTTCTTTTGTAGATAAAAACATTCACTTTCACTGTGCATTTTAATTTTTATGTTAAATAATATTGTTTTAAAGTAGTAACTCACTAAAAACCTGTAAGTTGTACCTACCTTTTTTTATCTTTAATAACATGTGTTAAAATTACGTGATAAATGATACTAATCTGTATTGAGAAAGATTGGTTCAAAGTGATATAACTCTAAATATATCAATATTCACGATAAATACACTGAAAAATAAAATGCGAAAAGTAATATAATCGCTCTTATACCAAGAAGCACGAAAACCAGTGTGTGGAGCAATTACCTACTTAAAGGTTAAAGGTTAAACTTGACACATACAAAAAAAAATACAATATTATTTATTAACAACAAAAAAAAATTAAAAATTAGGCTTTCATATTAAAAATTTAAAACTAAAGAGCTTACTATAATACGTGTGTATATCTATTGGATTGGCTACGGCCCCACACTAGGCTCATGGCCCGTGTCGTGGGTACCCGTGCACGAATAGTCAGACGATTAACTGGTTCTAGGGTATCTACAAGACCACTTTACTGAGTAAAAATTCCTGTAAATAGGTGTGGTATGCAATTTAGAAGGTAGTGTGGTTGAGCGCAGTGTAGTATAATGATGAACAGCTGGCTAACTCTTAGAACTCCCGTTTCCTCGTACAGTAAGTCAGTGGAATAGGTAAAGGGCTTGCATAACATTACCTTCGATCGACACATCGCACACAAAAATCGTGATTAAACTCGTATCTATAACCACGATTTTTTTGTTAATATCCTGGTAGTTATATCACTTTGCACCAAATAATCCCCGAAACTGTATTAGATAGAAGAACGTGAGTTAGACCCAAAAAATCTTACTTTGTTTCAGATAATCTATGTAAAAATCACAAAAAGGGTACAACTCGATTTAAATCACCCATCACAGGAGGCACAGAAAAGTTGACAAAAGTCGCGGGCTTTTTTCGACTACCTAACCGAAGTACTTTGTAGTACCTACCCTACCTACCTTATCTGATGCTATCGCCCTGTGTCAAAATCAAGATAAATGTGTCATTTTCTCCATAAGGGATTTAGACGTGAGATTGCTTCTAGCTATAGATGTGATGAACAACCGAAAATATCTGCAGTTTGACTCGGAACAATGAAGCTGATACTTGTTTTAGCGGGTAAGTAAAGAATAAAATAAATAACATTTATTTCGACACACATAGGTACATACAAAGCATATCTACAAAACTAAATAAAAAACATGGAGGTTTATACTAAATTACACAAATGCTGGGCGTCAGATCCAGTTTTGCCTCCTCGACCCTGCCAAAATAGGTGCACATTACATACTTACCCTAAAACACCTTTTCTTTTACAAGCTTTTATAGTATCACCTGCCCCCGTGGTCTCTTTCGACGGAAATCTAAACTTTCCCGTCTCAGGTAGACCTTCGTCGTCCATTACGCCACAGAAGTCTTTCAAGAGAAAGATCAACATTTTTCACTGCAGCTGACAATATCCACACAAAAAAACACTAACATTTTTTTACCAACATTTGCAAATAATAATATGTATACCTACTTGTCAGGTATCTCGGCGGTGTTGTGCGCTGTCCCGAAGTCGCCGGTGCATCGCGAGATCAGGTTCGACGAGCACGATGATGGCGGGTTGCTGCTCACCGCTGTCGGACGTAAGGAAATACTTATTATTACATTGAAGAGTGCTGATGGTTTGGCAGTTCTAAATTAAATCGGTAAATTTCTGATTGCGGTCCGCGCAGGACATTGTAGCGATATTTGGGGGAGGGCTATGCCCAGCAGTGGACATTGTTTGGTTGAGATGATGATGAATGGGAAAGTGTGTAGGTACCAACTGAATATGACCTTGTATTATAAACCATAATTTTATGAAATTTATTGTAAGTTTAGTATCTATGGTGTAGGTATCCCTGAATGAAGGACGACATATGATGACGAATTGGTAAACCCAAGTAAAACCATAGGTTACACATAAGTATGTACTATTTCTAGCATTATGTACTTAATTTAACTATATTTAATATTGAAACCTCATTAGTATAACCCTGTAATTAGTATAAATTGGCCTGAGACCGTTCTAATTACATAAATAAATACATAAATGTTCCCATCAACCCAGGCTCTGGCTCCGAAGTCCTAGGCCACATCGGGCGGCGTGTGTCACGCGACGACGCCGAGGTCTCTTTCTCAGTGAACACAGAGTTCGACGAGGCCAGAGGTGGACTTAAGCTGAGTATCAGCTGGGACGGACCGCCTGACCGCGTGTTCCAGGACTGCTTCGATTTTGGTAAAATTTTAGGGTTTTTGAGTTTAAATAGTACCTATACCTACCATTGCCCTGCTCTGAGGTTTTAGTTTTTCAAATACCTAGGTACCTTCAGAGGTCGCACCCTACATCAATAATCAAAATGGTTTTTTGGACTAGCTATCTAAAGGATTTTTTTATCATTTCAATTCACTTCTTGATTGTTAATTTTTGTTTTTAATTTATAAAATACCTTTACTACTGTCATTTTAAGGTACAAAACAATGGTACGGCGGCCCAGAACAGAAAGAGCAATACTGGCCGATCCAGAACAGCAAACTGTCTCACTACTCCGTCATTTCTAAGGAGGAGGACAACGCCGCCGTCTCCGAACGTTACTGGCTGAACTCAGACGGGCAATACATCTACATCCAACCCGAGGCTCCACTGTTCGTTGACCATCATAATATCCAAGACAACCATATCTGCTTTATCTCTGAAGTCGTTGCTCCGTACTCCTCGAAACGAACGCACAATAGCCTGAAATACGATATCTGGTTCTTCGAAAACGCTAAAGTTGCCCACCAGCACGCGGTTGACACTTACCTAGGGAAGCCCTCAGGGGTACCAGATTACAGAATGATCCAATACCCGATCTGGTCTACCTGGGCGAGATATTCAAGAGAGATCGACCAGGACTTGCTTTGGGACTTCGCGAATGAGATCAAAGACAGTGGGTTCCCTAATGCACAGTTCGAGATCGACGATCTGTGGGAGATCTGCTACGGGTCTTTGACGGTCGATGAGAGGAAGCTGCCGAATCTGAAGCAACTGGTTCAGGATATCAAGGGGCTGGGCTTCAGGGTGGCTATTTGGGTGCATCCGTTTATTAACAAGGACTGTGATCCGTGGTATTCGTACGCTTTGGAGAATGGGTGAGTTTGCAACTAACATAGTAACATAGATTTGTGTGAGCTATATTTCGGCACAGTAACATGCGCCATGCACACCTACGCACTAAAACCACATTATGAAACTAAATGAAGAGTGGGATGCAGTACCGTAGTTGATAGAAGTTGTTTTTTGAATCCCTTAAGGTGGTTACAAACTGTAAAAACCTGTACAATTTTAAACTTATACTAGGGTACCTACCCTATAAAATGTACAACAAATCACGATAAAGATTTCTGTATTTCAATATTATTATTCAACGCGTAATGCCAGCGCAGTTCCGCATAAGTACCTAAGTACACTGTGCGTGCGGTGCTTTCGTGTGTACGACGACCTAGGGTGTCCTAATTATCCAACCATTTCCAGCTACCTAGTCCTGAACGAGGAAGGCAGCCCCGACAGCACGTGGTGGAACAACAACGGCAGCCTTCCCGGATACATCGACTTCACGAAGCCGGAGGCCGCCGCTTGGTTTACGGAGCGCGTGCAAGCGGTCGTGGACACATATGATATTGATACTCTGAAGTTTGACGCGGGAGAGTCGAGCTGGTCGCCTCAGGTTAGTTTACAATGGTTAGGTACCTGATGGCAGGTTTCAACAGAGAACTTAATGATACATCGACTTTACAAAGGCGAAAGCTTTCAAGCGGTCGTGGACACCTATGATATTGAAGTGAAGTCTGACGAGAGGGAATCTTGTTAGTCGCGTTATTAGAATATTTACCAAAAATTTGTTGAATCACTCACATTGACCATCCAGCAATAACATTTTATGTAATTAAATTTGGCCCATACATGGAAATCGGAATGGTTTATGCCCAGTCTCCCATTCACGGATCCATAATCTAGCGAAATAGTACGCCGCTAGTTTTAGTCCTTGCAAGAAAGATATCACAGTTCCGAACAAAATACTGGCAACTGCCAGTATTTTGTAAACTTGAAAGTCTTACGAAATATTTTGAAATGTATTCGAGCGTGTCTAAGACAGAAACGTTTTCGGTATGTTAGCAACTAGTATTTTTATGCATACCTAGTTGTTAAGCCTCATCACCACACCACGTGCCTATATACCTAATATTACTGACTTACTGTACCCCTATGACGAGGGGCACCATTTTGAATTCGATGAAAGTTTCCGAGACTTACCTTTTATCTCGCTTACACGTACAAAAAAGAATAAGATGAGGCTAAAATCGAGATGTATGAAACTATTCAACCGCTGTGAAACTAGGAAAAATAGTTCCTCTCTATCGGGTAGAGCCGATGCAAGGCGCTAAATGTATGGAAAGAGTCGAATCGAGCTCTCGAAAACTTTTATCGAATATTTTTGTATCTGCTCGTACTAAGCGTACAGATGAAGCACGCCAGACATCGCAAGATCAAAATCTCTTTCGGCGGACTCAAATACACCATAATTGTTGCAGATCCCAGTCCAGCAAGGAGATATCGACCTGCACCCCGGACACATCGTGCAGTCGTACGTGCGGGCGGTCGCGCAGTTCGGACCTATGATCGAAGTACGCTCCGGGATGAGGTTTGTACCTTATTACCATAAACATTGAAACACGCACAAGCGTCGCAAGCATCTGCAAACATTTGTAATGTTTGCAGATGCTGATGAGTTCAGTCAACATCTTCATGGTTCTGAGCGGTCTCTCGCTAGTAAAGTCGAGTTCAGTCAACATCTTCATGGTTCTGAGCGGTCTCTCGCTAACGTCGAGTCCGCGAGTTCGCGGAGAAATGCTTTTACTTGGTTAATCCAGCGGTAGATTTCAGATTTCAATAACTTTATTTCTTTAGGCTTACAAAGTTAGCATTTAGGCCCGTATTAAAAAAGCTTGCTCAGTCATTGATCTATGCTTACGATTTTCTACGATTTTCTATGGCAAAAGCGTTACTCAAGCATAGATCGATGACTGAGCATTGTTTCATAATACGGACCTTAGACAAGTCAAATTTTATACTATAAATTGTTATCAAATATGAAATAAGGTGTTAAGTATTGATTTTCTCTTCACTTCAATTTTTGGTACACTAGTGGAAGTAGGGTACCTGGGGCCGACTGGTCCACGCCCCGATGGCATCCTTAGAGCCTACCTCCATTCTCTCAACGTGTCTGAGCCAGCCCTGACGACTATAGTTACTCCTTAGCGAGTATTATTTTGTACTTTTGTATATTTTGTATTGTTTTGTGGTTTCATGGCAAGGAATGCGTGTTTAATAGTAGATTATGTCACAAGGGAACAAAATAATGTATTTAGGGCGAGAGCGATATTTTGAATTCTAAGGGACTCAAAGTACGTCGCTTGAGTTTAAATAATTTTGGTGCCGTGTGGGACACTCTGCTTTTCATCTTAAACTATGAGAAAAATACTTCATACGAAAAAAATAATTAAGAGATGCTTTTAGTAGTGACGAATACTTATATTTAGGTACATAACCAAAAGTATTTCTGGTGTTCATATTTCACTTTCACTGCTAGAACTCATCTTTTATTCAATTTGTGTGACTAAAATTATCTGTAATATTTTGACAAAACGAATAGAAAGTTCACGCGTATTCTTTTTTTCAATTTGGATAGCCAAAGCCGCGTCTCGTCACGAGCGCTTTTTTTATTACCGGCTAGGACTATATTGAAGTGAATTGCGTCCAAACTTTTTAATTATACATATAGTGTTTTAAATTCAAAAGTAATTCCAGCACACTTTATAACAATTAAGTGCGTAACAATGAGTTTTCGAATAGATGGGATGAAAACTATATTTTAAAGGTAGATAATGTTAAAACTTGTCCAAACCAAGGTCCTACATTAACGCATTCACTGCCCAGCTCTGCGGTGCGACGCGCGACGACCCGATGGGCGCGTCGCAGCTCCATGAGACGGAAGACGTACATGTGCAACATGGGCCATGAAAGTGTTAAAGTCCTTGATCAGCATTGAACATATTGACGCGAAAAATTAATGTACGTTGTTGTAATGATAGGTTAATGATGATGATGTAATGATACAGGACACAAGACCTGCCGGTATTCATCCGCATGGTGGACAAGGACACTCTCTGGGACTTCAACAACGGACTGGCCACGCTCGTCACCACTCTGCTACAGATGAACATGCAGGTAACTCATATATGTACTCAGAAAGCACTCAGGTATAACGGGATTTTTATTATTATTTGTTAATTGTACAAAAAACAAAGATATTTCGGAAAGAAATATCTTTGTTTTTTTTGTACCACCAAGCTGGCAAACAGGCGTGCGGCCCGCCTGTTGGGATGCGGCTACCGCAGCCTATAGACACCTGCAGCATCAGGGACATTACACGCGCGTTGCCGACACTTTAAATGACCCACATGCCACCAACATTGAACTTGATTGGGGTTGACCTTTAGGCCACTTCGATTCATTAAGGAGTATAACTACTCAGATTTTTTGAAGTGGGCGCAATGCGTGCCGTTTTGTAAAAAGGATAGGCATAGGATTTCGCGTTCATAGGAGCGGGACAAAGCGTCGTTCTTGGAACGGCGGTGCAAGCGAAAAAATCTGATTTTTACTTATTTACAAGAAAACTACACAACTAATGAAGAAACTGGTTCAAGGAACCAAATAATTAGTAATAACCTACGAATCAAAACTTAAGTAATTTCAATAGACTGCAGGGTTCCTGAGATCTCGACCAAATTATGTGTGAAGTACCCAGAGTACTGTCACACACACTTTCATGATATTTTTGTCAATCGTGTTTTCACTTTCAAGGAACCAAAGAAAAATGTTTGAATTTTATGTAATTCGAGTTTTTTACCACGGGGATCCCGTTCGTACTGAGATCTAGGCCTAGTTTGACAACCAAACCAGTTAGGTTTGCCCCTTAAGTAAAGGATGGGGAAGGGATTCTTAAGCTAACAAATACCGGCCAACCACCATAATCATAAAGTCGAAAGACCCCGGCCATGTGGGCAAGAGGGGTCGGCCTTTTCAAGCAGATCTTTTGCATTATGGGGGCATTTTTATCTCCGGCCTCCAAAATTCCATCTATCCAGCTTATTCAGCCATATCTCACGTATTTTGTTCCACCAGGGCTACACCCTAGTACTGCCAGACATGATAGGCGGCAACGGCTACAACGCGAAACCCGACAAAGAACTGTTCGTGCGCTGGCTTCAAGCCAACGTGTTCATGCCTACTCTACAGTACTCCTTCGTACCCTGGGACCATGACGCAGAGGTGAGTCGTGAAGGAAACAGTAGGAGACGTAAGACTTGTCTCCTGATCTATTTTCATTTGCAGAACAGCCACAACTGATGTTAAGTTAGCAACCAAATGCAGTCGACACGAGACTTTGATACATACGTGTAGTTTAGATTTTTTTCATAATGCAGCATTACATCTATGCTAAAGCGTTAAACTCTTGAGAGGTAGGTAACAAGACAAACGCAGGGTTCGAAGAACAATAAATAAGTCAACATCCGAAGAAAACAATAAGTACATACACTAGCCAAACTCGACGTGGAATGTTTGTAAATAAACCACGACACAAAAACTAAAGTTCACTTGCTTGGCGTCGAGTTTCAGATATAATTGTAAGTAATATTTTTTGAAGGAAGGATCACAAATTGACAAGTCATGTAAATCCCGTATAAAAAGACGCGGCAACAGAGAGAATTTAGGATAAGTACTGGGCTGTTTGTTTACAAATATTCTACATCGAGTTTGGCTTTATTTGTGGGAAGCGGAGCCCCCATCAGACTGAAGCAAACAATAAAAGACGTGAGACAAGAACGAAATAAACGAAAGACAATTGAAAACGTAGGGCTTCGGGGGTTATTTTATCTGATAGGTACACTAAGTAAATTCCACGTGGGCGAAGCCGCAGGCTCTACCTGTAACATAATGTTTGTAATATACTAAACCACTGGTTCATTCTCCCAGGCCGTGGAAATCAGCCGTAAGTTCACGCAGCTGCACGCCGACTACGCCGACAACATAATGTTGGCGATGCAAGCCTCCGTGGAGCGCGGCGCGCCCGTCAACCCTCCCATCTGGTGGCTGGACCCGGAGGATCAAGTCGCGCTGGCCATTTGGGACGGTAATAGCTAAAGGCTTTTTTTTAACCCTTGACATAAAGAAGAGAGATATGTTTCACGTGCGTGTCTGTGTATATGTTTGTCTGTGGCATCGTAGCGTAGCTCCCAAACAGATATGCCGATTTGGATTTAGTACCTACGTAGGTACCTACTCGTAGTTCTGTTTGAAAGGTGATGTAGAGTGGTATAAAATCAAATGTTATGATGGTTCATAGTAAAATGTTGGAGTTATTGACTTATTGCAAATTTAGAAAATTAGTTTGTAAAACTTGATAGATAGATAGATATATCGTTTATTGTCAAAGAGATTACCTACATGTTTTTTGTTAGTAGTGTCTTAAATCCTTTGTTAGGTTTAGCCAGCTAGACACTAGGAATGAATTTGGAATTGACACGTTAAGTTAGCTTGAAATAGCAAAACACTGTTTGACAGAGATTTTTATGTGGGTAGTTGATTATTTATTTTGACTTCTTCCCATGTGGACAAACAATTGCCGTGATGATAATATAATATATTTATTTCTTAGTTGATAATCTATATCTATATATAATTATAATGAATCCCTATTTCCCTTGGTCACGGCACGACATGCATGAATGGCTGGACCGATTTATCTAATTATTTTTTTCTTGTGTTTGTTATTGTCAGGAAAAGGTTCTTATGAAAGAAAAAATTAAGAAAGTTGCGCAGAAAATTAGAAAATTTAAGAAAACCTAACAACTTAATTACCAATTCAAATTCAACTGTCGAGACAGTAAATTGGCGAGTCTAGTAATTTATAGTATAAAATTTGACTGGTCCAAGTGATTATTGTGTAAACCTATAAAGAAATAAAGTTATTGGCCTGTATCGCGTGCGAGTAACGCTCAGCACCGCTTTGCTTCCAGAATTCCTCCTCGGTGAAAGCATCCTAGTAGCCCCGGTGCTGGTGGCAGGCGCGACGTCTCGTGACATCTACCTCCCTCGCGGACTGTGGCTGGACCCCACAGGGGAGGCCTACTCCGGCCCACAATGGATAAGGGCGTACCCCGCTCCGCTAGACACCCTGCCTTACTTTACTCTGCAGAACTAGAATATTTTGACGAATAGTTACGTACACTAGGATTAAATCAACTTGGCCGCAACCTAAAGTTGCGTCAGTGGCTGCGCAGTACTCGTTTGTATTATTAAAAAATGGTGGTGCACATGTGAAAACGTTGCTTATAGCTAACTTCACTCCGGCCAAGTTGTTTTAATCCTAGGGCATGTGTCGCCACCCGCGCCGCCGTTTCGAATCGTAGAATCGTAGAATGACTAGGCCCACTGCAAAACGACGCAATTCAGTTATTTTTTTACATTGATGAATGGTTGCTGGGCAACTTAATTAATGAAGGGTTTGTGATAAGTTGAGCTTTTATGGCCTGTTTGTTGTGTAAATTATTGGAATCGATTGAATGTATTAAATTAGTGTTAATTACCTAATGTTTTGTGATCGTTTATGTTATTTAAAATCTGTAAATAAACGTTACGTTGCAAATAAGTTATGTACTTTAAGTTAATCCCTGTGCCATAAACAGGGTGCCACGAAACACGTTTACTAAGCCGAAAGCGGGTGATTCTGGACCCCGAAGGAATCAACTTTTGTTCTATGGTTTTTGAATATTGAAACTATGAGACTAATTTTTTTAATCGTGTTTTTGTGTATTTTTACATTATTATTATTCTTTTAAAACTTACATAATTTGTTGTAATCATTTCTTGATAAAACACTGGTTTTGCTAAAAAACAACCAAAAACATTTGTGAAACATTTTATTATGTTAAATAATGCAAGAGTGCGTGTAAAAGAACACAAATAGAAAGAAAAAAAACTTAATAAAAAAAAGAACTCAAAAATGTATCAAGGTCCAGAATCACGCCCTTTCGGCTTAGTACACATGTTACGTGGCACCCTGTATATGCTAACAAGCTGCGCTAACCTACTTTACTACCTACCTACTGGTAAGTTCCCAACCACTAGTATAGATACCAACTACCCTATTTAGTAAGTATAGTAAAGTATGGTACAATGGGAAGGCGACCGCAAACTCAAAGTCCTCTAGCTATGAACCACATAACAGACGTGTACAACCGTCAAACTGATATAGGTATTTATATCTATACATAGAAAACACCCACGGTAAAAAATATCTGCAGATCGTACACATTTTTTCCCGAGGCGGGAATTGAACAACAACCTGCAACCTCTTGCGTCGCAGACGGATTTTAGAATTAGGAGTTTTTAATTATGTCTAAATCTCTCATCTAAGTATTTTAATTCTTCTTTGTCGGGTGGTTCAACGACGTAGTAACTACCTACCTATCTTATTTTTTTCTCGGCCGAGAAAATTTCTTTACGAATAGACTGGTCTGGGGGGGACCAGAATTATGTGGGACTCGACGTCCCGTGGTTCGGCGAAAATGGCGAGAGAGGCTCTCGCCATTTTCATTAAACCTACCGCGGCCCGACTGGCGTCTCCTCTTCCTCCCATACATAGCCGGCGAGCCCACCATTCCACACACTCGCCGACCCCATTCATCCGACACGTTTCCAGTAACTACCTACCTACTACTATCGAGGGGCGTTGATGGATACGGCTAGCGAAGGACCATGGTGGATGGCACAAACTGCGTGGCCTCACCCATCAGTGAGTAAAAAACAGCTACACGTAATAATTAATCTGTTATAGAAATCGATACAAGCGAAGTTGGGGGCTGAAGCCGGTACAACTGGTGAAGAGTTCTAAAGATAAGGACCTACCTATTTATTTATCTGGAGTTATCTGACAGCCGGTAGTGAGTGCGTTAACATCGGCGGAGATGGCTGTTCTTAAAACGTTTATCGGTAAGCCTGATATAAGCTTAAGATTAAAAATAAATACCTTGGCCCTAAAAATATTTCTAGATTAACAAACACTAAGATTTCTAGACAGTAAATCATCTTTACTTCATCGTATCAGCCCCTTTGCGCACATCTGTGGGGTTTCTCCCGTTAGATACGCCATTCCTCTTTAGTTAGGTACATTGTATTCGTGTGTCCAAAACAATCTAACGCCTTTTTAGATCCTTGTTAATACATCTGGTGGTTAGCCAGAACTACATCTGATTTCCATAAAACTCGTGATATTTTATCTAATAATTTTATCTTAAAGCAGAGTTTTTGACTGATTCTTCTTTGACAGCCATTTTGGCGCTGACGGCGCGCGCGCACCCGGCGAAGTTATCAGTGAAAGCTGACGACCTCGTGACGCTGAGTCTCGAGCCTCAGCTGACAGGGGGCTTCCAGATGATTCTTACACAAGGTAAAGATGCAGACACGCAGAATGGACCAACACAAGCGAACTATCCGGCTATCAACCAAAGTTATCGACGTAGCTCAAAGAACGATCAACCTGAATTGACAATAGGCCGGCCATATCTCCCGATGAACCGATACACGTTGAGCTCAACGTGTTCTTGAGGGCAGACTGTGACTCAGTAAATGTAGTGTTAGTGTAGGACGCCATTATGGCCTAGTTGGATGATGATCTGCAAAAGACTGCTTGTATGCAAATTCTGGGTCCAACAACACGACAAGCTATAATAATAATAATGCTGGACAATACACACATCATCATCTGGTCCCAAGCTAAGCAGAGCTTGTGTTATGAGTACTAGATGACTGATATACATTATACAATACATACATAGATAGATATTTTTTATTATATATAGAAAATACCCAGCTATGGTGATCATTAGAGGCTTACTACAAAATATCTAATGAGATTATCTAGAGGATAAAAAGCTTGGGACAAGTTTTGCTCCAACTCGAACACTAACAACCTAACAAGGTAAAGGTTTCTTGTTCGCTTCTTTGCTTTACCTTAAAAATATTGAAGTGAGCAAAAATTAAAGTGATCACTTTATTTCCTAGTTTTACTTATGTAATTTGAATTTTGTAACGTATCCAAGAGACCTGTAAGGTCTAAAGGAAATAAATCACTTTGAATTTTGAATAAGTAGATGCCTAAAGCTATGGACTAGCACAGGTTAATTAACATACCTAGATTAGCATCACCTTAGGGCTAAAATATAAACCTGTAATGATATTGTTTCTAAACAAATAAATAAATTATGATGTTAACATACCATCATAGGAGTCTACGCGGATAAGTGTGTAGACAGGTACTACTAAGTTTTGGGTCATCAAACTTACTAAGGTAAACTTGACAATGACTCAAGGTCGTTCCTAGACAGAGCTTTTTCACAGAGCATCTGTGAAAAAGCTCGTCACTGGAAGTGATTTACATTTATTCATATCATTTATTTTGCTAGGTGCCAACTTATGTACTTAAATACGTAGTTACGTACATAAGAACATTGTTTACCTGGCTACTGTATTGAGTCCACTTGAGTATTATAAACGATACGCAATGATAACGGCATGCACTTGAAATGTAAAATATTGCAACAATTTGTTATTGTAACATGCCAATCTGATAATTTTAAGTGAGTAGCAACAGTTAGAAACTAGATATAGGTACCTAGATATACCCTACGATGATAGTATAGCTAACCCGATGGAAAGCTACCACAATCTAAAAATGCAAGCCTTTTTGGATATTTGTTACCTCTTCACGCAAAAACTACTGAACGAATCGCGCGAAGTTTTGTTAGATGTTTACTACTTTTACTTTTTATTCTGCAAAAACGCGTGCGAAGCCGCAGGCAGAAGCTAGTTTATAATATTAGTGTGTTTCCAGATGAAGATCGAATAACCTTCGGCCAGATTGGCCGCACTCTCCTGTCCCCCTACTCCATCGAGGAGTTTGAGGAAGGAGTGACGGTGCGGATAGGAGCGGCCAACCTAACGGTCCGCACCCTGACGGATGAGGATCAAGGCGCTAGAGTCATCAAGATCAAGTGGGAGACCGCTGTGACGACGCGGCTTGAGGATTGCTTCGATTTTGGTAACTTCAACACCACGAAATGTTTTCAATGACTCAACAAGAACTTTTTGTATCATTACATTACTTGATGAACAGTAATTAAGCGTAGCCTTTTAGTTTTTTTTTACATTCAAACCAATAATTAACTACCTACGTAAAGTTACCAACTATTTCAGTGCTTTCATGCCTATTTGAATTCAACAGCAAATGTTGAAATTTTAGCATAAGGGTGCATTGAGAATATTTTCTTTTGGTGAGATTTACTTCTTGTTCTTAACAAACTTGTTAAGTATCACTATGACACATTCATTCAACAATATCCTCGATGAAAGACACGAACCAGTTAAACAACTGATCTATTTACAGGTACTAAGCACTGGTACGCAGGCCCCATGCAGACCAACCAACAGTACCCCTTAGAGAAGGCAGAGCAGCGCTACGCCCCTAACTACTTGAAGGAAAATGACAACGGCGCCGTCAGCGAGCGATACTGGCTCAACTCCGCCGGAGAATACATCTACATCCACGGCCATGTCCCTCTGTTCGTCGACTACAACAATATCCTTAGCAACCACGTTTGCTTCGGAGCGCAAATCGCATTCCCGTACTCGTCGCAAAGAACTCACAATGAGCTCGCATACGATATTTGGTTCCTGTCAGACGTGAAAAGCGCTCATAAGCACGCTGTAGCCAACTATCTAGGAAAGCCATCTGGAGTCCCTGATTACCGCATGGTGCAACACCCGATCTGGTCGACCTGGGCGCAATACTCCCGAGACATCGATGATGAAAAACTGATGGAATTCGCCGATGATATAATAAATTACGGTTTCAGCAACAGTTCTCAGTTTGAAATTGATGATCTGTGGGAGATCTGCTACGGATCTCTGACGGTCGATGAGAGGACGTTCCCGAATATGTCGAGGACCGTTCAGAATCTTAAGGCAATGGGGTATCGGGTGACGATTTGGATACATCCGTTTATTAATAGGGATTGTGATCCGTGGTACTCTGAGGCATTGGAGATGGGGTGAGTTTATGCAAATCTACTTTCATATATTGGACAGAAACTGGAGCTTTTCGTTCTCTAAAGTCAAAAATGTCGTATGAAAAATTCTCAAAATCAAAAAAATCATACAATAAAAAGTTTGTTTTGATACATTAAGTACACTCGTACAAATACCTACCTACAATCATAATTAAGTAGTACAGTCATGAAAGTAAAAGCTACTGTCCTCGAATTTTTGCTTTTTAGCCTGTCTTATGAGTAAGTAGTAAGTATGTAGGTATAAATATAACACATGAACTTAATTTTCCTTGCCAGTTACCTAGTTCTGGATGAATCCGGAAGCCCAGACACAAGCTGGTGGAACAACAACGGTTCCGTGCCAGGCTACATAGACTTCACCAACCCAGAGGCTGCGGAGTGGTGGTACCAGCGAGTCAAGCACATCGTGGACACTTACGATATTGACAGTCTGAAGTTTGATGCTGGAGAGAGCAGTTTCTCACCTGAAGTAAGTGAAAAACTCTGTGCAGGTCGCCAAAATTTGCTTTTCTACGGATAAGATTACAGATTCAAGGAATTAAGCTGAACCAAAGCCACCAGCTGATGAACATTTCTCCTCCTGGAGGAGGACAGAAAATTTCTATAGCTATTGAACCACCAAATTTTCCAACGAGTATTTTGAATTTTTATCTGACTTACGACAAATAATAATAATAATAACACTTTATTCTAGACACAATCATCTATATCATAGCTATAATACAATAAAATACAATAAAATACAAAAATTCTTTATTGTACACCATAAAAATAACATTACAAATTTACAAGGAGACATAAACGAATACGAAGACTACTAGACTATAAACGTACAAAAAAAAAAGTACAAAGATTGGTACACAAAAATACGTCATTATTACAATATAGTTTAGGTCTAAAGGTCTAAATGTAATTGTGTGAATAAGTATTTCTGCCAGACTTTTGATAATCAAATTATTGCACGAGACTACCGCTAGACATAAAAGACCCAATCGTTTTCCGCTGAATAGAGTTGAAAGAGTCTACGCGGGCCTGTGTTAGCATTTCAGAAGCACTACAGAAGCGCTTCAAGCCCATCAGTTGCCTGAAAATGTTTATAGGCCACGCGTACTCTATCGTGCGTATTTTTGGTGTAGTCAGTCCAGAGCTGACAGGTGTAAAATGTCTGGCAGAAAGATCTAAACAATGTCAGTTTCACGTCAGGCAATAAACCTATAGAATTTCCTCGCGATCATGTTCCCTACGACACAGAGTGATCTACGCTGCCGTTCCAAATCATAGAATAGAATAGAATATGACTTTATTGCACCATCAATACATTTATAAAACAAGAACTTAATACTAATTATCATCATCATCTTTATGGTTAGATGTCAATATGTGGCCAAGGTATGATTAAATCAACTTGGCCGGAGTGAAGTTAGCTATCTAAGTTTTCACATGCGCACCACCATTTTGTTAACGAGTACTGACACAACTTCAGGTAGCGGCCAAGTTGTTTTAATCCTAGTGTACTTCAATTTCTCTACTATTTTTTAGGTACAGGCTGCCGTCGGTTCAAGTATACCTCCGGTACGGTCCCTTCCCGGATCAGCTGTGCCATTACCTACACTTTGAATGGCCTTAAAAGCCAATTCAATGGTCATATCCATACAATAGCAAATTAGGAACGCCATTCAAAGGGCTTTTATATTATGTCAATATTTAGGATGGGTGGGTTTTGCGTAATCGCACAGCTGAATATCACCGTTTCTGTCTTTCTTGTGTTATATATTACTAGCTGCTGCCCGCGGCTTCGCACGCTTTATACGGAATAAAAGGTAGCCCATGTCCGACCCCCGGATACCATCTACCTCGCTGCCAAATTTCACCGAGATCCGTTCAGCTGTTCTTGAGTTATAAATAGTGTAACTAACATGACTTTCTTTTAAATACAGGGTGGCACATTTAGATCGGTCAGTATGGGAGAGTTTGAAACTATAAGACATACGAAGATCTCTTCTTAGGAACCATGTCATCGATTTTAGTAACAAGAAAAACTGCATTCACACATTTAAAAAAAAGTTGTACTCAGCTCGGGAATCGAACGCGGACGTTTTGAAAAATAAAACTTACACTATTTATTTTAGATATCGATTGTGTAGGTCTTATGCAGTAAGTAAATGTTACTATGAAACCAGATGTCTAAAATTAATAAAATGCATTGTTTTCATAGCCTTTAATTTATTATAGTACAGTGTAAGTGTTCGAAATGACCACCAATTTTTTCAATACAACATTCAACACGTTTAGGTAACGATCTTACTATTGCGTTTTCTATCTTCAGGAGGTGAATTTGCGTTAAAATTTACTCTATGGCTGCTTTTAGATATTCAATGGTGTCGCAGCTTGTTTTGTACACTTCATCCTTAACGTAACCCCATGAGAAATAGTCTAGTGGGATTAAATCGGGGTATCAAACTGACCTCGCGGGCCATTTGATAGGGCCGTCCATACCAATCTATTTTTGGGGAAGATCTCATTAAAAAAAGTCTGTAGCAATGTGACTATTGTAAGCCGGTGCTCCGTCCTGTTGAAAATAAACTCGTTCTTTTACATCTGCTGACATTTCTCCTAGGACCTCTAAAAGATCTGTCCAAACGTCCATCATAAATTTTAAACATGACATTATGATCATAGACATCATGTTTCATAGTAACATTTACTGCATAAGACCTACACAATATAATAACTATACTATTAAAAATGTTTTTTTAGTTTTACTTGTTGTTGTTGTTATTTAGATTTAATTATTATTTTTAAATTTGTTGTGTGTGTGTGTATGGCACCTTGCGCACCACGGTCTCCACGGAAGACTAGCGCTATTGCACGATCTGCTCTACCACAGCACATGCTGAGTGGAGTCCGATTTTGTCAGATTACTAATTAATGTATGTTTTAGTTTTATAATGTATATTTTTCTCTATATGATCCAGCAAAATAAAAATCTTTTACTTTACTTTACAATCAATATCTAAAATAAATAGTGTTAGTTTTATTTTTCAAAACGTCCGGGTTCATTACCGAGCTGAGTACAAGTTTTTTTTTTAAATGTATGAATGCAGTTTTTTTGTTACTAAAATCGATGACATGGTTCCTAAGAAGAGATCTTCGTATGTCTTAAAGTTTCAGACTTTCCCATACTGACCGATCTAAATGTGCCACCCTGTATATAGAACATATAGATAGATTTAATCAGGTTCTTTCGCATATCTTTCACAGATTTCAATAAATTTCCTCATGCCTTTAATCGAAAGACTAAGCAGCACCATATTATCGGCATAGCTTAGGTTGTTAACGTATCTGTCGCCCAATCTGAGACAAAGCCCCTGGGCTTCCATTCCGTTGATATTCCTTTGAATATTCATTCCGTCGTAGGGCCTAAACTACTCATACTTCTGAAGAGTGAGGTTTAATCGATTTGTTATTTATTATGATCCCAGTAACTTAAACAAATTTTTATCCGTAGTCTGTTTTATCAGCCTATTTCACACTGCTGGGCCTACCCTATAAATTTCTAACCTAGATCTTTTAGTTTAGTTATTTACTCAATTTTAATTTTCTGTGAAACTAATCAACTCTTAGTAGGCCCGAGACTTCCTCGAGATTGAGAAGATTGTCAATAATGGCCTTTCTTTCCAGATAGCAGTTCAGAACGGCAGCATTGATCTCCAGCCGCACCACATCGTGCAAGCCTACGTCAGGACCTGCGCGCGGTTCGGAAACATGATCGAGGTGCGCACTGGGTTCAGGTACCTACGTGAATACATTTACTTCAAGCAATTATCTAGTTTTCCCCCCAATATTAGTGTTCTCTAAGTAAACACTAGTTTATCTGTCTTTGCTTTTAATAATTTATTTAGGGTTTGTTTAATCATTAGAACATGCCACTGCCACCATTGTAAAGTACACAAATTATAATAACAAGACACAAGGAAAAAAATAAAAGAAACAAATTAATCTAACCAGTACCTACAATAGGGAAACTTGGAACAAAACATTAATCGCGTTTGCGTTCAACTTCCTGTTGATATAGCTTGCACAGTTTCCCAGCCACCTTCGATAGAGTATTAGCTAAAAGGAGCCTCCTATCTGCCAACGAGGATTCTTAAACAAGGATATTTTTCAAATAACCACTTGCGTATTACCTTCATTCCGGGCACATTCCATGAGAATGTGAATTTATCTGTCTTTGCATAAACTGCAATTAAGTAATAATTGAGACTGAGGTTTTGGAAATGGAAACTTCCAGAGTCGCGATGGATCGATGTAAGAATTTGATTACTTGATAGGTGGCCTAGAATGGCGTAGCACCGAAATAATGGCATAAATATAGGCTTATGCCCAGCAGTAAGTTGAAAATGGCTGATAATTTGCAGCCTGAAAGGCAATTGTAATTCATTACCTACGGTTGCAAGCCGGCTGACTACGAACTTTATTTGTGTTGGAAGAAAACCAACGTTATACCAGCCTAACGTTGTAACTTGTAACCCCGAAGAAGTCCCTCGTAACGGGATGAATACGTTGGTGTTCTTCCAACACAAATAAGGTTCGTAGTTAACCCGCTTACATGCGTAATGAATTCCTCAAACTACAATAGTTTTTATAGTAAAATAGCAGTAATTTCTGACAAGCTTTCGTTCCCAGGACCCAAGACCTCCCAGTCTTCGTCCGGATGGTAGACCGCGACTCCATCTGGGGTCTCAACAACGGTCTCTCCACCATCATCACCACCACCCTCCAAATGACCCTGAACGGCTACAGCTTTGTGCTCCCAGACATGATCGGAGGAAACGGTTTCAACTTGGCCAACGAAGATTCTGCGCTACCGACTAAACAATTGTTCATTCGATGGGTGCAGGCGAATACCTTCCTGCCTGCCATGCAGTATTCTTTTGTTCCGTGGAACTTTGACAATGAGGTTGGTACATAAGGTTAATACTTGAAGACATAAGTTTTGCTGAAAATCTCGTTCTAGAAGTATCTTGATCCAGTTGATCTCAGACTGCGGTTGTTGAAACGGCGACTAATGAATCTCATCAAGGAATGGGCGCTACAGTCGAAGTCGCAAATAAACGCTACCTAATTTAATCTGGCTGAGTGGTAACCATTCTAAACAGTTTCCTAAAGACTTCATCAGTATTCAAGTCAAGTCAAGTCAAAAACTCTTTTTTTCCATAAATACAATAAATGTACACTTAGAAAAGGTCAAATTCTTAATAATTAAACACTGACACGGAAATAAAGTGATATTTTTGATTTCAGTCGCTTCGGTATGTTGACATAAGTAAAGAAGCGACGAAGAAACCTTTAGCCTGTTAGTTGTTATTTTTCGAGTTGGAGCAAATCCCGTCCCAAGCTTTTTTATCCTCTAGATAATCTGATATTTTATAGTAGGCCTTTTTACATAAGAAGGTTTTGACAATTTGTTTGAATTTATTTACTGATAATTTTTGCAAATCACTAGGAGTTTTGTTGTGGAAGCGTATACATTGCCCTTGAAAAGACACATTAATTTTGTGTAGTCTAGTTGTGGGCACAGCGAGTTTATGTTTATTTCTTGTATTCAAATTATGTACATCGCTATTCGTTTTAATGCTCTACAAAAACAACTAGGAATTAATTGTAGACATTGTTCAACCTTGTAAGATATAGGGTTATGGTAACATGATACTATTTTGAGAGTATGTACCATCAGTATCATCCATTTGTAACCTATTTATGACATAAAAAATCAGGCTCAGAAAGCACGAAGAAAATGTTTATTCATAACGCAATGATATCTATAGAATGCTACAAAAAAGTCACAATACAAATCGATTATATTTTTCTCAATTACAATTGTATAGTTTTGCAAATGAATTGATGCTTTACATAATTGAACAATGGCTAGCTGTCTGATTCCGTGACCGTTTGATACACTGAGTATTAGACTGATCAGCGCTACATAATTGAAGGTAAATTATAATAGTCCTATGGAAATTTTCCAAAAACGTGGCTGCATGCGTTTTCATAACTTAACTTTTACCTCTCTTTTTGACTCTCGGCAAAGAGATTGTTTTTTTTTGTAAACAGATTTAAACATACACAACACATACGTAATAATACAAACAAAACTTAAATAAAGATGAAAAAAATAAAAAAATACAAATGATGACAAAGTCTGTTTACAAAATTGGCTCTGGCATCTCAATTACGTCATTTTTCCAACAAAAAAAAACGAAATCATAATCGGTTTATCTGTGGGAGAGCTACGATAAACACGGATCATATCGAGTACTTATATCTGTTTGTCGTTATAACGTTAAACTTCGAACAACGTTGGCTTGCTAGTCATCCAACACAGTGTTAGATGACTAGCAAGCTAACATCCAACGTTGTTCGTCGTAGCTCTCCAACAGATAAACCGATTTTGATTTCGTTTTTTTTTTTATTGGAAAAATGACGTAATTGAGATGGTTCTTGGCTCTGATGAAAATCTATCTGCATTTATTTTCAGTCTAATGTTATGATGGTCTCATCTTTCGTGTTTAAAGTAAAACCGACGGGTTTTTTAATTTGGTTTAAAATAAGTTGGACAGGCCCATTGTGTGGGACGCTACATGCGTAGACACACTTACGCCTTCCCATCTTCCGAACACATCCGTGAGGGCTGGTGCTGCGGCAGATTTGGCCGAGGATCTCAAGAGGCGCAAATATGCAGGTCACGACAGAGCCTACATATTTGCTCCCATTGAGGTCGAGACCATGGGGTCCCGAGTCTCTCCTGGTTTTTAAAAAGTTATCTAAGCGTCTGGTCGAAGCGACGTGTGACCCGAGAAATAATGCTGGACAATCCACACACCATCATCTAGCCCCAAAGTAAGCAGAGCTTGTGTTATGGGTACTAGATGACTGATAAACTTAATACAATACATAACATAGATAGATATTTTTTGTCTGTAATTTTCTTTGATAATAAAGGCCGTTTAAAATTAGATTGATATTGAAAAATAAGTCCTGGACGTGTGCAGAAGGGCCACGTCCTGGGTTCCTAGAAAAGTTTGTAAAGTTTGGTTCGGTGGATTTGAATCGTTAAAAGATAGTGTAGGTACCTACCACAGATATCAGAAACTAAGCTAACGTTATCCAGGTAGGTAACTCAAGGTTTCGATTTTGAATTTGTGTTTCATTGTTAAAAGTTATTCACATTTACTAATTTATGTTTTTAGACCGTGGAAATAAGCAGAAAGTACACGGAGCTGCACGCAACGTACGCGGACGTGATCTACGGCGCCATGGAGGCTTCGGTTCAGGACGGGAGCCCTGTAATAGCGCCGCTGTGGTGGCTCGACCCGCTGGATAATGAGACTCTGGTTATATGGGATCGTAAGACATGATTTTACCTTTTACCTATCTACCTCTATACCTTCAATCCTAGATGAGGCCTATATTCTAATCTTGGAAATTTTCTGAGCTTGATAACGTACCCTGTTCTTGTTCATCTTCACGTCCCAGGCGTGGTAGTATTTGAGAAGGACTTCCGTGCCTAGCTGCATATCAAACCAAACCGGAAAATTACGTCGCCAGTTAAAATCAGGATTTCAAGATCTCCTAAAGAAATGTTGCAATGCTCAAGTCCGTGGGTGGTTTTGTAGGTTCGATAGTGGGCGATTGCGGATTTTTGATGAGATTAAACATAATCCTTTTAGTAAATTACGGCACAAAAAGTTAAAAATCAACGTGTCAATTGGAATCTTAAGTCAAAAAGTCAATTTTTCGTTGCAGAGTACGTCCTCGGAGAAAATATCCTAGTCGCACCAGTGCTAACCGAAAACGCGACCACTCGCAACATCTACCTGCCTGCAGGCATATGGCAGGAAGAAGGCGACGAGAATAGAAGCTTCGAAGGACCACTGTGGCTGATGAACCACCCCGCGCCTATAGACTACCTGCCTTACTTCGTACGACATGCCTTGCCGAGTCACGCTGTAGCTCCTTGCGTTTCTGCCGCCCTGGTACTTTTTGCGATGTTAGCTAGTTTTATGTAGGGGATTTTCTGTAGTTTGTAAGGGAAATAGTTAATTTACTGAATAAAGTTTTGTTTTGGAAATTATAATTGGAAAATTGTCAAGTTATTTAACCACGAAGACCGTTCTTAGACCCGTATTTCCTTCGAACTTGGTGGAAACCTGTTTAGCTTATCAGTGTTTGTATAAACACGACAAATTAGAAAACGTTATATGTTGCATAGGACCTACTTTTTATAAGGCCGTTTCCCGTAACATTCCTTAATTCTGCCCTCACCGTTTTAAAGAAATCATTAAAACGAATCGAATACAAGTAATAAAGCAATTCACAAAATATGACCATTATCATAACAAACAAAATATTACCGAAATAAAACTACTTACACAAAATATTGTAAAATGAAATATTTTATCGTGTAGATCAGTTATTAATCATATTTTCGAATTTTTAAAAATTTAGACGTCAGTTGGCGCTGAAATTTACCATAGACCTATGCAAATTTACTACTTTTAGAAGCGGCTACCTACTTGAATACTTAGGGTTCCGTCATTGAGTTCCGTACCTCACAAGGAGAAAAGGAACCCTTTTAGGATTACTTTATTGTCCGTCTGTTCATCTGTCCGTCTGTCTGTTAACCCCCATTTCTCGGGAACGCGTAAAGGTATAGAGTTTAAACAATCTAAGGCAATCGAAAGAAACAACCGTTTATGCCTGCATACTTAAAATTACCACGGTAATCACATGCACACAAAACCTATAGGGCACCTACCTAACCTAACCTAGATCCATTAAATTTGCCAACAAGCAAAGTTTTATAACACAAAAAAAAATCCGAAATCCGTAAATAATGTAATTAATTCACAGAAAAAAATATTTTTTATTCTCGCCATGGACCAAAACCTTTACGATACTTTTCGTTGACCTAGAATCATGAAATTGGGCAAGTCGCAAGGTTTTTTTCAGACGTTTTTGACAAACAGAGTTAGGTACTTTCGAATGTTGGTGTACTATTAGTATGGATGGTTAATGATTACACCAGTGGTGTTCGTACATGGCCACCTTCTCGAAACTGTTTCCGAGTACACTTACCTTGGGCAGATTCTGCAGTTGGGTAACAACAATCTTAACTTCTGTGATTGGTACTATCCTTGGTATGACCGTCAGACCCTTTAATTGTTAAATTTTAGTTATTTTATTATTTGTTAGCGGCAATGCACACACCGTCAAAATTTTAACTGTCTACATAAAACAGTTCTAGAGATACAATACAGCCTTGTAAAAGTTGAGCAAATATCCATCATCGATAGAAAAATCGATCGATATTGAATTTTTATTAATTGTTGTTGTAGCGGCAAGAGAAATACAAATTCTGTGTAAATAACAACTGTCTATCTACCTTTTACGGTTCATGAGATACAGCCCGCTGACAGACGGACGGACAGGCAGCGGAGGCTTAGTAAGAGGGTCCCGTTTTTACCCTTCGGGTACGGAACCCTAAAATGGTATATAGTAAATAATAAATTAAGATCTAGTGTTGTTTGATTTTATAATTGTGAGTGTGAGAAGGTATGTGGTAGTAATTTTTACATTATTGGCTATTGCCAAGCACAACGTTATTATATCAATAAACAAAATATAAAATTCGAAAAAAGAGTAGACTTCACTAGAGAACTAAGGTAAACCCTTAGTCTCATATTAGTTTGAAAGTTTTTCAAGAACGTTTTCACTATTGATACTCATTGGTATTAAGCCATCTGACTCACGCAGAATTCGTAGTATGAAGGTCCTCGAAGCAACATATTATTTAGTGTAGTAAGAAAGTGCGTGCGCGTTGAAGTCTTTTCTATGCTACGCCGGTCTTTCGTAGCATCGTAGCACGTGCTACGATGGTCTACGTTAAAGCATGTTTCTCTTTATGGAGAAGGAATTGGGAAGGGTAGGGGAACGTGAGCTATATCACAGAAAAACGCAGACGAAGAGAACAAAATTCTCTACACAATGGTGAAATACGTAACGTTCTGCGACGTCTATTTTGAGAGATAATATGAGTTTTGTGATTTTGCGCGCAAGTGTCCATTCGCGCAAATGTCCTTCGCACAAGTGTCCTGATAACCACTAAGCTTGGGGCTAGATGATGCGGTGTGCATAGTCCAGCATCATTATTATAATACATAAACTAGCTGCGCCCCGCAGTGTTACCCGAGCGGTGATTTTTACGTTTATAGTGGTAATTTTAGAAATGTTTGATGTCATAAGAACCTTTCACAGACGTCAAGAAATATTAAAAAAAACACTAGCTAAATTTGGGCCAGCCGTGGTCGAGTTTTGCGCTTAGCAGCATTTAGCGATAAATTTTTATTTATGTAGATAATTAATATTATTAATAATTAAGTATTATAAATTAAGTAAGTACTTAAACAAAAATTAGAACTTCCTTGTTGTTGATTTTAAACACAATTAAAAAACTTCTCGATTTGAGATCCTTTCTTCAATAAATATTGATAACTCGCCACGTGATTTTTTTTGTTGCAGCTAACTCTAATCTTGACTATAGGTAGGTAACTTTTGATCAGAAAAGTTTATTACTTTTTACCTGACTTTAAACAGGAGGAGGTTCTCAGTTCGTCCGTATGTTTTTTTTTATGTGTACCTCTACGTTTAGAACATTTGCAAAACAATACAGTTGGGCGCTCGTGCATGACAATAGTAACTCTATTCCAATGATATAGAGTCCATAAGGAACTGGAAAACTAAAGTTGACAAACATCGTAATTCGTATGACATCACCAGCTGTCAAAATACAAAAAGTGACATGCCCTCACGTCCGTCCGAGAAGGCATCCTTTCCCGCTATACAAAAGTACTTTGTGATCCGGCCTCCGACTGAAGTTAGTGGAAACTATTTTGAGCATATAATGATGGATTCATTTTGAAAAGGATGTCTGAATAATAAGGCTGAAATTCTTTTGGCAAAATATTATCGTTGTTGCAATTACTTCGCAAAACGCCTTACAAAAATGTGTTTTTTTTGGAATTTATTATTATTATATTGACTCATATAAAAAATACGATTGATTAACGGAAAGATGAAATGTTGAAGTATTTGTTTAATATGTTTAATTCATTTGTAGGTTTTATATTTTCTGTGAGAGTTACAACCCATGATTTTTTCAAGTGTTTTTCTCCAGTGATTTATTATAAAGCTACACAAAATATTTTAAAAGGAAGAATACTCTTTTTTCATCACTTAGATTAGATGCGCTTTCGAGAAATCTTAACGGCCCGCCCGGACGGCAATGTCAGAAATGTATGTATGGCATTCTGGATTAAAGAGAAATCTTTAAAACAGTGAGGACCGAACTTCTTATGACGTTCATATCATGGAAACATCTGCAAAAATTTGATTGTTTTGAAATAACTAAAAACCTCTACTAAACTTCGAATCCTTTAATTTTGCTGTGTTAAGTTTTGCGGGACAAATACTAATCCCTCGGGAATAAAATTTTTATGGTACCTACCACCTCGGGATCATTCTCTGTCTATACAATAGCGAAATAATTTTCAAAATCGGTCCTTAATTGGGTTTCGAAAGGTGCTAGTAAAAGATTTTACGTACGGACACGTAGGTCCAAGTCTGCCTATTAAAATCTTAGGTCTTAGGTAGGCTAAACAACGGAAGGATGTGAATTTTCCAAGAACCTGAGCAAGATTGATGCCCTGTATTATTATCTACCTCTAAACTAGTTTCAGAACGTTTATGTTACGTGCTGTAATGGTGGGAACCGCTTTGTTTCCTTCGGGTTAAACTAAAGATGTATGTTTGTTAAACTGCACAAAATCACGTGCCTAATTGTTAATTCGATATGTGTTAGGTGAGGTTATATAAATTAAAGGAGCCTTCAACACGTGCTCTGAAAAATGTGAGGGAAAAATGTTTGGACTAGTGTCACTAAGGCCCGTATTAGGAAAGCTTGATGTTAGAGGTACCGTCAAATGATAACTCCAACGATAATAATAACCAACTGGTTTATTTATTACATTTAAGTTACATGAAGGTTCAATGCGGAACAAAAGATCACGTATTGCAAGTAGACATTATAATGTAGTGCTTTAAGTGAACTAGATCATAGGCCTGACCTGACACATTGTACTTTGTACAACTTGGCCACTAGAAAAAGGGAAAACAATGTAATGTGTAAGAACTGTGTAACACAAGAATCCAGACACAACTACTTTCAACTACTTTCTACTTTGACTTTCAGGGATTCTTCCCTGAAATGCACACTACATTGTACTTCGTACACTTGCTTAGTCATAGATCTAGGTACATATACTTGAGTGACGTTTATTCCATAAAAAAGCGTTACTCAAGCATAGATCGATGACTGAGCAAACGTTCATAATACGGGCCTAAGACTTTAATTCGAAATAATTCGATGGTCCGACGACATTGTAGTCGCAAGGCGTTCTTGAGGCGTCTCAGAAACACTATGCTTGGTTTCGTTTGGAGGAAGGCCTGCGGATATTTGTGGACGGCGAAGGGAGGCACAAGAGCCGAACCTCAACCAAGTGTCGAGCTTTCACAATGATTACTATATAGTCTCGTTATGAAGAAGCGCCGATAAAAACATTGGAGATGCCCAGTCTGTCGTTTTCGTTTAGTATGGCGGTAGAGGAAGCGGATTTATATTCCAGCCATTCTCAATGTGCAATGTATGTAAACAACACTTCCAAAATTCAGTTTTTGGCGTGGTGTTCGAGAACATAGGAAAGAGCTCAGATTGACTAGTAGAGCAAATTCAGACTTAAAGCGACGACATGAGAGTGATTTTTAGATTATGTAAGGGGCAATGTTTGCAAACATTGCTTTTAGGTAGGTACATCCAGTTTGGCCAGAATATAGTTATTCACACTTAAAAAGTGGTAGGTAGGTTCAGCACTGTGCCAATATGTACTCGCTGGTCAATTTTCTCGATTAACTTATATACTAGTAGTCTCTTTCATATTTCCTGGCTATTATCACGAATATTTTAAAGATATCCTGAAAAACCTAAAAGATAAATAGCTGCTTGCGTAGCTGTGGTGCCATAATACCTAACTTGGTAGCATAGATCTAAGTAAAAAAGGGGAGATGGGGTACTTTTCGAAAGTGGAAGACGCAAATTAGGTGCAATTAGGTCCACCCACCTCATAGTCGGACCGGCGCGTTCGTGTTACGTACGCGTGCATGCTACGACGTACTTTAGTGTGATTTATTCACTAAAAGACTACAGCAATGCCCTCGTGTTTGTTCATTATAATTACTGCACACGATTGGAATGTAGTTTTGAGCGGCTGTTTGCGTGACTTCCTGATAAGAAAGTCAAATTTTTAAGTTGCTTAAGAAGTAAAACGCCTAAATGTCATGTCTAAAAAGCAAAATGCCTAAGATTCAGGATACCTAAAACGGTAGTATGCCTAAAATGCAAATTGTATAAAATGTGAAACTTCCTAAGAAGCAAATAGTAAAATGCAATACACCTACATAGGAACATGACTAAATCTTGCGACGACGTATAGAGTTTTTAATCTGATTGTCACCGGCCACTTGAGTTTCAGTCTTTTATGGTAAGAATCAAAGTCTTGTACGTATCAGGGAATCGCGTGTTATGCTTACCTACCTCCCATCAACACAATACAAAACCACCTTCCGCAATAATGGCCGTGATTCGCACCACTTAGGTACATTCACATATTTACAATGAGCTCAACACGTGGAGAGGAATAAACAACTCAGATAGGCATTTGATTACTTTCAGGAGAATACCATGGTGTGCGGCAGGTTTCAAACCCGCACCTCTGCACGTTGCGGATCAGGGTGCATCCCACTAGACCAAAACAGCTCTGCTACCCCACTAATCCTACTAATATTATGAAGGCAAAAAAATATAAACTAAAACTTTTAAAAAATTGTGTGAAGACAACGCCAAAACTATTGAATGTATCGGGCTGAAATTTTGCACTGATGAAGTTGTGTGCCTAGAACAACATTTAGACTACTTATTAGGTAGAAGCAAATATGAACCTAAAAGTAGCCGGAGGTTTGAGCCCTCGTGTCTAAATACAAGTTTAATGTAAACTTAGTTAGAGCGAGGTGTCACTATCTCTTACACGTATAGGTTCAGTACAAGTACGTGTGTACTAAAAATCTGTACCTAATCGTTAGGATTTATTAATTAAATAGTCTATAAGTACCCATAGTACTTTGTATATTCTACCTGTACCATTTGTGAATAAATATCTTTATTATTATTATTTATTGTGTGAAGCCGCGAGAAGAAGCTGCTGCTACACAAGTGTTATGTTCATTCCTATATGTAGCAAACACAGCCTCGAAACTAGTACCTATCGAACAAGAACCTCTTCCATAGTAAGTCAAAGTCAAAAAGTCTTTATTTCCATAAATGTACACTTAGAAGGTCAAATTCTTAATAATTAAACACTGACACGGAAATAAAGTGATATTTTTGATTTCAGTCGCTTCGGTATGTTGACTAAAGTAAAGAAGCGAAGAAGAAACCTTTAGCCTGTTAGTTGTTATTTTTCGAGTTGGAGCAAATTCCGTCCCAAGCTTTTTTATCCTCTAGATAATCTGATATTTTATAGTAGGCCTTTTTACACAAAAAGGTTTTGACAATTTGTTTGAATTTATTTACTGATAATTTTTGCAACTCACTAGGAGTTTTGTTGTAGAAGCGTTTACATTGCCCTTTAAAAGATACATTGATTTTGTGTAGTCTAGTTGTGGGTACAGCGAGTTTATGTTTATTTCTTGTATTCAAATAATGTATATCGCTATTTTTAGGGAAGCGTTTGATATTTCTATGAGTGTACAATAGGTTTTCATAAATATATTGACATTGTACTGTCATTATGTTTATTTCCTTGAATTTTTCACGTAGGCTTTCTCTGGGACCCATATTATAGATTGCACGAACAGCCCTCTTCTGCAGCACAAATACAGTGTTAATATCTGCAGCGTTCCCCCATAGCAGTATGCCATAAGACATAACACTATGGAAGTAGCTGAAATAAACTAGCCTAGAAGTATTAACGTCTGTAAGGTCTGTAAGTGGTTTGTTATACGTAGGTAAGTATACTTATCTAGGGTAATAAATGGCAATTAAGGGGACCATTATAGGGGAAAATTTTAAGATTTCTTGATCCCAATAGGTAGCTTTTATTGTAGCCTAAAAATTTTGCATTCCCTTTTCACTCGACTGCGTAACGAGTGGTTTGGTTTTTACTAATTGTCGATCCTACTAATCGCACTTATATTTATGATCCACTAGCTGCTGCCCGCGGCTTCGCAAGTACTTTTCAAGTCCATGTCCATCCCCGGGAACCATCACCATTAACCTCCCTGCCAAACATTAACATCCGTTCATTCAGCTGGCGTGAAAAAGAAAGCGAAGCCGCGGACAGGAGCTAGTTCTTTAAAGGCGAAAGTGGGTGAGTGAAGATGTAGACATGTTTGTTGCAGTTTATAGCAAATTTTCACAAAAAAATTGCTAAGATCAGGATTTATCCTAGCTTGGAATAATAAGGGGATATTTCTACTTCCTAGGCGCCGCGCCACTCCACTTGTTTACGCGCCCATGAGGCCAATTCTGGGTAGCACTCGATATTTTATCCAGTGTACGCAGTATCACGGGATAAATATCACATAATATTTAATAAGTCTTTATCGAGTCCCGCCAAAAACTGCATTCTCGTGCGACTTATCGAAAAAAAGCCCTCGATAAATATCGAATTGCAGATTTTGAGAATACGCTTGTTTGCTACGAAACAATCACTCGATATTCTGGCAATATATCTCTACTCGATAAATATGATAAGAACTGTAAAATTATATTTAATCAGCCTTTACCGAGTCCCGCCAAAAACTGCATTCTCGTGCGACTTATCGAAGAAAAGCCCTCGATAAATATCGAATTGCAGATTTTGAGAATACGCTTGCTTGCTACGAAACAATCACTCGATATTTTGACAGTTCTTATGATATTTATCGAGTAGAGATATATTGCCAGAATTGTCCTGCAGGCCCTCTAAACTAAGCTATCAAACCTAAGTGCTTAGTACTCGTACTTGATGCTTGTAAGACACTTTTTTGTCGCCTGTTGATTTGATTATTATCTTCTTGTAGTTACATGTGACGTTGTTAAAGACCTTTTACAATGAGATATCTGAATGTGAACGGAAAATAGTCTTGGAAAATGGAGTTAAAACTAAAGTAGAGTATTTCGTCGGCACTAAAAGTTATGCTGTCTCTTTCTTATCGATATATTGGATGGCATATTTTTTAGTGCTGTCAAATTAGTTGTTTAGTTTCTGTGCCTACAAAATGAATACCATTATGTCGTGGTTACTATCGGCCAACGAAAAACGCGCATTTTTTTAACGCAGTGGCCAATAAATGGCAATAAGTGTGGTTGACATGGAAGCGGTACAATTCCCGCCCGAGAAAAATTTTGTAGATAAAGTGCTTTTCACGAAAGAAGTCCGCTGTAGGTATTGAACCGAATAAAATTAGCGTTGAAAAAATTTAGTCCCACTAAATGCCGCGGGACTTCTTTCGTGAAAACTCTACACTTATTCCGCAGATATGGTTTGTCCGTGCAGATATGAAGTGAACCCGCAACCTGCTGCGTCGCAGGCGCACCTTCGCCAGCTGCGCCACAAAGATCGTCAAATGAATTATGCTCAGGAAAGAGATAAATTGTAGAATGTCCGTGGACAATTTGTATTTCATATAACATTTAGTTAGATATTAAGTCATAAATATTATTTTATCAATGTGCTAGGTTAGATTGAGGATTTTAGGGGTGTTGGTTCTTTTGATTCATAAGCTTAGATTCTAGAAGGGAACGATGTAGGGTTGTAGTAGACGCAAACCACACTAATATTATAAAACTTTGGATGTTTAGATGGAAGGATGGAGGTGTGTTAACTCTTCATGCTCGGATCGGGATGAAATTTTACATAGATGTAGTTCTAGGCCTGGAATGAAACATAGGCTACGTTTTATCCATAAATCAGTTCCCATGGAATATAAATAACAATTAAACGTTTCCATAGAAACAACGCGTGCGACGCCACTGGCAGAAAACACTAGTTGAAATTGAAAATTCATTTATTCAGACTTATGTATCCATTTTGTTAGTAACACATAATTAAAATGGAGAATGGTTAGTAAAATTACAAAACAAAACAAAAATAAAAATCATTAAACCAGAAAATAACAATAATAATTATTTCAATTATGATGTCATGAGGATATTAATATAAGCAAATTTAAATTTTAAAATGCCAATACTTATTGGGTTACTAATGGGGCGAGCGGCCGATGTTGGTATACAACCCAGTGACTAATGAAATGAATAAACCAGTCACAGTGCAGTTCTAACCGGCAAAGTATTTGTTCCTTGAACCAGCCTTTCATTGAACGCAGTGTAGAATCCAGTGTAGAATCTCCGTGAACAATTAGAGCGATGTCATATAAGCTTGCGTGTCGTGTTGCAGCTGTAGATGTGAGTATGAAGCGGCATCCGAGGTGTCAAGTGCGGAGCGGACTCGCGGGGATGATCGGACTACTCGGTGAGTTATTCTGATTATTTGAATTATTCGCACGCGCTATTAAGATTTTTAAGAATTTAAGACATTAAGTTCAAAGAGGTTTGAAGATTTCGGCCCAAACGTCTACTAGCATACCACACTGTTTATTTTTTTAGGATCGCGGCGCACATTAATAGTTATACCTACTATAATTGGATAGAGGGCTCATACAAATAAAACAATCCTATGTCCTATAGCGTAAAAGTATCTGAGATATTTACATAGGCAAAAAAAATCATGAGAGCAATAGTTATTTACATCTGTGAATATCTCGGAAACCTGAAGCTGTAGGTTAGGACATTATGGTAAGTTACATTTTTTATTCGTAAGTGTCCTCGAAAAATTATTGGTAGCCGATGTTAGGACTACCCTCCATACAAAAATAAATAAATAATGCTGGACAATCAACACAAATCTTCCAACCCCTTTTCCACAATTAACAAAAAACTCACACCCTTTGCTTAAGCAACATTTTAATTTTTGCATATTTTTGCATATTTTTGGTATATAGGGAAATCCATCCCTTCGAAAACGGCAAAAAACTATTTTTTTAAAGTTTATATTTAGGTTTTGCCACTTTGCGAAGGGGGTGGTTTTTCAAAATGACTTTCTTAGTGCCCACATAAAACCACCTCCATGTCACATAGGTAGTTATTATTTACAGTTACCTGCCTAGGCTCTGTGTTGATTGATAGTCAGTCTTTCATTCAAGTGCAGCCTTATGTTTAACAATAAAGTAAACGAATGCAGTCAAAAGTTATTGTCAATAAAAAAAAAATACTTACAATCAACGCAGTCCGCGTTAGGTAGACGTCTAGAAAAAATACTTACAATCAACGCAGTCCGCGTTAGGTAGACGTCTAGAAAAAATACTTACAATCAACGCAGTCCGCGTTAGGTAGACGTCTAGAAAAAATACTTACAATCAACGCAGTCCGCGTTAGGTAGACGTCTAGAAAAAAACGCGCGAAATACACCTACCTAGATGAAAAAGAAATATAATTAGCAATCTTTATTTTATAAGACTGTACGAACGTACAGGACACTCATCATCATCTCAGCCGAAAGACGTCTACAGCTGGACATGAGCCTCACTCAAAGATCGCGACAATGACTCCTGCGCTTCCCGCATCCAGCGAGTTTAATGTAAATGTCGCAGGAAACATAATATTATGGTCCATCCACGAACTTATTTGCTGTTTGGTATATGCATGAATATGAAGTTCCCTAATTGATGACAGGTGAGTGAATGAAGACTGAATAACGGAATGAAGTAGGTATTTCTTATAGTTGACAGATGGAGATGCGAATCTGTCGACTCGAAAAATACGGGGACTTCGATAGTTTCGTTTATATCAAGCTGACTTCGTCGTATGTAACGAAGATTATTTATTCTTGATGTTTTTGAGTATTGAAAATAGTATAAAATTATAGTTCATAGTAACTCAATCACGGAAAAATGTGTGTAATGCCGCGGGCAGAATAAATAATACTATTTTATTGTATTGAATATTCTGATTCCAAAAATAAAGTTATTTAGACGCCTGACCAAGGTCTGTAAAATAATACAAAATGTTGAGCATAAATAATAAAATCGATTAGCTACAACTTCTTCATAAACAAAAACGATTGTCATAAAAAAAAACGAATCGTTAAAGCATTAGGCTATTTGATTGTCAGTCGAACTACCAAATAAGAGAGTGGAATAACTTTCTTAAGGTCGATCGTCACGGGTTGGCGCGAAATTAACATTTTTTCGTGGATTTTAATTTATTGCTGCGTTCTACAAAGAATAAAACCACAGAAAAGTAATTTGCCGCAAATCGTAAGTCATTTTCCATGAACCCATGATAAAGCCAACTTCGATTTTGTTGTATTTTGGGAGCATTTGGGAAAATGCTGATTTTTAGCCCTAATTCCCTATTTTACCAAATGCTCTACAAATACCAGTGAACCGAAGGTAATTTATCTATAGGTTAATAGAAAATGGTTTACGATTTGCGGCACATGCTTTTCCGTGGTTTTATTCCTTGTAGACCGCAGATATAAATTAAAAACCACCAAAAAAATTTTAATCTCGCGCCAACCCGTGACGATCACCCTAAATATAGGCTTTAATTGGTCGTCTAGAAAGAAGTGGGGGCTCTGCTCACGTTGAGCCTTCCGGTACTTGGTCGGCACTTAGCGCTACCTTCGGGAGGCCCCATACCCAGTAGGCCAAGCTCAGCGATTTTTCTCTTGGGTAAAATATAGTAAAACTACGTCACATCGTCATCGAATTCGTAAAATATTTAAAATGAATTCCTTCAACTTCAATAACTTACGCAATGTATGACGATGCGATATCATTTTTCTCTATTCTACCCTAGACCACTTCTACCCTAGACCACATTCGCTGTGCTTCGCCTACTGCATTGTGTAACATTTGATTGTTTTGAAAAAACTAAAATCAGACTTCGAACCCATTAAATTTAAAATGTTTTTAAGTTTTGCGGGATAATACTAATCCCTCGGGAATCAAATTTTATGCGAATCACAACTCAGAATATATAGAATACAACTGCAAAAGAATCATCCACACATACATAAAAAAAATATACATACCTACAACCTAACATAGAACCACCTCCTTTTTTCGAAGTCGGTTAAAAATCCAGATGAAGACATTTTAAATACGCTCCTACTAACCCGGGCCATCGGCCATTGCCCGGATAACATTGTAATTGTATGCAACATAAAAACTATTTTCAGAATCTCCCACAATTACCTGACTAATGAAGGACCCATTGTACATCACGTCACGCCGATACTAATTCCCAGTTCTACACTATCATTACTGGCCGATGATTGCTCTCATTACAGGACATTGAATAAATACTGCGTATCCATTATTATAAAGCTGAAACATGCTTCGGAAACTTAGGAGACTTTACAGACGGTTTCTCCAACGCTGATAAAATAAATAAATAAATAATGCTGGACAATTCACACAGCATCATCTAACCCAAGTAGCATCTAGTCTTCTAGTAAGAAGAGAGAGCGTGTCATCCTCCACCACCTCATGAATGGTATATAACTACCTCGGATATAGTGGGAGCGTTTAGTCCCAAGGAAAACAATTTACTATTTGTAATTGCACCCGCTTCTAAAACCTTTGTCACTTGCAAAGAGAAAGTTCTTTAAAGAATAGAATAGAATAGTAAAGTAAAGTATAATTTATTGCATCAAATACATGTAAATAAGCTACATAGGTGGAGCATGTTTAAAGAAGACGCAATGTACACTCGTGAGCAAAAAAATCGACTCAGGACGCACGCCCGCGGTTAAAAAACTCTGGCAAAAAATCTGAAGCTTTCATTCTATTTCTGATTTTAACATCTCAAAGCTGTTAGTTTTAACCTTAAAATGAGTGGTCTACCTTGTTATTTACATTTTTATTTTGGTAATGAAAAAATATAGAATGAGAAGGAGTCTTATGCAATGAAAAAGGGTGATAATTAACAGTAAAGAAAATACCAGCTTAAATTCGTCAAAATATTAATTTATTAGAAATTAAACTATCAATATTTAGTGTTGCCCCCCCTGGCCCTAATAACAGCTTCCAATCGCTTCTTCATGGATCGAATAAGTTTCTTTACTCGATCTTGTTCGATGCTATCCCATTCTTCAATGAGCGCCGCTTTGAGGTCCGATTTCGTGGCTGGTGCAGGATTTCTAGCCCGAACTTTTCGTTTCAGTTGGTCCCACATATGCTCGATAGGATTTAAGTCCGGGCTACGCGCTGGCCAGTCCATAGCGGCAATTTCGACCTCCTGTAAATACTGCCGGACGGAACCTGCAGTATGTGGACGGGCATTGTCGTGCATTAAGATGAAGTTTTCGCCTATGAAACCGGCGTAGGGAACGACGTGATCCCCTAAAATCTCTTCGATGTATCGGTTCGCCGTCAATCCTCCCACTCGACCACCAGTTTCAATAAAAACCAACTCGGTTTTTGCCTCCATTGAAATGCCCGCCCACACCATCCAGGAACCTCCTCCAAAAGCCACATTTTCTTTGATGCAGCACTGCGCGAATCTTTCTCCAGATCTTCTGTAGACTCGTCCTCTTCTATCGCTACCATGCAAGCACACTCTGCTTTCGTCTGAGAAGAGGACGGAGCTCCATTGTTCGTCAGTCCAATCAACGTGTTCTCTGGCAAATCGTAGGCGGGCTGCTCGGTGGGCTGGGGTTAATTTGGGGCCAGTAGCTGGCCTTTTTGGCTCAAGGCTAGCTGCCTTAAGTCGTCTTCTGACTGTCCAGCCACTAACAGCCACTCCTCGCGTTTCTCTGAGCTCTTGTTGGACTTGAACGCCAGTGAGGGCCCGATTTCTCAGCGATGTACTGACAATGAAACGGTCATCTCTCTCCGATGTGCACCTTTTTCTTCCGGAACCGCGTCTTCGATTAAAGTTACCAGTCTCCTGGTAACGACGGTAAACTCTGGAAACAGCAGACTGGCTCATGTTCAACGCACGTGCCACTTCACGCTGACTCTGGCCTTGTCGCAATAGGGTGACCGCTTGAGCAGCTTCATCACTTGTTGTGTCCATTTTCAGGTAGAATTCTTGTTTGTTGATAACGGAGATGTGTATCGGTTGACGTTTGACGGCTAACTGATAAGGGTGGGTCAGGTAGATAACCTTTTATATGGGTAAGTAACCCTTAATTAGCACTATTGTAAACAAGCGCAAAAAGGGTGGTTACTGATCACAACATGTTGTTGGGTTGTGTGAGCAAGAAACATTACAATATTTTATATCATTTTGAAGCTTATAATAGCAGCTTTATGATTTTACTATGAAAAAAATATTAACACGATCAGTTTTTTTGCCAGTGACTTTCGACTGCAGGTGTGTCGCCTGAGTCGATTTTTTTGCTCACGAGTTTATTTCTACCGTTTCGGCGTGCAAAATCTGAATACAATGTCACTTATTTAAATGTATAGCTAATAAATCAAATTGAAAACGAATACTTAGTTGATAAGAAAACTGAATATTAAATGAAAATTGATATTACAAAAAAATTAAAAACTAACAATTTGTCATTTACATAAATCTAAAAAATGTCTGTCCGTCATGAAATCATTTACTGTATAGCATTTACCTTCCAAAGTAATTTTTAACCTTTTCCGAAACAGTGATATTGGTAGTTCTCTAAGTGATTTTGGCAGTTTATTGTAAATGGAAGGGGCCATGCAGAAAATACCCTTGCTCATCAAAGCAGTCTTTGAGTTTGGCATGCAGACTTTGTATTGATCTCGTCGGTTTCGAGGAACAGCTTCGGAAAGATGACAATATAAATCAGGGTTAATAGAATTTAACTTTATTGCACTATCAATACATTTATAAAACAAGAACTTAATACTAATTATATCTAATGTGGCACAATCGGCGGCCTTATCGATAACAGCGAAAAAAAAAGGTAAAATACGAAAAAGAAGGATAGGAAATAAACTCTAACTGGGAGAGAAAATCCACAAAAACTAAAGCACTTTCATCCGTAGGAGAACCTTTTTGTTTAAAAGGTGACTTGATCGATAGTTTTCTTAGCCATGTTTGAAGAAAATAAGCTTTTTTTTTAATTTGTTTATATTAAACATTAATTACATACTTAAGCTACAGCTAACATAAACCGTTGATCGGTTTGTCCGTCAGCCTCAGTCTCTATGGTAAGTATAGTATCTAATGAATACAACAACTCGTACACTTATCAGTTTATCACATACCTACAACCGAACATAATATGTAAGTGCAACCGTTCGTATGTTATGTATGAGTGAAATTATTGTCATACAAACATTGTAGAACTTCGAATATTTGTAAATTACAATAAATAAATCTTACTAAACAGACTTATTCACTTATTACAAATAGCATTATTTTGAAAAGCCACGATATGAACTAAGCAAATCTTCATTTATAAGTGACATCTTTATTTTTTACCGTGTTACTAGTTCTACGCGAGTTCTCAGATAGTTATCAGTTGGTTACTTTAGATTAGAAGTTATAGTAATTGTTATACTCGACTAATTGGTTTCATTTCAAATTAAAGAAACAAACGGTTCAAATCTCAACGCATGTACCATAAAGTTCGTTGTGAACTTTTCTATGTCTGACATAGGAATGTACTTTCAGGGCCAATTAGTTACGTAACATATGTATAGCATAGTAGATAATCCTACCTTTTCAGCTTTTAAATCTGATTAACGATTAGTATATTCCACGGAACAGAATGTTCTTTATGTTCTGTGGTATATTCGGATTAATGTCGATGGTTTCGTATTGACACGAGATTAAAATTTTTTCTGGTTTTTTTTGCTTTCCTAAATGGTTTACGATTTGCGGCAAATTACTTTTCCGTAAGTTTTAACCCTTCTTCGCAGAAAAAAAAATTAAAACCACAAAAAAAATTTAACCTCGCGCCAACACGAAACTCAAACACGAAGCTATTGCTGATGAATTTTGTGTGTAGGTACTTAATCATACCATTGTATGTATTATAACTTTTCCGAGTATTGTACGGGAATTATGTACCTATATAAGGAAAAATTCACCTGATGAACACGATTTAGGAAAAACAAGACCTTAGTCTGTTTCTGTACTTACCTACGCACTGACAGATAAGTCAGCCAGTCAGGCTGTCCTACCTGTTTTAGGCAGTCCGCATTCAGGCAATCTTTGGTGTTCCTAGTATTTTAATATTTTCAACATTAATACACCTATATTTTTTTGTTAACAGTATTGTTGACGGCGGTGGCTGCATCATCAGACTGCACGTGCGCCACCGATGTGAAGGTTCTAGACGACTCGGACCTGAAGGTCTCGCTCCAGGATAACCAATATGGAGGCCTCAACTTGGTTATGGAAAGACGTAAGTAGACTTAACAATACCTTTGGTTTTACGACGTTGGACTTAAAACTGGTGATATATAATAAATAATAATAATAAATATGCTGGACAATGCACACAGCATGTTCTAGCCCCAAGTTAAGCAGAGCTTGTGTTATGTGTACTAAATGACTGATAATATACTTAATACAACACATAACATAGATAGATATTATTATTATTAATAGAAAATACCCAGAACACCCAGAACAAATACTTGCAGATCGTACAAATATTTGTCCCAAGGCGGGAATCGAACCCGCTACCTCCTGCGTCGCAAGCGAACCTTCGCCCGCCGCGCCACATCGGTCGTCATCGGCGATATATATACCTACCTATATGATATCTGGCAATATTTCCAAAAACCTAAACAAGCCACAAGAGCAAAATATATTGCAAGATGACCTTTTAACTTTTTCAGAAACTGCCATTCCCTAAAAATAACTTTTTGATAACCTTAGCTATAACTTGGGGGCCAGATGAATATAGATCAGATTTGTCTAGTATTATCTATTAATTTAGATATTACCCTAGAAATCGCTTCTGTCCGCTTTGTATTGTATTGTACCCTAAGTAGGTATTCAATAAATTCGGTGTACTTTTAAAGACATCCACTACTAACACGATCACAGATTCGCTTGCCGAACGTGGTGATTATGGCAAAACCACCCTCATTTGGGGGAGGAGTGTTCAGCGGTGGACGTAGGTATGTAATGTCGAAAAGATAGGATTTAATAAATTTGTGTTTTAAAATCGTTTCTAAATACGTCCATTCCCAGGTGAGATCTCCGAGGTAATATCCGTGATAGGCCGCCACACGGGCGCCATAAAGGACGTGGTCCAAAACGGCGATGTTGTCATCCAGTTCGAGAACGACACCACAGTGAGGATCAACACTGAAGAGGTGGCGGGGAGCAGGCCTGGCATCATCATCACGTTGACGTGGGTAGCGCCGAAGAACCAGCGGTTGGAGGATTGCGTTAATTTGGGTAAGGAGATTCTGCACGGTTATTTCACAAATTAGTCATAATATTTTGCTTAGCCCTTGGTATGAGAAGTTAGTTTGATTGTGGCGATCTTTGAGGGAATCCTATATCCAGCTGTGGATATCGTTCGGCTGAGATGATGAAAATGAGAACTGTCAACTATGTTCTAAAAATCATGTCGGATAATGATAGATAAGAAAATTTAGCAATCGATCAGTATCAAGGAAGATACTCTCTTAAAAAGCTGCGTAAATGATACGCGATACAACTATGTGAACCCTATTTCAAACACAATAGTGATGCTAGATACGTATATTCCTACATTTCTCAATAACTATTTTTCCTCTAGGCCTCGCTCACTGGTACGGAGGTCCTCAGCAGAAGCGGCAGTACTGGCCGATAGAACGCCTAGTACTACCCAAATACTCCTACATCACCAAGGAGGCCGATAACTGCGCAGTGGCCGAGCCCTATTGGCTCAATTCCGAAGGAGTTTTCTACTATTTTGATAAAAAAGTCCCCCTATTCATCGACCAGAACGATCTAGAAAAGAACGCAGCGTGTTTCATCGCGCAAGTCAAGCCACCGTATTCCAGTAAGAGGACTAAGAATGAGCTGATCTATGCCATCGGTATCTTCGAAGACGTTAGAAAAGCGCACGAATACGCCGTTGAAAGGTATTTAGAGAAGCCTTCAGGGATACCAGATGAGAGAATGATCACGCATCCAATCTGGTCAACCTGGGCACGATACAAACGCGATATTGATCACAATGTAGTGCTGAAATTCGCTGATGAAATAAAAGATAAAGGGTTTAAAAACAGTCAGTTCGAGATAGATGACCTGTGGGAGATTTGTTACGGTTCTCAGACGGTAGATGTGAATAGGTTCCCGGATATGAAGAAAACAGTAGATAAGCTGAAGGAGAAGGGATACAGGGTGACGATTTGGACGCATCCCTTCATCAATAAGGGCTGCGAGCCTTGGTATTCGGAAGCTAAGGATAAAGGGTGAGTTCACTTAAATTAAGTTAATAGTGGCACATATTACTTAATTTAATTATTAGGGCTAGTCTATTTAGGAAGAACCTAAGACCTGGGTTCGAAAGCCCAAGATTCTGATGCACAGCTATTTCCGTTTAAGAAATCGGTCAGTATATCAGTATCAAAAAAATACAAGCACAACTTTTGAGGCTCGATTGTCAGACCTACTTTCCTACATTAGTTACTGTCATCGAAACTTTACAAAAAATTATTGAATTTTTCTTAGAATACTAAACTTTGTTTGCAGACAGCCTCTATGGAACGCTTGATTGGTATTGATATGGATCAGTTAAGCTACCTCTAGATTGTTTTGCTCAACTGTTTGAATCGTAAATACTAGTTCAATGAGTTTCTATTATTTAATTGTATGTAATTTTTTTTGTATGATTCACATTAACAAATCTATCTTGTTATTTGTCATCTTATCACGATTTTCCCCCATCCCCAGCTACCTAGTATCATCCGAATACGACTCGATAGAGACGAGCTGGTGGAACGACAACGAGACCACGACCGCCTTCATCGACTTTACCAAACCAGCTGCGAGGACGTGGTACATAGACCGGCTTCAGAAGCTGAAGGATGACTATGGGATTGACAGCTTCAAGTTCGATGGAGGAGAGTCTGATTGGACTCCTCAGGTAAACAGACTAAGCATAACTTACTTACTTAGGTACTATCCTGGCGCATCTACCCCGAAGTGGGTCTTTCCTCCGACTCAATAGATCGCCATCGCCTTCTGTCCTGCCCCGCTTCGTCCAGCCTGGTCCGAAGATTTGAAGCTACCGAAGGTCCTTCTCCACTTCGTCCTTCCACCTGTACCTATCTGGGTAACCCGACTGGTCGTCGGCCAACTGGCGCTCCAAGGAAAGCCCGTTTTGCAGCCCGATCCTCCTCCATTCGTAGCACGTGGCTGTGCCAGCGCAGCCTATGTGATTTTGTTTCGCCAATGATGTTGGATTCGTCTACTAACTCAGCGACCACCCGGTTCTTCTGCACCCTCCAGGATCCGTCTTCGCGCTGCACTGCACCTAATTTCTTTCTTAGCACTTTTTTCTCCGTAGATTAAGCATAATCTAACTAAAGTAACTAAAGGGCTAAGAGGTTCCACTTAAGTGGAACATAACACATATACATTTGCAAAAAAAACCTACAACCTCAATATAATTGTATTATAGGGGGTGTATCTTGTACTTGCTAGTGGAGGGAGGGGCCCCTCCACTAGCAAATACCAACCATCGAACACCATGATGACAGTTTCGATCTTGCTGCAGAAAAACCTTTACAAAAACTTTTGCAAACCTGAACCTACTCAGACACAATTAATACGCGCCGCACCGGTTCTTAATCAGTTCAGTTCAGTTCTGTTTGTTCATGTTAATCTCGCTTAGATCACAGACAATCATCATCTGCATCATCATTTCAGACAAAAGACGGCCATCGCTGGAGGACATAGGCTTCCCTATAGATCACCTTGAAATCGTTGGGGCCATGAACAATTTACGCTGTCACAGGACTATTTATTAGTTCTAGCTAATAAATAGTCATTAGCAGCGCAAATCAGACCACCCTCTAGAACCAGAAATCCCCTGCAGGGGAATTCCATACGATTTTTACTTAACCTAGATTAAAGCAAGGTATTTTGTATACAGATCCCGGTACTACAAGGAGACATCAGGGACCAGCCCGGGGAGATCACGGCAGACTACGTGAGAGCCGCGGCAACCTTCGGGCCCATGGTGGAAGTCAGGACGGGATACAGGTAATTAATAAATAAATAATTTTGGACAATCCACACAGCATCATCTAGCCCCAAGCTAAGCAGAGCTCGTGTTATGGGTACCAGATAACTGATGTACTAATACTTGTAACAAGCCAGGACTCCAACCTGCCTCGTTGATCGCAAATATAAAAACAATTAACCATTATCTGATACATTTGGCAACACTGAGGTTGGTAAACAAAAAACCGGTTTTATGCACGTCTCACAGTCTCACCATGGAAAGTTTTCGATAGTGATGCCGAAGATTTAATTTAAGTGGGATGTAGGTATCGATGATTTCATATTAAAACTGACTGTTGTCATGGTTATCATTTTACAAGGATTGCTTTTAAACTTTATTTTCTAGTACTTAACTATTTGTGTTATCATTTATGCAAATGTTTTAAATTATGGTCAAGGTAGATGTAAATTTAGTACTGAAAGTATTTCATTAAAAATTCTGTAGTTTCTCAGTCAGAAGAGATGAAGGAAGGAGATTAACTAAATTTCAGTTAGGATGTTACTTACAATTTTACTTTTATAAGTCGATAAAAGTCATAAAATCATCGATAAATAAATAATCTCAGGGAAACAGGGCAATCTCTTGAATAACAAAATATGGGAATCCCCGTGTGTAAAAACATCAGTTTAGGTATATAAATTGTCTTGAGTGTCTGCAATTTGTCCAACTAAACTATTAACTAATCTGGATGTCCGCAATTTGTCCGTGGGAATGTCTCTCAGATGTCTGACCGGCAAAATACTACTGGAAGGGGTTATTTGTATAAATAAAGGAGCGTTACAGGGCTCAGGATCAGTCGTTCAAAGGATTTAAATAAGTAGGTTGAACTGCGGCGTTACCCGTTTTTGCATAGATTTGATAATAAAACTTGTTTGTTTGTCCGGATGACAATACTTAAAGTAAATTCGTTATGTTGCTGGGTTTCAATTTCAAACATTGTATGATGAGATCTTTGATGAATTGGGTTCTTGCTGTTCGTTCATTAGAATTGTGAGGACTTTAATTGTTGGAGATCAACTTGTGCAATGTTCTTGTGGGAAGTAGGCTTGTAAAATTAGTTTAAAATCTTGGGTTTATAAAAATCTGTGTAGGTTGTAACTTTACCAAAATTTAGCTAGATAACCCCCTGTGCTTAGGAAATCCAAAGTTTTACTTTGGTTGTGTGTTGCGGTTTAGTAAGTGGCCGTTAATACATATCCATCTTGTAGGTAGACTAGGCAGGACTGAATAACCTTTGGAGCGGGTTCAGCTCGAGTTTTCCCTTGCATTGGGCTCGAGATGCTCTCCGACGAACTGACCCCGAGGCCTCGTAGAGGGGCTTCATCAGTTGTGTCGGTCTTTTATATATATATTTATAATATACACACCTTTATTCTCTGTTAGGTCGCTCTGAAACACCCCAGGCTCGCGAGCCAGTATCAGAGGGCACGCACACTGTTATAGTTTAGGACAAAATCGGGCCTTACAACCCCGTATTCCCAGTGAATGTTAGTTAGAGACAAGGCATTGCACCCCGCCTGTCTACATTACACACCACACGTTTAAATGTAAATGGGAAGTACTGACTTCCAGTATTGCTATACAACACCATAACTAGAAATAGGTTAGGATAGGTACACTGAGTAGGGTATTCTGTTTTCAGGACTATTATACCAATCATATTTTATCATATAAGTAATAACATCACTGTAAGAGGTAGATCCCTCTATGTAGGTATTGATTAGTCTGACAGTAGCTTGGTGCATAAGACATCGAGGTATACCTTCAATAAGTGAGAGAACCTCTTAAGCTACGGGAGACGAGTATCCCAGTCAGATAAATCATTATTTACCATTATTTTATACCTGAAAAAGGTCCTTTATAAGCTAAATTATTACTTATATTGAATATAATTTACTGAGTAGTGTATTCTGTTTTCAGGATTATTATACCAATCATATTTTATCACTGTAAGAGGTAGATCCCTCTGTTTTGATTAGTCTGACAGTAGCTTGGTGCATAAGACATCGAGGTATGCCTTCAATAAGTGAGAGAACCTCTTAAGCTACGGGAGACGAGTATCCCAGTCAGATAAATCATTATTTACCATTATTTTATATCTGAAAATTTTATCATCGAAATATCCTGAAATTTGGAAATATATCACTATTTGAAGCTGTTGTCTTCATGGACTTAACTCCCATATGTGGAGGAATAGGGGTCAGGCTCTGTTATCAGCTGATGGTAGAGTTTGACTCCGCATAAAAATTGGATCATTCGATGCCTCACTGATTGACAGAGATAGGTAGGCAGGAAACTAGAGGACCACTGACTAATTTTGTAAGAAAGATGATGGAGTGAATGTATTGATTTCATTTAAATATCTCAAAAGTAAATTCTCTCTGAATGTAATTAAATTATGACAGACAATTTAGGCTGGCTATAGAGGATTTAAACCTACATACTGACATAACATAGGGTTGATAAAAGATAATGTCCTCTTATTTTCTAACATACTAGACATGTGTACCTTACATGACTGTATGTGATATCCCAAGGTTTTATCATCAAGTAGATGGTATGGAAAGCCAGCATACCCTACTATACGGAAGAGACTGCCCCTTAATTATGGTCTGCAAGTCATTGTGCTGAGCGAGGATTGGGGCTCACACCTATGCCGTATTAGATTCAGTGTGATAGAGATTGAATTAACCCGACTGTGAAAAAGGAGAGATGTATGATAATATACTACATAGATCAAAGAAGTCTGAAGTACCTTTGCCATAATAGACTCAGAGCGAAAGAGATTGAATGTTTATTTACCTGACTGCTTATATGGGAGACTTATGTTTTATAATACAACTATAATCTAGGGAATTAAATTATGATTGGGTGACTTAAGTTTTAGGAATATCTTCCTATTACTATTTCTATTTAAGACTTATTATAGAATTAGAATATAGGATTAGAATTTATCTCTAAGAATATTATTTTCATTCAGAAACATAATATAATAATTTTAGGATGTAGTTAACATAGTAATATAAGGGACTAGTTAGTTTATAGAGTTAGTTCGTTTGTCTAAAGCTTCTAAAAGAAACTGAGTTACTACTACACAACACAAGAGTCCTACCACTAACTAGACGATCATTGGCCACATTAAATCACTAGTCTGCATTCTTTAGGTTAATACTTACATTAGATAGATTACGGTACAAAAATAAAAAGGAGGGGAGAGTTCTGAGAGGGGGGGTGTTACATACTTATACACCGAGATCCGGAAACACTTCGTCTTGCGGCTGCAATCGAATCGCGTCGCAGGCGGGCCTTCGCCAACTGCGTCACTGAGATTGTAGAACACTAAAGCCCGTATTATGAAAGCTTGCTCAGTCATAGGTCTATGCTTGAGTGAAATTTATTCCATATAAAAGCGTTACTCAAGCATATATCGATGACTGAGCAAGCTTTCATAATACGGGCCTTACCTCCAAGCTTAAAATCACATCGTCCACAAAGTCACATAGCAACTGATGAGTGCGTGTGGTAGCGACCAATATCAGTTTATTATTAACCAACTTCAAAAAAAGGAGAACTTCGACCTTTTTTTGAACTCGAAAAGTACCTATAGCTGCTAATTTTGTTGTATATGTTGGTCGATTACAAACATGGGCCCATTTCGATGATTATTTTGCAATTTTTAGAGATTGATCACCATACAAAAATGATTCCCTGGGGATAAGTGGGTATTACTCGCGCAATATTGTAATATTGTTCGGAAACCCCATTAAATTATATTTTAGTATTTATTACTACAGTTGAAGTGTTACTAATTTATAGAAAGTTTCATGTGTCTACGTATTGTGGTTCAAGTGATACAGCATTGACAAACGAAGAGCAAAATAGCCAAAAAAATATGTTTTTTCTATGGAAGCCCCCTGTGATATTTATTTTGGATATTTACTTTATTTTTTTATATATTATTTGCTGTTATAGCGGCAAGAAAACACACATTCTCTGAAAATCACCCTTCTGGTATGGAACCCTAAAAATATACATACAGCCGACCACAGAACCTCCTCCTTTTTTCGAAGTCGGTTAAAAACCTAACCACCATTCCAGAACCCAAGACCTACCCGTCTTCGTCCGCATGATCGACAAGGACACATACTGGACCTTCGAGAACGGTCTCCCCACCATCATCACGACCCTACTCCAGATGAACATGAATGGATATCCGCTGGTGCTGCCGGATATGATTGGGGGGAACGGGTATAACGAGCCTCCGAGTAAGGAGCTCTTTATAAGGTGGTTGCAGGCAAATACCTTTATGCCTAGTATGCAGTTCTCTTACGTGCCGTGGGATTACGATAATGAGGTAACTTTCTGATTGAGCGATGACACTTTATACACATAGACATAAAAAAAAATTAAGAAAGAAATGCTAAGAATAGTAGAAGTAAAAAGGGTGGCCTTATCGCTGTTTCTACCAGACTCCAGGTTTTAGTTTCACTTTTTGGTTTTTGTGCCCTTTGAGGTAGTATTACTAAACAAAACTACGCAAATGTATACATACATAATTGTAAGTATAGATGAGCGCTACTGTCGCCTGAAACACAAGATTACCTAGTTCAGGCTAAATTGTTAGACTTAGCTATACATATTCGTTTAGTGCACTAATGTATTGTCTATTTACATTCTTTGAATAAATTTTATTATTATTTATTTTAATTTTTTTATATAAAATCGTTTTTATACGTATATTGATATTATTTTGTTTGTATTATTTAGATATGTAAGATCTTATATCCGTGAAAATCTTCAATAAGCTTTCTGGTAAAATTATCAATTTGTAAGTCAGTTAATTATAAGCCTTTGGTTTTTCTTCAAATAAATATTAGGTCCTTACATATGAAATTGGCGTTTTGTATGGGAGGAACAAAAAGTCGAATATTTTTTAATATAATATATTTAATTAATCAAAGTATGAACCATTATTTTCTATGCACTTTTGCCATCTTATAGGTAGTTCATTGATCCCTTTACTAAAAAAACCAGTCGGACGGGAATCAATAAAATCTTTGAAGGCGATTTGGACTGCCCCATCGGAGTTGAATTTTTTCCCTTGCAAGAAGTTATCCAAATTTCGAAAAAAATGGTAATCTGTTGGAGCAAGGTCCGGGGAGTACGGAGGATGTCTTAGACTTTCCAATTGAAGCTCTTCTAATTTAGTAGCCGTCTGTTGCGCAGTGTGTGGTCTAGCGTTGTCGTGAAGCAGCAGTGGCGTGGAGCGATTGACCAGCCTAGATTGTTTAGCCGCTAGCTTTTCCATCATGGTTTGCAATTGCTGACAATAGACATCAGCCGTAATAGTCTGGCCAGATTTGAGAAAACTGTAATGAACAATACCGGCACTAGTCCACCAAACGCTTACAAGTAACTTTTTTGGGGTTAATTTTCGCTTGGGGCAGGATTTGGCTGGCTGGCCAGGATCCAACCATTGCGCTGAGCGCTTCCGATTATCGTAAAGAACCCATTTTTCATCACAGGTAATGATTCGGTTTAAAATACCTTCATTATTGTGCCGGTTTAGTAATGTAACGCAGCAGTCGACGCGCGTTTGCCGGTTTGCTGCAGTCAATTCGTGAGGTACCCACCTTTCAAGCTTTTTAATCTTCCCAATTTGCTTCAAGTGAATTAAAACAGTTTTATCACTAACATCGCAGCCTGCAGCTAACTCGGACGTGGTTTGCGATGGATCCGCTTCCACAATAGCCTTCAACTCTTCATTATCAACTTGAGTCTCAGGCCGTCCACGGGGCTTGTTCTGCAGGTCAAAATTTCCAGAACGAAAACGTTGGAACCAAAAACGAACTGTGTTTTCTTTTGCAACACGACCGCCATACACATCATTCACCCTTCGAGTTGTTTCCGCAGCACTAGTGCCACGGCGGAACTCGTACTCGTAAATAATGCGATATTTTAAGTTTTCCATTTTGTAAAATGAGTGACGCAAACAGAAAAAAACAGAAGAAAAAAAACAAATGAATGACGATCATCGAAGCACAAATACATGAGTCTATAGCTGTACAAATTTGAATTTGGAATTCCTTACCAAAGAGGAGAAATTTGTGATTAAAGTGGCCAGTACGAAAAACGCCAATTTCATATGTAAGGACCTAATATATAAGTATAAATAAAGATAGGTTGAGGACATATGGTAATGTAACAGCCTAATTGACATGTATGAAAGAGACTGGCACAAACTCAGTCAAATTCAGGAGTCAAAGTGCTTTGTTTCCATAAGACAGTACATGACACTTGATCACGTCAAGCATTTCATATTAAATTAAATAACTAAATATCAGTGGGTGATACCGGGTGGTGGTGACGATGATATTAAATTTATAAATGTCAAAACAAAAAATATATTATTATAATACATATAGTCTATTGATCTATTCAACCAACAAATAACATAAACAAAGAATCAATGGATCTCAAACATTTTTTCGTAATATAGTATGCATTTTTGGATTTGCCTATATCTTTTTATTAGCAAGTATGCATTACAATCTTTACCTCTTTAAAAATGTCTTCATTAACTGCTTTTAAAATTTTGTCAATTGTTGGCAACTGCACATTTTTAACATTTTTAAAATAAAATCCACTTTTCATCTTATTGCACTCAAATTAAACTCATCCGATTGCTTATAAATGGAAAGCTTTGGTGTTGGTTGTGAGGGTGGTGGTGACGCCAGACCGCCTGTGCGTTTATGTTCCTGTATTATTTTGTACATTAAAAGCACGCCACACGCATGTAAATTGGCTACTTTTATTGTTCATTTCAGTAAAAGCTCCTTATTCGCGATTTCGCTACTCGCGTGTAAAAAAATTGCGACTCGTTTCCTGTATTCGCGGATAAATATTTCGCGAAGAGAAAATTACGTTTTTTAAATCTTTATCTAAGCCAGATAATAATTAGTAGGTATTTTTATAAAAACGAGTAACAGAGAACAAATTACAGCTCCGTATCCACGGTTTCTGTACTCTCGGCATATTTACGGAACCGCAGTAAAAGCTCCATAACCCCGCGGACACGGAGCTTTTACTGTATTAAATATTTAGTAGGGTTATAAATGCAACAAAAATGTGATTATCCTTGTATTTTTAGGTTCTTTTTAGTGTAATCATTGCATAGAGGCGGTGTCAATATAGAACATTCTATAGAGTACTTCGGTCCAGTCTAGGTTTCGTTTGTCCAAGGTGACTTGAAAGTTTGTTCTACAAAGAAACTTTTTTATGGTTTATTTACGTTATTTATTTTGCTCGGGTGAATAGACTATAGCTATTTTATGAAGAAATTAATTATCAGCCAAAGCAAATTCTACGATTTTTGTAGTTGGTTTCTATAAATTACTTTCTCTTCCAGACGATAGCAATAAGCCAGAAGTACGTAGACCTCCACGCGAAGTACGCTCCGGATATAATCGCGGCTTGTAAGAAGGCTGTGGCGGATGGCTCGCCAGTTAACCCGCCCATCTGGTGGATAGCGCCCAACGATACCACCGCTTACGATATATGGGATGGTATGTAGTATTATAACGATGTAGTTTTAAATGATAAGGACTTGAGGTATAGGACCAGTGGCAGTTGGCCGGCTATATCTCCCGAAGAATCAAAATGTTGGGTTAACGTGTTCTTCAGTGGAGGCTGATGTGGCCGACTCTAAGGCCCGTATTATGAAACTATGCTCAGTCATCTATGCTTGAGTAACGCTTTTGCCATTCAAAATCGTTGCTCAAGCATAGATCGGTGACTGAGCAAGCTTTTACAATACGGACCTAAGACTATACAGACTGCTTTTTACACGGGTTAGATAGTAACAACTCAATTTCACGTGAGTTTTTATGACATATTAGCGGTTTCGCTCACGAAGTACCTGGTTACAACAATAAGCCAGAAGTACGTAGATCTAATTCTGCCTACCCTCGCGAACCGCCCCGGATTTAATCGCAGCTTGTAAGAAGGCTGTGGCGGCTGGCTCGCCCGTTAACCCGCCTAGGTAGGTATCTATCGGGATAGCACCTAACGATACCACCGACGACGATGGGACGATTACGATACATGCGACAGTAAGTTAAGTAGTTACAGTACCTATTGAAATGATGTAGTTACTGTTGAGGGCTCAATCGGAGTCTTATAATGAGACCAGTGGCCGAGGGCATTACTCCCGGAGAACCGACAACCGTTGGTGTTAGTTAACGTGTTCTGTTCAAGACTTGGTAAACGTATGAGGATCTGCGAGAGACTGCTGGCAGATGCTGGCTGAGGCTAGAGACAGGGCACTAAGCAAAGTACGCCCCGGATATTTTCGCAGCTTGTAAGAAGATTGTGGTTCGCTTGTTAACCCGCCTAACTGGTGTATAGCGCCCAAAGATACCACCGCGTACGATATATGGGATGGCAAGTAAAGTAAGAAAGTACCTATTGAAATTATGTAGTTAATGAGAAGGGCTCGTAATATTGGGACCAGAGGTAGTATAACCACGGCTTTTAAGAAGACTATGGCTCGACCGTTAACCCGCCTAACTGGTGTATAGCGCCCAACTATACCACTGCTTACGATACGGGACGGTAAGTAGTATTACACGCCGTGTATGGCTTGCTGGTGGTTGTTTCATTAGAATTTATACCACCCCAACTCTTCCTGCGGGTGTCGTGAGAGGCTTTTGTCGCCTAGAGGCCTGTGTCCAGCAGTAGACCTCTAATGATGAGATGTATGTGTAGTGTGATGATGTGTGTGTAGTATTCTAATGATGACAAAGTCGTATTCACTGATGAGGACCAGTGGCAGTGGGTCGGCCATATTTCCCGTATAATCCCAAACGGATGAACGATTTGGATTTATTACGGTTGTAAGCGGGTTAAGTACGAACTGCTGAATATAGGCCTCCCCCAAACGACGCCACAAATAGCGGTCCTGGCCGCCTCCATCCATCGACTCCCTGCGACCGCTACAATGTCGTCGGTCCATCGAGTGGAAAATCTTCCCACATTCCGTTGCGCATTACATCGTGGTCACCACTCGAAAACCTTTACTCCCCAACGGTTATCAGTTCTGCGAGCTACGAGTATATGGCCTGCCCATCGCCACTTCAGCCTGCTAACTCTGAGAGCTATGGCGGCTACTTTGGTTCTTCTACGGATTTCCGTATTCCGGATCCTATCCTTGGCGACTCTGAGCCTATGCATGAGGCCTCTAGTCAGCGACCACGTCTCGGATCCGTAAGTCATCATCGTTCGTAGTTAACCCGCTTACATCCGTAATGGATTTGGGCTTAGTTTTTTTTTCGCATTAATTGCCAGCCGTTCAAGTTTTACGATGGTTCAAAATAATTGTCGTCGGTCATACATTACAAAAATGCTTTATTGCCAGAAAAAGAACATTACAAAGAGACATTTCATAACACAAGTACAATGGGCGGCCTTATCGCTTGGAAGTAATCTCTTCTAGGCAATAATTGGATGATGATGGCTGTTATTTTTGGTGGTTAGAATAATCTGCTTATTTTTTTTTCAGAATACCTCCTAGGAGACAAGATCTTAGTGGCCCCAGTGGTGGAACATCTAAGTACAGAGCGAGACATCTACCTACCTGAGGGCACCTGGCGGGAGGGAGAAGGAGAGAAGACTATACAAGGGGGGGATTGGATTAGGAACTACCGCGCGCCGCTCGATACTCTGCCTTATTTTGTTAAAGTTTAGATACAGTTTAGATTGAAGAGTAAGGCCTAGGAAGTACCGATAGCCGTTGGATATTATGCCTTATTTTGTTAATGTTTAGGTATAGTACAGATTGTATAGTTATAGAGTACAGCTCAGAATCAACCGCTAGCCTTTGGATAGTCTGCCTTATTTTGCTAAAGTTTAGGTATAATTTTGAGTCATAAATTATTCGGTCACAGATAAAAGCTTCTGTTACTAAGCTCCTCGTATGAGGATTTTCCATCTTAAGCTCTACAAACCCGTACATTAATATGTATTCACTTTGGTACGTTGTTTAAGTAAAAGTGTATTTATTGCAATAACATGTGAAAAGGATGGTACACACAAAATGCGTAACAATGTAATTTGCCCAATATGAGCATGGAATTATTTGTCTAGTTACACGCATTATATTGATGAGATAAAACACTTTAAAAATTGTAGAGTATGGATTGAATTAATGTAAACAAATAGAGTTAAGTACATAAATGAAATTATTATTAAAAATAGAAATTATTTAATTATTTGTCAAAATTCTTATCTTTCATAAAATATTTGACTGTATAATAGGTTTCATCAGTTAGTATGGTCTTCAGCATAAGATTATTTGTCATACCAAGGTGAGCTTACCGACGAGCGGAGCGCAGTCCTCTATTAAGTGAACTTTAAAATGACAAGGTACATGTTAACATATAGAGTTAAAAAGACAAGAACTGTTAAAATCTTGTTATAATCTGTAAATCTGACTTTCCTAGGAACCGGCCATTATTAGTTGTACGCTTAAGATAATTTGTATCAAATTTAATGAATAAAATGTGTTGCGTCTGTTTACTTGAAATTCTTCTTTCTATTTCCTATTTTCACGACACAGCGGCGTGTGGTTGCGGCGAACATGAGGAGACTAGGGACCACATTCTATGGGACTGCCCAAAGTACTTGGCAAATAGAATAATATTACTAGACCGCATAGAGCGGGAGCACCAGGGTCCGATATATTTTCAGGATCTCGTAGCATCGGCGCACAATTTTAGGTAATTAAAATCATTTGCACATAACGGGCATAAATCGCGGCGCGCTGAGGAAGGCACACTTTAAGGGATTGGGGGGGGGGGCACAGGGCAGCACCGAGCTGGGGTGGAGCAGCCCGGCAATGAAGTCTGTGATGTGATGTGGCGTGCCCCAGAAGGGGGAGAGTGTTCGGGACATAGTGCGTAGGTTTTGTAGAGTCTGGAGTCACCCGAGTGGCTCTTTTCTCACAGATTCGGTCCGTGTAACCGCAAGGTTGGCAGGACCATGGGAAGGTGGAGGGAATGTTTCCTATTTTGTTTAAATTTATATCATTAACCCCTATAATTTTATTAAAAATACTAAATACAAAAACTCAAACTAGTCTAACAACTACAAAATAATACCCTATAATTATAATAAGCACCGACGACATTGTAGCGGTTGCAGGGAGTCGACGGATGGAGGCGGCTCAGGACCGCTGTTTGTGGCGTCGTTTGGGGGAGGCCTGTGTTCAGCAGTGAACATATACGGGCTGAAGATATTATAATACTACCTCTACTACAAAATAAAACTACAAAATACCTTACATCCATATATTAAAGTACAATCTTCCCTTGTCAAGTAACAGTGATATCCTTCACCAGCCCATCGCCTAGAATCCTGAAATCCTCCACGATCGCTGCCTTGTTCACCTTGTACTTAGTCTCGCCTTTCTCGATGACAGGGGTCAGGGCGTTTGCTGATAATAACTGAAAGAAAATAAACACGATCCGTCAAGTGCGAGTGTGAGTCGCGCGCCGAGGTTTTCGAATGTTTGTCAAGTATACCAATTATGTACTACAGGTAGGCACCGGTTAGAGACTTTGCTATTTATTAAAATACCAAAAATTAAAGGTCCTATATTTCAGATGTATCCAGTTTGCAATCTTCGGAGTATAGAGAGGGTAATAGTCAAATTTTCGAGTTTTTTCTTCTCTTTTTAATTTTTTTTTCTTTTAATCAGTACAGGCGCACGAAATGAATTATCATTTTAAATTTCAAGTTATTTGCTGCTGTAGTTGCCGAGATATTAAAGATGGAAAAAAGGACAGCGAAAAACGCGACCTAAAAGTTTCGAAACCGACCTCCGATATTCGAAACCGTAACAAGTTTAACACAGATACCGATAGCGAAAGGAAATGATGCTTTGAGAATGAGGATCTGTGATCGCAGTGAAGGTGTGCCGCGCTCGTCACGGCCAAACCAACGCGTATTGGCTACAAATCATTTACACAGAAATAACGGAGTAGGTAAATAACGGTGTAGAATAGAATATAATTATTTATTCAGTTAGAAAAACTACATTACATTTTGGTTAGAAGTGCCTTAAAGCCTGTGTTAGGTTTAACTAGATACAGAGTTCTCACCTGGTTCAATAGGCGGTCATAACAGGTAGGTATAATAAACGGAATAGATAATAATCTTTTAAAATTATCTACGTACAATAAAGTGTACGACAAGCCGATGAGTATCGGGTGCCTGTTGGAGAACATAACTTTGACAAAGCATATCTCATGAGTCAACAATGCTTATAAACTAAACATTCATACAATAAAGATTTTCAATAATATTTATTAAATAATTTTTTTTTTTTAAAGCCTTTATTGACAAAGAAAATTACAATTCAAAAATAAAAACAAATTAGAACTAGTATTTACAATTGAAACAATTAAGCTAACTGCTGACTGTTGCAAACAATGTACAGGTAGCTCAACTGATCCATATGAATACCAGTCGGAAGCGTCCCCAAGACGCTGGCTGCATTGCCCCGCTGTATGGCAATGCTGATGCGCTGCGCCAGGTCACGCGTCGCGTCGACCAGACGCTCAGATAACTTTTTGAAAACCCGGAGAGCCTCAGTATTTGTTTAATAATAATGTACCTGGAAATCTTTGAATCCTGCCGCCTCTGGTTTCCACAGCACCGCAATGACTTCGCCTCCGTACTGGTCGTGGAAGAATAGAGCGAAATCGCTGTACGCGCTCTGGAAAATAAACACGCAAACTTTATAAAACAAACTTTCCCAAACTAAACAAGCTATGTTTTATAGTTTGAGATTTTTTGTGGTAACCAGGGTGATGTTTCTTTTTATGTTTTCTTTTCTTTTGGGTGTACATGACGATGTGTGGATTGTTCAGCATTATTTATTCATGTGTGTTCAAGGATAACTTTCGAAACGTTAATTCGATGTTTATAAAATTTTATAGGACTTAGACAAATTAAGTTTCATAATTTGAATGCCAAATTATGAAACTTATCTGATCATGGTAGAAGGGATAATATTGGAAATAAATTATAAAATTGCATGCTTTTAAGTTAAATAAAAACGTACTAATTGTTAGTCAGTTTTCACATGTGTAATGAAATGTTTGTACGCCTAAGCGGCAGAATTCAGTGATCTAAAATAAGTCTTATGTACCCACTGTAAAATTACCTGATTCACAAACAATAAATGAATTATGAATTATGACATGTGCTCGTAACGTTATGAGCCGAATTTAAGAGAGACACACCCTCTATGTGAATTTCTGTCTAACATTTCCCTCTTTATATTTTTTAAAGTCTAAGTCAATCCGCTGAATATCAAGTGCCTATTGGAAAACATAACTCTACGTGTCTAGACTTCACCATACCACGAAGGTGGAGGAGATCGTGGAGTATGTGAAGATGAAGACCAACATCTTGGTGAGGGTCGAGCGGTTGGAGTCGCGTCATAATGATTTTAAATCATTTGTGGTGCGTATTCCAACTGATAATATTTCGACCTTCACTTAGGAAGAATTCTGGCCGAAGAATGTGCTGTTCCGACGTTTTCGCGGACGATCACCGGTCGCAGCACATATTGCGTCACACGTCGCCGACACTACGTGCTAGTAAATAGATTTATCTTACGTATGTTAGACTAAGGTATATATTTTTTATGGGCCATAGTTTTTAAGTACTTTACATCCTGTACTAGACTAATGTTGCTTGAAATGAATGATTTATTATTATTATAACTATTGACAAAGATTATATCATGTGCTGTCTAACAGGGATACTCTACAATTAATATAACATCTTCAGCGACTTTATTCGGCCACTTTAGCTGTTACCTTCGGCTTTTTGTCCAACCATTAATAAAACCTTAAGCCGGGTACTGACCGGTGCTACGCGCGTAATGTAACGTGTCACGCAGCTCGCGCTAGTGCAGTCAGTAAGGGGAAAGAAGGCGCTCGTAACGAGCAACGAGACAAATTTTAGCATACGGCGTAACGTTTCATGCTCGCTGCGAATTTTACATTACGCCCTGTAACACCGGACAGTACGCAGCTTTACAAATAGGTATGCAGTTTTTCAACCTACCCTCAAATCCTCCAAATAGTTCCTCACAGGATTAAACTCGACTATCGGTATAACATCCTCTGCGACCTTATCCGGCAACTGTCGTAGCTCCGGCTTTTTGTCCGGCCTCTCGGAAACGTACGGCACTAGGCGAGCGTTGAGGTGGATCAGTACGTCGTAGCCGGATAGGGATGGGACGAATGCACCCTGAAGAATAAAAACGAGTTACATTCATTGAATTAACGAGAATAGATAACAATAGAGACAAGTAGAGAGAGCACAAGGCGTAAGGGGCGAACCTAAAAGGGTTTGGCTGTCAGACTAGGCCTTGAACTCAGTACTCACGGGATCCACGTGGTAAAAAACTCGAATTACATAAAATTCTTAATTTTTTCTTTTGTTCCTTGAATGTGAAAACACGACTGAGAAAATAAATAGATTAAAATATCATAAAAGTGCACTGTTTCGCACATAACTTGGTCGAGATCTCAGGAACCCTGCGTCTATTGTAATGATTTTTTGATTCGTAAATTACTAGTTATTTGGTTCCTTGAACCAGTTTCTTCTTAAGTTGTGTATTTTTCTTGTAAACAAACAAAAACTTAATTTTTGCGCTTACGCCGTTCCAAAAACGTATGCTCTTTCCAGCTCCTATGAACGCAAAATCCTATGCTTATCGTTTTCACAAAATGGCACGCTTTGCGCCCTCTTAACAACTACCTATGCCTTAGGTTGTCGGGCGCGGGGCAGGGGGCCTATTTTAATTCTCCAACATGCAATTGCGTGTTTCGTTTCGGCCAATTGGTCTACTGAAATACACCGAATTAAAGTACCAACTTACACAAAAGAAACGAAAAGAAACACGCATTTGCGTATTTGGATAATTAAATTAGGCCTCCAGGGCAGTCCTTTGGGGATTTTTATTTTTATTTATTTTGGGGATAAGACCTATCTTCAAAATGTGGGCTAAACTATTTATGAAAATGTTATGGAGATTTGTTTCAGACGTTCCTGAAATGCAATCTCGCTAGAGAAAGAAGTGGTTAAAACAGTTTAACACGCCCGCGTCCTGTTAGCGACAGCGGTGGTCAAGCCGCGCGCCCACACTCCTTCCAGTAAGTGTTCACAGCTGTCCAGTTGTCTCTGCATATAAGCGAGCGCGGACCTCGCCAGCGCGCGCGTCCTGTTAGCGACAGCGGTGGTCAAGCCGCGCGCCCACACTCCTTACCAGTAAGTGTTCACAGCTGTCCAGTTGTCTCTGCATATAAGCGAGCGCGGACCTCGCCAGCGCGCGCGTCCTGTTAGCGAAAGCGGTGGTCAAGCCGCGCGCCCACACTCCTTAACAGTAAGTGTTCACAGCTGTCCAGTTGTCTCTGCATATAAGCGAGCGCGGACCTCGCCAGCGCGCGCGTCCTGTTAGCGACAGCGGTGGTCAAGCCGCGCGCCCACACTCCTTACCAGTAAGTGTTCACAGCTGTCCAGTTGTCTCTGCATATAAGCGAGCGCGGACCTCGCCAGCGCGCGCGTCCTGTTAGCGACAGCGGTGGTCAAGCCGCGCGCCCACACTCCTTACCAGTAAGTGTTCACAGCTGTCCAGTTGTCTCTGCATATAAGCAAGCGCGGACCTCGCCAGCGCGCGCGTCCTGTTAGCGACAGCGGTGGTCAAGCCGCGCGCCCACACTCCTTACCAGTAAGTGTTCACAGCTGTCCAGTTGTCTCTGCATATAAGCGAGCGCGGACCTCGCCAGCGCGCGCGTCCTGTTAGCGAAAGCGGTGGTCAAGCCGCGCGCCCACACTCCTTACCAGTAAGTGTTCACAGCTGTCCAGTTGTCTCTGCATATAAGCGAGCGCGGACCTCGCCAGCGCGCGCGTCCTGTTAGCGACAGCGGTGGTCAAGCCGCGCGCCCACACGGCCGGCAGAGCTCCATCGTAAGCGGTCGCTATGCAGATGGGAGGACGGTCAGGGTCGGAGGCAAGTTGCTGCTCCATGGTAGATAGTTCTTCGCCTGGAATGCAAGTAATTACATCAGTTATCTGGTACATACATCGCAAGCTTTGCTTTAGTTAGGGATAGATGATGACGAGGTTTCCAACCTTTTAAGATTCCATATAATTTTGCTGCAACTACTGAATGTATCGGACAGAAATACTTATCAGAACTCATATGTCGACTGTTGAACATTAGACAGGAATGCATAAGTGCAATTACAGACCTAAAATAACATCATAGACTATATATATCATAGAAAATAACATCATAGATTATATATATCAACTATGTAGTAAGTAAAACTTCTGTAGTAATCTGTGGATAATGTGATTGGTTGTACATTTAGAAACACATAGAATAAGTACATTATATAATAAGTCTGCAATGTACAATTGTTTTTTGTCCTGAATAAAGAAAATAAAGAAAATATATCATAGAAAATCCACCCGTATACAGGGTGGATTTTTTGTATGGGGCAGTAAGGTATTACCTTAAAGGATGACTCACGCTAGACCGTGTCGGGTCCAAACCGAGTGTCGGCCGTAGCACGGTCACCGAGCCGGTCCCGTGTTGTGCCGACTCACGCAAGATCGTATCGGGTCCGAGCAGAGTGTCGGCCGTAGCACGGTCACCGAGCCGGTCCCGTGCCGTGCCGACTCACGCTAGACCGTGTCGGATCCGAGCCGAGTGTCGGCAGTAGCACGGTCACGAGTCGGTGCCGTGCCGTGCCGACTCACGCTAGATCGTATCGGGTCCGAGCAGAGTGTCGGCCGTAGCACGGTCACCGAGCCGGTCCCGTGCCGTGCCGACTCACGCTAGACCGTGTCGGGTCCGAGCCGAGTGTCGGCCGTAGCACGGTCACTCGGCTCGGACCTGACACGGTCTAGGGTGAGTCATCCTCACTGGTGTAGCTACAGGGACATGGTTTAAGTAGACTATCCATAATTTTTACAGAAATGTTCACACCTATTGAAACATTTAAAAAAAATTACAGTTAGCAAGAAAATGGGCATATTAAACAAAACTTTTTTTGATGCTAATCGATCTTGTTTCCTTGATTAATCAATAAATTATATCGGGCTAACTGACGTTGGAGTACTAAAAAGTAAAAAATCGCAGAAAAACTTACCCTCGCCAGTCCCACCCATTACTAGAGTGTATTTCATTCGATCAATGTTGTAGCCACGGTTACATACGACATCATATTCCCACCTTCTTAAGTATTGTACGACCTTATGAAATAAAAATGAATTTAGACTTCACTTACGTGTCATATCCTCATTAAAGTCCAGCACAATCACTTCTCCCCCCCACTCGGTCCCTCCCACACAGTTCAACACCCTCGCCAGTCCCACGGTTGGGCTCACAGGCACGGTATGCGGCGCACTGCGAATATACACGGCGGCACAGATCAGTTCTGCTAAAGTGGAAGGGAAGTGGTGTGAGAGAAGATGGGCAGAGAGCCAGCGTTTGAAGAGACAGACTGTTGGGCCGAAGGATGCGTGCTTTTGGTGGAGGCTGGAAACAAACAATAGGTCAATGTTTATGTCAATGTCAATTAATCAATACAATGATTTAATCTAATTTTATGCTAAATTATTCTATGATAAATTAATAATCTTATAAATCTGTTATTGTTATGTACAATTAAATTTAGACCTGCATGCCATACTCTCTAATTAGGTACTTTGCACACCAATGTATATTGGTCAAACATGTTGACTCAAAAAAAATATTTGTCATCTTTTTTTACACGTGTTTTTGCAAATAAATGACTTTTACTTTTAAATTTGATTAATTTATTTGTTTGCTCCTGCAACACACTATAAAAAGATACAAATCTTCTAGATATATAAAACAAAATCGTGTGTTACAATATTTGTAACTCAACAACGGCTGCACAGATTTCTATGATATCTGATTTTTTGGATTTGTCTCCGCCCCGAACAGCAGAATAACTAATTAAACATATTAAAAATTCAAGAAAAGAAATATCTGAAGAAAAATAGTTCTCTCATACATTTTTCCTATGCAACGCCATCTCTGATTCAAAGGCGGAACGAAGTTTTCCGGGTCAAGTAGTCATAAAATAAAAATAACATAAAGCTCGCAGCACTCATTAATCCAATACCGATACCAATAACACAAAAACGTGCATTCAAATATGGGCTTATATTTTGATACGTACGTGATACGTTGTGCTTCGTTATATTTAGATACATTTTATTGTGACAAAATGGCTTCCCTCAAGCTTCAAACCGAGTCCGCGAGCTGTCTGTCTTTTTTTACGAGATAAAGCCTATATATGTATGCACATTTTTGTGCTGTGCTGCAGCGGTGCTTTCTAGGTGTGCGACAAGCTTAATAATTATTGGTGGAACAAACCTTGGAAACAATGATGTGTTTTGGTGAACTAACTGCTCTCTCAGCTCGATGATTTTTGACTTTCAACCCTTACACTTTCATATTAGTTATAATTCGTCCCGATTTCCACGAAAATCGAGACATCAGAGTTTAATTAAATCAACGCACTACTATTTAGTATACCTACTATGTACTGGCTACGGTGGTTTCCAAGATCTATGCGGTGGCTTGGATGTACTGACGTTGTCAAATAATTTACATAATTACAACAATTGCTAAAGTTAAACGCGACCGCAATCGTTACACAATAAGCTCGCCGGATTACACACACACAATTGCTTTTTATAAAAAATACATATTCAGAGTTTTATTTCCTGTTTCAGTTGCAATTCGTTTCTACGTTTCATACTAATATTATAAATTCTAAAGTAACTCTGTCTGTTACCTTTTCACGCCTAAACGGCTGAACGGATCTCAGTGAAATTTGGCAGGGAGGTATCCCGAGGACGGACATAAGACTACTTTTTATCCCGGAAAAACCCTGCGAATGGGTGGCGATCGCGGCGTAAGAATCGATCCCCCCCTCCCAACTCAGCCCGTGGATGTCGTAAGAGTCGACTAAGGGCAGCAGCTTCCTTCTGTGTATTTTTAACTCTACTGCGGTCAGCATTGCACCAAGCGCGGTGCTTACGGTAAACCTTGGTAAAGAAGCACTATTTGTCCTGTTGTCACTGAACGCATACCTGACTCCCTATGTATATAAGTAGTTTAAGTAAATATGTAATGTATATAAATATAATGATATGTATGTAGTATAATATGTCTATGTATTATTGATATTTTATTTATAATATTATAAAACCTGCATAAAGCACAAAGATCCCCTTGTACTGTCCAATGATACTACCCATGCATGGTTGTCTGGTAGAGATCGCTCTTGAGCGATAAGACCGCCAATTGTCGCTTAGTTAAGTTGTCTTGTTGTAAATAGTTCATATTAGATTTAAGTGTGCAATAAAGTATTTTCTATGTATCTATCTAAAACCCCCTTGTGGGAGGCATGTCCAGCTGTGGACGTACATATGTGCGCTGATGAGGAGCACTTAAGTACTCACCCATGCAAAGCGCCTCTAAGCCTCGGCATCAGCACGGTGTCACACTGCAGCTGCACACTTTCCTCGCTCTCACGATACTTCGCGACGCCACCTTCTACCTCCTTAGGACAGAATAAAAAAGGATTTATACAAGAAAAATACAATTATACATTTTTTTTTACAATCGTAAATCCATATTTAGGAAGGCAATTCTCGCCAATTTATCACTCGATAATTATCAATAGAACTGTCAAATTTGACAGTTCTATTGTTATTTATTGAGTGATACATTGGCGAGAATTACCTTCCTGGACTGGTACAACTCAACTATATGCGCACCTGAATATTATTATTTTTTTTGCAAAATCTTACGATTTCATTTGGTAAGTTACTTTAGGAAAACAGAGTCGATTGTGCTCATTTTGTTTTTTAGACACATAGACTTTAAATAAATCGGAATTATTGTATTGTTTTTTCAAAACTTCTTGGTAAGCTGTTGTTATGTTCACAAACAAGAAGTTTAGTGACTGTACTATTGTTTGACATTGTTTATTTAAATTGACTATCATACATTTTTATTTTATTTTTTGACATGTTCATCTTCAGCTGACATTAATTAATTAACTATTTTATTTTAAATTAAATTTCATAATTTGGCATTGATTAGAAGTGATAATATTGGAAATAAATTATAAAATTGCATGCTTTTAAGTCAAATAAAAACGTATTGGATTGTTAGTAAGTTTTCACATGTGTAATGAAATGTTTGTACGCCTAAGCGGCAGAATTCAGTGATATAAAATAAGTCTTATGTACCGACTGTAAAATTACCTGAATCACAAACAATAAATGAATTATGAATTATTATGAACAAATAAAACAACCTATCGCCCAAAACGCAAACTATACTGGACACTGCCAAGCTTCAGCGATGATAGGCCCGGATGCCCAGAGGGGCTCGTCTGACGTCCTTAGCCTTTGGAAGCTTCTTGCGCAGCCGCAAAGTGATATCCTACGTAGGAAAGGCAAACCAAATCGAGTTTTAATACCTTCCTCAGCAGTGTGATTTCCTTAGGATGTGCGATAGCCAGCCGAAACACCAACCCGTCTTTGAGCACGTCTATATGTGCCGGGGAGGCTTGCGCGGGCAGCCCGTACTGTTTGTGTAGCCGGTCGGCTATTTGCGAGTGGAAGGCGGCTTTCAGGCAGCGGAATGCTTGGATGTCGCCCGGCCATTTGCCGCTGTGACCTGGACAAACACAAGCAAATCATATAACTATAAATGTGAAAGTTTTGGTGGATGGATGGGCGTATGGTATTTGTTACTTACTACTTTTGTATCAGCCGCCTACTAAATATTTTGCACCTATCCATGACGAAAACGCACATACGAGTCTGAAGTTGTGACCTTACCGACTACATTCATATGTAATTGTAATATACATTAATGTGACCTACCTAGTTCCACCACAGCGTTGGCCACAGGTGTGTAATGCGGCACCACGGGCTCGTCCTTTCCCATGTCCTTGATGGCGGCCGTGTGTCCGCGCCGCCAGGGGGCGCGCGCGGGCGGCGCGGGGAGCGCGGGCAGGGGGGCGCTGTAGCTGAACACTGGAGATGTGCCTGGAACGGAAACAAGAAGGTACAGATTAAATGATAGACAGTATGAAACAGAACTGAAGCTCGCTACCGCCTTCTTAAATTTGTACCTAGCACCGTTGAATTTAAATTTTTTCAGCGTTTCTCATGGATAAAAAAAACCATAACTTCTGCAGATTCTGCTTCTGCATCGTTTTCAATATTACGTAGACTGCAGAGGTCTCCTTTTCGGTTTTATTATTTTATTTTCTGTAAATTTGTCTTGCCCTGAAGGAGGCGTAGAAGAATGAATGTTGAGTGAAGGCTGGAGTGAATGGTTATCGAATGAACTGGTTTTATTTCTATGTGTTCGGATACTAGTTAGGCCTAACTAGTAAATAAATAAACAAATAAACAATTATTTTTAGATTTTTTTATTATAACTTGATCCGTGAACTAGGACGTGATGCTGGCAAAAGTTTCCTCAAAAACCAAAAGAGGAATAAAATTGCCATAAAAAAGAAAATATAAAGAGTTTTCTCTCCCGTTCAGCTTTAGAAATGAAATTCCTAAGCCTTTTAGTATGACAGCAATAGCATGAAAAGCATGAAGCAGAACGTACGTTCTGCTTCATGCTTGGAAAAGGAGTAGGCCACTTTCCGAGCAGGTGTTGTTTAAACTAGTTAACCGCAAATCGGAAACTATTTTCTGTAAACCCATGTTTTAACAAACTTCGACAAATGGCACGCCGTGCGCCTGTTTGTTAACTCAATTTGATCTCGGTATTGTTAGCGGTTGAAAAAACTCCCACTGGTGGGCGGAGAAGAGTAATCTACATATTCCCTGTTAGGTTACATGGTCAGAATTTACACTCACTGTTCGTAATTCGCTGTGGCTTCGGAAAAGTATCTTTAATAAAATTTAAATAAGGTTCAAAACTCACCATAAATAGCGCTAATATCCAGCGGTAACTCAGTTAGATGCCTAAGTCCCGTCTCAGCGAGTCGAACGCTTGCAGCGCATCAAGCGAGCTTTATTCCACTAGAGTGGGTACCAAATACACCTTTATATCTTTGAAATAAGGTTCAAAACTCACCGTAAACAGCGCTAATATCTAGAGGTAGTTCAGTTAGCTGCCTTAAGTCCCGTCTCAGCGAGTCGAACGCTTGTAGCGCTTCAAGCGAACTTTCTTCCACATAGATTAGAGAAGACTTAACGAACTGCTTCCGAGCCGTCAAGCTGTCCAGTTGATTAGAGAAGTGGAAGAGGTCTGATGACGAAATGCCTGTAACGAAGGTTTTTCTGTTATTTTGGCGTGTGTTTTATAATGCTTAGATAACTGACAACTTCTTATCCTTTAAAGCAGCTAGTCAGTAAAATTTTGAACATTTTGTAAAGAATTATTTTCGATTAGCCAAAATAGTCATTTTAGCAAAAAAAATACGGTCAACCTACGAATTTGAGCTATCCAGCTGTAAAAATCAATGATATCACCACTTTCTTAGATGTTTATAAAGCATATACTAACCATATTTGAGTTCCAGCAGATAGTTAACAATCTTTGTAGTGAGTTGCCGCCGCTCGGCCGCGGAGTCTCCGCCCCACACACAAGTCTCGGTGATGGAGCCGTCTTGAAAACGACGGAGCTCCGACTTATCTCCCCAGAATGCTCTGGAATATTGGTACAGGTATGACATCAGTTCCACAACCATCATCATCTTATATTTCGCACCCACTGTTGGATTTAAGCGCACCATTCTTTCATCATAATAAATACAATAGGTTAGGAAAATTTACGTAGGCTCTTTTTGCACATCTACAAGACAATGAAAAGAAAGCCATAATCGGAACAAAACGCGCCAAAATGCTAATTTTATATTTGTGTATGAAATGCGCACAACGTTTTCTCGAACCCGCAACCTTCTACGTCGCAGGCGGACCTTCAACAGATGCGCCTGTGGCGCAGGCGTGTATGTTCTACAATGTTATTTCTGTACCTGAATTGTTCAGCTTCTGGTAGGTTGGCAGGTGGTCCTTTGTCAATGGTGTTCATAGAGTGTTCAGGGTTTAGGATCAAGCCAAATGACAGCTTCTCTTCATATCTACAACAAAATAAAGCCCTTCTTTAAGGCTGTGAAATAAAACAAAGGAGAAAGTTTGGATGTTTGGGTCAGCGCCAAAACTTCTGAATAGATTGAGCTCAAGCTTTAGTTCTTTAGCTTTAGCAATAGTTTCAGACCTGGAACAACATATAGGCTACTTATTTAACTTAATTAACACTTTCATTGCCCAGGAAGCTGAGCAGTGAATGTGTTAACACGGAAAGACGAGCATGAAGCCGCGGGTAGAAGCTACAATGTAATACTTTGCACTCATGTTATTTCAAATCTTACCCTTCACTCTTAACTTTCTCCGCAGTCTTCTTAACAGGCCAGGAGAAGTCAGCCTCCACCAACTGCAGGATCAGATCAGCTCGCTTTCCAAGCCCCTTAGTCAGCAGGGAGTGTAGTGTGTCTGTTATAAGAGCCAGTTGGTTCACTCCGTAGTTCACTTTGGTAGAGACAGGTGCTTTTGATAGGATGGTGCTCTTGAGGGTGTTGTAATTTTTGAACCTGAATGAGAGTTTTAATAACAAGATTTTAAATTTGTATGACATACATACAGATGATAAATGTTAAGAGATAGAGATACGGTAAAGACGCGATAAATCTTTTATATTCTCTTCAAGATGGAGGCCATGAGAAAATTTGAGGTGGCTCAAGGCAGGTACCGAAATCCTTCATGATATCACTATGTACTCCATTGTATATTCATATACTAGACTAGCGCGCCGCCAAAATGAGTCATAAGATGTGCATGGAGTTTATTTAAGGGTGGCCTTTTTTTTTTTTGGGGGGATTATTATTAGTATTTTTTTTTATTTTTGAGTATATTACTATACTATTTTAATGTAAACTATTAGTAGAAACTGTCTTTAGCTTCGTTAGCTCTAGTTAAGAAGTTTATTGTTATCTATACATATAAGCATCCAAAGTATCTCAACTACTCTGCTCATATCTTAAAAACCGTAGACAAATTACTGAGATTACAAAAATGGATATCAAGACAAAATGTGAAAAGTCATATCGTTCTTTAGAGCGTCCAGTCCAGTTTGGCGTTCCCCAGGGAAGTGTCCTAGGACCTTTACTGTTTATTATTTATATCAACGACCTGCCTAGATCAGTCAATCAACCAATGACCTTATTCGCTGACGATAGTACAATAACTATAAAATGTGATGACATTAATACATATAATTCTGACTTTAATAATTCAATAAATTCAATAATTAAATGGCTTGACAATAATAATCTGAAAATAAATATAAATAAAACAAACATTATGCATTTTAGTCAAAGAATTAAAAATTATCCTCAAATAGACTTACAGTTTAATGGTAATAAAGTAAACGTGGTAGAATCAACCAGATTTCTAGGTATTCAAATTGACTCTAAATTAAATTGGAAAATCCATATTGAACTCTTAAGTAAGCGAGTAAGTAGCTCTACCTATGCACTCTACAAACTATCCTCAACTGTTAATACAGAAACACTACTTACAGCATACTATGGAACAGTAGAGTCTATCCTAAGGTTTGGAATAATTTTTTGGGCTAACTCTACCAATACAGACTTCATATTTAAAAGACAAAAAAGGTGTATTAGATCAATGTTTAACCTGCACGTTACCGACAGTTGTAGACCTTTGTTCATTGAGCACAAGATTCTAACGCTTCCGTCGTTATATATATTTGAAATGGCAATATTTGTTAGAAAACATCCCCATCTTTTCCCATGTAAGTCTGACTTCGTAGTGCGAAATAGACGTGATAGCAGTAAACTCCAAATGCCTAACATTAAAACAGCTTTCCTACAAAAAAGTGTAGTATGTAGTATGTCACGTAAAATCTATGATAAAATACCTAAATCATTGAAAGTTCTTGACGACAATATATTCAGGACTAAATTGAAACAATTATTAATTAACAAATGCTATTACAATATTAAAGATTTTATGACAGATAAATTTTGACATCACCTGTACGCCTGTTCCTATTATAACTCTTTAATTATTTGACATTGTCTAAAATAGCATAGTTTCATTATTAACTTACTGTAACATTTGCATGCTAATCTTAGTAGAACATAATTGAAACTTAAAATTATTAACATCTGTGTAAATTACATTGTGTTCAAGCAAATAAAATATCTTTATCTTTATCTTTATCTTTAAGCTTTTTGTTACCCAAATCTAGTATAGTATTATAAACTCAGTGCCCAAATAAATAATTAATTCTTACTTTAAAATATGATCAAACTGCTGCAATGGCTTCACTTCAGTCATAAAAAGAGGTGTAAAGCTATTAATCTTTCCATTGTCTAGTATTTCTACAGCCATCTCACATTCCCTCTTCAAAGCCTGGTATGTTCCTCTGCACATGTCCCAGCATAGGTTGTAATAGCCTGTGCAGTCGAGGAATACCACTGGGAAGTGATTGTGGAAGGAGTCCATGGGAACGGGTGGTTCACCTTTGTGGAGTGATATGCCTTTGAGGTCGAGTTCTAGAGATTCTGTAAGAAATAAGATGATGGGATACTAAGCATGTATTTTTAAAACCAGACTAATCCTCACAAAATTATTTTCTGAATGTGAAAATACACTACACCCAACAAAGGTTAACTGTGGGTATCAAAATAAATTTGAAGAAAAGTTAGTTTGAATGTATGCTTTAAGTCGAAGTCATCAGAAAGCTTTTAAAATAAGATCTACTTACTTAGTGCAATCCAAATGTTCCGTACAATCTGATAACTGCTCATAATATTGTTGATCCTCTTGTTTTGGACAAAGTAAGCCACCAGTGCACTCACCACATGCCCTGACACTTGTAGACTCCTCTGTCTTAGCCATATCTTTAGTAGAACCACTGCTTGTTTCAAATTGTCACCTTTAGACAGAATTTCCATCAGGAATTCTTGGTTAGCTGATGCAGTCAAGTCTGATAAAATGCTGCTGTTGTAGAAGGGTGAGGGAGGTCCAACCTCATTGTTGCCAGCATTGCTGTCAACCTCAGATGATGATAACCAAGCCTCTCTCAGGTTATTCCTACCAGAGCTAAATCTATGAAACTTATAGGCTTCTTGTTCGCAAACTAGGTTCAACCTTACTGATAAATGATTACCAAGTTTTCCAGCTATCTTTATATCTAGGACTGGTTTAGTTTCACAGCCTTTTAACCAGGAGTACTGCAGATCTACTATAGAATTGAGTTTGCTCAAGTGAGATGCTATGTAGGCTAAGTATGCTGCCCGTTTTTTGTGATACCTGTAGTTGATTGAGTCATTCTTTGTATAAGTTTCAGCTGGGACAGTGATTTGAACATCAACATTCAGTTTAGAGTTGATAACACAGCCTAGGGTGTAAGAACCTACAATTTCTACAGCTTGAAACTTGTGGAACTTGAAGGTGCATCTGGTCTTCTTCAGCTCGCATGATACCGGTAATTTCACCTTTAATCGCTTGCAAAGAGTCTGCTCAGATAAATCATACTCGGCATCATCATCAGGAATTTCTAGTAGATGATTTTTGAAGCTCTCGAACCATTCAGTAAACTTTTTTTCTGTTTTCTCTTTCAATTTAACTTCTTCGAGGATTTCATCAACTTGTAACCGGAAGAGGTTGGAGTTGAATAAGTTTTCTGTCTCTTGAAGCCTGTTTAGTTCATTGGCAGTTGGTTGCCGGAACCAACCTTTCGTCTTCAACTTTTTGGTTCCCTCTTTGTTTTGGTCCACTGTTGAACGCTTGCCATTTTCATTAAGGCCGTCTGCTTCGCTGTGGTCCTCGGATATTGCTGTTTCTATATTCTGCAATCATTCAATACACATACAGAAAGTTTTCACTGAAAAATCGTAGCACAATGTAGCAAACTATAAACTTCAAAAATAGCATCCAAATGGGGAAAATTGAGGAAACCCTTAATGCTTACCCGTTTTACCATGTTTTATAGTAGAAAATCACAAAAACAAGCTAGAATTCTATGGTTTTTAACACAATTTCATGATAAAATCCGCCGGAAGAAGGGCAGGAAATCAAAACAATGTGCTAGTTTAAAAATAAGAAACACGTGACAATGACACTGACATGATAACTGACAAGTGAAATGTAAATAAATATTTGAAACCATTTATGAAATTATGCAAAAGGATCATTCCGTGCGTTCCGAAATACGATTACAGCGCTGATAGCGATCACAAAATATTTTGTGTTCCGAATTGGTTATCACGATACTGAAAGTTGAGTGCTAATACAGAACGCGTGTGAGCGCGATAATATCGATATAAGCGTAATTCGGAATGCACTAATTGATAGCATTAAAATTTTCCGACAGTGCACTTAAAAAAAACCCCACCCATCAGAGGGACAATGAGTTACAAACGTAATTGTAGATAAAATCAATATTTTGTACCTAATCAATCATCAATAAAATTTGATTTTAATTTCAAGCTCAATTTTTCGTAAGAATTTATTATGTGTCAATAAGACCACGTGGGTAAAGCTGCGTAAATTCAGCTAAAATAATAAATATTTTAGAGGTATTTTCTCTATTAACAAATGTTTGTACGATCCGCAAATATTTGTTCCGGGTGTTCTGGGTATTAAAAATGTGTTTATGTAATATATCGTAATAATAAGTTTATCAGTCGTTTATCATCATAACACAAGCTCTGCTCAGCTTGGGGCTAGATGATGCTGTGTGTGTGGATTGTGCAGCAAGCAATAAATTATTCAAAAAAGGAGAAAAAAGAATGAACGACTTTTTGCATTTGTAGTGTGATGTGATGATGATGGTGTGAGCCTAAGCCTACACTACAACAATGACACCACGATGACGACTGGTGATGATTAAAGAGTGAGTGAGTGAATTAATGAGGTGAGCGTCATTCAATCTCAAACATAGACTAGTTCATTCACTCATTCATAGACTACGAGAAGTAAGTATTTACGTTCCTTTCCTTGGCTTTGTTTGTCAAAGTGAAGTGAACACGCCGATTACGCCGAACGAAAACAAAAAATCATAAACTCGTGAAAAATTATAAAACGCACGCACATTTACCTACATATTTCTGTATTTATTATGGCAGACCCGCGAATTCGTCAAATTAAAATTAAAACTGGTGTTGTAAAGCGCCTTGCTAAAGAGAAGGTTGTTTACGAGAAGGAGGTAGAATTGCAAAAAACGCGGATACAAAAAATAACAGACGAGGGCCAAGATGAACACAACATTCGCAAGCAAGAAGAGGTTCTTCAGGAGTCCTTGATGATGGTCCCTGACTGTCAAAGAAGGTTGGTTGCTTTTGGGAAAATGTCTTTTTTGAGTAATCGAATGAGTGTATTCTATTTTCGAAGATATGAGGACTGTATTATCACATTATTCGTTGTTCAAAGATACATGTGGTCTGTTCTTTTTCATGCAGAAAATATGAGTCATACTTTGGTCATACTACCTACTCATAAAAATAAAAATGATAATTATCTTATTCATGCTTGATACAGTTATCAGTACATAAGTGCTGCAACTTAGCTGTAAATGCTGCTGCTGGGAAAGGCCTCCCCTTGTTCCCTATACACATCCTGCCTGAGCCAGCTGGACCAATATCATAGATAATCAAGGGTGTCTAGTTTGTCACGCAGCCATAACTTTATTGGTCTGTCGCAGCGCCTTACACTCGCGCAGCTATGAGTAATAGCACAATCCTACTTGGTCTTTTCCCTTCAATAGAGTCTACAATGCATAATTAACTGCTTCAAAATATAGGTAGGTATATGTGAAAACTAATAAATTTGATTTCTTGTGTTATTTTTTCAGATTACAGAAAGCCTTCACAGATCTGAAAAGTGTTTTGGAATCTGAACAAGACCTGAAAGAGAACGAGGCATACACTGCTGCTGAAGAAGTCTTGAAGGAAGCAGAACCTCGGCTACTCCAGTCTATTACTGTTTAATTTAACTTGATCTTAATCTTTTTCTTTAGTATTTATAAATAATCATGTCTTATAATTATAACAAAAACTTTTATAATAATTTTCAAGGAAGTACATTCCAAAGAATGCCTCATTATGTGCCACCTCCTCCAACACCACCAGCCTTTTTCATTCCCCCCCCTTCTAGGAATGATGATTCAGAGTTTATAAAACAGTATGACTCAATTCCACCAAGGAAACCAAAACTAAAAAGTCCCACTTCCATATCTACTGTTCGAGATGAGGTGTACAGCTTGATGCTCAAGCTGAAAGATCTCAAAGGTAAAGAAAGCATACTTACAGACAATATCAACAACTTATCTGATGAAGATTGGAATACCAACATGCTGCAGATTGAAGAAAACAAAAATACAATCAATAAAATCCTCTCAAAAATCAAGAGTTTGAATTTGGATCTGTTACAAAAGTTGGTTGCGAAGAGATCAGCAAAGCGAGCTCGGTTGAGGAGACAGCGTGTGGAACTAAAGAGAGAAAAGGAGGAGTGGTTAAAAGAAATGCAAGAAAAGTCGAGGAAAATTGATGAGAAGCTGCAGAAAACTCAGGATGATATTAAGAAAGCTAAACAGGTGAGTTGCAGATATTTTGGTGGGTAACCATTGGAAAAAAGAAAACACTAGCTGCGCCCCGCGGCTTCGCTCGCGTTAAATTGATTGCACACCCCCTAGGGGTAGTTTTGTAAAAATAAAAAAACCATGTATCATCCAACACACAAGGTACATAATTAAATTGATAGCATGCAGTTATTATATAATCCAATTCATCTTTGTTGCTAACATAATAACTACTTTCCTGTGATAAACTCGTCAATTGTGTAAAAACACCCCTTCAGCAAAAGTTTAGCCTATGTGTTATTCTAGAACTTAAACTATCTACATACCAAATTTCATCTAAATAGGTTATGTAGTTACGGAGATATGTAGTGACAAACAATCACACGAACTTTCGCATTTATAATATTACTAGCTGCAGCCCGCGGCTTCGCACGCTTTTTTCCGGAATAAAAGGTAGCCTATGTCCGACCCCGGGATACCATCTACCTCGCTGCCAAATTTCACCGAGATCCATTCAGCCGTTCTTGAGTTATAAATAGTGTAACTAACACGACTTTCTTTTATATATAAAGATAGATAGATATAGATTATGATGCCTTCATCACAACAACAGTCAATCACAAACAATTTTGGAAAATATCAGTTGATTCATCTAGTTAGACTCGTCTTTAAGTTCAATTTGCACTTCAAATTTGATTGAAATATTGTGACTTGTGTTCTCGGCAAGTCAATTTATTTCTGAGAGTCACTGCCCTGTTAAAGACTTTTTTCGGCAATGGTTCTTTTTCTACACGTTTTCAGAATGCAGCCAATGAGCGTCGAAAATAGTCTGGGTCAGAAATAATTAAGTCAAAAATTTAGATAAAATTAGGTAACTTATTGGTACAATAGACACTTCCAATATTCAAACATACTTATTGTTTTTACAGGAAGAAGAAGCCAAGATCCAGGCAGACATAGTCCTAAAAGAGACCCTTCGCAAGAAGCATGATGCCAAGAAGTACATTGTCAAACTGGACGCACTGATGAAACTGCGGCGCGCGAGGATGAACACTGCGAGAGGCCGTGGGGAGGCGGTGTCGGAGGCAGAGTCTGAGGCCTTTCACACTAAAATTGGTATGTTTATTGTTTCTAAAAAATACTAAGAAAGCAGCATGATGCCAAGAAGTACATTGCCAATCTGGATGTGCTGGTCAAACTGCGGCGCGCAACGATGAACACTGCGAGAGGCCGAGGCTGAGGCGTTTCACAATAAAATTGGTAAGTATTTTATTTTTTCGACAAGGATTATCCTTGTAAATTGTAGGGAGCTATAGTGCAGTCGCCGAGTCGAGCTAGTAGGGCACTATCTCTCTTGCTCATTTGTATGAAAGTGACTGAATACGCACTATCATCGTGACTGTCCAGACTGGTGAGAGGGCGTGACCATTGTCAAAAAATATAGGGGCGTGTTCTTAATGTCGCCTTATAGATTACTAGCTTCTTCCCGTGGTTTTGTCCGTGTAGCATCAAAATATAAAAGTAGCCTGTTTCATTACAGTTTATTGACTTCCCATTCTATCTCGATGCTTCCTATTCTTTAAAATTTAAAGCGAAAAACGCGAAAGAAAAGTTTGAGTATCATTTAAAGTTTAAATGATATTACAATTTTTCTTTACTATTAGTAGGTAAATTATCATATATTATACGTATTGGAAACCTTAATGTTAGGTTCCATCATATAAGAAATAATCAGTCCGAGATACACACAAGGTAATTAGGAAACAGTCTAGTGAGTAAGCCAACGAAAGATATAACGTCCGCACAGTACGAGAGACAGATAAGAGTGATATTTTTGTCACGTGTTCTATATTTTATTTTTAAATGTTGTACTGTATATTTGATGTGACAAAATATTTTTTTTTTTTTTTACTTTATAGTTGCAATGTGAACTCGCCCTATGCCCGTTATCTTGACCAATCACGTGCGCTTCTTTATTTACCCATTAGCTCGACTTGGCGAATTAACTATAGCTTCTGCCCGCAGTTTGGCACGCGTTTATCGCATTCACTGCCCAACCTCGCGGCACGACCCACAGCACAGAGTGGTCGGAAAATAGACCTTCATACCCATAAAATTTTATTGTCAGATTAAAAAAAAAAATCGGAACGTCTCAGGTATATCTCCCTTTATTCAATATTTAAGCATGAAGTGTGTGAGCTCCATGAGAAAAAAAAAATAGTTTTATTTTGTATGGGAGAAAACACGTAACGTACATTATTTTGGCTGGTGCTCACATGAGTTAATGCAAGGTGCATTAAGAGTTGGCGATTAAGAGGACATAACATTTATGTACCTCTCGGTGCCGCTTTGCGTGAAGGAAACTTTTGAAATGTCATATTCTTGGTATGTGATCATATAAGTCTTTGGCGTAATTTAATGAAGTTACCAACCACTTCAAATGTGAAAATTACTAATAAAGTAGCCTTCACATACTAAACAATTATTATTATACAGGGCGTACAATTATATGGTAAAAAATTAAATTATCAACATTGTGTTGCAAATATTAATAATATTTTTGAATGTAAAACACGTTTATCAAATACATTACAAAAAAAATAAAAATTATACTCCACAATGATGTAAGTATATAACAAGGACAATAGACATAAAGTAATCTATTGTACATTGTTTATTTTACGTTACAATAATTAAAACTATTTAAAGTATTACTATTTACATTTAAAACACAAAAAAAAAACAAGTACATAATAAAAATAACAACAATCCTAGTAAACTACATAAAAATTACTATTAATTGAATTAATTATCTTCGCCATCATCAAAGTCCTCCAAAGTCCGAGTCCATCATTGACGCACTAATATCGACATATTCAATGTTCTCTATATCGTCACTGATGATTAGACGTTTCATATCATCACTGACAACTGTTTTTATAGGTTTTCTCAGTACAGATCTTATACTGGACAGGTATGGATCTGACGATACAAGGAGACCATTAAAATGTCTTCGTTTGTCGCTTTACGACTAAATTTGCGTGAATGGTGTTCTCGGACTTTCTCGAAGTCTTTGTTTCTGGCTTCTGATGCCTCTCCAGATAATTTGCCAATGCGTATGACATTGAAATGTTTGATTACTTGAGCTCCATGCATTAAAAGTTTGTGGACACTCGAAGGCATATAATACCAGCCATAAAGTTCCACATACAATTCTGCAGTAAGACGCGCAAAGTATTCAAACGCGTCTACATTTATGGGGTTGCGAATCTTTGGATCAAACAGGAGTCCAATCCTGTGATAGTTGTCGTTTTTCCAGGATCACTAAAAAAATTCCTGGCCGTGTTGCCATCATTTGCAGTTCCCGAACCTTAAACAAAAAATAAATACTTAACGGTTTTGCAATGAAAAGTTATAAAGTTATACAACGTAATGTGAGAAATTTAAGCTTTAAAAACAACTATTGTTAAGTACTTTCTCACCTTGTTTGTCGATGTCCACCAGGAGGCCCATTTCGTCACGGAACTTCTGCTGTGTGATTGGTTTTATACTTTAATAATACTTTTATTTTTTCCCATATGGAGCTACTCACAGACTTCATGCTTAAATATTGAATAAAGGGAGATATACCAGAGACGAAAAAATTCTGAGTATGAAGGTAGATTTTCCGACCACTGTGCGCAGGGGCGCGGGGCGGGCCGCAACTAGCAGGACTCGCAGAACTACATGTGCGTCGTTTCTGGGATAATATATATCTCAATGCCAAATTTCATTAAATTCTGTTCAGCCGTTATGTCGTAAAAAGGTTACAGGCGGACGTAGAGACAGAATTACTTTCGCATTTATGATTATTAGTATGGATGGATATCAAGAGGCATTTGAGGGATAAAAAAACCCGTCTCGCGCCATTGCAGTTGACATACATTAGTGCTACATGAGTGCTACCCCTGCTTGTTACCCTGTAGCACACGTTCTGCCGATGACCCTGTATATTGAAGTTAATTTCGTATCCCTACAAAAATGACACAAGTTTGGGGCTAGATGATGATGTGTGAGTTGTCGAGCGTTATTTAATCTTAATTTAATTTAAACCCTATCAACCTAACATTGACACAAAGCTGATCTTCCGTGACATTGGAACGGAAAAAGGCGATGTCGATAACCACCATCGATAAATCAAAATAAATGAAATCTATCAGATACTTATAAGAATTGTATAATATCTCAGCAACTCCAGCAGCAATTTGCTTGAAATATAAAATGTCAAGTAGGGTATCAAATGAAAGGTATCAGTTTGTACATCTCAAAACAGTTTTTTTTAAATTTCTGTAGGTTTCATACTTTTTGAAATATTATTTAAAAGTATAACATTACCCGACCTCCCCTCCGATGTTTGCACAGCGATCTATTTAAAATGTATGTAACGTTTGTAGATATGAATCTGTATTTTACAGGAAAAATATAGAGAAGTCTGTAAGTAGATAACTTTTTGAAAAATAGTCAAAAAGGCGGGGAATAATTTTCAAAAGGCTACCACACCGAGTGGCGTATCAAATAAAAGGTATAGGTTTGGACATCTCAAAACAGTTGAAATTCCTGTGGGTTACGTACTTTTCGAAATATACTGAAAAGTCGAAAATTTTACCATTACCCTCTGTACTCCGAAGTTTGCAAACCGATCCACCTGAGATGTAGGTACAGGTCGCGTCACGTAAAAAGAACGCTGGCCTTCACCTGCGCACTAAGCGATTTGTCGCGATGTACCCGCGCGCAGACACTTCCCCTCTACCCCCTCAGCGTTCTTTTTACGTGACGCGACCTGTACCTTCAATTTGTAGGTATTCAATAAATAGCAAAGTCTCTAACCGGTACCTATAGTAGGTACATATTGGTATACTTGACAAACGTGCGGAACCCTCGGCGCGCGAGTCACACTCTCACATGACGGATATTTTTATTTACTAATCTGCCTATTATTATTTAAAGAAATAAATGCCAATTTTTCGGGCAAGCCAGACTTTAGGGGTATGAATGTTCCGCCATGAGGGCCTTGTGGGCCTAGGGGCTAATCCGAGCCTGACCGTAGGGCATTTTGCCTCCATCGACCCTATAAATACAAAAGTTTCCTCCTAACACTTCCAGAAAACCTCAAAAACATGTGGAAACAACGCCTCTCAATCTACGAGACCGAAGAGTCACAACTCCGCGCAACGCTCGACGTGTCCCTTGGAGAAAAAGAGACAGCGGTGGAGAGCGAGAAGGCAGCGGCGACTTACTTGGAGGGGTGGAAGCAGGCCTTGTTTGGGGGGGAATTGCCACAGGTGGAATTTGTTGATGTGATGGAATTTGTTTCTGTGAGGTAAGTGTAAATTGGGATTAAACTTTTGGTTTAATCGGCTACTTTACTTAAAAAAGGATTAATAATTTGTCATTGGAAAGTTCAAGATAAAGGCAGAGTGTTTTTTGGGGTAGTTCCCATCTGACCACGCTGGAACCGATCACGGCAAACTGCCCCAAACAGTTGCATCCGATCACGCCATACTAATAGTGCCTTACTTTTTTATTTACTTTTTTGAGCATAATAAATAGATTTTAACTATTACATACTTACGAATGTTATTCGTAGTGTTTGTTTATTACGATTTTTGAAAAATCGAAGTTTGAAAAAAGAAAAGGTGAGAAGGCGAAAAAATAAACATTATGGTATATGATCAGGCTTTTAATAGGTATCTCTGTTTACAAAATCAGTCTTATTATTACAAAACCAGTATTACGAGTATGATAAGAATATTTATTGTTATTCATAAAATAAATAATAATATGTAGTTCTTAACATTCTATGTATTTTTTTTAAAGTTTTACTAACTAGCAATTAAAAAACACATTTATTGACGATAACCTATATCGATGCTTAACAGCCAAAATAGGCTAACCGCCACTATACAAACTGTACACCAGAGAGGTTTAAAGTTGAAAATTTATGAAAAAAATTCATAAAAATTCTGTTTTAGCTTCCGAAAACCTGAAAATTTTACTATTTAGCTTTTTATTGTCACTCTACAAAATGGCATTATTAATTAGTTATAAATCATCCTGTTTACACCCTTTACTGTCGCTTACCCCTAAATGGTCCTGATTTTACAAACAGCCAGAATGTCTTAAGTGAAAATCTCTTATTAATTTACTTCCAGCCTAAATGATCTAACAGGTCTTTTTGTATTATTTAAGTCGAAAAAAAGCAGCATAACTGAGCTTTTATAACATAAAGTAGGGGCGATTACGGTATAACTGGTTATTGAATGTTGAAATACGGACAGGGAATATGGTACTAAGTGCATAATTTTCGAAAGAAACGTTCGGCTTTTTTTTTGTAATCGACGAAACACTGTGTCTTTCAGTCTTTCAAAATATTGAAAAGTAACTCGTTACTTCATCTCAGAAAATAAAAGCTTTTTATAATAAATCAGCAGTCTATTTCTAATAAAAATGACACAAATTCACATTTTAACTCTCGTTTCCACAATACTACTAGTTAGTTTATTAAATAGTTTTTATATCTTAACTTATCAAAATCTGTGGAGATCAATTAAAGTTCTACTAATATTAAATATTAGACAGGTAAGTACTTATGTACTTAAATATTTTTTTAAATATTTCACTATAAACTATTAGGAATACAAGTAATAAAAAATACAGTCTTATCGAAATCATTCGCATCACAATAAGTAATCAATATTTATAACAAAAAATGACACAAATTCACATTTTCTCTGAATAACAGTTTCCAAAACTCTACTACTAATTTTTATATCTTAATAGGTATATAAAAATCTTTGGAGATCAATGAAAGTCATATCCCACTAATATCAAATAACAGGTACTTACGTATGTAGGTACTTATAATATTATTAACATTATCTCACTAAACTATTAAGAATACAAGTAATCGAAAACACAGTCATATCGAAATTATTATCATCACAATTGGTAATCAGTATTTAAAGAATCAAAAAGAAGTGTCTTGTTGAAAATGCGTAAGGCTTTTATAATTTACTGTATGAAGATAGTAGAAAACCACTCATTCATTATCTCCGTTTTCAAATTCGGGGAGAGTATCCTTGAAATTATTAGCAGTTGTAAGAGTGTGATATTCACCATGGAACATTTGAGGAATCACCTTATCTCGACAAAGGTTTAACAGATCGTCTTGTTTTAGTTTGGATATAGGCAGTTGAGATTTATAACATGCTGAGGGGCTAATTTTGGTTTTAGGTTGAACTTCAACAGAATAGGATTGCGCATTGTCATTCATTGTTGAAAAGCGCAATGCTTTTCCAATGAGGTCACATGCCCGTCGTTTTTGAGCCATGACGTTCTGAAACAACAATAAGTTATTCATAATTTTAAGTAACAAAGACACCAACCATAAGTCTGTACTAAGTACCTGTACCTACTTACTAATCCAGTATTATACCTTTTTGAATGCCATTCTATGAACTATTATTATTCACTATTATTGTAAACAAACCTTTTAAATTGTAGTTCAACACTTCAAGTAGACTCCAAAATTTGCGCGGCAAAATGGTTCGCGTGCACGCGTGGCGCTTGTGCCACTGTCGCCTACGCACTAAATGTTTACTGATGGTTCATAACCCCATTTGTTTTGACCATATGAAACGGGTAACCGACGTTTTCGTTTTTTGTTGCACTAGGTAACAGGCAAAAGTAAGTGTAAATTTTATTTTTACCTTTTTATCTAACCACCACATTCGTTTGAATATCGGGAGGTAAAAAAAGGATAAGCGACAATATGTTTGCTGAGAGTCACTAGGACAATTTATGATAAGCTCCTCCGAGAATTTGAGCAGTGACAGGGAAAATAAGGCTAAGCGACAAACAAAGTCTCGGGAAATGCAGCCAAAACATACTAAACGACGATTGTTTTTCTAAGAAACTGACAAAATATCCTAACCGGGATTTTATAAAAAAATACTTCCAGCTTAAACAGGCTAACGTCCAATCAAGAAATTTTTATTACATGCCAAAAAAGCGTAAGTGTCAATTCTGAGATTCAACTTTTAATATAACCACCAAAGTAAAAAAGACACTTAAATATGTGTCGTTTACGACAAAAAATCGGGCTAAGGACCTTAATACACAAACTGCCTAAGCGCCAAAAAGTGTTTCGTAGAGCTATGATACTTAGACCAAACGACGCAGAAAAAAAAACCGATTCCAAGCATATATATAAGTCGATTTCCCAAAAAATGGCGCTTAGCCCTTTTTGGCTGTTAGGCATCGATATGATAAATGATAAAATGTAAAATCACATTAAGGAATATTATAAATCAACAATTTACTAAATTAACAATGTACATATTATATGGGTAAATCAGTCTTTAATTATTATCTCAAAATCAGTCATATTATAACAAAATCTGTTTATTAATAAACGATTGTTAAACATGTAAATATTTGTTTTGATATACATATATGTACACACATCTTAACAAACAATATTTGTTGTGCCTAGCTGATGGTTTTGTTTGACAGATGTTTTAATAAGTTACACTTAAAACATTTGGTGCCTATTCAACCGACGACAGCTGTTTATCGTCGCGTTACCATTCCCACTGACGCGGAGCGGAATCGATGAATAACATACTATACATTGTCATCCGCTAGATTGGTCGATTACGCTCGTTCTACGTCAGGGAACGCCCAAATGGTATTTGGCTAGATGCGAATTAAGGATTTGACTAGGGTGTCTTCAGCATATTTTAGTTTTAATAACCTTTACTTTAAGGTTACACACCAACCAAGGACCCCACACGATTCTCCAAAATAATGCTGCGACACAAAACTAAAGACATTATAAACCGCCAAGTGCGAGTGGCATCGCACACGAAGGGTTCCGTACCGTAAAAATCAGGCAACATTTTCAAAGAACATGAAATTTTATTTGTTCGGAGACCCCTTAAAATTTTCAACTTTATTATATTTTTATGTTGTTATTTATTACAGTTGAAGTGTTTCTTATTTATAGAAAGTTTCATGTGTCTACCTATTGTGGTTCAAGAGACAGAGCCTTGACAAATGAAGAGCAAAAACAGCCAAAAAGGAACACGTTTTTTGTATGGAAGCCCCCTTTAATTTGGATATTGATTTTTTTAGTATTTGCCTTTATAGCGGCAAGAAACATACACATTCTCTGAAAATTTCAATGTCTACCTCTTACGGTTCATGAGATAGAGCCATGTGACAGACGGACGGACGACGGACAGCCGAGGCTTTGTAATAGGGTTTCGTTTTTACCCTTCTGGTACGGAACCCTAAAAAACGACTTCATTAGGCGTTTACAAAAACGCGTTTTAAAAACCACCTGGTCCCCTACATCCTTATTCGTGTACGTCTTTATCAGTACCATATCAGGTACCTATACTATAACACAAGCTGTATCTACTTTAGGTCTAGTTCAAAATTGTGTCAAAATATCCAGCGTTATTTTATTTAGTGTCTATTTAAGATGACCTAGCTTTTTATGTATTTCAGATGTGAATGGGACGAGTATCTAAGCTGCGAAGGGACGCCGTTACCCGTCGGTTGGGTCCCACCATCTGCCGGGAACATAATTTAAGTCACTATACAGGGTTATTGGAAATTGGATCGGATCTTTTTAAGGGGTGAGGGGGAAGGCCATTTGCAATTATTTTGTTCTCATATTGTATTATGCAAAAGTGAACCATTTTTGAGATATTTGCATATTCGTATTTTTTGGGAAAAACCCGTTTTACGTATCCACTAACGAATAAAAAAAGTGATCACCCAATTCAAATTTTAGTGATTAGTTATTTGATTAGTGATTTAGTTATGCTGATCAAACCATTGACGCACACTAGTCCTGTAGTGTGTAGTGTGCGGGGCAGCCATCATGTTGCTAAATCTTAGGTACTTGGTACACTAAGAAGGCCAACACATCTTTTCTTAAAAACTGTTCGTATGCGTCACTGTTTAAATACTTAGGCAAGAAATAGGGGCCAATTAAATTATTATCAATTATTCCCATTCATAAATTTAGTGAAAAACGTCACAAATGGACAAATGGGTTGCACATGGCCTCCCCCATCACCCCCTAAAAGGATCCGGTCTAATTTCCAATAACCCTGTTTAACAGATTATGAATACTTGGTGGTTTATTTTGTGCTGAATCGTTTTTAACATTTGCTTTGTAATTTAACACGTGGCCTTAATAGCGATGTGCTATTGGATTCGTTGAAATGCATTTAAATTAGGTACGTACTTTATTAAATATTTTGAGAAAAAGTTTTTTTTTATTACCTACATGTTAGAGGAAAGGCGAGGCAGCTAGCTAAAGAACACTGGCAAGAATTTTGAGCTATCGTAAAATAATCGCATGTGTATCAATCAATAGCCCCTAACATTCTGAATAAAACTGCATAATTAGTTTTTCCATATTTGTTGCATGAAAAATTAAATTATGTTTAGAAAATGTGGATAATTAGCAACTTGCAACTCTTAGAATCCGCCATTTTTTTTTCGACGTTGGCTTTGCATGCTCTCTTGACATCAATTAAGACAAACAATTGTTGTCTTTTTATAGATTTTGGCCTGATTTCGGTGTACATATGTATTTAATTGGTAGGTAGATTGTTTTCGTTGAAATATCCAGTCCATATCATAGCAGATTTTTACAGAAACTAAGGCAAGGTGTGGGGAGACCTTTGCTCAGCTGTGGAAAACTTTATATTAGGTTCAGTCAAATAAAACTGATAACTTGAATAATTGTGATTACAGCACCAGCTATATGTCCATAACATATTGCTAAAAATTGATGTTCTATAAGGAGGTTCATAATATCAGTGTTCATTATTATTAACCCATTCACTGCCCAGCCTTGCTGGTGAGACCCGTCTCGCGGCGCGCTGCCGGAGCTACATCTAGGATTATTATCTAGGGGAAGTTGTCCATGTGTATTGGTGGCAATGAAAGTATTAGTATATTAAATGCCTGAACCCAAACTATTTCAAATAAAAAAAAATTTAATTGTAAATTGTATATTATACTACTACTAAATCAGTAAAGGGGTACCTAAGTAGATAATAATAAATTCACAGCATAAAATAACATAGGTACATATACTTCGATAAAAAGGCAATGCACAAACATGCCAATGCCGCTCTAATTCTAAGTAGCTGAGAGGAACTGAGATCTGCACAGACATCTCGCATGGAAGTGTATTGTGCATTGTCCCCCAGCCTAACCAGCTCCTAATTATTTTATAAGACGTTTTTTATTTGTTTTAATATCTATCCAAATATTTAAAAATAAAGTGCACAACGATTTTGAAAAAAAAAAAAAAAATACAAATGTTAGGGCACCTCTCCATATAAAAATCTTCAAACCCCTTTAAGGAGGTTGAATTTGAATTATAACAATAAAAAGAGGATAATTTAATCTCAAACATTACAAAAACAAACAACCAAATTAAAACAAATTGCGTGAATTACTTGAAAAAACGTAGTGGTTTTATTAACGTAGCTATGACGCTCCGCTTTGACCAATAACGTACGCAATGTATGACGACGCGATGTCATTATTGTCTATTCTACTCTAGACCCTAGATAACAGTCCCTGTGCTTGACCTACTGACTGGGAAATAGAAGAAAATGACTAATTTTATCTGGCCTCATGCATGACCAATTAAAATGGCGCATGACACAAAATAAACTGGACTTAAAAATTCAAACAATTTAAACTTCACAATAGTATGTATTTATTGATCCTCCTACACAGGTATTAATGAAATCAACTTACAATTCTAACTTTAAATTTTTATTTTACAATTTACATGTCCCTAAGTTTACAGTACAGAATAAACACTAAAACATTAAACATTGTTTTCAGTTGAAGGGTCGTGGTAATATTACTCGAGAATTAAATGTTTCTGGGAATTTCCATGATACAAATATAAAACTTGATTGGATCGCCTGAAGTCCCTCATTAAAATAATTATTTTAAATTGACAACCACTAAATATAGAAACTATCGTAATAGTTTGAACAATTTATTACATTACGGATGTAAGCGGGTTAACTACGAACCTTATGTGTTAGAAGAACACCAACGTTTATCCCTTAACGAGGGACTTATTTAGGGTAAGAGGTTCCTTGCTAACCCGCTTACAACCGGTAATGAACAACTAAATAGGTAGAAATAGAAAAAAAACTATAAAAGCTTTAGTTTTCTCTAGTAGATATTTTAACATTAGCTTGCTAGCAACTGAGGTGACATCCAACCTTAAAAACATAACCGTTCTCTCTTCAATTATTCTAGTTTAAAATAACAAAGAATGAAAGAAAAGAACAAAGAAATGGGAAAGCTTATCGAGTTACTTGTCAAGTTAAGATTTGGCGGCATTTGAAAGTATAAAATTTTATTTCTCAATCAATACATAGTTTGTACAGACCTACGCCCAAAATTCTTGAATAAATTAATACATTTTGTAATACAATTGATCATGCCAAATTTGTTCATTTTTAGGTATAACATTAATTTAGTGAATCAATATTTAAGTATTAATAAAATAACATACTAGCAGACCAGACAGACGTCGTCCTCTTAACTATGAATTATTAATATATTGAATTCGAATTATGGCCGTAAGTTTTTTAAATTTTCCGAGCAACTTTCTAATTTTTGTTCTTGCATAAGAACCTTCTCCTGACAATAAGAAACAACATAAAAGAATTCGCGAAATCGGTCCAGCCGTTCACGCGTGATGCCCGTGACCAAGGGGAAATAGGGATTCATTTTTATATACATACACTGCCGGCCAAAAGTTTGAGACCACTGTAAAAATCTTTGTCACCAACAAAATATTTCAAAGTACACATATGATAATGAGCTAATTTGAACACCTGCGTATTCTATTATTATTAAAGAATTTCTAAGAGTCATTATTTATGTTTTTGTTTAAGTTATCATCCTAAAAAGGTCTATTGTTTCAAAACATCAATGAGCGCCGCGCAAGGACCAGGTGGTAGAGTCATTGTAATATTTTTATGATCTGCTCATTACTTATTGTTTTGGGTTTGTTTCGCGTTAACCGATATCAGGGATTATGTTAGCTTCCTAAAACATATTTAGTACCTGAGTTTTTATGGAGTAAATTATTTTCTACCTTATTAGTCTGAGCTCGTCGTTGTTACAGTGAAGACATCTTAAAATGGGAAAAGTTCGCGAAATTAGCAGTGAAACTCGCTCTGCCATAGTTGTTTTATACGGCGAAGGCAAATCTGAACGTGCGATTGCCTCTCAACTTAAGTTGTCGAAGACTTGTGTTCATAACACAATAACCCGATACAAGGAGACTGGCAGTAATCAAGATCGTTCGCGTTCGGGAAGGCCGAGAACTACCACTTCTCGCGAGGATCACTTCATCGTCACTACCAGCAAGCGGAATAGACGCCTAACAGCACCAGAAATCCGCGTAGAAGTGAACAAATCCCGATCAGAACCTGTATCATTGACTACAGTAAAAAGACGTTTGAGAGATGCTAAGTTATTTGGTCGCGTCGCCGTTCGAAAACCACTACTAAGGCCACAAAACAAAAAGAAACGGATGCAGTGGGCCCTTACCCATCGAGACTGGACTGAAGAAGACTTTAAACAAGTTCTTTGGTCAGATGAATCCAAATTTGAAATATTTGGTTCAAAACGACGAATTTTTGTTCGACGTAACGTCGAGGAAAAGATGATGCCAGACTGTGTGGTGCCAACAGTCAAGCATGGTGGTGGTTCCATTATGGTCTGGGGATGCTTCTCGGGCCATGGAACCGGAGATTTGGTACGAGTCGAAGGAATCATGAAAAAGGAGCAATATAAACGAATACTACAGCAAAATGCCATTCCGTCTGGTTCAAGAATAATTGGAGATGGATTTTTTTTCCAACAAGATAATGACCCAAAACATAGTTCAAAATTATGCAGGGGTTATTTAGAACACAAAGAAACAGAAGGGGTTTTAAAAAACATGGTGTGGCCCCCTCAGAGTCCGGATCTCAACCCGATTGAGCTTTTGTGGGAAGAGCTTGATAGAAATGTGCGCAGTTGTTGTCCCACTTCGCAAGAAGACATGTGGAAGGCTTTACAAGAAAGCTGGAACAATATATCACAAGATACAATCGACAAATTGATTGCTCGTATGCCAAGAATAGTGAAAGTAGTAATAAAATGCAAGGGAGGGTTTTTCGACGAAAAATCTGTATAAAATATGAGCGACATTTTTAAAGTAAATGGTTGATTTTTCTTGATTTTTTTGTTTTCTTCATAATGTATGTGTATTAGGAAATAAGTATTTTAATTCATAATTAAACCTCTTGCTTTGTATTTTGAGTTTTATTTCATTTTCCTACTTTGATGTAGGTGGTCTCAAACTTTTGGCCGGCAGTGTACATATAAAGATTTGTTGCTAAAGATAACAGACTTACCTACGCTCAAAGTTCTCGAATAAATGATTTAAACACATAACTAAAATGTACAATACATTATTGCTGTTACAGTTATTATAGGATCCCACGGTAACCTCTCACCACGAACACTTGAGATCACACACGTTATTAGTATAAAATAACTCGTTTAGTTTGGGACAGCAGTTATCATATTTTTTTGCGGCTTTCAATGTTAACTACCTCTTCTATTAATTATTTTATAGCCTACGTAATATATAACAAGAAGTTATTTACAAATATTGCGTAAAAACTATGTGTTTTAAAATTGACAATGCAATTTTACACTAATCTATGTCATACGTTGCTTTGTACTGTCTTCCAAAGTAAGGCTAAGCACGCGAACTCTTACCAAAATTCTAACCAGAACTGTGTCCAAAATACGCGTTTACGAATCTCACATAGAGAAGGTCGTAGCACATTATCACGATTCACGATACACCCGGCAAAAATAACAAATATTTAATGCGTGCTTTGTAGACACAATACAATGGCAAACAAAAGAATACGCACGAGCTTAAATACATGGCACAATAATGAGCTCATTATTCTGCTGTGATAGTTATAGTGTATTAAAAATTACATACATATTATTAAATGGCCGCATGCTTCAAGCGTCCGGTCTTCGGTTAACTGTCTGAAAGAGCTTGCTGCCACTTGACGTGATAATGTGCTTCGACATTTAACGCGAATGGAAGGTATCCTAAATATACTTAGCCTTACCTTAGATATGACATTGAACAACACGGCAGTGAAAAAGGGGCAGCGCACACTGGGTGCTGTAATTTACAATAATTTGATTGTATGTTATGTACCGGTCCTAATATAATTTATTTACTAAATTAGCCTATTTTTTAGTATAAAATATAGATATTTTTCTATGAACCAACTACATATATGCTTGATGATTTGAATAATCTTTTTACTCAAACATCTATTAATGTACTATTACAATAGTAGATGTTTGAGTAAACCTATGTCTATTGTGGTGTAAATAAATCGAGCACCTTAGAGTAAAATCGAGCACATAAGAACTTTACCCACGAAGTTATATGCATTGATCTATGATTGAGTAACGCTAGAGCCATAAGAGCGTAACTCAAGCATAGACCGTTGCCTGAGCCAGCTTTCATAATGCGGGCCATAGTCAGATTTCGTATGTATGTGGGTCTTTGAGATATAATCTGACGTTCATATTTAATTTCAGTTTGACAATAGTTTCTATACATTATACTGCCACAGTTCTGTGTTGCCAATAGATGTGACGATCCTGGTTGTTGGGATCGTACAAAGCTGACAACTGTCTGCCACCAGTCTGCTACATAGATAACTAACGGTCTGTCAATGACTAAGCAAGCTTTCATAATACGAGCCTCAGATTTAGAACTGACAAATGTGGGATAACCTATACAATCGACTGTATGTTTTCATCAGCGGAACTGCTCAGAAGTACAACTTGGTGGTAAGTTAGGTCCACAGAATAGTTCTGCCACACTCTTATCACTAATGCCCCATATCACTGCCACGTTCCAGCGCAAAGATTCCAGTCCTGTTCGGATCGTAGCAGCGAATGTAGAATAATAGTGTTTCGAGTCGATATTGCTGTGGTGCTGGCTTAGAATTTACATCACCCCAACTCTTCCCGCGGGTGTCGTAAGAGGCGACCAAGGAATATCCACCGGGGGCGGGCAGCAACGCCCCCCACTGAACAATTCTACAACCGAACTGCGATCACCAAACCGCATGCCCAGCGTGGGGATTATGGGCATTACCCCCCGTGAGATAAAAGCCAATAAGGCGCTTATCAGGGGGAGGCCTGGGTAGTGGACCAATATAGGCTGTATAGAGATAGATAGAGAGTCGATATGCGTGGCGTGAGCCAACCTGTACACAGTCGACTGTACGTGTTCAGTATGTACCGTCATTATATTAAGCAAGGCTGTAAGTTTACAGGTTAGCTGTCGCTGGCAGATGTTGGATGCAAGCTGAAGATAAGGCGCTATGGCGAACGTCACGGGAGGCCTATGTCCAGCAGTGAACAAGCATAGGCTGATGATGTCACTGCCACAGCCCTGCATAGTTCCCTATAAGCGGCGCCGGCAGCGGCCCGCCCGCAGTAAAGATCCTTGTCCCGCTGGGGTCGTAGCAATGCGTGTAGATAGCTGGTACGTGTTTCACGTGGTTCATGCCTTCAGCTTCTTCGTCAGGAAACTGCAAAGGAGGAAAACACTTCATAATTGGATTTGGTGCTGTGTGGACACCACATGGGATTGCCCAACTCGCATGCCCAGCGTGGGGATTATGGGCATTAGGTACCGCCCATAAGATATAAGCCAATAAGGCGCTTATCAAGGGGAGGCAGCGGTCAGCAGTCAGCGGTGCGTGCAGCAGTCAACCAATTATAGGCTATTGAAGATGAGGATTGAGGAATTGGTTTTGGTACAGAATTTCTACCGAGCCGACATGGAATTACTAGGAACATATAAAAATGGAACGTCGCGTCGTCGAGACGATACTATCGACTAACCGAACTCTGGTAGTTCTAGGAGATTACCGCCACTGTAGCCTGGGTACATCCACTGTTAGGTATAGGCATCATTTTCTCGCAGACTCTGTGTTGAATAACATTAAGTGTCTAATCCAGAGGAGTCAACACACCAATGTCGACGGACCGGGGCGGCGGCGGCGGCGCCTAATTGACAAGACACTGTTGGTTACCTACAATCATTATAAGCTCTACTGAGCTGTTGCTGATTGTTTGTATCCTGTTTTTAGTTTTTTTTCATCACACTAGTTATAAAGTTATACTCTTCACACCAAAACTACTAAACGGTAGGAAATTTTGCATAGGTGTAGTTCTACATTTGGAATAACATAATAATGAAGCAAAACGAAATGTGTTAGATTTATTCTACAATGTTAAACAAGTTAAGATGTAAACGTAAAAGGAGAAACGATAGAGATTGTAGAAGCTACCGTTTTCTTAGGAATCACCTTAGATAATAAACTTCTATGGGGCCCACACATAGATAAATTATCGAAGAGACTCAGCTCTGCAGCCTATGCCGTCAAAAAAATCCGTCATCTTACTGACGTGGATACATCTAGACTTGTTTATTTCAGCTACTTCCATAGTATTATGTCTTATGGTATACTGCTGTGGGGGTACGCTGAGATATTAACACCGTATTTGTGTTGCAAAAGAGATCTGTTCGTGCAATCTATAATATGGGTTCTTGAGATCCCTATGTGATAAATTCAAAGAAATAAACATAAAGACAGTACCATGTCAATATATTTATGAAAGCTTGTTGTGCTCTCATAGAAATATACATAAAGTCGCTGTGCCCTAAACTAGGCTACACAAAATTAATGTATCTTTTAAAGGGCAATGTGTACGCTTCTACAACCAAACTCCTAGTGAATTGCAAAAAATATCAGTAAATAAATTCAATCAAATTGCCAGAACCTTTCTGTGCAAAAAGGCTTACTTTATACTATTATCAGATTATCTCTAGAGGATAAAAAAGCTTGGGACGGGATTTGCTCCAACTCGAAAAATAACAACTAACAGGCTAAAGGTTTAAGGCGTTATAGGACACCCGTGACACAGGCTTGTCCTAGTGCGGGTGTTATAGGACACCCGCGACACAGACTAGTTCTAGTGCGGGCGTTAATAGGACACCCGCGACACAGACTAGTTCTAGTGCGGGCGTTAATAGGACACCCGTGACACAGGCTTGTCCTAGTGCGGGTGTTATAGGACACCCGCGACACAGGCTTGTTCTAGTGTGGGCGTTATAGGACACCCGCGACACAGGCTTGTCCTAGTGCGGGCGATAAAGCAAAGTATATAAGGTTGATAACATACTCACCACATAGCCTTTGGAAGCCTTCAGCGTGACCGTCTTTGATGAGTGGATATTACTCTCGAGGTATTTCCCGGCTCGCAGGTCGTAGAACATTAGTAAACCTGGAATAAAAAGCTGATTTCACAAACATTCGACCATTTTACTTTGAACCCTCGTAACTTTGAAACAGACTGCGTCCACGCCACGGAACGTGTGCGACGAAATGTAGGACACGTCGGATGTGTCTTAACGTTATGTGTGTCTCTTAGCCATCTGTTTTCATTAAGCGTGCAGATCACACAGTTCGTAAAGTAACGTACGTTGAGTGGCTTATGGGCCTTGTGTTTTTACTTTGAACAATGAGGTACATTTTTCGTGGATGATTTTATTGATCTTTAGGTTAGCGTGACCAATAGGTCATCACAATAGTGGATGAGGCTATTTCCCATTATTCAATAATTTTTTCAAGGCGATCTTCTTCACGGATCGAAGCGTTCGACAAATGTATTGTGAGTCATAGAGCTCAAAGCCAATAATATTGCCTCTGAGCTATGTGAGCAGAGCTTACCGAAACCAGTGCCTATAGCAAGCATAGCTTACCTAGCCCAGTGCCTATGGTGAGAATAGCTCACGCAATCTAGTGCGTTGGCACTCACTGTTGAGTGAGCATTGCTTATTTAGCCCAGTAATAGTGAGCATGTAGCGAGATGCGGTATTCATGGATTGAAGCGTTCGAAATAAGTGAGTCACTTGAACGAGCAATTGCTCATTAGAAGCAATATAGTGAGCATTGCTTACCTAGTCCAGTGCCTATAGTGAGCATATCTCCCCGAAAGGACGCAGAGCGGATGCCACAGCCATTGTAGCGAGATGTGATCTTCTTGACGGACTGAAGCGTTCGGCAGTCTAGTAGGAGGGTGTAGGATTTGCAGCCGATTGCATAGACGCCATTTTCCTGAAAAGAACGAAATTCAGCACTCAGAATTAGGCATAATGTACTACTAATAATGTAATGATTTTTAGGATCGGACCAGTAGTTCTGTCCAGCGTTATTTATTTAAATAACAATAATAATGCAGGACAATTTCACACAGCATCACCATCATCGCCTATATTAGTCCATAGCTAGACATAGGATCACTTCAAATTAAGTAGAGCTTTTGTTATGGGTAGTTTAATTTTTTACCCGCTAGGAGTAAGTTGCGCTTTTCGCGCGTTTCTATTTTATATTGGTTGTATAATTTGACAAATTATAAATGAAATGTTTATCTGTTATCTGGGGCCTAGCCATGTTAGGAACTGTTTTCAAGACAACAATCAATAAAAGTTTGAGTTTGGGCTCTCGAATCATGAAAACTGCAAAGCGATTCTGAGCGAGCTATGTCTTGTAGAACTTTGCCCCCTTACTTTGCAAATTAATCTATAGCACATAAAAGTTGAATAGCGGTATTCGTGTCGAACTTTTTACACTTTTCAAGGTATTATGTTACCTGTGTGGCTAGACAGACAAGGTCCTGGCACGAAGGTAGCTTTCTACTCAGCGTCTGCCGAAACGTCTCCGCGTTGAAAACGTGAATGTACCCGTTGAGGGTTAACGCGGCTATCTCCCGCCATTTGGCGTTGAACGTCAGAGCGCGCACTTTTAAACCTGAAACAAAATCAAATTGATATTGATATAATCGCATAGAATATGGGTGGCGTTTGACAGAGCTAAAGATTATAACCATACGGCGTGAAACAGAGCCGCAAACTCTCCCGCAACACGGCTCCCTGTGTGCTGCTTTCTAGCATGCAAAAGATGTTTTACCCAATTTTAGCTCAGCCGCGGGAATTTTTATCAGAGTTAAATTAGCACCATTTGCGCTGCGCGTGTGCAATGATTCTTGTTTTTAGTGGTTACCTAGCTGTGAGCTTGAGTACTGTTATTGTTATCAGTATTTAGCTAAGTTTACATACGTCTTTATGGCGGCCTCTATAGTAGAAGTTAGTTGAACTACAAAGCTAACGTCAATAAAGAACATCATCATCATATAAGTGCTTCAAAGAAGTTCCGCTAGATGTCGCTAGACAAACAGCGGAGTGCAAAAACTGACTAAAGCCTAGATCGCGCAAACGCATGTTTCAGTTACAACTGACCATATACAACTACCCAACATCAAGTGTTGGTCGAAAGACCCCGGGCAAGTGGACCAGCTGGGTCGGCCCGGTACAGAGGAGACCTCCCTTTATAACTATTTGGGGGATATTCCACCCTTACCCCAAAACCTTTGTTTGTAAAAAATATCTTGAGTTCTAGAACCCGTCAATAGGACCTCAACGTCCAGGATCTAGGGAAATTAGTTACCAGATCGGCAGTCCCTGACAGCGATGGGTGCGATGTAGTTGTCCGGTCTCGCGGTCTCGGGCGGCGGCGCGCGCCACAGAGCCAGCTTCGAGTCTCGAGAGCCCGTCACTAGGAACTCATCATCTAGCCAACACATGTCCAGGATCTAGAAACAATGCAAAATGTATTAACATACAGGTTCGGTTAACACCAGCTAAATCAGCTTTGAAATGCCTTTTTAATCAATCATACACTGTAAGGTAAAACCTAAAAATGATAGAATAATTTCAATTGACATCAACGTTCATATAAACTTCTCCAATAGAAATGAAAAGGCACTTCCGCTTCACACTAATATAAAATCATTTTATGTTGATAGATAATGTTAGTTACACTTTTACCTTCACGGGGAAACTACTTTAATAATTGCTATTTTTATCCAGGTAAGGTGCGTGCGACTGCGAAGGGTAGAGTGCTTCAAAGCGGAGTCACAATGAAAGGCAGCCTCAAGGTGAACTTCAGTACAATTCCGGATTTCTCGTTACAATATCTTACACATTAACATTATGTGAGCCGAGGCGGTCGCGGCGTAAGAATCGACCCCTACAACTCTGAGCCTGTGGATGTAGTAATAGTACACCTGAGGAAGGCATTTGCCTTTTGTGTATTTTTTTAACCACCAATCCGTCTGGATACCCAGACCCCTTGGTAGACCCAAGGGTGGTGATATGGCAAACCTCTCTTGTTTAGGAGAGGTACGTTCAGGTGTGGACGTATGTAGTGGAGATGAGGATTTCTTACCCAGTCTTTATGTGCCTCTCCGACGCAGACGGGCGACACAGTGGGCAGGCTGTAGATAGCCAACTCGCAGGAGTTTCGTGCCCCAGTCGCCAGCAATGTTCTGTGAATAAGACATATGTATTTATCAATTATTCACAGATCTACTATAACAATGAAAGCAGTTGTGAAGACTAAGAGATTTAAGCAAGAGTAATTGTCGGTCGAATTGAGTTGGTTGTGGCGTAAGAATCGACTGCATCAACGCAACTTGTGGATGTCTTAACAGCACACTAAAGCAATCTAGCAGAGGAACGACAGTAGCTTCCTTCTGTATATTTTAATTTTAACACCTTTACTGCGTTTACTATACCAGCAACTATGTTATACTAGCTGCTGACGCTTTTTTCCGGGATAAAAAGTAGCTTATGTCCGTCCCCGGAATACCACCTACCTCCCTGCGAAATTTATTAAGATCCGTCCAGCCGTTTAGACGCGGAAAGGGAACAGATAGACAGAGTTACTTTCGAATTTATAATATCAGTATGGCTGTACGACATACCTAGAAGGATTGATCTGCAAGGCGTGTATCCCGGTCTGGTGCTCCTGTCCCTGCCACGGCTGGCGCGGCCGCAGCGTCGGGATGGAGTCCAGCTTGCGGGTCCGCACGTCGTACACCAGTAACTGAAATTTATACAAAATAATGAAATTATTTTCGATAAACGAGTCACATTAACCAAACAATAACGATACAAAAAATTGGATTCTGGTAGAGAGCGCATAAATAGTTTTTAAATCGAGCTTTGCCCTATTGACGATCTGTTGAGTGAAACACGCATAGCATACATACCTGTGTCATATTAACACTCACCTTGTTACATTTGGTGCCAAACACGACCTGTCTGTCGGAGAGCCACTGTGAACAGAACACTTTGTTCATGTTCCCAAGGTTGATGGGAGTTTCGCGGAACATGTCGTGTGTGAGCATGTGTCGCGTCGCGTAGGACTCGTCCACTGATCGGGCCTGGAAGGGAAGAGATCTTTTGTACACTTTTTTATTGGTTTCTGGCGTTTGTTCGCGGTATTTTTCGTCCGGTATCAGGATAAAACACAGGCGATGTCACTCAGGGATAATTAAGCTTACGTTAGTGAAAGAATTTACAAAATTGGACCAGTCGTTCCAGAGATAACCTAAAAATCACTAAACATACTCATTAACAAACAAATTTTATTGTGTATAATATTAGTGTAGACACGGAAGTATAATCGTGTGGAAATGCATCCATAGGGTAGAATTTACCACGTTTGAAGCTGGACGCAAATGTAAGCGTGAGAGCGCCGCAAACGATTTAACTGACCAAGACGACCTTTGTGACTTAGTAGGCAAAGGTCTGCATAAGACGCAGATGCAGAAAGTTGAGAGATCAATTCCTGCCACGACACAAACAAAAACGTAGCTATTTTTTTAATTTCTTATCGGACAGCTAGGAACCGAGATGCCTGGAGAAGTCTAATGTCGTAGGCCAAGATCTACTTTGAGTCGCTGAGACACAGAAGTATATATTTTTTTATTTTACCTCAGGTGCCTGGATCTCCCGGGAGCGCACATAGTCCACAAAGTTGTAGGAAGTGGACAGGATCTTGTGCTGCTGAGTGGGTGTCTCCTCTTCACTATCGCTGTCCGAGTAGCAGACAAAGTCCTCCGGTTTCTCAAGTTTACGCTGCTGCTCCGCCCTGTATGGAACATTGTTTTAGCCGTTGTTAACTTTTCCTAAGAGGTCTATACCCAGAAGTGGGTGATCCTGGGCTGATATGATGATGAATTTTAGCTGTTGGTATTCATTTATATACCTACAGATAATATTATTATTATTTAACGGGTATTTATCGCGTTTATTTAGCTATTTTTCCCGACGTTTAAACAGGTTTACACACTGTCGTGATCACGGGATGACTGGAGTACTGGAACTACCGCCTCTGCGAAGCGGGGCCAGCATTTTTTGAAACTACCCTCACTTGGTTTTCGTAGCTAGTCATGAAATGCCAAAAGCAGTACCTTGGGAAAATAAAATTATATGAGAGGACGCTATACGATAGACAGACAAAGAAATTGTATGCTCAAGATCTCGGCATGACACTTAAATGACCCTGTAACACTGTCAAAAATGAGAATCATAGCCGCGCCGGGCGGTAGACCGAAAAAAATAAATGTAGTGAACTACCTTTAATTTTACATGTTTATCGCCTCATTAGCGACATTGTGTTGTGGTTGCGAATTTTTGATAATAACGGAACAATATATTCGTAACAGATTTCGACTTTCAGGACGGTTATTTTGATTTGACGGGTGTTCATAATGCATTTCGAAAACAGAAAGCGCGCTAAATACTGAAAAAGAACAAGGCTGTGGCGCATTATTAAAAAAAAAACGCTGAAAGAAAAATTAGATAATGAATTAGATTTTGAGTGGTTGCAACCGTTACAAAGATGCTATCAGCATTCGAAAAAAAAATGTTGTTAATTTGTGTCCAAAATATGTAAATGCCTAAAACAGCATTTGTTGGGTAATAAATAAACAATTTAGGGATGAAGCCTCGACAATGAAAAAGAAAATAAATATAATACAAAACATTTTAAAAGGCTTATATTTTTTCTATATTTAGTATCATACCATGAAAAGAAGGTGATATAAGCGTAAATAAAAAATATATATATTTACCTAGAATTTGACTGTAGATACCAAATAGGCAATTCAAGTACATATCCTTCCTCAGTCAATACTGACAACAACAACAACACAGCAACAACAGTTGTGTGTGCAACTTTTTAAATTTTGTTGTGTGAAGTGTAAAATAAAAAATATATATTTACCTAAAATTTTACTGTTTTGACTGTAAATATAAAATAGGCAATTTAAGTACATATCCTTCCACAGTATTGTGTGCAACTTTTTAAATTTTGTTGTGTGACTATCTGACAGGTGAATGGCGAATATTCCACAAAAGTTGAATATTCACCATTTGTCTGATAAATAGTTGCAGAGAAATTAAAAAAACCACCCTACAAAATATTGAATTGAGCGCCTATTTAATTTTGAAGCTCCCGCCAAACGCCAGTTTCCCTGGTATTAAGGTAAAGGCTCTAGTGTTGGCATTTTTGCTCTATGGAGTCTAACTTCTTTCCGTTAGGATATATTTGTCCTGTGATCTGCACACTCAACTGTGTCCGCAACGCACTGAGAAACTGGTCTACAACGAGTACACTTGGCTATAACTGGATTCTAAGAGGCAGAGAGTTTGAAACCATCTTCACAATTGAAATTACGATATTTCTTAATTTCAATCGCTTCCCAAACCATTCTCTTGTAGTAATGCTGCTTCCCAGAGGCGGTAGCTCCAGTACTCCAATCTTCCCGTGACCACAACAGTGTGTAAACCTTTTGAAACGTCGGGGACATAGGTAAATAAGTGTGATAAATACCCGTTAAATAATACTAATAATAATGTGTTCAGATCGCATAAGTTTAAAAATATTTATATAACCTGGTTTTGTTTAGGGGGCAGGCAGGACAAGGAGAAAATACAATTTGCATTTTTCTCACTCTAAGCATCCCATTTAAGAACCAAGGAAAGATAGATAGTGTCTCTTCACATATAAAAAGAGGACTAGAGATCTGCTACTCAGAATCATGCTCAAAGAGAAGGTTGCAAAGTTCTTCAATGTCATTGACTGCACTTAAACATTATTAAAACAACTAAAGCTAATGTAAAAGTAAAAGTAAAGTAAAAAGTATTTATTTTGTGTCACAAAATTACAAGCAAAGTTTGTACAAACAAATATAGTTACAACATGACATCAAGAAAGGTCATCGCTCAGCATTATGCACAGTAACGATGATGCTACTGTGCGCTGGTTTTAGGCCACACCTAGAGGGTGCAGTAGCAGCAACGGCTGTGACATGGGCGTAAAACAAAAACAAAGAAATACACTAAAATTTAAATTTATACAAGGTTCGATGAAAATAAAGAAAAGTTATAAGTAACCTACGCGCTACGCTAAGTACATACAATGTTATGTTGGTGAAATAGTAATATCAAATGGGTACAAAAGTATGTGTGTAAGATACAACATTTCTTACAAAAGAAACAAACAAAATAATATCAAAACTAACAGGTACATTTTTGAGGTACATAATAAATTAATATGATGCTATCATGTTCAGAACTTCATTTAAAAAGAAGGACTTAGGATCAGCTTTGATGTAAAATTGTAAACTCAGAATCATCATAGCAATCCGCTCCAAGCAGTTTAGTGAAACATAGCATCCCAAAGTTCAATGACTTGTGAACTTTTTGCAAGTTCGACCTACATTCAAGTTGAAGGACTGGTTTGTAGATCTGGAAAAAGCTGTATAGACTAATAAACTGGACATCATTATCAAATATTTCTTTATTCAGATTTGACTGAGTACCTCCAAACCAGCTGATTCTAGATTTACAACATTGTTATCTTTTGTGTAATAACTTTGTAAGAAGATAAATGAAATCACATGAGTAGGTACAAGATAAAACAAACATAGCAATGATTTTCTTGTGATTCAACCACGTTATACCTATTGCGTTATTTACCAGGAGTAGCAGGCCATTAACAAAACAACAAAAACTTTTGGTGTGAAAATCGATAAGTAAACAACACACACAACAACGTATTTGTTTCCGAATTTCTTGGAAAATAGTGTGTCAAGGGTACACAAATTTGTGCTTACGCTTATCTTACAATGTCAGTAAATAATAGTGATAATTAGAATTACCTGAGTGCCCTTGCTTTAGCCCGACGCTCTTGCAACCGCGAGGATATGTAGCAAGAAGGATAACGTCCCTCTATGGCCCTCCTCACAGTTTGCGCCATATTTATTATCTAGCTTATTCTCGAAATTATCAGCTAAAACAGCGCGGTCAACTTCTGGTCACTTTCTTTTTGTTCTGTTGTACATTGAGCCGAATCGAGACATCTTTCATGTCAATGGAGTCCCTGCTACCACAGTTGTAACTTCCTTGAGACATTCACGCTAAGCCTATGAGCACATCGCACTTTCGTAGAAAACAAACAATTTATGAAAAAATTACTTGATTAACGAAATCACACGAAAATCTTGATAATTTTGGAAAATTGATTGCGAAGACATGACGACCGACAACCAATCATCCATCAAAGAATGAAAAGAATCCCATGAATGACTATAAGAATGAAGTAAACGAAGTTTCTTTCTTGTTGTTTGACGTGAGTGAGTGAATGAAGTAAACCATAGATTAGGAGACGTAGATTACCGTAGAAAGAGAAAGCCTATAGAACATGTGCAAATGCCATCTCATTCACACAAGAGCAACTTATGCTTATAGCCTGAGAAGAAAAGAGATAGAACGAATATCTTGCTATCTCATCCAGCGTGCCGGATTTTTCATTTTTTAGCTCCTTTATGTACTATCGATACTTTGGGGCTGCCTTCATTCAAAATTCCCCAAGGTGCGCATTCAAATACATATTTCAATAAATATCTTAGTAAAATGTTTTTTTTCATTACGGACTAGCTGCTGCCCGCGGCTTCGCACGCTTTTTTCAGGAATAAAAGGTAGCCTATGTCCGACCCCGGAATACCATCTACCTCGCTGCCAAATTTTACCGAGATCCGTTCAGCCGTTCTTGAGTTATAATAAATAGTGTAACTAACACGACTTTCTTTTATATATATAGATTTCCTGTAACTAATGATTTGCGTCTGCTTTGGATGGAAGCCACGGACTGAAAAGATTAAGCACCCAAAAACTCTTTCACTCTCTTATAACATAATTTAAAATGTTTACTACCTAGTTATTATCCTATTATGTAGAAAACATTTTAAATTATATTTGAATGAAAATGAATAGGTGAACCTTTCTTCTCTCTCATGTTGTTCCAAAATTGCTAAGTGAATAATAATATTGCCTCCTTTGCACAGTAGCTGAAGGTCTGCTTGAGACACAAAGAAAGTTTGTCGTAGGTACGTACTCAAGTTTCAAGTTTCAAATCGTTTATTGCAAGTGATTTACATAGGTAGCGAACTTAGGTAAACACACATTTTTACAATGTCTTTAGGTACCTACCTACATTATATTTTAATATACACAACAAAATTTAAACAAAATTATGATAACAAATACAGCTTCATTATTTTAATTTCATGTGTCGAGCTCCCAGGCCCGGTAGATAGTCTTTAACAATATAGTAAGCTTTTTTAGAAAGTACGTTTTTTTCAATTTGTTAAATTTATTTTCTGATTGATTTATGATGTAGTTTGGTAATTTTTTGTATAATTTGATGCTTAGGCCTATAAATGTTATTAATTCTAGTCTAGTTGATATACAGATGAATTTATTTCTATTTCTGGTATTATATAGATGCCCGTCGCCTTGTTTTTTATGCTGGTCATAGTTTTTCTGGCATACATGATGTTCATATATATATATATAAATATATACAAAGAAGGTATTGTTATTTTATCTATGGTTTTATATACGGCCCCGAGTCCCGCTTGACGTTAGTAACGAGACGTGAGCGTAACGTCTCCTTTTTCCATACAATTTGGTATAGCGCCTCTATCTTTATAAAAATGCAATATGTAGCCAAATCTGAATTATTATTTATTTTATAAATTTTTGTTCAAATTCACAAACTTTTGATTATAATAGATTAAAATGTTTTTATTAATAACTCCACGAGCGCTGAGTCCCGAGTCCGGAAGGACTTTTACTTATAATAAATACATTAATAATTATGATAGGTACCTCAAACGTTATTTTATTTCTGGCATACTTAGGTATTTACAAGTTTACTTATTCCCCCATAGATCGTACATAACATAGTTACTATCATTAACGCTACTATCTTATTATAGAGATAAGATAGGTAGGTAGGACCTATCCCTTACCCATACACTAGCCAAACTCGATGTCGATTGTATGTAGGTAAACAAACTGCCCATAATTAACCTAAAATGGACTCTGCGCTGCCACGTCTTTTTTTTAGCAATTTACATTACTTGTCAATTAGAAATCCTTCAATAAATATTGCTTTCAATTTATATCTGAAACTCGACATGCAAGCATGCTTTAGTTATTTGCGTCGTGGTTTGTTTACAAACATTCAACATCAAGTTTGGCTGGTGACTTGTCAGTGGGTCCTACTGGACCTAGATATTTCTATAATTTACATTTGCAAAATGGTGCATCCCCTATATTAGAACACATTATTGTTTTCTTGATCATTATTATTTATTGTTGTTATAATTACTATTCTTAGTGTGCTTGGCCTACATTTTAGGTCAATTATGTTCTTGAAAACCATTATTTGTTGTAGCAAAAGAGATGCACCATTTTGCTAAAATAAAAATATACTAATACCAGACATGAAAATAAGGAACCTAACGGCGCGGCGGGGTAAAAAAATTGCATGGCAAAACCTCACGCTCGTATTCTCTGACTCTTTTCTGAACACGCATGTTGTGCTGATCATCTAAGTATGATCAATTGATCAACCTACGTAGATTACCAATAATTATTATCCTTCCCCATTTTATTCTATGTTTGGTATAACTCAGTTCATTAAAGAAAGGAATCTAAAATGGCGGTTATCGTGTTATCTCGCTTGCACACTAGTGCCGCCGCGCGCCGTCTAGATACTCTCGCGCGTACCTACCGGCTGGCAGAAAAAAAATTAGTCTCGATTTGCTTTCACGTCGTCGTTTGTCTTGACGCGCTCAGTAATCTTTTTTACGAATTCCTTGTTATAATTTTTTGATATATTTCCGTTGTTACCTGTTTCTTATTATTGTTACCTGTTTGTTATTGTTGTTGAGTTTTGATTTATTGTTAAGTTTTGTTGTTTGGACTGTGCGGGGACAGTAATTATGTCTCCTTGAAAGCGAGGGAAAGTTATACATAGGTAGTGATGCACGTCAAATAGTGTATAACGTCATCAAATATTTTGAAGAAGAAAAAAATCTGGAGCGTTATTATCATCATCCATTCGACAAAGAGAAAGGTCTTGCATCCCTAAAAAAAGTTCCTACTTTTTCCGATAAAAACAACATTAACGATCGTATGATGATAATAGATGGCACCAAATGTCTCTAAAATTTTCAATTTTAACGCGGGCGAAGCCGCTGGCACAAACTAGTTTGACATAAAATCGACACGGTCATGCATGATTTATTATTTTCAATTTGAAAAAATATCTTCGACTTTCAATTTTATTTGCTAACTGCACTATCTGTCAATGTAAGTACAAGCCGCCATTTTAGATTCCTTTCTTGAATGAACTGAGTTATATGTTCAGACAGCAAGCATTTTTTGCGTAGAAAGAGATGCACTCTACGATTTCCTGTCTCGTCTCAGATAGATACCTACCTGTTACCGCTCTCTGACGGAGACTAAACTTTAATGCGATACAAATTTATTGCTAGAATCTGAAATGTTGTTTTTCAAGTAGATAGGCCAGAAAATTTAACGTAAAGTCCGACCAGAAGGAGTAGAAATTAATTAACAAGGAACTTAAATTTACTGTAAACTGGCAACTCTTTATGAAAGGTGTGGCCGCTATAGTGAATTTGTCGCCAGATTTAGCTTTTCTTTGCAAAATTACATGCACGTATTTTGCTTAAATACTAACCTACTTTTACTTATATTTTAAAACCATGCTTATATTATAAAATTAAAAGAAAAAAGCAAAGTAAAGCATTCAAAAGGTTTTTTTGAGTTATTAACTCAAAAAAATATACAATTTTCTACCAACCAATGACAAAACTAAAAAAAATTTATTTAGTTAGGTAGGTTCTGATTTATGTATGTTGATATAATTTCATAACAGTAGAATACATAAACAGAATTAAAAAAAACAGACAAAAATAATTTCTTGAAATCTTGTAGTTTTAATTTGTTGGACTATGGTGATACCATGTAAACAATAGTGGCGCACTCATTTATTTTCTACTCTTTCTGGTCGGACTGTACCTTAAATAAGTATGTAGGTACTTGTTTTATATTATTTTGCATTTTTTCTTTCTAAACGCATAACTACATAAACAGTCTCGCATTTAAAAAAAATGATTACCTACCTATTTTATTAATGGAAAGCTGAGACGTCCTATTCTATAGACACACACTTATGTGTGTGTCTATAGAATAGGGTCTTATGACCCAAATAATTTTTATGGAATCTAGTTTTGTGATCTCATGTTGGATGTCCTATTTATAAATAAATCCTAATCGTAACGCAGATTTGCTTTATTTTTTAATTCTGCGCATATTTTTACCTACCTATCTACTTTATGTTTTTTTGCAACACATTATTTGTTTTAGTAAGGTAAGGTAGGTATGTATATTTATTTACTTATCTATCACCAACAAAGTGTTGATTAAAATTATCGATTTATCATAGGTTAGATATTAATAAGGGTCTAGATATGTAGGTATTTCCAAGTGATAGGAGTATACCTCTACATTACGTAGGTAATTTAAACTAAATTTGACCCAAGGCAGTTAACTAAGTAGGAAGGTACATACTAGACACTAAGTAGGCCTTTTCGTTACTTTTCCTGGCTTTATTGCTTAGGTAAGTTAGAACCAATGCAGCAGCGGACTTGTTCTGGCATTATTTCAGTAAAGTGCTTAAAAGAAAATCGAACTGCAAACCGCATAGCAGCATGGCGTTGACCTCATGAAAATGCCTCGACTAGTGAGTCTACGAGTCTACCCACGATCTGAGTTTAATGCCATACCTACCTAGATAGGTAAGTATTGGCTGTCGGTGTCACACCTTTGCAGGTTTGCAGGTTTATATGATGAATTGATGAGACACGCGTAATAATTATCTAATAAAACTACCCACCTATCTTACGTGAAATCGATGGAATTTTTATGAGTTTTGATTGTTAAGTACTATATTAAAATTAGGCAAAGAATCATTACGACAATCTGTTTGTAAATCAAGTCAAAGTACAACGGCGTACGTCCCACGTCCGCACCCTAGCTTAGCATAACTTGTGATTTGCGGTAAAAGTTCCCGGAACGCTTTGATTCCGGTCTGATTACAGGAAAGTCATTAGTATTTGCTGGCACATGGAATCTATGATTTCTAGCTAGCTGTATTCTGCAGTAGGTAGGTATACCGTAGTGTTTAAAAAATCATAAGTAGATATAGGTAGAATAATGGTGTTAGGTAGTACATAGGTGGGTAGGTACTAGGTGCCTATGAATTACCTTATGTAATCCAGAACCGGGCCACTAACAAGAGCATGTACCTAGATTGTGAAACTTAAGTTGGCAAATAGTGCAGAATTTGAATGAAAATAACTAAACTAAAGTTCATTGGCCTACTAACATTACCTAGGTACTTAAAACATAAACGATTTGGTAAGTACCTACCTACTATGCAGATTCCGCATCCGGTTGTAGGCAAAAACTTGCAAACCCTTTTAAAAGGTGCTCGATGCGCACAAGGTACCTAAACTGGTTTAATTTTAGAAATGCTGAGGTAAATAGTACCTATGTAAAGGATGACTCATGCTAGACCGTGTCGGGTCCGAGCCAAGTGTCAGCCGTAGCACGGTCAAAATATTATATAATATTTTGTATAGACACTCTCACGCGATACCGATCGGCAACCGAGTGACGACCGAACAACGGACAACGGTCGGAAACAACTCGGTCCCGGCTCGGCTCGGCTATCGGCTCGTTGCATGAATACAGTGCCGCCCCGAGCTGCGCCCGAGCAGTCGTTGTGATGCTATACAAGTGCAACATTATTTTTGCTCAGACGAGTATACTGCACCACGGCGCGCAGCGGTAATTGCTCGGTCGAGGCCCGTCTTTGTAATTACAGGCACGGGCCCGGCTACGGCGGACCGTGCTACGGCCGACACTCGTCTCGGACCCGACACGGTCTAGCGTGAGTCATCCTTTATTGATGGTGCAGGCCAAGTGTTGGCCAGGTCACTCCGCTTGCCATTGGAAGCAAGCCAGACGGTCGTCGAAAACCAGCATTTTAATTTTGCTGGCTAGCACATTTGAGGCTTCTGGTTGTCTGCTTTACACGTATTAGGTTTATCGGCGGATTCCGGTTTAGGTCAAAGGTCGAGCGAGAGGTTACTATTTTTGGCTTGTAACCAACTAAAATAAGTTGGATATTACAAAGACACATAACTTAATGCTGTTGATTTAGACCCGTATGAAAGTTTACTCAGTCATCGATCTAAGCTTGAGTGACGTTTAGCCATAGAAAAGCGTTACTCAAGCACAGATCGATGACTGAGCAAGCTTTCATATTAAGGGCCTTAGGCACACCTACTTATTTTTGTCTTCAGTCAGGTTTCTTGCATTTTTGTACCTGGGTAAAATGTGTCCCCTGTAAATAGGTTACCTTTGCGGTAAGAAGATAGGAATCGACCAATACATCTTTTCGACACCCAATACCCAGCACTAATTCTCTTGCCTTGGCAAGAGATTTATGTTGCCCCCATTCTGGTAAGTGTTACAGAGCGGTTTCAGTTCAATGATTCGCGAACGCTGTAATCGGCTGAAATAAATAAAGTTAAATGATTAGTGTAGGTAACGTACCTACGTTAATTAATTAATAAGATTGATAAATAAAATTACAATTCATTAATAAAAACAAATTAGAACTAGTATCTATTTACAATGGAAACAATTAAGCTAACTGACTGTTGCAAACATTCTACAGGTAGCCAAAAAGACAAAACCGAAGTATTGTAAAAGCCATTTTGAGCAGTCTGACCGAAGATTTGTTGAAATTTTGAATTTTCTTATCTATAAAGGACTGAAAAGACTCATCAGGAATTGGTGAGCCAAGGAGGCGAAGTGAAAAGTTATCAACAACTGTTATGTTGGGGGCCAAACTATTGAATTTTTCAATGATATTGTTTTTGTCTACACAAAAGTCCGAAATAAAAAGCTCGCACTTTGAAAAATTTAATTCCAAACCTATTTTTCGAAATTCATCTGTGATGATTTTTAGATCATCATAAACTGTGTTTACCTCTCCACCTAATGTTCCGTCATCCAAATACAAAACATTGAGCTTGGATTGGAGACGTAGAATTATCGGTTGGATGGCAAGGCTAAATATCAGCTATAGTCGGACCAAGAGGGTCGCCCTGCTGACACCCAACAGCGGACAATATGACTTTGTTCGTGTAAATTAATTTTGACGGTGAACCGTAACATTGCCAGAGAAAAGGGTAAATTTCTGGAATTTTGTTTTTAATTTCTTTTAGCAAAGCGCCCCTGTCTACGGAATTGAAGGCGTTTTTAACGTCTACCTTCAGAATTACCTCCCCATAATATTGGTCTAAAAATGTACGAAGGGAATGTACTGCGGCCTCACATCCGCCTCGCGAACCAAAGCCTAGTTGAATTCGTCGGAAAAAGTCGCCTACATAGTCTACTTCTTTCCGACAGCAGACTTTAGCCGCAAGGGTATGTGGTGCCCATGGCTATGGGTCTAATACCGCCATCCTTCTTTTTTAGGGCGCAAAGATTCGCACCGTATAGGAGTTCTGTGGCTAGGAGTTCTATCTCGGCCTTTGATAAATTATTAAATAATGTTGAAACATTCACTTAACATCATCCAGCCTCAAATTAAGCAGGAAACAATAAATTCCTAGGTATATATTTCTATTACCTTTTTATAACTTGACGATGTAAATAAATGATTGTATTGTATTGTATAGAAAACACCCAGACGCGAAAAGTCTGCAGATCGTACAAACATTAAATTTGTCCCGAGGCGGGAATCTTTCCAGCAACCTCCTGGCGTAGGCGGATCTTTTCCCGCTATGCCACAGAGGTCATCGATGGATAGGTTCGTATTATTTCGGTTTTGTTTTATAATTTCAATGCTCGCTTCTTAAAACAATTAAAAATAAACAGAATTACCTATAAGCCATCGAGGGGATCTGACAAATCAGATTAGGGTCCATGGTGAGGTCATTTGCGGCGAAGAGTCAGTAAAAGAGCTGGTCACACCGTTTGCAAACTGGACTTCGTTAAGTTGAATTCCATTCAATCTTAATTTAGTTTACTTATACTTATGACAATAAATTACCCATGATAATGCTAGGCACCTTCTTGTGTAGACCGTAGGTATTTTGTATTTCTACAGGTTTTACTAGAAATTTACACGATTATTAAATTACATTAGGTGCCTACTTTTAACAATAAATTTGAACCTAGAACAAATAGAGCAAGACCTAAACCATATGAAGTTTCGTCTTAGTAAAGCCCATATAACTCGGCCGCCCTCCAATAGATGGCGCCATACACCACAGTTTGAATAACAGGTATCGATTGCAGCCCTTATAGCCACAGAATAACCACGAGTTTATTTTCCACCTTACGAGCAGGGGGCGACCTACTTCCAGGGTCAGTGACCCTGCAAGGTCGGCAATGGCGTCAGCTGATCGATTGCATCATCGCCCTTCTAGCCTATTTCAATGGCGGATTTGAAGCAGCTGTTGTAGACAGCCAGCTGATTGTAATTATTTACGTGATGATAAAACAAAATCCGTCAAGTGCGAGTGGACTCGCGCGCCGAGGGTTTCGAACGGTTGTCAAGTAGGTACCTATACCAATATGTACTATAGGTGCTGGTTAGAGACTTTGCTTTTTGATGAATACCAAAAAATTAAAGGTACCTACATTTCAGATGTATCGGTTTGCAAACTTCGGAGAACAGAGGGTAATAGTAACATTTACGAGTTTTTTCGAATTATTTCAAAAAGCATGTAACCTACAGGAATTTCAAAAACTATTTTGAGATGTATAAATCAATACCTTTCATTTGATACTCTATTTAGGTGAGGTAGCCCCCCCTTCTTTAAAAATATCCTCCCTCTTTTTGACCATTTTTCAAAAAGTGGTCTAGTTACAGACTTCTCTATATTTTTCCTGTAAAATATAGATCTATAAAAAAATAAAAAAAACTTTCCAATTTTATTGATTATAAGAAAAAAATCTAACAAACGCCATATATACATTTCAGATGGATCGCTCTGCAAACTTCGCAGATAAATATACTTACTCGTATTAAAAAGTGGCGATTTATTTGGAGGGCAATTAATTTACTTGTCAACACGCATAAATTTGAGTTTGTCAAAGAAATTCAGTTTATTTTGTACGAACACTGCAGTCTCAAAGATGTATAGAGATGGCAAAGTTAGGATTTTCAACTGAGTAAAGAACGGTTTACATCTCTCCGTTTGTTTGATGCACGCAGATTGATCGAACGCATTTCTTTTGTGCTATGAATACTGACTCTTTGCCAGTTGAATTACCCCAGAACAGAACCCCAATCCTCCATAGGATGGATGCAGCATATCCGTGATAGGTCGTAATAACGGTAGGAATATTTGCAACTTTAGAGAGCAAAATTAATTAATTAATATACTTTTACTAATTATCACGAATTTTCAACTTTAGAGAGAGAATCCTCTGAAATATATAATTATTATTAAATCAAATCAAATCAAAATCAAAATATTTTATTTCTTTAACTTAATCTATATACATCTTTAATTACTTTGGAAACCTCCTTTTAAGTATAGAGATACCTGTGTTAGGAGGTTTCGCTCCTGCCTTATGAAAAATCAACAGATTAAGTTAATTTAATGTAGGTATTATACATAACTTATGCTCTATAAAAACTAAAACTAAAATCCAATTACCTAATGTTGCCGTTTATTTCATTGTCTTGTGTACGTGGGTGTAGTGTGTGGAGGTGGGTCAATTTGTGTGCACTATCACAAAACTATCTCCAGTAGGTTTTCCGTGTCCTGGTATGTAAGGGTCAGTAGCCAGTCTGTTAGTAGTTTTTAGAAGAATGTGTTGTTAGTGGATAAATATTTATAATCTTATTAATTTTATTATACAAATGATTCGATTGTTTGACGTATTGACGCATTGCAAATTTTGAACGAACCACTTCTTTAGGCATTATCTCATCCTTTCTTCTTTTAGTTAGTTTTGTTGGGTCATATGTTAGTGTTTTATGAAGTTTTAGTACAGCATGTAAAATGTAGAGCTTCCTCACCGTCAAAATATTAGAATTTATATATTAGGTCCTTACATATGAAATTGGCGTTTTTCGTACTGGCCACTTTAATCACAAATTTCTCCTCTTTGGTAAGGAATTCCAAATTCAAATTTGTATAGCTATAGACTCATGTATTTGTGCTTCGATGATCGTCATTCATTTGTTTTTTTTCTTCTGTTTTTTTCTGTTTGCGTCACTCATTTTACAAAATGGAAAACTTAAAATATCGCATTATTTACGAGTACGAGTTCCGCCGTGGCACTAGTGCTGCGGAAACAACTCGAAGGGTGAATGATGTGTATGGCGGTCGTGTTGCAAAAGAAAACACAGTTCGTTTTTGGTTCCAACGTTTTCGTTCTGGAAATTTTGACCTGCAGAACAAGCCCCGTGGACGGCCTGAGACTCAAGTTGATAATGAAGAGTTGAAGGCTATTGTGGAAGCGGATCCATCGCAAACCACGTCCGAGTTAGCTGCAGGCTGCGATGTTAGTGATAAAACTGTTTTAATTCACTTGAAGCAAATTGGGAAGATTAAAAAGCTTGAAAGGTGGGTACCTCACGAATTGACTGAAGCAAACCGGCAAACGCGCGTCGACTGCTGCGTTACATTACTAAACCGGCACAATAATGAAGGTATTTTAAACCGAATCATTACCTGTGATGAAAAATGGGTTCTTTACGATAATCGGAAGCGCTCAGCGCAATGGTTGGATCCTGGCCAGCCAGCCAAATCCTGCCCCAAGCGAAAATTAACCCCAAAAAAGTTACTTGTAAGCGTTTGGTGGACTAGTGCCGGTATTGTTCATTACAGTTTTCTCAAATCTGGCCAGACTATTACGGCTGATGTCTATTGTCAGCAATTGCAAACCATGATGGAAAAGCTAGCGGCTAAACAACCTAGGCTGGTCAATCGCTCCACGCCACTGCTGCTTCACGACAACGCTAGACCACACACTGCGCAACAGACGGCTACTAAATTAGAAGAGCTTCAATTGGAAAGTCTAAGACATCCTCCGTACTCCCCGGACCTTGCTCCAACAGATTACCATTTTTTTTCGAAATTTGGATAACTTCTTGCAAGGGAAAAAATTCAACTCCGATGGGGCAGTCCAAATCGCCTTCAAAGATTTTATTGATTCCCGTCCGACTGGTTTTTTTAGTAAAGGGATCAATGAACTACCTATAAGATGGCAAAAGTGCATAGAAAATAATGGTTCATACTTTGATTAATTAAATATATTATATTAAAAAATATTCGACTTTTTGTTCCTCCCATACAAAACGCCAATTTCATATGTAAGGACCTAATATAAATTTTCTGTCGGATATCGATAAGGCCTAAAGAACATTACCTTTAAGAGGGACCTTTGAGCTCTTTCTAATTGCAGGAATTTAGTTTTTGCTGCTCCGCCCCAGACTGGTATGCAATAATTTAAAATGGATTGTGTCAGACTATTGTATACTTGATATAGTAAATCTTTGTTAGCTACATGGCGTAGTGTTTTAAAAATCCAGATTAGTTTTCTTGTCCTGTTCATTAGCAGTTCAAGGTGAGCATGCCAGGAGAGCCGCTGGTCGATCATAATGCCCAGGTATTTTGTTGATGAAACTTTTTGGATACTTGGACAGTTACAAGTACTCTTTTCACAGTTGCTTTTATGAATACGAATGCAGTAATCATTTGGGGGCTGGGAATTATTATATTTTGTAAAAGCAATAAAATTTGTTTTAGAAATATTTAGGGTTAGTAAATTTGAATTAAGCCAACTATAGATATTTGCTAGTACAGTTTCAGAATTAGTTTTAATTTCCTTCCAAGATGTGCCGGTGAATAACATGGCAGTATCATCAGCATATGAGAGTAATCTACTACAGCTTGTTTCAAGGTTACAAATATCATTAATATATATTAGAAACAATGTCGGTCCTAGGACGCTACCTTGAGGGACACCATAGCTAACGATTGCATCGTCACTCTTAATGTTCCCAATATTAACCTTCTGTCTACGATCATGCAGGTAACTAGTGAATAAAGCTAACGGTATTCCTCGAACTCCCATATTTTCTAGTTTGCTTATTAGTATAGGAATAGAAACAGTATCAAATGCTTTTTTGAGATCGAGGAATACCGCTAAACACCTCTTCCCACCATCAATTTCTTTGACAACAAAGTTACTGAGTTCACTAACTGCATCTTCGGTAGTTATTCCTTGTCTGAAACCGTACTGAGAGTTTGTTAGGATATTAAATTTATTATTTATTTAATATATATATTATATAAGTCTATTATTTAATAGTTTTTCTACAATTTTTGATATAACAGTCAAGACCGAAATGGGTCTATAATTATTAATCTCATTATTATATACTTTTATTAATTATCACGAATTTTCGTAGTTTCCTTCATACATTAATTACATAAAGTTTCGTACTTACCTATAAAAACCTTAAAACTGGAGAGACCAAAGGAATTATCATAAAAATAAAACATATGTCAGTGATTTATTTTTTATTGGAATAAATCCGATTTAAATCAAAGAAATCTGATATTTTTGATTTAAAAATACCTAGCATCGCAAATTCCGTGCCTACATCACAATTTGCGTAATACATAGATTTCGAGTAGTAAGCCTACCAGGTACTTTCCTCCATATTGCGCCGCATCCATTATTTTGCCAAATTGATGCCAAATCAGGCTAATTAGGCTTCGTTATTGATTGTATTACCACAATTAATTAATAATTATTGCAACAGCGTTGGTTGGTTGGCACTTACCTTTCAATTATTTGGTCGTCATTATGCTATGCATGGCTTTACCCAACTTTTAATATATTATTATTATTAGTGTTTTTAGGGTGTCGAGATCGGTTTCGAAACTATTATTTATGGTCTCGCTCTATCTGTCCTTTTTTCTCTCTTTAATATCTTAGCAACTACTGCAGCTATTAACTTGAAATTTAAAATACCTCATAAATAATACATTTCGTGCACCTGACACATTTAAAGAAAAAAATATGACAAATGAAAATTTAAATTTTCAGTACAATCAAATAATAAAAACAAATAAGAACAATTGAAACAATTAACTGCTAACTGTAGCCTGTTGCAAACAATTTTCAATACCAGTCGGAAGCGTTCCCATGACGCTGGCTGCATTGCCCCGCTGTATGGCAATGCTGGATTGCGCTGTGCCAGTTACCTACCAGCTCTCGGGTCACGCTTCGCTTCGACCAGACGCTCATATAACTTTATAAGAACCCGGAGAGCCTCGGTACCCCACGGACCTAGGGTCTCGACACCAAAGCAAATGTGTAGGCTCTGTCGAGCATATTGCAACCTGCATATTTGCGTCTCTTGAGGTCCTCGGCCAAATCTGCCGCCGCACCCCTCCCTTTTTCAGTACATACAAATTGTTATGTCGTTATTTTAAAAGAGCTTAGGTCGGTTACAAGGGGAAATGGGTTCTCAAATGAAAGGTATCAGTTTGTACATTTCAAAATATTTATTAAAATTTATGTAGCATTCATGCTTTTTAAAATATTTTGAAAAAAGTCGAAAAGTTGACCGTTCCCCCTCCCCTATCTCCGAAGGTTGCAGAGCAATCCATCTGTAATATGTTTAGCGTTTGTAGGTATAGATAAATATTTACAGATAAAATATAGAGAAGTGTGTGAGTGCAGCACTTTTTAAAAATGGTCATAAAGGGGGGGAATAATTTTCGAAAGGGGCGGCGGTGAGATAAAATAAAAAAAAAGATAAAATACATTTTATTTATCCAAAAAACACAATAACATAACAAAAAAAGTGTACATTAAAAGGAAGGGTAAAAAGGTAAGGTAGGTCGCCGAGAGGGGTATCAAATGAATGGTATAAGTTTGTATCTTTTTAAATAGGTTTTTAAAATTTTTGTGTCATACTTTTTTCTCCTGAGTTTGCAAAGCAGTAATGCGGCGAAATGTAGGTAGGTTCCTACTATTTTTGTGTATTCATTAAATCATAAAAAGTCTCTAACCGGTCTCTACATATTTGTTTAATTGACAAACATTTGCAACCCTCGCCTCGGCGCGCGAGTTACACTCGCACTTGACGGATCTTGTTTTTGATATCGTGGCGGCGGCGGCGGCGGTTTGGGGAAAAATCTGCGAACAGATGATTACTATACTGCTGTAGGGTAGGTAGGTAACTTAAGTACCTACAGGAGGACTCTATGTGTGATATATGGGCTTGGGTACAAATTACGGTACAAATACACAAAACAAAAATATTTATTTCTTTAACTTAATGAACTACAACAGTGTTTGAGATTCCCTTTGAAGGCTGTTGGGCCAGACTGGTGTACGGCCCAACAGCCTTTAGAAGACATAATAATTATCGGTAGTATATAAATAATTTGTTTTATTCGGGAAATGTATCCAAATTTCGAATTAAAATAACATATTCGAAATTCGGATATTTCTTCTAAACGCTGTTGATTTTGAGTATTTTTCTTTCACTTAAATATTTGTTAAAGTATTTTACACAAATTGAACATTAGTTATACGGCTACAGTTATTTATTTTGTGTTTTCAAGGCCGTTTGGCATACCATACACCAGCCTTAAGTAAAGAAAATACCTGTGTTAGGGAATCACCGATGAACCGCGCCGATCCGACCGCCTTCCTTACGAGTACATGAGCGTTTACTGCAACCATTTCATTTCACTGCATTTGACGTAGGAGGTTGCGGGTTCGATTCCCGCCTTGGGACAAATGTTTGTACGATCTGCAAATATTTGTTCTGGGTGTTCTGGGTATTTTCTATGTATGATAAAAAAATATTTATCTATGTAGATTAAGTATAACAGTCATCTAGTAACGATAACACAAGGTCTTAACTTTAGCTTTAGCTGGCCTCTGGAACTCTGGCTCTTAGATCTGATATAGAGCGCTCCAATCAGCTGCCGCTATTGTCGAGTATAAGGCGTGGTAATCAGCTTTACTAAAGTTCCAGCTCGGCAGTGTGGTCGCAGGCGGCGGCAGCGGCGCGGCGACGGGCACGGCGCGCCCGCTGCGCCGCACCGTCACCGCGAGCGGTGGGTGCAACTGGTCTACCTGCACTAGTGCCTCGTCGGCCATGCACACTTGCACTTCATCCATCTCCGTTGAGATTAATACCAAATCTAGTAATCTGCCATTACAATTTCTCACCTCGTTTTTCTGAGCGAATTCGCAAAAGGCTACAAAATATTCAAAATAGTTGATAACACTGTCATTACATGAATATAAATTAAAATCACCTATAACCATGCAAGACCTATAGTTAGGACACCATTTTTCCATAATTCGAAATAAAGTTAAATAATCATTTTCGGTACTAATTAGGTGGTAGGTATATAAACCACACAACAATAAAATAAAAATTTGTCTTTTAAGAACATGATTATTATTAATTATTCTAAGCATAATTTTATACGTATTATCATGTATTTATTAACTTATCTGATAACGCATGAGCTCCACATCCCGCCTATCGGAAAGCAATTACTAACCCTTATATCGCCATTTGCCTTGCATGGCTTGTTAATGAAGTATCGCCATTGCGCTGCAGGAATCCGGCCATTATTTAGGAGGGTCCATTTAGGCCATAAAATGCCCTTGGAGCCTTGATATTTAGGAATGTGTTAGCAAAGTTGAGGAACATTATTAATGTGAGCTGTAGCCTATAGGCGCCTACTTAGGTGCCAACCCAACCTACGATAATAAGTATAATAATAATCATTTATTTCAGGCATAACAAGAAAAGTACAAATTAACTTACTCGTAACTAGGTAGAGCCCAAATGATGAATACCTTAGACACTAACATACATAATTATAATAACTTAAAATACCTCTAGAATTGTGTCATTGGCACTGGGTCGATGACGTGCGCGTGGTGTCGCGTATCAGCCTTCCACTGAACATCCTGAACACGACACCCTTCGGCCTACATCCGCTATCCTTAAACGTTGAAAGACGATCCGTTGGCACTCTCACCATAAATGAAGCGAAGTTCACATTACGAAAGTGACTCCAACTTCTCGACTCTCATACTGATGCCGGATTTCTGTAGCAGGTACTTCACCACATCCTCGATTGTCACAGCGTAGTGGACGCGTGACAGGTAGAGTTGTGTGGTGGGTACTTTGGCACGTAACGGGCAAGGGTGCCCCGTTGCGGTTGGTGCGGCAGTTCCGCACTGATTGCGACAAGTAGGTTTCCTCTTCTTCCGCTGAACACGCACGAAACCCTCCTTGTCGCATCGGTCTTTCGCAGCACCTGGAGGCACAGTGGCACGGCTAGGTTCGCGGCCTCTCTGCTTCCTCCCCTTGTGTGACTGTTGTCACGCGGGTGAATTGCGTTCGCGGCGACAGCGGTGACGTAGTCACGCTGCGGGGTACACGTGACACTTCGTGACGTCTCGGTGACGCGGTGAGCGGGACGAGCGGTGGGGGCGGCGGGCGCGGAAGCGGAGCGGATAAAAAGTGCTTACATAATGTAGGTAGGTTTTGAGTCGACGGATTATTTATGGACATCCTTCTCTGAAAACTTTCACACAACTTATCATAACCGCTTTTAACGTGAGAAGTATTTCGGAATATAGTAGTACTGTTTGGAACCCAAATTACTTAACATACATAATGTAGAAAAAAATCAAAATAAATTTATGAAATACATACATTTTAAAAATCATTATTACCCTAAAAACTATAGTGAATTACGTATCTATCGTATTCTAATGAGCCTACAAAAACGACGATCCTTTTTGGATATGACATTTCTCCAAGGTCTGTGCAAAGGTTGTATAGATTGTCCTGAACTTGCTTGTAGAGTTTTCAGTTTTTCTACCCCAAAATATCGTAATAGGCATACTCATGTTAAATTATTTACGGTATCGCAATCATCTACAAATTATGCACGTTATTCCATAGTCAATAGGTTACAGAGAAATTATAACAAGGAATTCAATACCACAGATATTTTTCACAGTAATAAGATACAATTTAGAAACGAAATCATTAAGAATCATCAAGTGGCCAAGGCGCTAATTCTACTAATTTAATCGTTTCACCATATTTATTTGTTTATATAACAATGGTATCGTCATTTTATCTTTGATAAAAGAAACTATAGATGGAAGGACGTGTACGAAGTACAATGTAGTGTTCATTTCCGGGAAGAATCCTAGTTGTGTCTGGATTCTTGTTCTTACATAGTTCTTACACATTACATTGTTTTCCCTTTTTCTAGTGTCCAAGATGTACCTACAAGGTTCAATGTGTTAATCAGTCTATGCGTGTGATATCAAGGTTACCTAGCTTCCTATGTTATTATAGCTTAGCGATATCTACGTGAGGTTATGTATCAACGTGATTTCTTATCTTCCGCATAATGTTTTCATATTAACTTAAATCTAACAAAAAAACCAGTTGCGAATTATCAGCGTTGAAGTTATCATTTCACGGTTCCTCTAACAGGACGCGTGTCAAAAGTGTCAACATTGAAACCATCCTTCCGTGCATATAGCACCGCACACACTATCTAGAGTTTCTTTCATCTATGGACGATTCTGTGACGATACCATTATCATAGTATAGCGATTCGTTAGCAGAATTCGGCCCCTGCTTACTTTGTAGCTAGAGAATGGTGTGTAGATCATGTTTCCATTTGTGGCATTTCTCATTTTCATCCAAACACACACTGTGTTTGGATAATTTTCTAGACATTTTAAGGCTCGTGTTGCGAAAGCTTACTCAGCCATCGATCTGGATCTGGAGTAATGCTTAAGCCGTAGAAAAACGTTACTCAAGCAAACATCGATGATTGAGAAAACTTTGAAAATACGGGCCTTAGAGATTCAACAAAAAATATTGTGCAGTGTAGAAGGTCTACCTATTTATTGCACTTGGACAGCAACGAATCTATTCCGTATACCATGTACCATTGTCATAGTAAAGCGATTGGTTAGCAGAATTCGGCCCCAGAGAGCGAATCGTTGCAGGGAAAGACGGTTGAACAACGTCAATGTGAAGTAAATTCAATTCAATTCATTTATTCATTTGTGATATAAAGGTATAACAGGGATGTTCAGACATAAAATTAGAGCACTGTGATCTGCCATTTGGTTTACAAATTTAACATAATTTAACAATAGAGAAAATATTATATTAATAATAGTGAAGCTTACCTACAAAGGAAAGTTTGAAGAATTGATAGTAGTGTAGTTTAGTAACTACACTACTATTATTATTTAAGCAGTGGTTGATACTCATTGCACATTAGTCTTTGTACTCTACATTTACTTAAAACTGCGTCATAATATTCATGTAAATTGTAAAGGTGGGTTTTGGTCATTTATGCCCTTAAACCGTATTTTTTCGATGTAAAAAATACGATGCCATACAGCGACTCAGTGTACCTAATTAGTTCTGTACAAAATAACATGTGGTTAATCGTTTTTGATCGATAAGTCTCTTGTCTACACCTTACATTGTCAAATAAGTTGGACTGCATTCTGGCGGTTTATTATAAACTTCCTGCGCTCATTATGCTTGAACTTTGCAAAAGCGGCGCCCAGGTTTTGTACCAGGAATTCACATTCATTTTGTACGGGTAGGGTAATGTCTAAACGTAGGTAGATACGTAGTGAATCTATCAGCCTTATTTATTTAGTTTAAAATAGTGGTGTAATTGTAGGTAAGCAATGACGTGGTAGGTGGTAAGCGCGACAATAGGCTATAACCGGGCTACAGTCTCGGCGGGCTTATTTGCAGGTCGCGTGACAAGCGCTGCTTGAGCCTGAGTTAGAGGGGCCACGACAAATGCGATCCAATTGAACTTTTTTTGTTTTATATTCTACTTATGTACGTAGTCGGTTCGAGGTTGCTAGAAAGTGCCAAAAAAGTCACACGTTAAGGGTTGGGGGGCGAAGCGGGACATTAAGTGACAAGGGGTGGGAGGGGTCCCAAGTTTCTTTTTAAATACTAGATATAATTTGTTTTTTTATTAGATTGTAATTTTCTAAGTGTTAATAAATTCTTTATTGACAAAGAAAATTACAAATCAAAAATCATTAAATTAACTGCAGACTCTTGCTAACAATCTACAGGTAGCTCAAGTGATCCATATCAATACTAGTCGGAAGCGTCCGCAAGACGCTGGCTGCATTGCCCCGCTGCGCTGTATGGCAATGCTGATGCGCTGCGCCAGATACCAGCTGTCGGGTCACGCGTCGCGTCGACCAGACGCTCAGATAACTTTAAAAACCCGGAGAGCCTAGGTATCCCACGGACCTAGGGTCTCGACCCCAAAGGGAGCAAAAGTGTAGGCTCTGTCGAGACCATAAGGTTTAAATTGTTTTGTTGGCAAGCTCATACTCTCTCTACTAGTGTCACTCGCCAGCCGCCTGAGCTCTTTGACAAATGACATGACATTGCTGCTAGACGTGCCAGAGATGATGATGCTATATGGTTGGATGAAAACGTTGTCGACTCATCGAATGTTCCTGACATTAACAACCCAAACGAGAACGAAGTGTATGTCGGTTATAAATAATGTGAAGGAGTGGGTTCAAATCCTCAAAAGGACTCAAGATGATTAAGTTTGTAACTTCCGTTTCTTCCATTACATAATTAATAATTTTGTTAATTTTTTCAAATGTTTGATTTGTTGTTGATTATATTAAAAAATAATTGAAATGGAAATAACTAACTTCGGAACTGCTGTTTTAATAATTTAATAATTTCTAGATGTAAAATTGGCAAATATGTAACGTCGCACTAAGGGAGGGAGGGGGGGGGGGTCCCACAAATGTGTACAACAGTGACAAGGACGGGGGTGGGGTCAAAAAATCACGAAATTAGGGTGACGTATTTTATGGATAACTCCTTATTACTTTGTATATTTGCTACGGGAGCGTAGCTAACTGCTACAGCGGCGTAGGCCATTGCTACGCCGTAGCTGAGACTCGTAGCGCGTAGACAAATCGTAGAGCTTTTGCTATAACGATAAAAAATACTGTTAATTTAAATATTTTAATAATAAGTTACGACTTACGATAAATGCTCGGTTGAAGACGTCCATTTTGTTTTGCCAGTTTTTATTCAATTTATGTTACCCATCTTTCGCCATTCAAGGAACCTAAGAAAAAATATTGAATTTTATGTAATTCGGGTAAAAGATCTGGACGCTTGAATTTTTGTGAAAACAGGGGAACGCAACGAACGACGAAATGCAGCGTGCATTTCGTCGTTCGTTGCAAGGCGTGGGCTCAGTCTCAATCTTTATCCTTTTGTGTAAGCCCGCGTATTTCCTAACGTTAAGTTTCCCGGCCACAGCTGAAATGGCCCAGAAGCGGCTCGAACTTTGACCTTATGTCCTAAAACGTGGTAATTTCCCAGTATCGTCCACTTTTATCGCGATTTGGACTGCGGCTTGCTTGCGGCATATTCTACTATTCCGCTTGTGTTTATTTGTGTTTGAGTGGGCTAAGAAAGTTTGTTTTAGTCGAAGAAACAAAAATTGGTTTTACGCGCAGTATTATTCTGAAATATTTGTGAGATTTGTGCTGCCTCTACTTTGTTCTAAGCTTGGAGTAAGTTCGAACTGACTAGGAAAACTAATAAATGAACGTACCTATAGCACTCGACCATGGAGCGACATCATTTTATACTCAGTTCTAGACATTCAGTAAACAAAGACATTTATGTAAGAATACTTAACAAAAACTGATAAGAAATACAGAGAACAGGAATGTTTTGACAATGTTATCAATAAAACAAAAAAACCAGCTTCAACAACACATCATTGCGCACGCGCAGGAGAAAAAGATACATATTTGAGTTTTACGATACATGAAATAAATGTATATATACATATAAAATGCTTTGTCCTGAATGACTGACTGATGGATAAACGCACAGCCTAAACCGCTGATGTAGAGACCTGAAACTTGGAGGGTGTGGTCTTTGTATGACGTAGGCGTCCGATAAGAAAGGATATTCCGAAATTCTACTCCTAAGGGGGTGACAAAGGGGGGCAAAGTTTCTATGGGACAACGAAATTGTTGCAAACGCAACCCATTTGTTTATAAAATATATCAAGGATTCTGGAACCAAGCATAATAAATAAAAATATACCTATTTATTATTCACACTTGTTTGACAAGACTAATGCTCGACGATTTACACAAATCTAGCGCCAGAGTAGATATTGGGTACTAGATGTTCGTATAGGGAGTTCTTGAGTTAAGATCTTGTTTTTGGGTACCAAATACGTATAACTTAATGTATAAGAAAACATAGTTACAAATTATACGTGCTTCAGTTGACTGAACTTCAGAATTTAGGTAGGTACGGGAAACAACTATACATAAAATAACTGCAGTAACATAATAAAACGCTAAAGAAGATTACGAAGCTCCTGCTACTTGCTAGACCTACGATTTATAGGAGGTCTTACGGCTATTTACTTTAATTATACTTCATTTACGAGGGATTATAACTTAAGCGTTATTACATTTCATGTACAGATGATTTATGTGGGGTCGTGGGGTCCGCCATTTTTACCTGCGGTTATGAGAAGCCCCGGAACGTCGATAAATTAGGCGAAGGCCTTCTTATACAAGTACTAGGTTCTATAATATTACTTAAGGCATTAATTAGCTTAGTACAGTCAGCCGCAAAGATATGTATATGCTCCAAAAATTTCAAATTTTTGTATACGTGAGCCTTTCAAATAGCGCATATACGCCACAATTTATCAAATTTATGTAGTGATGGTACTTGTCAAAACGCGGTGTATTGCAGTTTATCATAATAATAATGTATACACTCAATCATAACTCAATAACATAAAGTTATAGAAATCAATATTTTTGTATTTTGTATTAGGTTTGTTCCGCTTTTAAGCGTGGGAAAGATCTTTAATGCAAGTTTTTTTTTAAATCTTAATGACAAAGAAAGTTACAATTCAATAATAAAAATAAATTAGAACTAGTATCTTTAATTGAAACAATTAAGCTAACTGCAGACTGTTGCAAACTATCTACAGGTAGCTCAACTAATCCTTGCAAGAATTGATACCTCCAATAAAACATACTATTGAATCGAACCGTTCAGTTTATTGCAACGACCTCCGTGGCGCAGTAAGCGAAGGTCTGCCTGCGAATCAGGGGGTTGTGGGTTCGGTTCCCACTTCGGAACAATTGTTTGTACGATCTGCAGATGTTTTTGTTTTTTAATTTTTCCTAAGTTACGAAACTATCTGTAGAAGCAATAAAGGGAATTTCACTGCTCGTAAACATATTTTTGTCAGTTTTACATTGTGACCGCAAGTCATGAAGTTGTCTCTCCCGTTTTTACGCTTCAATATCCCTCCCCGACATCTTTACAATGTACCCTCTTCTGTAATGTCCTTTTACAGAATGTGTCCCAGCGTCACGTCTCGCTTATATAGTAGAAGAGAAGGACCCCGGAGCAAGTCAGCAAAACACTCGCACATGTGTGGAATTGAAGATGTGTGTTTTATTCTATTTACTATAAAATACCGTGTGACGATACCAAAAAACAGGATTTTCGTATTTTTTATGTGGTTTTCTGGTCGTTCCACACAGTTCTCAAACTTCTTCCACATAAACATAACGTTTGCCCGCCGTTCGCAATTTCTTTCGCAGTCAAAAATCAGTTTCTGCTGTTCTCCGATATTGCAGCGAAGCAAAATTATCTACAATCACTAATCTGTCTTCCCAAGTCTTGCAACAAAATCATGTCCATGGCTCTGCCATCATGTTCATCAGCCTGTGCTGATGAACACTAATGTTGAAGGTCTCCATTACTAATTACATTGTACAAATGTTCTAGAACATTACACAGCCTATAGTACGCCATGCAGTAATGCCTTCCATCGCAGGGCAGTCACGTCCGCCCCCCTCGTACCTCCTACGCGTAATGGAACGTAAACAAGGTGGCTGGGACTGGCAATGCTGGACTGAACAAGTTGAGATTTTGATGAACAATTTAGCAGGTAAATGCAGTAAGTAGAAGACGATCTCACTAGTTTATCATCATCATCATCATCAACCTATCTTAGTCCACTGCTGGACATAGACCTCTCCTTATGAGCGCCATAGTGCCCTATCTTCAGCTTGCCGCATGTAGCATCTGCCTGCAGACTTTCGCAGATTGTCATCCCATCTGGCCGGAGGGCATCCTACACTACGTTTACCGAGTCTCTATGTGTAATGTATGAGTACACTAGTTTATGGGCAGCAGCAATTTTCAGAATTCGGAATGTAAAAATAATATTCTAAACCCACATTCAAACGATTACACGAATGATCAGTATTCTCATTTGTTTCTTGCATATCAAACACATGTGATGCCACATACCACATTTAAAGATGGAGATGTCTCTAACAAATAGTTGATGGACAAGCTATATTTTATGAAAGTATTTCAGTAGGTACCTATTAAGTGTTTGCACGCACACTTGTGCACATATATCCTGCGCAGATAGCTAGCGTCAGTTGAGACTGGTCACCGCCATGGCCAAAATTGGGCTTGGACATCATCATGATTATCTTAACCTGTTTTGAGAATAACTCATATGTTTGAGTCGTCCAGAACTGCATACTCCGAGGAGGGGCGTCAGAGCGTCAGTGCCTGAACACGGTTGTTGGATAGACTAGATTATTGAGGATTAAGACTGATGTAGTCACACCTGTAGGTAATTCCCTACAGCCTACAGGCTTGTGTAAGTAACTCTTGGAGCAGAACCCGTTTCAATTGTTTATCCTCTGTAGGTAATAGCTCTGCTCGCGGCTTTGCTCACGCAGTGCTTGGGTCAAACATAGCTATTCCACTCAGGGTAATGTAGGTAGCCTTCAATAATATTAAAAAAATTACAAAATCTCTGAAAATAAAATTACGTAATTAGGAGGTCCTATTACTTTCAGAGAGTTAAAAGTAAAATTTAAAAATAGTAAAATTTTAGCTCTTTTTGTAATTTAAGTGATTGCCAATTGCAGTTATTTTGGTATTACTAGTATTGCAATTTAGATACATTGTTTTTAGCCGCAGGTGGCCATTTCCCTATCTCGAATTCTCGAGGCTCGCATAACCAGTCGTCTATCGGACGAGACTACGCGGCGCGGTGGGTCGCCAAGTCTACAGGTTGTACGGTCGTGTGCTCATTGGACGTATGTTGGAGCTTCTGTTAGAGTTATAAAAGAGCTGACGTATTGGCCTACTAGATTTTGAAATTATACATTCATTCATTCATTCATTCATTTATAAATTTCTTATGTTCCATACCATACCATTGTGAATACGCGCGGATTAGGTATCTACATTTTTGGCAAAACGACGACGGAAATCTGAGCGGTGTAAATTTATGATGAGATTTATGCTATTTGATGAATACTAAAAAAATTAAGGTTGGTACCTACTGGTTTGCAAACTTCGGAGTACAGGTACCTAATAGTCAAATTTTCGAGTTTTTTCAAAATATTTCAAAAAGTATTAAACCTACAGAAGTTTGAAAAACTGTTTTAAGATGTACAAATCGATACCTTTCATTTGATACCCCACTCGGTGAGGTGGCCCCCCCTTTTGAAAATTATCCCGCGCCTTTTTACCATTTTTCAAAAAGTGGTCTACTTACAGACTTCTCTATATTTTTCCTGTAAAATATAGATCCATATCTACAAACGCTACACTTACATACAGACTGTCAGACTGACAGACAGTCAGTCAGTTTGGGATTTTCAAACACGTTCTAATTTAGCTATTTTTAGGATTTGTTTATAGAATACCATAATTTTTAACTTAGAAAATTTAGAAATCGTAAAATTTTAGTTAGGAATCCTAAAACAACAGAATCGACACCATTAAAGACGGAACAAAAGACCAAGAGTTTCGAAACCGATCACCGATATTCAAAGCCTAAATAAAATTACCTCCTATTATATGCTATAATAATGTTAGTTTCTTTATAAGCTTTGGATTTCAATTTTAGTAATGTAATCAGCGTGTTTCGTTAAAAAACAAAAAAAAATGCTCATTCCCTATCTATACATGTGAGCGGCTTATCAGGTCCAACCCCAGCCTGTTGTCGTTATCCACCGAGGTCGACGACGACGCTGGTTTTCAGTCAGGACCTTAATGTTGCCCCTATTAGCACACATACGTCCACTGCTCAACATGCCTGCCCAAACAAAGGGAGGGGGGGGGGGGATTACCATAGTCGTTTTTAAATTGCTACTTATTATAAAAACCGTAAGTATTATCTTTCCAGTCTTCATTATTCCCTTGCCAGACGAGGTACGTCTGCAAACCGGTCGCATGAGTAATTCTCGGATGTCCGCCTCCTTGGAAGAACTCCAAAAAGCTGCAGATCAATACATTTACAGACAGACCGACGACTAGATAGTACCTACTGCAGGAATTATTGAAAAACCACAGCTATTCATGAGCAGACTAGGTTCAATTTGGGAAAACTAAACGGACGTTTTATTACTATGTATGTATGGCTTTGTTAGAGACTGGCAATTACCTTAATAATTATTATAGGCATTGTAGAATAAATCTATGAAGGTAATTCATTTTAACCTTTACATAAAGATTCTCATAAAAGTGTACCTACAAGAAGACACCGTATATTTTTTTAAATTGTATTTCTTAAATCTCTTTCTAACCGTTGAGTAAACTTAAGGCTTACAATTATCATCCACCTACATGAAACAGCGAAACAATCACCATTCAAAACTCAACTCAACTCAATACTCAGTGTTTTATTAACGCAGTCTGTAATCTACTGTTTTATTAACGACTACGTTAATAAAACATTAGGGAAAAGGACTACCTTTAGACTTTATTATAAGTATAGATTATAGGACTCTTGGCCATGCCAGAAATTTCAAATTACATAAGTAAAACATGGAAATAAAGTGGTTATTTTGATTTTTTGTTCACTTTCATCTTCTTGAAGGTAAAAACAGTGAACTAGAAATCCTTACCGCGTATGGTTGTTAGATTTCGAGTAGCAGCAAAACCCGTCTCAAGGTGTTTTACCCGTAGTTATTGGTCGCCGACTCCTCTCCTGCTAGTTTCTGTATTCTTCCTCGAAAGCGTCTCTTTAGATGCTTATTAGCGCTCTACCTAAAACACCTATGAATCATTCAAGATGGAGAGCGTTTTCAGAGTTAGGGCGGGCGGCGGCCTAAGGCAGCCGTCGCGATGTCATGCCATGTGAAATATGACTCTTCCACGAGACTACGGCATTATACTTTGAATGCATTGTAAAGATAATAAGTCTATGAAGATAATTAATATGTTAAGGATTTTTTATAACATTTACAGCCGACTCTCAACAGATCCACAAAAGATACTTAATAAGGATCTTTTAAATTCTGTATCCAACACCTCTTGCACTGAGCAAAAGTGAGGCTTACAATTATCTTTCACTTATACGAAACAGCGAAACAAAAAACATTGTTTAATTAACTTTAAAGAATCTTTTTAAACGCATAGACAACGCAGTACATGTCCCCATTAAGAATCATTCAAGATGCAGAAAGTTTTTCTTGCTAGGGTGAGCGGCGGCCTAGGGCGGCCGGCGCGATGTCGTGCCATGTGTAATATGCCGCGTCCACGACTACGGCAATCATTCTCATTCCGGTAGGGGCAATAACACCTTGCGTCATTTCGCGTCGAGCGCCAACTTGCCAGCGCCACTGCAGTATCTTGCAGCTATATCATTTACTAGTTTCTGCCCGCGGCTTCCGACGCGTTGTGTCTATATAAACGTTAAAAATTTATTTCTAGCCTAAGTGAACTGATTTATGGGATAAAACGTTTTATTCCAGGCCTAGAACAACATCTGAGCAAAAATTTTCCTCAATCCGTTCAGTAGTTTTGGCGTGAAGAAGTAACAAACATCAATTCATCCAACCATCAATCCATCGAAGCATCCAAACTTTCGCATTCATCCAATATCCCCATATTGATATTATACATTCGAAAGTAACTCTTTTTGTCTGTTACCTTTTCAACCCTAAACGGCTACATGGATCTGAATGAAATTTGGCAGGGAGGTAGATGGTATACTGGGGACCGATATAAACTACTTAAAAAGTACGTGTGAAGACGCGGGCAGGAGCTAGTTTCTGCCCGCGGCTTCCTACGTGTGTTCAAAATTGATAAGATCTTGTAGTGCAAAAAGGCTACATTCCTACGAAATACAAAATATCAGATTATCTAGCTTGAGGATAAAAAAGCTTGGGACGGGTTTTGCTCCAACTGGAAAAATAACAACTCACAGGCTAAAGGTTTCTTCGTCGCTTCTTTACTTTAGTCTACATGCCGAAGCGAATGAAATCAAAAATATTACTTGACTTTAATGTACATTAAAATTTAAAAATTTGACCTTGTCTAAATGTAGGTACATTGAAGGTGTATTTATTTATTGCATTGCATCATATTACGGTACATACAAATTTGTCTGAACTAATTGACCTAATTAGAGAATAAAAAAAAATATTAGTAAATAATAAATTCACTCAAAAAAGGGCTCGCCAAAGATCGCTACAAGGACATACGGTCGTATGGAATTTAAGGAAATAAATAATTTTTTAATTTGATTTCGTTCTAAAAGAAAAATAGCCTTAAAATATTATTCCAGAATTTCCAGATCTAAATCAATTAAATCAATATCAATGTAGAATTTCAGTCTCATCCTTTCCGTAGTTTTGTAGTCCTTTCGCCCAAATATCTCAGAACTAAATAAATAAATAATGCTGGACAATTCATACTGCATTATTCTAGCCCAAACTAAGCATAGCTTGTGTCCTGAGTAGGAACTAGATTACTGATATTCTTAATGCACTGCATAGATAGATATTATTTTATTATACATAGAAACCACCCAGAACAAATTGACTGCAGATCGTACAAATATTTATCTCGAGACGGGTATCGAACTCAACCTTCATTGTATATTTGTAGGAAGGATAGGACTACGTTGCTGCCTGTGTGGCGATACCTTTAGGAAAGGTTTACTTTGCCATAGTCCCCTAAAGTATTTATCGTATCTTAAGCTCGTCATGTGTTGGTTTTCCCACAGTTTGTATACCCAGGAATAGACATTAGACCGTCAGTTTATTTAGGTAAGTGAAGTAGGTGTACCGTACATGTGGGCGGCTTGTATGAAATGTGAGTTTGTTGTACAACTGTACGGAACAAGATTTGGGTCGCCGCCGGAGCCTAAAGCTGTGCGTCCTGCGGATCAGAATCGAAGCTTACGCTGCGTACCTACCATAGAAATCAATACATCTATTCCTCGTCTTCCTTCTACTTTTACTTCTATGATGTTACCTATGAAGGTGTCATGTCGCATAAGATGTCTAATCATTATCCCTCTTTTGTTTTGAATGGTGTTCATTAAAAACTTTTTCTTCTCAACTCTATTCACACCTCCTTATTCCTTTACCTTCTCCGTCCAGCTAATCCTTTCCATCCCAATAACCCCTAATTATTAGAGCTAATAAGGAAATTTTCAGGGGAATCTGCCCAATTCACGATCTGTCAAGTAGCGAATCTGCCGAATTACGAAACTGTTTAATCCAGATTCTGTCTTACACCGAACAAAGGATACAGCTGTTGCATCTGAATCGAAGCTTACGCAGCGCAGCGTACGGATTTGTTGCGTTTAATACAACTCAACCAATCCTTACTGCGGACCTACAGCGTGAACTGGATCGACATTATGGCGATATTGATGTTAGCATATTGGAAATACCAACGCTGCATACGCTGCATACGCTCCGATTCCGATATAGTGGACGCACAGCAACGACCTAGAGGTATATCTATCTGAACCGAAGGTGACGAGGAAATTAATTCTGATGATTACTTCGGTAGTCGGACAAAGTGCGGGCTTTCATACGCACACATCAACAACCTTTAGCAGTCCACTGCTGGAAATAGGCCTCCCAGAAAATTACCTTAGTGGCTCTAACAATACCTAATTAGGGGTTAGTGCTAAGGATGGGATGGAAAGGATAAGTTGGACAGAGAAGGTTACTAACGATGAGGTGTAACACCTCATAATGAGGAAGTTGAGGAGAATAGGTTTTTGATGAACACCATTCAAAACAGAATAGGGATAATGATTAGACATCTTATACAACATGACACCTTCATAAGTAATATCATGGAAGAAAATTAGAAGAAAGACGAGGAAGAGGATGACCAAGAATTAGCTAAATGAGTCAGATCACGGAGATAGTCGCTGTCATGTCATATAAAGAAGTAAAAGACATTGCATTGGAGAGTGAAAAGTGGGATATTGCATCATTACAAGAGGCCCTTAAAAGGTTTAATCCTCACGCTGGGCATGCGGGTTGGGGATTGCAGTTCGATGGCAGATCTGTTCTGTAAGGGGCGCAGTTGCACACTTGTTGGCCGATTTCATGAGATTGATTCTAAAAATTTTCCTCGTTCGGCTTCCTCTGTGCATTCGGCTTGAAAAGACATGCGTTCATCCACCCATTCACATAATTATATTTGTAAAGGTCATGTTGATAAATTCCTATTGCCCATAATTTTTAAGGCAACTACTAAGGTGTTCCCAACTAATCTCTAAATTTAATTTATTGCTACGCTGAAATAAGGATCCGAATGACGTCACAAGCCAACAAAATTAAGGTCAACCAGGCCCTACCAGCTCCCTTATATTCGGAAATACAATTAGGGTAAATTAACTGTCTCTGTAAATAACGTTTTGGCCTTTTTGTGACGAGAATAACATAGTCGTCATTATCCGTAGTTAGACTTTATGTGTTGAGGTTTATTATACATATGATTGATTTGCATAATAAACCTCGACACAATGCTTTGCTTGTTATTTTATAAACCGTACACTAAAGAGATATGTATTTATTTATTTACTTATTTATTAAAAAGGGGAATCACTTATAGGCTATTAATATACATTGCAGGATCTTAAGAACTACCACATTTAGGGGACGCGGACGCCGCAGCATGCACAACATTTATAACTCAACAAAACAATAGAATTAAAGGAACACAATAAATGGGTAAGTATATCAGTAAATTAAGGGTTAACATATGGTTACATTATGTAAAAGCTTTACATACGTGTAACTTAATCTAACTTAGAATACTTATAATGTGTTTAACTTGCACTAGCTGTCTCCACGCTTTCAGCAGATGTCTGCCTGTCGAAATATGAAATGTATATGCACGGAATGGGATTATTCTAACTGTATTTATTTTATTATCAAGCCAAACTGGATAAATAAATATATAAATAAAATTTGTTTTTACAGGCACATAATACCTCTACATCATACACAACATTAATAGGAACATAATACAAAATTAAGGACTCAAATCACAGAATAGAAATTAAGATATTTCACGGATAGGTACTACAGCTTTTTTGTAGTATCCTTAATTTCTGATGAAACTTATGAGATCAGAAATTAGCATTAATCTCGGTAGCGAGGGAACGTCTCTATTAAAGGCTCTATGTCGGCTCTCGCAATGACGTGACTCCCGAAAATGTTACACTTGTTCGTCAGACTCAGCGTTACTGTAATTTTACAAATAATCGAAACAATACCAAAATGTATAATGTAAATGTAATGTGTATGTAATATAGATATGGATCTATCAAGATTGTTTGCAACAGTCCGAAGACAGCTCAACTGTTTCATATGTTAATGGTAACATAACACTTCCACTGCCTAAAATGCACATGAACGTCTTCTACTAGCTCTACCAGCGCGGCGCGCTCCTTCGTGTCGAACAACAGAGACTTGGCAGTAAATGCGTTATTATTCTACAACCTACGAGAGCCAAACTGGCCAATATCTTACCTCTGTCCTCACAGCAAGGTCTTCTTGTTGGATACCGATATTCTGCAGATTTACGGCTATCTAACATTGAGGGTGAACAGAATTCTGATTCAGTGCGGAGATAATTTCTCAATTGGGTTTGATTAATTTGATTTTCTTGTTAACTTATCTTGGGGCTGTTTGTATAAATGCTTACTTAGGTACCTCTTTGTTGAAGGCTTGTTTCTGCCCACCGGCTTTACTCACCTGAATATAACTTCGCTATAGCATTTCGGAAATAATGTACTTAATAGAACTGCGAGTGAAATATTTATTTGATTGGGGCAGAAAGTAGCATTAAAAAATACATATTTCTTGATAATAGCATAAGTACATGTATTTGACACGAAACTTGTATGTACTTTATAATAATAATAATTAGGTAATATTACGTAGGTAATTTTTCGACTTTTTTCAAAATATTTCAAAAAGTATGTATGAAAATATGTATGAAAATACACCACTCGGTAAGGTAGCCCTCCCTTTTGAAAATTATCCCCGCCCCCTTTTATCAATTCTTAAAAAAGTGTGCAACTTACAGACTTCTATATAATTTTCCTATAAAATATAGATCCATATCTACAAACGCTACATTCGACTTCTTTCAAAATATTTCAAAAGTATGAAACCTACAGAAATTTCAAATACTGTTTTGAAGGTATCGGTATACCTTTCATTTGATACCCCACTTGACATTGTAGGTCTCTTTTAAAATTTCGACATCACAATTTGTACTGAAAATTTTCTGATTAATTTTTAATTTATTTATTCTTTTTTCTGTACAAGCGCGCACGAAATGTATTACTATTTTCAATTTCACGTTTTTTGCTGCTGTAGTTGCTAAGATATTAAAGACGGAAAAAAGGACAGAAAATGCGATGCCATAAGGGGTTTCGAAACCGATCTCCGAACTTCGAAAACCTAAAAAAACAGTTCCTAATCACAGGCAAAGGGAGTAGATGCAGCATGTTGTGCTGCATACTTACTTGCAGATCATACAAACATTTGTCCCGAGACGGGAATCGCACCTACAATCTGCGTTCAAAGCAAAACTTCATCCACTGTGCTACAATCTGCATCAGACAGAGGCAAGTGAGTTGTTTGAGTTATTTTCTATTTCAAAAGAAGTAGGCACCACCTATATAGGGAAATTGAATTTGCTGATATAACCACAGATTAGGTAATGTTACTTCGGTATAACTATGTAGGTCATGTGGCGAGGGGATAGGCTACCTACTTAGAGTACGTAGGTACAGGTCTGCGACATGCAAGGCGACATGGAAAGAGGTTAAAACGTACACTTTTAGAGTCTTGTTATGCTAACAAGTGTTGATATTTGCTAGCAGGTACCGTCAGCAGACAAAATTTTATTTAGAATAAAAAAAAGTTATAAAGCTGGCTTAATAATCATTAACGTTGGCAAGTTAAAAGAAGTTTCTTAGGTTATTAGATTAAAGGCGCATCGCTGAGGATTTCCTGTCAATATTTTCCACCTTCTAGGTTTATTGTTTCCTGTTTCTTGATTTACCATCTTTTAAATTTAAGCCGAAAACTCGCTAACAATGGCCCTCGTCCATGGTTGCTTGGTTCAACTTGCGGCAGCCAGTATCCACAGTCTTTTATCATCATTCCACTTAGCAGGAGGGCGTCCCACAATGCGTTTATCTAGTCGCAATCTCCACTTAAGGACAGTTTTCCGGTCTTCGGGAGATATGAACACTGCCAGTTGTCTTCTTTCTGGACTGGTTTCCGCAATTAGGCCAAAAATGGGCCCTTTTTGCGTGTCGGGTGCTAGTCTAACCTCCCGATGTCCTCCAGGAAAGCCAGCAGCTCGCTGACGCCGGTGCATGCCTCCCTAGGCGTCCTTGGTGTCCCGAGGAAGTGTGTAGGTGCTTGTTAAGCATGCAATGTCCTGTGACAATACCGACGATTTGCCGGAGTTTGTCAAGTTTCAGATTGAGGAGTTTTTGGGAGAATCTCGGGTTTAAAGCTGGCAAGGTCTCTTCGACTGCCTACAATCCGGAATACTTGCGCAGTAGTCTTGGTGTTGTTTGACTGTACGTTGGCGGATCCATGAGCGGACTTGACAGAATGGTAGGGGAATTATTGGTTCGGGCCCTGCCGGTTGCCACTCTGAACCTCTCCTCGCCAGTGCATCAGCTTCGTCATTTGACTGTTTTAAAGTAGGCCAAAAAATGTGCAAGCACCTTTATTATTTAAACTAGTTTAGCTTATGTAATAATTTTAGAGTAAGCGCCATCATTGCCTTGTATAATTAATAAGTTCTATTTGATTATTTTCTTTGTTGTTAACACTCTTTTTGCCTGAAAAACTGATTTTTACCTAGTTCAAGCACACGCATTTTTTAATTACATTAGAATTTAAGGATAACTTCTTTGCTATTCTTTCCTAAGTTATATTGAAAAAATTATTTTATTTATTTTATTTTATTTCCTCTGTATCCTTTGTATTCTTTTATCCATTGTAGAGTGATTCTATTGGACTTACTTGTTCTAGCAGGTGGTGGCTTACTAGTTCTAACACTGCCACTTCAGCTTGCTGATTCTTTGAGCTATTTGATGACTACTATTATTATAAGAGCTGTATTTGCGGACGGTACCAGAGGCTGTGCTAAATTCTCCGCGTTCTAAATGTTACGCCTCAAGATATTAACTTTGCGAGCAAATGAGTTTTGCATCTGATTTTCTGGTGGCCTTGAGATTTGAGGATAGAAGAGGATCGCAAGACATTTTATTGAGGTTGTGAATGAAATGAAAGTAGTGAAAACTTTCAAATTCTTGCTTTATGTAGACTAGGTAGAGTCCACAGAAATATATTTAGACAGAAGTAAAGAGTTCGCCGATTTTCATTGAAACCGATCATGTTACATTTTGCAAAGGTACTTTGGCGTCACGAGTATAATTAGTGATACAAAATACAAAAATACAAAATGTATATTAATCATTCTCTCTAAACTCTCTTTAAAATTTACATTGTACATTGTTCAGTGTTCGAGACCTCCTTTTAAGTATATAAATACCTGTATTAGGAGGTAACGCTTTTCCTTATCATACTAGCGACGTAAAACACTAAAACACTAAATTACACAATTTACTTTTTTGGTGGTGTTTGAACAGTTAATTATTGAACAACAAGGCAGTTTGTTTTTATAACCTGACGTCTCACGTAGAAGCAGTCGGGAGCGGACAGAATTTCGTAAGGCCCCTCTTTTTGGCACGCGATGTAAATAATCACTTGCTTCTACAGTCTGACGAATTTTGTCGTATGCCATCTTAAAAGCCGCCTATATGAATGGAAGTAGTATTGTATGTTATATATTTTTATAGGTAACGTAATATATTATTATACATATGTAGTATTATCTATGTAGGCTAAGGATTCAATCTTTTTTCTGTATATGCACACGAACCCACTATGACAAACTTGTCTCTCTCTCTCCCAATAAGGTTTGCTGGAAGAGAACTCTTTTTAGGGTTAAGCTCGCCTTCGCCATAACCTCTCTAATTGTAAGTTTTACATGTATTTGTTTTATTAGTGCAATAAAGAATTATGAATTATGAACTAGGTATGATGTGCTGAATTCTTATAACTCCTTTTAGATTTATGATCTGAATTAGAGCAGAGGGAGCATTTTGTTGCATTGTAATTATTGTTTAATCACAGTTAACTGGAGCATCCAGCTATAGCTTGGAACAACAGTAGTTGTTGCTGCATAACTAAATCAAGAGACTGCATCTTATCTTAGCCCGCTAGATCCCACTGTTGGGCAAAGGCCTCACTTCCCTCCTTCCATGGGTCACGATCTAAGCCTCCTTCTTTAACATGGCTCTGCATCATTATGATGTAGAGTTATAAAAGGTGGACCCATATGTAAATATGGGATTTTTCCTCGATTAAAAGTTAATTCCTAATTTTAAATTATGTAAACCATACGAAAAATTGCTAAAAATATAAAAAAAAGTATGCAGTTTTTATTATTTCATAAATTGAGCCCATTGCTCTTCTCACGACTTTTCTTTAAATGTATCGAATTTGGTCATCTACTCTCTCTACATCTAAAAAAACCACCCTGTATAACAGGAGAATATCAAACATCACAAAGTCATGTTATTAAAACCCTGTTTAAGAGGCGAACTTAGCAGATTGGTTGTCAAACTAGGCCTAGATCTCAGTACTCACGGGATCCCCGTGGTAAAAACTCGAATTACATAAAATTAAGGCTGATTTTAGTCTTACGCCGACGGCACGCGTACCGTCAGCGCTGATGTCCGAGATATATGGACTTCTAGGAAGCGTTTTTAAATAACGCGTAGCTATCAGCGCGCACGGTGGTCAGCGCTGATAGCTACGCGGCCGTACGCGTCGCGCGTCGGCCTCGCGTAGCTGTCGGCGCTGACGATCGCACGAGCGCCTCTGCGTTCAGTGAGCGTTCTTGTGTCGAGCGGAGCGGACGTCGTCAGGGCGTACAATCATGGCAAATCGCGAAGTGGATACAGGTCGAGTTATCGATGAGGTACGCCTGAGGAAGGTATTGTGGGATGCATCCGATCCACTCTACAAAAATAAAGATGCAAGAAACAAAGCCTGGGAGGATATTGTGGACGCATTGTTCGAAAATATTTCAGGAGAAGAAAAACAACAACTTGGTTTGTTTACTTTCTTATTTTATTATCTGAATACCTACACTACAGGACAAAGCCTTTTCAAGTTAAAATATACACGAGTCTTGCCAGGGCACGCTTCCAATAGGGCTCACGAAGTACTCGGCAAAATGTTCTCGCAGAGCGTGTCCAGACCTGTTCGTAGGTACAGTTGGCAAGTCCACCATACCCTCAATTGTAAGTGTGTCTTCAATACGATAACCATCTCGAATTCTTATAAAGTTATGCAATACGCAGCATGCTTTAACTATTTTCTTTGTAACATCAAAACTCACATTAATAGGTGTATGAAACACTCTGAACTTGTTTGACATGATACCAAATGTCGATTCTATGTATCGTCTACTGCGGCTCAGTCTATAATTAAATATTTTTTTCTTGTGGGTCATATTGGATCGTGCATATGGCTTCAGAATTTTATTTGATATTCCAAACGCACCATCACCCACAATTACATGTTCAACTGGAGTATTTGTTCCAGGCAGTGGCTTTGGTCCTGGAATATTTAAAGTGTTTTGTTCAAGGCTCTTGTATAGTGTACTGTTTTGGAATATAGTCGAGTCCGAGTTTTTTCCATATGATCCAATGTTTACATATGTAAAACAATAATCTGCATCGCACATAGCTAGAAGAACTATGGAGTAAAAATGTTTATAGTTGTAGAATATTGATCCACCACCGGTTGGATTTACGATTCGGATGTGCTTGCCATCAATAGCTCCGATGCAATTTGGAAAGTTGGTCTTTTGTAGAAAACCGTTAGCAATATTTTGCCACATATCAGGAGTATTTGATGGTATTCATTCATCGTGTAGCGTTTCCCATATAACTTTACACACTTCGTCCACGATCTTACTGATTGTTGCGATTCCCATCCTAAATGAATACTGCAAATCTGTATATGTTCGACCCGTAGCAAGAAATCTGAAAAAAAAGTTTTTGTTATTTCAGGAAAACTGGTTCAACAAAGGTGGAAAACAGCCCGGGACGCGTTTTTTAGAACAAAGAACGCAGTTAAAAAAACGCCCTCTGGAAGTGCTGCTCCAAAATACAAAAAGTACATCTATTATGACGAATTAAGCTTCCTAGCTCCAACAGTTGAGAATGAAGTTGATGAATCACTGAATGACTCTTCCCTTCCCTCACCCTCAGTAAATATAGATAATACATTGGATAGTATGGGGTCTTCAGAAAATACTCAAGATTCTGAGCAAGTTTTTTCAAACACTCAACACAGTGAGCAGATTGACCGTGGTGTTGATTCAGCATCATCACAAAAACCTTGGTTGGAAAAGAGAAAAAGAAGGGCCCCGAAAACAAATCCAGAAAGTTCTCCATTTGAAAAAGAATTATTAACTTTATTAAGTAACCAAACCCCAGATCTTGCCGCTGACGACCTGGCTTTTTTCGCTTCTTTGGGTCCAATTTTAAAAAGTTTTGATGTAGGACAAAAGCTGGAGTTTAGATCGAGAGTGCTACGAGAAGCCATGGATATTCGAAATTACAACAGATCAAATAGCTCAAATAGCTCTTACTCCAACGACGCAAGATATGCATCATCATCATACAATTATCAGACTCCAGCTTACCCAGAGTACGAAACCAACAATGCGAATCCTGGTTACTCTGGTTATCAAACAGCGAGACTTACTGATGAATAAATAATTATATGTGTTCAATTACTTATTATAATTTTTTTTTAATCTGTCCTTATGAAACATTATAATAATAAATATGTTGTTCTTTTACTTTACTATAATTAAACATAATGATAAAACGAGTAAATATGTTTTTTTCTTACCTTAAAGTCACCATTAGTCGTTCAATCGGTGGTATAGGTACACGTCGTAAGCTGCAATGGACCAGTTTATCCTGTATCTTTGCCAGTAATTCGTCAAAAGTTCTAGTTGACATTCGAAAGTAATTAAAGAATTTACTTTCGTCAACCCTCAAACTGTCATATAACAAGACAAAGTCTCCTGCAACGGCTCTCTGCTCAATTAATGGATGAACATAGAGTCTTCGTCGCCGCCGGTTTTTATTTTTTTGGGATAGATAGTACAAAGCAGCAATAATTAATACACTCCGCATTTTGGTCGTCGTCTGTACAGTAAGGCGGTCAGTACGATACTAAAACGAGCCACGCTGAGCCTCAGCGCTGAAAAACTACGGGCTGAGCTATGAGCGCTGACGGTGAGCGTGAGACTAAAATCAGCCTAAACATTAATTCTTTAGTTCCTTGAATGTGAAAACAAGATTACAAAAAATAATTACGATAAAAAAAAAATATGAAAGTGCACTGTTGCGCACATAATTTGGTTTGGTCTTTGCGGTCTATTCAAATGATTTATGTTTTGATCCCTTGTAAATATGTAATAACTTGATTTTTGCGCTTACGTCGTTCCAAATCTCTCTGTCGCTCATATGAACGCGAAATCTTATGCCTATGCGGAATGCGCCCTCTTAATCTTGCCACTCCAGTTATTTCTACCCTCTAGTACGCAAAGGGAAAGTCGTAATTAAGAGAGCCTGGTTAATTATGATTTGGAGCAAACATTTATTTTCCCGAGAAAATGGCCGCAGAAGAAATAAGCGAGATGTGGTTGTTTCGTCAACAAATCCTTGATTTGTATGACTTCCGGGCTTTGCCAAATTGCACTTGACGTGGTATTTTCATAGAATTTTCAATTTACATTTACAGGTTAAAAGTTTGTGAGGATGTGTTTGTGCGCGAGTATCGCTAAAACAACTGAACAAATCGTGGTAAAACTTTGCAGAGAGGTAGTTCTTAATTTGACGCGATTGATTTATTCCTAATAAGACGCGGGCTGCGCGTGAAAAGTCAGAATAATTATAAATTAAATTGGACCTTAACTTTGCTTTTCCGATTGCGACTTTTTAATAGAATATGTCGAGAACTCACAAAACTTTCAAAACATAAAAGTTGTATGAACTTTTCCTAAACATCTTTTTAAAAGTCCCCACGAGGTTTCTGGAGCCGGTTTGAATCCAGGGTCTATTTACAAACTTAAACCGTTCATAATAAATGTAAAAATGCCACAGAAATTGGAGGCCTTTGCGTTCAAATAAGTATTTAAATACGTTCGTAAAGCTTTATTCGTGAAAATCCGCATTACGAAAGGTAAAACCCTAAAGGACCTCGAAAGGTATTGATATAACGAGATCCCTTTTGGCGGGAAGCGCGAATAGTAATAAAATCTGAAATATCGTCGATAATTTCAAACGTGACGCGTTTTGGAGGAGTTTACTGTGGTGAGTCACGGATAAACCGGTTAGGGTGTAAGTAAATGGCAACGTACCAATAACGCACAGAGGAAAATGGCGGAGCTCAGGCAAAAATGGCAGAAATTCATTAAAGAAATCTAGGTTGCGTTTTTGTATGACATATCTTTCCTACCGCGAGTACTTAGTTAGCACGGGCTCCTGCCTGTGGGTTCGCACACTTTTTTCCGGGATTGAAAATACCTTATTTTAGCAGTCCGCAAATTACTTACTGTCAGTGAACGGAAAAAACAGCGTTATTTTCGTTTTTTCGTCAATGAACGGAAATGAAAGTTTTTCGGAAAGGAACGTTTTTTTCGTCAGTGAATGGAAAAAGCAGTATTTTTTCGTTCAAGCAGTGAATGAAAAAACACTGCTGTGTCCTTTTTAATTATTCAAGGTAACACAAGTTAACTAATATTTGTCGTTCGCGGGGAATGAACAGAATGAAATATCGCGATCGCTCACAACGAAATCAAACGGTGATCGATTATTCGATTAATAGTTTAAATCGGAATTAATAGTTTAAGTCGCACTTTTTTGGAGTTTCGAGATCGGTTTCGAAACCCTTATGGTCTCGCTCTGCTTGTTTGTCCTCTTTTTTTGATACTTCAGCAACTTGCGCAGCCATTAACTTAAAATAAAATAATAGGTAATACATTTCGCCCGCTTAACAGATAAAAAAAAATTTAGTTTTAGTACAAAGTGTGATGTCAAAATTTTAAATGAACTACAAGAAACAAACTACAAGATCAAATAATATAAAGTCAAAGAAACAACCGTTCCTTCCCCCTATCACATAAGTTTGCAAAGCGATTTATCTAAAATGTGGGTACCTACTATTTTAAGGTATCCATTAAATAGCGGTCTCTAACCGGTACCTATACTTACTTAGTATATATTTGACAAACGTTAGAAACCCTCGGCGCACTTGACGGATCTTGTTTTATTTAGATATAATATTTTTTTAATATGTTAATTTCAAGTACAAGAAAGTTTTCATTCTTAGATTCAGAAGAAGACGAAGTCAGTAAAGTTAAACATTAATGTTATTGTGGAAAGTAATTCCAAGGCCTTACATCATATTTTCCCTCTGCGGCATGACGCCAGTATTAAATCAAACACCGCGACTCAAAGCTAATTTGGAAAAATCGCGCTTCGTTTTATCGGGTTTTTTATTAACCGAAATTTTTAATGGAACGGTAGAATAAATATATGAAGGTGGTGAGTGGTAGTACTTTGGTATTTGAAACATTTTGAAAAATAGTTAAAGCTTCATTGGGTCACAGAAATTCAAAGCCACGAGTCCGATTGACGATATCGAAACGTGATCGTGACGTCTCATTTTTTCCGTAGGATTTGGTACAGCGAATCTATCATGCGGATAGGAAAAAAACAAATCCCATACAAAACTGAGACGTCACGATCACTCAGGGCTCTGGTCTGTCTTCTTTATTTATTTATTGTAGGTACTTAATTTCGCGGACAGACTGTTCGCTACTATACAGACCGGAAAACTCCAGTTTACGCATGTTTTCTGGACCTGTCCAAAGCCTTCGATTTGGTGTCCTACGATGTGCTCTGGCATAAGATGAGAACGGAGAACTCGCTACCGAAAGAGGTTATTAAAGTTTTTCATTATTGGTACAACAATCAAATGAATACTGTGAGATGGGTAGGCACAACGTCTGATGCGTATAGACTAAATTGCGGAGTTTGGCAGGGCGGCTTGACACCCCCGCGGCTCTTTAATCGACTGGACTGATCGAGGGGCTGGGTAGCGCCTGGGTGGGCTGTTCTATTGACGGCACCTTTATTAATAACTTAAGCTCCGCCCACGATATGGTGCTTCTAGGTCTCTCGATCAATGCTGTAAGGAATACCAAGATATGTGAGGAATATGCAGGGACTCAGGTACAATGTCCAAAAAAGTGAACTTCTGTTTTTCCACCCGAAGGAATAGAAGGTGTCTATCATACCTCTTGTATTCCATAATGGGGTGGAATTGCCAAGAGTAAAGCGCTTTAAGTACTTGGGTCACTGGGTTACAGAAAACCTCTACCATGACGAGGACATAGAGAGGGAGCGTAGAGCGTTGGCTGTCCGTCGCAAGATGTTGACCCGTAGGTTTGCACATTGCACGGGAGCAGTAAAGGTCACTCTATTTAAGGCCTGCAGCCAGTCATTTTACACGTGCAGTCTGTGGGTCGGGTATAGTAAGCAGGCAGTCAACGCCTTACGCGTCCAATACAACAATGCTTTTAGGGCGCTGGTGCAGCTGCCCAAATACTGCAGCGCATCGGGCATGTTTGCTGATGCTCAGACAGACGGGTTCCATGCCATCATGCGGAAGCGAGCTGCATCGTTGCTGCGCCGCATTCACTATTTTTTCTGCATAATCATGAAAATAGTTTCAGCATAGGAAGTAAAAAGCTCGATTTTTTCATCCATGTAAAAAAAAAAACGTTTCAAATTGTGACGTTTAAATTCGATCGTTCGTACCCACCGCATTGCGCCGATCGATCCGACCGCGGACGCAAGCATGCAGATCGCCGCGCGATCCTTACTTGTTCCTTACCTCTGCAACTTGGCCGGGTTATACCACGTACAAACGTACGCTGAGGTAGATTGGATCTCTTAGGATGTTCTGATTAGTTTTTTGTTCTTGTAGTTTTTTCTGGAGGTTTTGCAGACTTGTAAACGTGGAACATTAGTATAGATATACTTAGTTTGGTGCCGCGGTTTAATGAAACTCCAATAATTTTTAACTGAAAACTTTTTCTGCAGGTCCTGCCTATTTGAAGTCTTAATTCCATAATGGTTATCTATTTAGGTAACTTTAGGTACTTAGAACTTTATAAGATCATAAGTAATTAATGAATCAGAATAAAAAAAGAGGTTTATGAACTGTAATAAAAATAATAAACCCAATTAAACTGCAAAAAGGTTTTAGCTTTTCAGCTAATAGTGTTTTCGGCTGCCTCTTAGGCATTTATTTGGCTTGAACAAAACTTTGCATTTGGAATTCTTGTCAGATTATTGTGTTGGTAGCACGGATTTTCATTTAGAAGTTGTAAACTTAATTTTATTAGGTTGGCAGTGTGCGACTTTTAGTTGGTTTCTGTGCCAAAAAGGATTTGCTCATAAATCCCGTTATGCCCGTTGTAAGTATATACCTACTTACAAAACAAATCATTGCCTTTTTCGAGCCTACTTAGAATAAAATAAAATCTAGGCTCTAGCTCTAAAGCAGGGTTCACACTATCAATAAATCTTGCAGAACTTTAGATATGACTGTACCGTTGACCTCACCCCGGTTGTGCCGATCTGCCCTCCCATCGAATTTAGGGAAGTGGGGGAACAGAGAGTGCACTTTCTATTCCCAGTTTTTATTATGTTCTGCACACATAAATAGTTGTAATGTATGATAGGGCCTTACCTCCTAATACTGTTATTTTTATACTTAAAAGGAGGTCTCTATTAATAAACGTTTTGTATTGGAGGATGAAAAGAGTTATGGTTTGGGGGTTGTGGTAGATGATGCTGGTTGATCCCTAAACTGCCCTTTGAGCTTGGTAATTGGTATGGTGCTTGGTTGGTGGTCAAGGAAAGTCGCTGGTGTGGTATGGTACGGACTATATTCACAAGACACGTTATTTATGGTAATTTAAACTCCTGCCGCCAACTTATGGAATAAATGGTAAATGGTACGAAATGGTTATAATGGTATTATTGATTTGAACCCGCGACGATGGCGGTCGATCGCGAACTGAGTAAGTTTAGGTAACCGCGAGCAAATACGCATTCAACTGCAAGCGCAGCTAAACGCATATCTGCTGCGTGGTCGGTTTACCCGAACATACTCCCGACAACGAGATGAGGATGCTGTGGTTTGGTGCATGATGGTGATACATAACAACTTCATCTTAAATATGTCATCTAATACAACAAACGTTGTTGATAAAATACAAATTGGTATAAAGCAAATATATAAAAGCACATTGGTCTTAATCTGAATAAACATAGAATATCTAAAAGCTAACTAGTAAAATGGTATAAGTAAATTAATAAATAAACAAGTGGTATAGTATAAACTGTAAATTAACCCTATCACTAAAATATTGTCTCTTCCATAAAACCGTTATTATTTAAACGATTAGCACAGTGAGTCCTTCTAGGCATTCTGGGTGCCTATTTAACTCACTAGCACAAACACTTCAACTGGTGGTGGTGCACTGGTGAGCCTCGGCGGAGCGGAAGTTTCCGCAAACTCCTGTTGACGGTGACTTCCGCGTCGACGCCGAGGTCTGGAGAGCGCGGCGGCGGCGCTCCGCAGCAGGTGCCCGCCGGCAGCAACGTCCGCTCCTCCACATCCATGCTATTACAGCGCTCACTACGCCCACTAAAGTGGTAGAGCAGATGGCGTAGTAGTGGATGTTATGTTGATTTGGTTGAATAGGTGGCGAATGGTGATAGTGTAAAGTCATTGCCTTTGAGGATAAGCTCTTAGCTGGTGGTAACGACCCCACTGCCACTCAGCTGGCGTTTGGTAACTTGGTCATTGCACATTATCTTTATTGTGTACACATCACAACGAAAGAAAAAATGCTGAGATAATATTTGCGCAAGTACCATCTTGGTATTTACTTGGTGAGGTACTAACGGTAATTCGTAGAGTTGATAGCTTTCTCTGGCTAATAGCTGGAATATGATTTCTATTATAATGACGAATGTTTTGGTAGCCTTGACCTTTAAAAGCTTGGTGTTGCATTGGATCTAGTACCTACTTTAAACCCGACACCGTCCATGCGACCGCGTCGCGCGGCGTCGGCTGCGTCTAGCGTGGATATTATAATGTTGAGCTTCCTGGAACTCGCGCTGGCCTCTAAGGATAATATTACAATGGTATTGGTTATGAATGGTAGGGCATAACTTATCTAAATATTTTGGTCGGTAATTTCTTTGAGTTGGTTCTGCTTTGGTAGCTGGTTCATCTTCTGGTTTTTGGTCAACTTTTGGTAAATATTGATTATTTTGGTTTTTAGGTAGAACCGGTGAATTGATGATTGGGCTTTTATGCAGACCGTTTATGGTTATTGGTGTCACGGCCCGCACTAGGTCCTCATAAAATTCATTGTATTTGTTTGTTTTGATTGTCAGCAATTTAGCGTCGTTCAACTCGTGTAACTCGTGGTGAACTGGTTTCGTGTTGGTAGGTATTGTTGTTGTGATGCAACTATATTTATTTGGTAATTGGTCTATATTCAATGATGAATTTTGTTCATAGACATCTGTGTTGGTTTGGCATAAGGGAGTATGGTAATTGTTTTGGTTTTGCTCTTCGCTTTCTGAAAAATTAAGCAATTTATCCTTATGGCGCAGAACGATATTGCAATGGTAATGGGTTTCATAGTGCCGCAGAGGAGCCATCCTAGCTGCGTCTGCTGAGCGATTGGTAGCTCGTCAGACTCTGCTCTTAAGATTCCTCCTAACATTATTTTGCTGTAAACGTCAGCCCCAAAAAGTAGGTCTACTGGTCGACTTACATTAAATTCTGGGTCTGCTAATTTTATACCATGGATATGTTCCCATGATGGTATAGGTAGTGACTTATTTGGTAGGTTCGAAATCAAGCTGTCCATAATTATGACGTCGGTATTGAAAGAAAACTGGTCATAGATCGAATGCGTTTCTATGGTAATCATTCCACTTGCGTTATTTTGGCTTTTACCGACGCCATATATTCTGCCCTTGTATTCACTTCTCTTCAACCCCAAGATCTGAGCAGCACGCTCATCTATGAGAGACACTTGACTTCCTCCGTCTATTAATGCTCTCATGGTGTGTTTAGTGCCGTCGACTCCCGAGATATGAACCATGGCGGTTGCCAAAAGTATCTCGGTTGTGTCTTCCCATGATGCGTGCGAAGATCCTAACATTGGTTCGATCTCCTCTTTTTCATTGGTAGTCATGAAAGTAGGTTGATGGTGAATGTGAATATAGTTTAACTAGTGCGTCATGAAGCAAAGTATTGTGAGTACCTAAGCACTTGCGACATCGCTTTGTTGACGAACAGTTTTCGCTAGAATGGTATATTAGGCAGTTAAGGCAATAATTCAATTTGTTGATTTTATGTAGTCTTTGCTCGGGCGTTGACGCTAAGAATTGCTGACAATGCCATGAACCGTGATCGAGGTTACACACTCCACAGGACGTTGACCTAGATACATGGAAAGCATTCATATTTGATTTATTTTTGTAATCATTAAATGGTCGATCCTTTTGTTCATTTTGGTTATGGTTTAGTTTTTGGTACTGGTTGGAGATAGATGGTTGTTGTTGTTGTTGGTTAGTCTGGTCGGTTGGTTCGGTTTTACGACGGGCCGCTTCTAAAGCCATAAACTTGGATTCTAAGAATCCCAGGAACTCCTGTAAAGAGGGAAGTGCCCTGGGATTTTTCACCAATTCCAAGTACTCCGTGAAAGAAGTGTTGTCCAGCTTTTGTGCTAATAGATGCACTAGGAGTAGGTCCCATGTGGTTATGTCGACACCTAAGTTACAGATACCATGAAGACATTCGTTGGTAACGTCATGCAGATTTTTCATTAAGTCGTAAGATTGGTGTTGCATGGTAGGAAAGTCGAGCAGAATGTTGACGTGCGAGGTAAAAATTAGTTTTTATTCCCATAGCGACGATTAAGAAGCTCCCAACACGCTTCGTAATTCTCCGAACTGATTGGTAGATGGTAGATCAGCCGTTCAGCTTCTCCTGTCACCTTACTCTTCAAAAACTGCATTTTCTGGGCGTTAGTCATAGAGGGGTTGCTATGGACAGCTTCGGTGAAAAGATCCTTGAAGGATACCCAGCCCTTGTAGTTCCCATTAAAAATAGGAATGTCAATTTGTGGGGTAGATTTTTCCCGATGAGATACCGACCACATTTTGGTGTTGATGGCTTTCTTAGTTTGAATAAAAATGCTCTCGTAATCAGTAAAATCCTCCTGGTACTGGCTATCTTCATTACCGTTCTCTCCTTCTATTTCCCAATGTAAATTATCTATAGCGAACCAACGAGATTCCAGGGACTTCAATGCGTCCTCGAATTCCCATTTCTTCTCTAACTCGTCAGTTTTTATGCTCTTGAGGGTCCTCATGAAGGCCTTCATATTTATTTTCTGCTTTCTTATCAACTCTTCCAGTATGTTGGTTTTCGCCATTGTAGCCAAGGATCTCCCTACTGGTTTGGGGGTGCTTGGCTGAGGAGTAGCTGGTCGAGCTGACGTACCTGGTTGGCTCGCCTCCGCTACTGGTACACTTAGGCTACTTGGTTGCGATATTGGTGTTCTCTGCTCCAACTGGTCAATGGTTGTCTTTATGACGCTTTTAGCGACCGTGTATACTTCTCGGGCTGTTTCGTAACAGCCTTTTGTGTAGTAAACATGGCCAGGTTCCGCTAACTTACTTATTTTACTATGGTTATTGAGGTACGTTGACCAATAGGTCTCCAAAAGGTCATTCTTACGCTTACAATAGTCAAACGTCTTTCTTTCCGCTCCAGCTTTCTTGAAATTAGCCAGCAGCTGTTTTATTGCTTCGTAAATCTCAGTTTGGTTGATGAAAAGGTTATCCATGGTGTAGAATAGATAGGTAGATATTACAAAGCAATAAAATTAAATGGTTTGGTCTGACCTTATTTTCTGCAACCTGCGTCTGTCCTCAATTATCACTGCAATCCGATGGTATGGTCTCACTTCACTGTATCACTTGGTAGGGGCTGGTAGGTTTTGTCGAAGGACCATGAAAAGGGTATGGTTTGGGGGTTGTGGTAGATGGTGCTGGTTGATCCCATAGGTCGCTGGTTCAGATCCGGCTCGAAGGACCATGAAAAGAGTTATGGTTTGGGGGTTGTGGTAGATGATGCTGGTTGATCCCTAAACTGCCCTTTGAGCTTGGTAATTGGTATGGTGCTTGGTTGGTGGTCAAGGAAAGTCGCTGGTGTGGTATGGTACGGACTATATTCACAAGACACGTTATTTATGGTAATTTAAACTCCTGCCGCCAACTTATGGAATAAATGGTAAATGGTACGAAATGGTTATAATGGTATTATTGATTTGAACCCGCGACGATGGCGGTCGATCGCGAACTGAGTAAGTTTAGGTAACCGCGAGCAAATACGCATTCAACTGCAAGCGCAGCTAAACGCATATCTGCTGCGTGGTCGGTTTACCCGAACAGAGGAATTATACTGCTAATAGTTTTGCAATCTACCCTGTTTAGTTTTGTTATTTGTCGGTTTGTTATTACATTTGTTTGTACCCATCTATCTTAAATTATGTTAAATAGCACTATTATATAAGAAATTAAATTACCTATGCCTACACATAAGTACCTAGGTCTTAGAGGTAAATTATTTACGAATTACTTATTCTCATTGTAAATGAATGAGTTTTTATGAGAAATAAAGATTCTTTAACTAACCCCATATGGATCTTTGTTGTCCGAAATAAAAGGATTTTATTTTATTTTATTTATTTAACCTCATTTTGTATTTGTAAATAGTCTCCGTTGAGACCTACCGCCGCCGCCGCCGTGGCAGAAACCGGGCAAGGAGGAGGAATACCACGGACATAATTGGTACCGAAACACAAAATACAGATTGACCTACATATACTTTACTCACTGTTCACCAGTGAACAGTGAGTAAAGCTTAGGAGCAATCCTTGCGCTAGAAAATGACCCAAACGCAAAGTATGCTGTAGTAGGCGGCGCTTGTAAACTATGCTGGCTACGAGTTTAATTCGCAAGGCGACAGGCGGTAGCAATTGGAGGGCGTCGTAGAAAATGCAGTAAGCGACTTACACGTTGAACGAAAATTTAATCTCAAATATCGTGGGAATCAATTCAAAAAAAATAATATTATATAAAGATTTCTTATTATACATAGAAAATACCCAGAACACCTGAAACAAATACATACAACGTAGATCGTACAAACATTTGTCCCAAGGCGGGAATCGAACTCGCCACCTCCTGCGTCGCAGGCGGACCTTCGCCCGCCGCGCCACATCGATCGTCGATCTCTGCACTACTGCTGAGAATATCAAAGCCAAATGATCAATGTTGCATGCTGCATTATAGAGAACATCATGTGCTCTTTAAGATATTGCAGCATAAACTTGGTTTGCTAGTAAACCCCACTTTATGAAGATCATTATTTTAAACCTACTAAGTAGATAGTGTTGTCCGATGGAAGCACGGCCGCATCGGCTAGTTTCACACTCGTAAATCCTACTTATACAGCCTTATAAAGCCGAAAGTTTGTGAATTTTATTTAAGATCTCCAAAACTACTGAGCTTAGAAAATGAAATTTGAAGTACATTTAGAACATAGCCTAACTTAGATAATAGGCTACTTATTATTATTGAAATACGCGTGCGAAGCCGCGGGGAATCTAGTCACTACATAAAACAAAGGCCCTCCGTACGTCGCCTCTGTCTGTCTGTCTGACTGAACGCGATAAACTCAAACAAAACTCAAAACGTACAGCAATGAACGATGTGATTCACGGAAGGCTTGGGTTTGTTTAAATTGGCTGAAATATGACTATGATTATTGAAAAATTTTAGAAAAAATCATGCCGACTGGGAGCTTTGCTGGCGTGCGCTGCGTAAACTAAAAGAGTTTTATGTCAACAATTTCGAATTATCTTACAAAATCTGCTGCTCTGCTATCCGTGCCGGGGCGGTTTGCTCGTAAAAACGAATTACTACTGTAAGAAAAAACGAACTAGCAATAACTTCTCTATAATGAGCGCAGAAGTAATTTTACTTAGTAAAGAGCATGTAGTTTGCATAGTTCACTGAAGCGAAGCGAACGTAGGCGCTCTTTCTCAGGTCTCGGCTATCTGTTATCTGATGAAATTATTATTAGAGATTTAGATTTATGGACGATGTTAGAATTAGAATAGTGTTTCTAATGAAGTGGTTACCTGCCGTGTTAACTACCCACACTAATATTTTAAATTCGAAAGTAACTCTGTCTGCCTGTTTAACTGTATGTATGTTAGCTATTCACGCCTAAACGGCTGAACGGAGCTCAATTAAATTTGGCAGGAAGGTAAATGGTATCCCTGGGACGGACATAGGCTACTTGAAAAGCGTGTGCGAAGCCGCGGGCAGCAGCTAGTAACTTTATATAATCACAGTAAGTAGCTATGGTAGGTTTTTATAATTCATTACCCACTAACATCAGGTCGATGCTCCCTAATGATACGAGCCACGAAGGCATTCATTAGAGAAGCCTATGCAGGGTCGGACCGGCTATATAGTCGGAGTGGCGATTGCCAGGCGGGCCCCAGCCTGCGTGGGCCTCCCATGGGTCTGGCTTGCAGGTCTTGCCGCAAGCACGGCGAACCCGGGCAGGCCTAACCTGGATACAATCCCTCCACCTTCCCATGGTCCTGCCAACCTTGCGGTACACGGACCGAATCTGTGAGAAAAGAGCCACTCGGGTGACTCCAGACTCTACAAAACCTACGCACTATGTCCCGAACACTCTCCCCCTTCTGGGGCACGCCACATCACATCACAGACTTCATTGCCGGGCTGCTCCACCCCAGCTCGGTGCTGCTCTGTGCCCTCCCATCCCTTTGCGAAAATGTGCCCTCCAAAGCGCTCTATGCTGTTTAGTAGATTAGTTCTATCTACCAAGTAATTTGGGCAGTCCCATAGAATGTGGTCCCTAGTCTCCTCATGTTCGCCGCAACCACATGCCGCTGTGTCGCTCAGTCCTAGGTCACTCAAACGTTTCCTGAAGCATCCGTGGCCCGTGAGGAGCTGCGACACCTCGTGATCAGGTTCCACCCAGTGCGCTCTCCCACGTCTGGAAAGAACCTAATTAAGTCACGACCCTTGTCGTCCAACTCCCAACGAGCCTGCCAAGTGGCTATGTTCTCGCTATCGATCTGCCCCCTTTTTTTGTTTTAATTTATTCATACTATAGATTCACAGGGAACTCTTAGTCAAGTCAAACAGATTCAATACATTTCAAAAATCAAAATAAAATTCTTAATATACAAATAAAATAACATAAGCTTCGTAGCTGCAATAGCATTGTCAAGGTGTAAAATAAAATAAAAATAAAATGTCCAATTTCAAATTTCAAATGTAGATTCAAACAAATTTAATGTAAACATATTTTTATCAGCAAAAACTTCGTCCAATCGATAATAGCTTTTATCTATTAATCTGTTCTTGATAAACAATTTAGATTTTATTTGTGACATAGATCTTACATTAATTGGTAACACATATTGTAAAATTTGATTGAATTGCAAACAAAACTTTTTGAGATTTATTTATTTATTTATTGGAAAACCAGAAGCTTATTTAAACAGAATAACATTTATAAATATATACTAGGAAGCTTAAATTAAGGTTCTCACGGCTTTTTTAGATTTTAGCTAACCTCGTTTTTGGGACAACTAAGTTATTTTTATGTCTTGTATTGTAAACATGTCCATCCCTAACATACTTAAGATTATGTAAATTATTTCTAGCATAAAGTAAATTCTGATAGATGTATTCTCCAACCATTGTCATCACACCTACTTCCCTAAATTTGTCTCTACACGAATCCAAAAACCTTAAGCCTAATACGTAACGTATTGCCCCTAAGCCGCCCATGCACCTCTCTATTCTCGCCCTCGGTCACAGCTAGTCTGCGACCATCACGGGCAAGCAGTAAGTCGGCCGGCAGAACCCCTACCAGAACCGGCAACGCAGCGGTGCTACATAACCTGTAGGCCTTCGTCAGTTGAACTAGCGAGCGCCTCTGGGTCCCAAGTAGCACACTGCGAACCACGTGGATGGAGGAGCTGTGCATGTGCATATCTTAGCCGCATAGGTAACCGTCGCCTCGTACTTCCCCCTATAGAGCACTTTGAGGGCCCTGTGCCGAATTCCCCATTTGTTGGCCGTGATGCGTGACATTTTCCCGAAGGACCTACTTGCTCTGTCGCCTATTGATGCCGCGTGGGGTGCGAAAGATTGGGTAGGGTCAATAATGACCCCCAGCACCTTAGCCTCAGTGACTGACCGGATCGACGTGCCAGACGCGTTGGTCTTGAGCAGGGGTGGCCGTTGCAATCGCCCTTTCAGGGTCATGGTCTGGGACTTAGCGGCGGCGAATGTGAGCCTGTTTCTCGCTCCCCATTCTTCCACCAGTCCCAAGATGGCCGTTCCTTTCGCCTCTAACTCTCTCCGAGCATTCCCCGCTACCAAGACCGTCACGTCGTCCGCTTATGCTATAAATTGCACGCCAGCTGGCACCGGTAGGCGGAGCAACTCATCCAGTAGAATGTTTAATAGTACTAAAAAAAATATGTGGGTCGTCGTAATTTCTCTTTTCTTTGCCCTCCGTGGGTTGTGTGCGATAACATTTGCTAATACCGGGAGCCTTATTTAAAACACCATTTAACATTTACGAGGATCTCTTGAGCTTGCTTACTATTTTGCCGATCGGCGGAATAAAACACAACAAATTCAACAAAACAAAACAACAAACAAATTAACAAATATTGCTGAATGTCGTTCCAAAAATTATGATCAGAGAGATAATCCTTTATGCCATAGTAGGCTCTCTCGGTTAGATGTTTTTGATGGTGGTCCTAAAGGCCTTTTCGCCAAGATTGGTAATATTGGCTGGCAATACATTATAAAATCTAGCACGACAAAAGATTTGCTAACTTTCGCTAGTCTCGTCTGAGGTAACACTAACTTAATCTTTCCTCGCGTCTCATAATTATGAATATCACAATTTTTGGAATAACGTTTTCTATGTTTCCTCAAATATAATAGGTTAAGATACTCGTAAATGAATAGTGATGGTATAGTCATAATATTAACTTTACCAAATACGTTTCGCAGGCTCTCTCTAGGTCCAAGTCTATAAATAGCTCTGACTGCTCTTTTTTGTAGAATGAAGATACTTTGTGCATCCGCAGCATTCCCCCATAAAAGCAACCCATATGACATACGTGAGTGAAAATAACTATAATAAACCATTCTAGCTGTTTTATGTTAGTTAATTCTCTAATTTTACGTTAACGTTTACGCCAAGATACGTAAAAATTCCAAAAAAAATCGTGGCTCGCTCTGCTCGCCGTTAATTTACCTACTTTGTGTGAGTGCTTTGTATGAAATTCAGTATACTTTAAATTCAAACACGCGTTGATTTAATACATTAAAATAATTGTTATTATAAATAATTATGATGTACTTAGTTTGGTAAAAAAAGTCAATTTTAATTGTGCGCGTAAAGGCTACACGCTAAACGGTTTGAACTTTAAAGCACAATGAGCGCCGTAAGACAAACTAGCTGTACCTTGATTATGCTGAATTATGCTGATTTACGATCATCATCGTAAATCAGCATCAGCATATTTTGTCTCGGGCCCCAGGCTATAAAGTGCCACCAGCTCTTTCAGCCCAGTCCAACCCTGGGTTATGTCAAGCTTTACCAACTAACTATAATCACAGATTTTATAATATCTACTATACGTACTAATACTATAATATTGACTTTAGTATTCTAAATGCCTGATAATATGTGAATGAGAACTATCCAATGTTCCCAATAACTCCCACAAACCAACTAGAAACACAAACATGTTCGAGCAATAAAATATGATATTTAAATATTCCGCAATACCTGAAACTGCATTGAATCGAGTCTCATTAAGAGTATTCATCGGAGGCGTTCGGTGAAGTGATCAGTCGGTAAGTGGATAGGGGCTGGTCCATAGGGGACAGTTGAAAAGCTTTTCATCATCATCATCAGTCCACAGCTAAACTTAGGCATAATCTAATGTACGCCATAGCGCTCTGTCTTCACCTTGCCGCATTCATCTGCAGTCTTTCGTCGAGCAGGTTGTCATCCCACCTGGTCGGAGGGTGTCCTGCACTATGTTTGCCGAGCAAAGCTTTTATAGTAATCTACTTCTGCTGGCGGCTTCGTATAGTTCGCATGGGGTTTTTTTCTGGCATAAGATGATACTATCTACTGCCGACGAGCCTCTTCAAAACAAGGGGGGGGGGTTGCCATAATCAGCACGCTAGGCAGGCGGGTTGGTTATCGCAGTGGCGGTGTTAATAAACACAGAAGAACGCTGCTACACTTCCCCTGTAATCTTAAACTTTGGTCTCTTGATCACCACGCAGTACGGTGCGTAGTGCGTACTGCCTCTTACCAATAATGCGTGGTGATCACGACACACACGGCTGAGTTGGAGGATTCCATTCTTACGCCGCGATGGCCACCGCCAGTAAAATGGTAGCTAAGGTGTAATTTGTCAGAGGGGTTTAAGATATTGGTCCTAACATCGGTCACCGTTTTGTTGTTTTTTTTTTTTTTTCAAAATTGGCGCGCACTATACACCTTATATATTTGGACACTAAAACAAATAAAAAATGTCCCAGAAAATAATTATCTAAAGCGTTTCTGGGATATTCACAGATGATAATAATAATATATTTTCATAACTTTTATTGTGATTTTTGCAAGGAGTGGCCCTAATTGAGGTCGACATAATTTATGTAATTTATACTTAATTAGACTTAACAAGATTGTTATTGTGTATTTCTTTTTCAATAAATATTTTCATTTAATTTCATACAAAAATCTTCACACCCCTTTCAGTACGATCCATTCAGTTTTGAATAATAATGACTCTGTTTTTCATACTAATTCCAAAAACATAATTTTTAGTAACTTTTATCTTTGCCTATAACTATTATCATGAAGGACTCGTGAAAGAAGACAAACTTCTACAACTATTTTAAATCGGACCAGCTCTGAATCTTATTTTATTAATTTAATTATCAAAAAGGTTTAACAAAATTGTGAAAAGGAGTAAATCCAGTGTGTATAGAGCACTCACGTGTTTATATTAGGTCCTTACATATGAAATTGGCGTTTTGTATGGGAGGAACAAAAAGTCGAATATTTTTTAATATAATATATTTAATTAATCAAAGTATGAACCATTATTTTCTATGCACTTTTGCCATCTTATAGGTAGTTCATTGATCCCTTTACTAAAAAAACCAGTCGGACGGGAATCAATAAAATCTTTGAAGGCGATTTGGACTGCCCCATCGGAGTTGAATTTTTTCCCTTGCAAGAAGTTATCCAAATTTCGAAAAAAATGGTAATCTGTTGGAGCAAGGTCCGGGGAGTACGGAGGATGTCTTAGACTTTCCAATTGAAGCTCTTCTAATTTAGTAGCCGTCTGTTGCGCAGTGTGTGGTCTAGCGTTGTCGTGAAGCAGCAGTGGCGTGGAGCGATTGACCAGCCTAGGTTGTTTAGCCGCTAGCTTTTCCATCATGGTTTGCAATTGCTGACAATAGACATCAGCCGTAATAGTCTGGCCAGATTTGAGAAAACTGTAATGAACAATACCGGCACTAGTCCACCAAACGCTTACAAGTAACTTTTTTGGGGTTAATTTTCGCTTGGGGCAGGATTTGGCTGGCTGGCCAGGATCCAACCATTGCGCTGAGCGCTTCCGATTATCGTAAAGAACCCATTTTTCATCACAGGTAATGATTCGGTTTAAAATACCTTCATTATTGTGCCGGTTTAGTAATGTAACGCAGCAGTCGACGCGCGTTTGCCGGTTTGCTTCAGTCAATTCGTGAGGTACCCACCTTTCAAGCTTTTTAATCTTCCCAATTTGCTTCAAGTGAATTAAAACAGTTTTATCACTAACATCGCAGCCTGCAGCTAACTCGGACGTGGTTTGCGATGGATCCGCTTCCACAATAGCCTCCAACTCTTCATTATCAACTTGAGTCTCAGGCCGTCCACGGGGCTTGTTCTGCAGGTCAAAATTTCCAGAACGAAAACGTTGGAACCAAAAACAAACTGTGTTTTCTTTTGCAACACGACCGCCATACACATCATTCACCCTTCGAGTTGTTTCCGCAGCACTAGTGCCACGGCGGAACTCGTACTCGTAAATAATGCGATATTTTAAGTTTTCCATTTTGTAAAATGAGTGACGCAAACAGAAAAAAACAGAAGAAAAAAACAAATGAATGACGATCATCGAAGCACAAATACATGAGTCTATAGCTGTACAAATTTGAATTTGGAATTCCTTACCAAAGAGGAGAAATTTGTGATTAAAGTGGCCAGTACGAAAAACGCCAATTTCATATGTAAGGACCTAATATGTAGGTCAGAGTAAACAATAATTGGACGAGCGCCAAAACAAACAGGGAGGTGGAAGGATTCAATAAAGATTCCACATCCTATGCGGCTTCCGTGGCGTAGAGGATGGAAGTTCAGTACCTGGTTCTAGCTGCAAACCAATTGTGGTATGGTTTAAATACAAAAGCTTTCGTGGTGTACTGAATATACGTATAATAGGAGATGCGGGTTCATTTACCGCTTCAGGACAAATATTGTGTTGCTGTCTATATTAGGTACCTAGGTACTAGTTATATCCGTAGTCTGTTAATTTTTTTTATTTTCTGTCTGTAATATAATAAGCCTATTGCTGTTCGTTAGTCTCGCTAAAAATTCGAATCGGCTTGTTGGATTTGAATATTTTTTAATATTTTGTGTAGTATAAAAGAAAAATTCTAGGTGATTTTTTTTTCTAGGTGATACGAAGTTCACAGGGATGACCCTGTGAACTCTGTTCAGTTTTTGATCAAAATTAAATATACTAAGTGCACCATAAATAACGTACTTATTTATTACGCAAATAGGTGTGCATACTATGACGGGGTGATGAAAGATGGAGCAAAGCGTCTACTGATTGCCTGAGGATGGGGAGAGAAAAAGCTAGTTCCCCCATAAGGGGTGTACATGTACATTTTAAGGTTAAGGCACTACCCCGACCCACCTAGCCCTGCCACCTATTTTATCTTATTATAACGTTAACCAAAGGAATTTTCAAAAATCCATTGGAAAGTTTGTGATACCCCTCATAAGCTTTTTTTTAATGCCTCTATAATAGTTTTATGGCTGGACTGGTTAGTTAGAAAATAAATTGTCTTCACCAATAAAGTAGTATTAAGATTGCATTTGATCAATATGTAGTTTACTTACCTACTGTTTCTGTATTTTTTATTTCTTTTTATTTCTTTTTATACTTATTTCTTGTTTGTTGCCTTACATTTTTGCTTTACTTTTACAAAAACCGCTGCATCTGTACTGTACTATAACCTAAACAGTTCCCTGTGAGCTATTTGCCGAGAGGTAGAGATCCCTCGCGTCTACATCACAAGTTTACTAAGCTTAGAGCGAGGAGTTGCATTGGTGCAACTCCTCGCTCTACAGAGGCCTATCATAAGCTTTTTTTAATGCCTACAGAGGCATTAAAAAAAGCTTATGATAGGTATCACAAACTGGCGACGAATTTAATATTATTATTATTTACGCCGTTGGTCCTGCGCCTGAGCTCTCCCCGGTCGTGTCGGTCTGCCATCCCATCGGATTATTATAGTGAGGAAATAGAGAGTGCTCCTGTGTTTGCGTGCACTTTTGTGCACTATAATATCTCATGGCTAGTGTAGACTAGCCATGTGCATTAAGACTGGCCGCCGCTGTGGCCGATTGTCGGCTAGGGGGACATCATAGGCTATAATTAAATATAAAGTATTGTTATTTAAAAAATAACCTGCTACCTGTACTTTAGTACCCACTCAACTTATAACTTAATGTTATCAATTAACACATTGTATTGTATTTTATTGTATTGGCAGTGTCGATGACATAGATCCTGTACTTAGTGTAAAATAATATAGGTAATTCATAAACAATTTGTGAGTAGGTACATCTTTATATTTTTCGAAAAATCAGCGAAAGACCGTTTATTCCCTTTACAGACATAAAACGCTCTGTCAATTCATATGCTTGTCATGCAGTCTCTCTGCTCAGTCTCCTTCCTACGGATGAGGTCATGAAGCGTAAGGTTGCACTCGTCGCCCGCCGCCACCGACGCGACGCCGCCGCCGCCGCCGTCGTCGCCTCGAACTAGCCAATTCGCTATGTATCCTCGTCGCACGTAACATTAGCTTACAAATGCAGCTAGCACTACACTGTGTTAGACCGCTAAAACTTCGGGAAGGCCTATTAATAATCCCAGTTTGTTAATAAAGCAGTAGAAATCTAATAAACAAGTATTAAGTTATTTTTCTGAGAACGCCAATTTGCTAAACAAAAACCCGTCTAAGCCCAAGGTTGCACTAGCATCTGAGATAGCAAACACTATCAGCAATCTGCATCGTCGGATGAGTCATAATGTCATGTGTGATTATGTCATATTCACTTGTTTATGTGCCTCCTGTTTGCCGAATTTATATTAGGTTTACTGCTTCACGGTGATAAATTATGCAGACTACAAAATATCTTTAAAAATTCAGGGATTTGTAAAATAAGTTTATCCTCATGTATTCCAGTGCGACAGCAATGACGTAGATTCCTTAAAGGATTATGCCACTTTTCGAGACGGTGTAGTGTACCTAAAGGTCGGCCCCCCTCCCGCAAGCACCACCCTGAACGAAACTACTTTTACCGTTTAGCCTAAGCTGAAAATTAACTCTAAGATACTATTAGGATAAAAAATATTTAGTGACAGTTCCGCGCAAAACCTTCTCTGATGAGATTCAACAAAATGGAGATGAAAGGCATTCTGCCACAGCACTCAGGATGCTGTTGCGACTGTCCCGCACTCTGCGCATCAGCGATACTGTTTTATTGCGCATCACCGCATGAAAACCGTCTGTGTGGTGCTGCGCAAACTTTCCAGACGCACTGCAGAATCAAGGCAGTCGCAGCATCATCCGAAATATATTGTTATATTGGACTCGTAGGGCGTCCATCGATCTTTTGGTATGCCGGACCCGACTTTCCGGACCGGACTTTCCGTGTAAAAACTCTGACAATACGCTTAAAAAAGCGTTATGTTAACCTGGTCAGTTGTACAACGGGAAAATCTTTGAGCCAGCATGTTACCTCGAACCGATAGAGCCCTACGTTCCCTTTAGACATCGTCATGGTCTGTAATGTCTTCGACAAGTATAATGTCCAAATGTGTGTGATATTTAAACTTCGACACGCAATTTATGTTCAAGCCATTAAGGGTAATATTAAGTTTGTTCTCGGGTCATTTACCGACGGCCTTAAAGATCATGTATTCTGTCTTTTCAATCAATCAATCATTTATTATATTACAATTACAGGTCTTATAACTATGTATGTTAGTAATTGTATTCAGCCTGCATGCAGGCGTGGAAATATTGGGCAAGTCATATTATTATTAGAAGTACTAGTCATTTATGTTACAAAAATCATGTTCTAAATATTCGTTTACATTATAGAAATTTTTTACATTATTTTTGAGCCCATGCTCAACAGTATAACATAAATTTAGTACCTAATCACACTTGAACTCTTGTACATTTGTGCACCTAAAAAGAAACCAGCTTAGGTACCTACGTTATAAAACTTTCAAGGGCAGGATGAAGGTCGTAGAAATACTAAGGTTCTTTATTTGAGAGACCCTTACAATGTGCCGTTATTTCCATCTAAGCTTGATTTATTTATTTTCAACTAGTCTCAAGGATAGGGAACAATAGCATAATTTTTTTTTTTTTTACGAATCCCAGACTCGAAAGTACTTTATCATTATCATGGAACTGGGACACAATCGAATTGACATATTTATGTATCTGGGTGCGTACCAGGGTGGGAAACAAACCTACATCACAGTAAAGGAAGGATTGGCAGAGGAAGAAAAAGCCCTGTCTCGACTTTTGAGTCCTAGATCTGGACAGCAAATTAGGAATATCATGAATGATAAAGAAAATGTTAAAATGGATGCGTACCAAAGTAACATTAGGTAAGCTATGTGGCCTAGAAGGGAAAACTTAAAGTTCTCTAAAAGTCGCACGTAAATTACGCAAGTACCTATGCGATGAGCTCAAAACGTAAGCAGAAGGAGAGCACCTGCATACCTGCAGGTCAGTTTAGATCTATTCTGATATACATTTTATAGGTGATACACTAAGATACACTTAGTGTATCACGCATATTATTTTCGCAGCTCATTTTCTATTGTTTTTATGCTGTTAATGAGCGGCGAAAATAAGTAACAATCATACATCATTCATTTGAATCGACCAGCTGCACAAGGGTAAAATCAATGGTCTGCGAATGATGAGAGGAAAGCTATATAAACACACTTTGTACGCTTAACTCTACACTACACCACATGTTGTGTTACCTATCCCAAAAGATCGCTGTAATTTTGTGTAAAATACAAAATACTTCCTACTTATCTTAAGTCCTAGATTAATATCTATTGCCATAGCCTGTCTGACAGGGTGCATGAATACTTACACAACTCTGTAATATTTTTGTCATGCAATAAAAATTCTGAATACTGTTGTGGGACATGGACCAAGGAGTGACAATAATTTGGGACTAAAAGCTAAAAACAATCATTTATTAGTCCAAGCGTTCGTTGGTGTTCCCAGGCGTGGAATACCAACGAAAGATGTAACATTCTGCAAAGCTTGCAATACCTAAGTAATAGAAATCCGTACTGAATACGAGTGCCAGCGACCTTGCTCGACCTTTAACCTGCGACTGCGGAACGAACTTGCAGCGACCAGCGGACTGTAGCACTGATGTGAGTGTTGCCGCACCCTGTACTTTATGAAGGTGTATAGAAGTTACTAAAAATTTGTAAGTTTTGTGATTTTCTAAGGTCATTATTTAGATATTTTGATGTATTTCATTGTTTTGTCAACTCACTAAACATTATTGTACTCGTTCGTTTAGCTTTCCTTATGCAAGGAAGACTATAAGGACAAAAGCGACGCCTGATCGTATACAATAAATAATAATAATAATAAAAATAATATATAATGCTGGACAATTCACATGTGTGAATTGTAATTCCAATCTCCAATGAAGTCATCATCTGCTCAAGCTAAGCAGAGCTTGTATTATGGGTGAATGAAATACTTAATATAATACATGATATATTTTTTATTATACATAGAAATCACCCAGAACACCCGAACCAAATATTTGTCCCAAGGCGGGAATCGAACATGCCCGCCGTCAAAATAAGTCGTCAAAATAACAAAACATTCCAAGAATTATCAATACCTCATAAGTGGTAAAAGAAAACTTTAATTATTAATTGATTCAGAATACATATTTCAGTAATGACAAATTCCACTCTCGGCACCAAAATATGTACCATCTGTCAACCCTGCATCGACTGTGTTCCACTTTTGTACCATCTGTCAACCCTGCATCGACTGTGTTCCACTTTTGTACCATCTGTCAACCCTGCATCGACTGTGTTCCACTTTTGTACCATCTGTCAACCCTGCATCGACTGTGTTCCACTTTTGTACCATCTGTCAACCCTGCATCGACTGTGTTCCACTTTTGTACCATCTGTCAACCCTGCATCGACTGTGTTCCACTTTTGTACCATCTGTCAACCCTGCATCGACTGTGTTCCACTTTTGTACCATCTGTCAACCCTGCATCGACTGTGTTCCACTTTTGTACCATCTGTCAACCCTGCATCGACTGTGTTCCACTTTTGCCTCCGAAACAGATTCGGCTGATTCAGGTTGCTGGTTTAATAGAACTATTTATATTTTGTCATTTGATTTAGTTTTTAAAAAATGATCTTTTTATATTGTAACTAGTTTCTGCCTGCGGCTTTGCACGCGTTGTTTCTATGCAAACCTTTAAAGGTTATCACATGGAAACGAATTTATGGGATAAAAAGTAGCCTAAGTTAAGCTTATGTTGTCTATAGTAATCAATAATTCATGTTGTGTTCCTATGTTGAAAATTACAAACTTATGAAGTAAAATTTACTTTGAAAATACGTTGTAAGAAAATGATGAAAAGAAAAATACAAAATCACATAGGATTAGTATTTACGATTGAAGTGGAGCTAACTGTAGACTGTGGCAAACAATCTAGAATTAGCTCACCTGATTCATATTAATAACAATGATAAGCGTCTTTCTTAAAATAATCTCTCAGCTTTGAAGATTAATTTAAAGTTTTTATTTTTATTTTGGTCAATCCTCTAAAAACAAATAGATGCCTGGAGCTCTGTTTAGAACAGATGTGCATGGAAATTCCCTCTTGAGCGTGCGGGACTAAAATATAAAGTGCTTTAGCCTTAGGTGATTCCGAAACGGCATGAATTTGCTAGCCCCCGAAGATTGAGCAAGGATTTTATTCAGGGAAATGGCGAACGACACTGTAGTTTCAGGGAATCAAAAGGACGGTATAACTTCGTTGTAGTAATCTTCTTGCATACGAAAAAAGATTTTTTACAAGAATCGGTACTACATAGATAAAATGTAAGTTACAAAGTAAAGGAGCTTTTAAGCTGTTTCTTTTAATCAGAATGCCCTATTGATGTTATAATAATGAGTTGCACAAAAGTGAACTCGCAGAATTTATACCTAAAAAAAAACTACATTAAAAAATTTTCCTGAACTAGGCCCATATTTAACCGGCATCCCAGTCTCCATAAAAAATTCAGAAATCCTCAATTCACTCCAGATATATAGACCTCATAAAATATTATTCGCATTGCTATTACCGGATGAATAACAGAGCTTAGAAATTCAGGCTACATTAGTGACCTAATCCCAAAATGCCGTCGGACCCGGTTTGCCGCCGCCACGTCGGCCAACCAGTCGCCTGGGTCTTTCAGCTGAGCCTTTACGATGCCAGACCTTTGTTCGGGAATTCAATAAGATTGGATTAACTGCTTCAACGTAAAAGGCTCTAAGATTGCTATTGAATACTCGTTGGAAGGTGTAAAGCCAATCGGAATTCAACATATTGATCGGAAGAAAAACGACATTGAACGTCAATAAGGGCGAATAAAATTACTGCTCATAAAGGCAATCGATGCGTAACTGTTAACAGCTCTATTGGCCCAAGATCACGAGTAATCGTAGGAAGCCCAACGTCAATCCACCCCATTGTATCGATTCTAGAACCGTGGCATTCTGCGAACAGCTGAGAACCGGTCCGAGGTTATTCAGCCGGGTTGTTTAGACGCAATGCAGATCACGTGTGCGCTGAAAAAGTTAGAAGCCTTCTGTGTACGCCCTAAGCGCGCCGTCCTTTTCGTTCCAGTGCTTGCGAACCCTGAATATGAAAGAGGTGGAGGTTTGTCGGGTAGCGGGTGTCGTCGAGGCGTCTGCGTGCCGGGCGCGGCGGTCGATGGAGTTTGCGCGCGCACGGCGGGTTCGCGCTGGCTGGAGGGACATTCCTCGCGGAACAGTGGCGCCGAGCGGTCGGCAGCACAGTTCCTTCGGCAGTTGCGCCGCCGCCGTCGGCGATGGAGCACGACGACGAGCGGTCGTTGTCTCTGGGCACGGAGGTGTCTGCCTCCGTGCCGCCCCCGAGTCCGCTCACGGGGTGCTACCTCCTCGTTGTCATCGGCGAGCCGCACACGCAGGAGCATAAGGAGATCATCTTACAGCGTCTTGTCAAAGGTAAGTCGCGCCGACCTGTCGCTGGCATGACAGCTGTGGGGCATCTCGCCGGCCGGTGTTTCGCTCGACCATTACGCATTGCTTCCTGAAACCTTAATATTTGTTATCGTGATTGTAATAAAATTGTTACACGTTGCTCGTAATCTGCTCGTTGCTCTACATTTCTTGTAAAGAAATTACAATTGATCGTTACAGAATAGTCTCGCGGGACGATCACGCACTTTCTCCATTGATTCCGCGGTTTGTGTTTTATTGTACGAAAAGTGTTTCTTACATAAGTGTCGGCACCGGCGTGGCGGTGTCGCAGTGTAAGCTAGTGTCTGCGACCGGCTTCGGCTGCTTTTCCTGTTACGTCACCGGTGACGAACGGACAACATTAGCCTGATTGAATAATTCAATGGAGTGGCGGCGCATGACAGTTTTTGTGTCAAGTAATTTAACGGTTCGTTGTTTTATTTTACACTTCCACTTCGAACATCATTGTGGAGTATTATTACTTATTATTTACTAAGTTCTACTTAATTTATTTTAAGTATTATATTATTTTATATTTTTTATAGTATTTTATTATTTTAAGGAAGAATGAACTGGCTACACCAGGGAAGCCACAGCACCTTTTTTAAACAAGTATAGTACCTACTTTAGTAAAATCTTTATTAACAAAGAAAATTAAATTAATATAATAGAAACAAATTAGAACTAGTATTTACAATTGACTACTACTACTAGTTTTTGAATTGGAATTGTTTATTATAAGACTCAACAATCACCGAGATTCAACTTAAACATATATATCTAAAATAATTCTAACAGACCTAAAATAAGAATAACCTACTCACCGTAGGCTATGAAGTGACATTCATTTTCAATTGTTGCCATATAAAAACATTAAACAATCGTCATAAAATTCATGACACATTCATTATATCTACAAAAACATCCATTATCCACAGCATATTGCATAAACAACGAAAGTCCCATGTACACGGGTGTACCTCGGCCTACCCCATGTCATGTCTCACCCATAACCATAAAGGTCGTAATAGTCTTTTATCCGCAACGAATCCATTCCAAGAAAGTTCCTATTGATTTTCTTGGCTTCCTTTTCTTTCGTGACTTGCCAAAATGTAAAGCGCTTACAATGTCTTGTTTGACGACAATTTGGGTTTGATGACTTCATAATAACTTGAAATTGTTTGATTAAAACTTCAGAATTAACTAATAAAACAATTTAGAATTTGAGTTTCCTTAGGTTTTAGTTTGAAACGTTTAATTTTTGTCTAGAAAATATAAATTAGTTTTAGTAATTTATTAATTCTTTATCCGATAATAATTTTCGTTTATCCGAAACAAAAAGAAAGTACTTACATACCTACCTACTGAAGGTTGTTAAGAAAAGAAATCATTATTCAATATCCTTACCTTTACCTAAAATTAAATATTTATGAGCAGGATTAGCATAACAAAAAGGAAAGGTAATATTGATAAAAGGGAGTCCTTGAGCTGCTGGACTCTAAGGGTGCCTTCGAAAGGCCCTTTTGACCCTTGATTTAACTTTGCTTTAGTTTTGCAACTCACCGCCGGCCTCGTGTTTTTCGTGACAAGAGTGATTAAGTCTTCTATCTAATCTAGAACTTTTGTAATACTTTGGTTGCAGCATCACTTAACAGTGAGATTGTAGTCAAACGAAGGTCTATATCCATAGTATATCCATAGACAGTCGTGACGTCACGGTATCGTCGAATTTTTTGTACTTCCTCTAGTAACAAATTCACAAAACATGATAATAAAGTTAGGCTGTGGACTGATAGGGGATAATCTAAAGAGAAAGGCAAACTGGAGGGTTTGCTCAAGGATAATAAGGGTCATCGGTAATATCCCGGCTAATATTATAAGTCACTCGGCCGACGGAAAGCGACTAAGACGGGATGTTAGCTTATCCTTCAAGATATTCTTCGTGAACGACCTTTATTCAACATTGGCCGGGTAATCCGGATGGATATTACAGGATTTAGGTGTTTACTTTGCTATTTTTGATGTTAAGAGCTTGTTTGGTGGCTGTCTTTTTGTTTAACTTTTGTATACAATAAGAACAATGAATTGGTCCCATCATATCTATTTTTGTGATCTGCGACTAGCTAAGTACATAGGTGTGCTGTTATTAAATATATATATATATAACTCTCTGTATTACATAACACCAATACAGAATATAAAGAAAAATAACATTGTTTTATATATATATTTATGCAAACAGTCTGCAGTTAGCTCAATTGTTTAAACTGTAGGTAATTAGTTCTCGTTTGTTTCTACTTATATTTTATTTATGACACAGTTGCGTCAGAAACTGTCATGGATAGTTCCTACTTCCTACCCAACATTATGAGTATTTGGCTAAAATAAGAAAATGCCAAAAGAATGATGCAGCATCGGGAGTAGCACATTGCGTCATATTTTGTTTTATTCACAGTTACTTTTACAGAGATTCCGTCATTTATTTTTAGCTTCCTCATGTCATGCACTAAACATTATTTATATTCACATCTTTAATGACTATCTTATCAATTTAAGTAGATACCTACTATGTTTGAGCTTCGAAAGTGGTAGGTACCGTTTACTGTTGGACATAAAACACCGTGATAGTACTAAGCATACTTAAACACAATCAACACGCTTGGCAGAGAGATTAAAAAAAAGATAAATTAGGTATTAAGTCGATATAAAAAATATCTTCAACGATGAAATTGATCAGTTAGCAAATCAAAATCTACTTGTAATCGAAATCGTCGTGCACGAACTGAATCCAGACTGAAGCATCTTATCTTCCTAAGCAATGCAGACAATTTTATAAAGAAAGTTGCAGCTAAAATGGATCGTCGTCTATAATCTAAATGAATTCATAATCTAACTCATAAAGTACAAGATTTTCATCAAGTCAGAAGCATCTTTTTAGAAATAAATAATAATCTTCCCAGCAACAGAAGTGAATAGATAAAAAGCAACTCATTTGCTTTTTATCCGGCGCGGCGTCCCAACTCAGCACGGACCGAGACGCGAAAGGAAAGTATTCGCAGTGTGCAAGCTATAATTACTCGTCGCATGACGGAGCTATCGCCCGAGATCTGGTGTGAATCCATTATCTTTTACTTAGACGATAAGCAACGCCACCAAGATTAAAAGTGTAAAGGACTAATTCGCAAATCGATGCGTCATTGAAGTCAAAAGCCTGGGGCAAGTCAATTCTAATGACTGACTGATCAAAAATTATTTTTTCGGCCCAGAAAGTTAGAAAAACGAATGTCACATGTTCATGTGGACATTAAACAAGAGAGAATGAGAAAAGCCTATCGCATTTAAAATAATAATCAAAACCTCAATTGACCTATTACAGGCTTCCGGTTCCTGTCAACCCTCGTACAATATGGATTATAGACGGACTTACAAAGCCACCATATTTCGAAACTTTTCGCAATCATGAGTCAATATCACGCGATATATTAATAAGTAGAACAGATAATACTGCAATACAACGGACGGAACGTTTAGCTCCAAAGTTTACCACGATTTATTATAATAAAAGAATTCACAACATTACACCAGTCTTGTAAATCATTAAGCCGGCTTACGAAGACATAAAGGGCTCGTGAAGGTGAAAGGGCAATAGTTCAAGGTCATTTCCCGCTTGGCTATAACTAATCCAACGTTTTTAGAGGGTATATTGGGATACCTAATAAGGAAATTGGTGCATCTTATAGACCAAACGTTAGGTACCTACCTATGTTAGCAAGTTCCAGAACCAATAAAAGACATAACTTTTTGTTATTTTCTCGGTTCTTTTCATACCAATTTATTTATGACTATGTCTAGACTGGCTTTTACTATAAGTTCTATAAGTTGTTTTTTATACAACTATATATCTATGACCGAAGACTTTTATAACTCAGTTTTAAACGATTTTGATTGCGTCATCTACACGTCGCGTCACCTTAATTACAACTAAAGTTTACCTTACACGTTAGTTGTTAAAAGTTAGGCTTTATATTTATTTTATGCTAGTTTTAGGGTATATATTACTATGGACCATAGAATAAGTTAATTAGGATCTGAACTTTTCTATGGTCTGAAATAAATGAATTATTATTATTAAACACTTATCATCACCGATTAACGTTTTATGTTAAAATAGAATAGAATATAACTTTATTGCACTATAAGTTAGCTGAAGATTAAATATGTTAACAATGTTTAATATATGTAAATAAATACAAAAAAAACACAAATAACTAACTCTAATTATATGTGCTTGTACACATTTACTAACAAATTATGGATCCTTTTGTTGTCCGAAACAAAATATTTTTATTTTTATTTTTTTTAGTTGTCGTTAAAAACAACATGAAAACGTGATGTAGTATGGAAACGTGTACGAATCGGAAATAATGACTAACAATGTCTAGAAATTCCGTAATTGATTGATGAACTAAATATTGGATTTATGAATATAAATGAATAAAGATGGATCAATAATAGATTGTAATACAAACGTATTCATCCTGAGGTGGATGCTTGGTTTACCAAACATACGCAAAAAAGTAATTACATCTACCTAACCAGTGTAAGTAGGAAGTGAATAGGTATTTACAATTTTCAGAAATAGGTACTAGCAATATTATTGCAAATGACAAATACAAAAATAACAATTTGGAATAAAGGAAAAAAAGCATAACATTTATTGACCCAACATCTAAATAAAGAACGAATGATAAGTAATTATTCTGTGGCAAAGGTCTAATCTAAGCAGAACAATAGGTAAACTTCGAATTTTGTGCCAAATGAAATAAAGGACAACATAATTATGCACGGCCCAAAGTAATAATAATCACTATATACAGAATATAGAAGTGATACTAAAGCACTCTTGGACTAGACCTTAACACCTGCACATAACGGGTCAATAGGAACACGCGTGCAGTCCCCCTGCTCGCTCCATTAGGATACAGCAGTCACGCTTCCGGTCCGTGAATCATCGCAGTGTTTCTAGGATCGAATTAAATCGAATACACGTACATTTGGACGATCGTATCACCCAAAAGTATCACCAAAGTAAGCAATACTTTTGTTATTTTGGAAACAGTTTTGAAATGAAAGGAGTGTAGTATTTTGTTTTTAAAGAAACGACGTTTTTGAGGTCGAGATACTTTCTATGCACATAGCATAGAGACAAGAAAATCCATGAACATTTTTCTCTGGGGATATTAGTGCAAAAGATATTTACGATAACAAACAATTCGGCTGATTATTGACAAATATCAGCATTTTAGATCTAAATTCTTATTTGAAATTGAACAAAATGGACAATAAATTCAGTATTTACAAACAGCAATACATAAATTATCAAAAGCTTTCAAAAGGATGAAAACACAAAATACGACACAGTGACCGAGCGCGCGCCGCGGAGTGACAATGTGTTACATTGGATTGTATGTATGTACCAATGTATGATTGTGCGTGTATGAATAGCAATCACTTTTCTTATTACGATTGTTTTTATGTATGACGGCTGGCATTAATTTTCGAGTGAGGGATTTTGCACTCCTCTAAAGTATAATTTTGTTTTTTAATGGTGGGGCAACAATGGAATGATCAAATGTTATTAGTATTGACATTAAATATATTAAAATATATGTAATATATACATATACTATCATTTAAATTATTATTACAGCCCTAGATGGTTTTACTAGACTGAATTGTTTTCTCGTTGCTTTTTCTTCCAATCAAGCATAACAATAAAATGTAGAGATGTCCTATCCAGTTATGAGTTGTTAGACTCATAACAGTACACATAATATAGTGTTTTAATAATTAACAGGGATAGATAATTAAATAATTACTGAATAAAGTTATTACTCAAGAGTCGTTATTTATTTTAACGTTACAAGAACGTTAAAATAAATAACGACTCAGTACTATAAGTTAATATCACCACTGACGAAATGAAAACAACAAGTCAAATAAAAAGCCAGGAAACTAAGATAGAAAACGACACCGACGATACTAAAATATGATATCTTCAACCTACCATCGATAAAACAAATATATAAACTCAATATAATCCCATCACTAGCACCTCTATTGTCTCAGCCGGAGTATGTAGACCTTAACCACCGATCAAGCTGATAATAACAACAAAAAGGTAATTAATCCCCCTCTTATAAGGGGAGCGATTCGCGTTGTTTTGACAATGAGTCTTCATGAATCATCGGACCTTATTATTACAGCCCTAGATGGTTTTACTAGACTGAATTGTTTTCTCGTTGCTTTTTCTTCCAATCAAGCATAACAATAAAATGTAGAGATGTCCTATCCAGTTATGAGTTGTTAGACTCATAACAGTACACATAATATAGTGTTTTAATAATTAACAGGGATAGATAATTAAATAATTACTGAATAAAGTTATTACTCAAGAGTCGTTATTTATTTTAACGTTACAAGAACGTTAAAATAAATAATAGATAGGTCTGAGACAATAGAGGTGCTAGACGCTGTCGATTTTGTTTATACGATATTTTGGCTTATTCCCATTACATCCAAACCCATTGTCAGTGAATAAAGATACATTTATAAAAATATGCGTATTTATCAGCAACCAAACTAAGTAGAGCATGTGTTATATAATATGAGTAGATAGGCTACCTACGTAATACTTAGCTCTACATGTATTTTTGATTAAAAACTTTAATAATTACCGATTATTAGCTTACCAGGATATTTTAAGAAAAAGGTTTGGAAAACCATTTCCATGCATTTTCAAGCAGAAGGGTTAATAATAGGAAGCTACCAAGCTTCCTATTATTAACCCTTTTGCTTGATTCGTCAATCAAATAGATTTTTAAGTCGTTAACATTAAAATTTGATTGTTTTGAATAAACTAAAAACTGACTTCGAATAACTTAATTTTACACTGTATTTAAGTTTCGCAGGACAAATACTAATGCCACGGGAATCAAATTTGAATGGGAACACCTTTCACCTCGGGATAATTCTTTAAACAATAACGAAATAATTTTCAAAATCGGCCCTTAATTGACGGAGATATCGACGAACATACATCAAAAAATAATACAGCCGAACATAGTACCTCCTTCTATAATGAAGTCGGTTAAAAATAAATTGACAGTCCTATCCTGCTAATATTCTATACGTGAAAGTTTACGCCGTTGCGAGATGGCAACACCAAAACTACTGAATAAATCGAATAAACAACTGAATAAACTTTATATGTTGCACATATAAAGTTCAGGATCTGAAATAAAACACAAATATCTACTTCAAGCCGCGGGCAAAAGCTAATAAAAATGCTCAAAAATCCACTGATAAATTGGCATCCCTTATTGTTAACAGCTTTTCACCGCCATTTAGTAACAACCATCGAACTCATTTCGAAAACACTTCACAGGATGATTTACTTCACTCAGCTGAAGTGCAGACTCTGATAATAAGTACCATTTGAGAGGTTCGCAAACAGCAGGTACTTGCGAGTGATTAGCGGATTGAGCTGAGAATTATGGCGCTTTGCCATTAATAATGGACTTCTTTTCCCTTTTAAATGTTATAATTATTATTTTTGTCGAATGCCCATTTGTATAAGTAAGAAAAAAAAACGCACAGGCAAGATGATGGACATTTCACATAACATCATTGAGTTATAGATATTTCTTAAAAAGAAAGATAATAAATAATTATAATTGACTGTTGGCATCGGCCCCACGCATACCGCCCAAAGGACCGGGTCACAATATGTCACAATATAAAGTGTTAAAGTGTGTTTAAGTGTTGTAGTAACAATGGAGTAAATAAATCAAGAAAGAACAACGAAAATCTAAATAATCAATTATAAAATAATACAAGATATCAGGAATCGTAGATCCAGTTAGTGTTTCTTAATAGCCCCTGAAATTATAGAAAAACATAAAATACCATTAAAAGCAGAAAATATCTGCAGAGCGTCCTAACCTACAGCAAATTCTAAAATGCAGGCAAGTGACTCACATGCAGTACATATTTTTAGTTGACCTCTCAAAGACCTTTCTGGGTCGTAAGTTGCCTAACGCTGATGAAAAGATTTATGCTCTGGACGAAAACGTCTGTCGTGACAGAAAACAGCTTCACCAATCCCAAATGGATTTAAGAGAGTTGGAACGAGTTACATATATGATACTTGATCCCAAAGTTATAAGAAATGAAAAATGGTTTTAGTATCTACATATGTACTGAGAGTTTTATGAAATAAACATGCTTTTAATATAGGGAGGCTGTTGAGTAATAGAGTGGTTTTACCGTACCCAGTAGGTAGTTCTGTGGTTAAAATAATAACAAAGTCGAACGGGAATTCGACTTAGAATTCGAATTTAAACCGGGTGAAAATACTCAAACTCAATAGTGTTTACAAGAAATATCCAATTTTGTAATAAAAATTAATCATTCGTAATTTGGATATTTCTTCTAATCTTTGTTGATTTTGAGTATTTTGCTTTCACTCAAATATTTGTCCAAGTATTTTACTCAAATTGAACATTTCACGAATAAAACAAATGATATAATGCTACAGATCATTATTTTGTGTTCTCAAGGCCGTCGGGCTATACACCAGCCTTAAAAGCCCCGTAACACCGGTTAGTACCCGGCTAGATTTAATTTTATGAAATCTAGCAGTTTGCACGCTTTGCCCACGTCGGATCATTAATTTGTTTCAATTTAGATCCTTATCGACGCGTTTCGTTTAATTAAATTCGCGTTCAGTTGAGAATTATTATTTTTGCTAATAGTCCCATACATACATACATAACATAGTTTTTTTTATTATTAAAGCTTGTTCGAAAATCGTAAGAAGACCGTAAGAAAAATCCAGAAATTTCCTACTAATTCACGGACCCCATCCATCTTACCAAAGCAATTTGTGTAGATTGTTTAAGCCGAAGAATATAAATAAAATTTAAATTGCAAATGTGACATTCTAGCAATATTTAACAGGCATTAGGGAAGGTAGGGAAATTACAGAGGCTATTAAAAGGGATTATGTTTTCCACATTTCAGTCCTTAAAATTGCGGTCTAAATGATTTAGTAGGTATAGGTGTGGAGATATACTCGTATGCACGGATGTTGTTATAGGAGGGTAGGTAAATAACATGTTGTGTCGATCCCACTTAGAGTGACCTAGAGTAGGATAGAAAACAACAAGAATAAGAAGATAACAAACATGAAAATAAATTTCTAGATATACTTGTTTCGATGTTATATTTTATATGTAAAAAAACTGTAATTGAATGGCTGATGACGAAAACCTATGATGAAGTTGAGAATATTGTGCAAAGGATGAGGATTTAACTCTAGTGACAGCTCACGTATGTTGTATTTAATATTATGTTTGCTCTGTTTAAAACTGCTGTCTACTTATTGTTATAAATTCAAACCAACATGTCTAAATAGTTTCTGTATAAAAATTACAATCTTAGATTTTCCTTATTCATTTTATTTTTTATTTTTTGTGTACTTATCCTATTAGTTAATAAGTAAATTACTTAAATATTGTTTTTGTATAAATGGTAAGAGCGGGGTCTCCCAACACAAGCAAATTTTGCTTAAGGGGCGACTCCAGAACCTGTGCGTATAATTTTTAAGTAATTGCAATAAATATTTCTTATTTCTTACTTGTGTGGAAAGCAATGCATCGTACGTGAATGTAAAATCAATGCCAATATATAAAATCAACGGTATTTTACATCGTAGAAATCTATCGTACACCATATAATCCAATACATGAAAGCAAATTGTTTGACCGTCTCGTCGCATTCAATAGATTGGCGAGCTGCCAACGAGAAGGTTCCGGGTTCGATTCCAGGACGCTTTCCGCTTCCGAACAAACAGTTTACCGAGAATTGTTAGATGTGAACAAGCAAATATAGCAACTTGTGCTATACTAATACCTATTCTAGTTGCACATAAATCTAAAAAACCGATACATGTCAGAAAAATAAAAATACAGAGATCTCTTCCAGATAACCTTTGATGGTAAGGTAAAAGTCAAAATTCACCAAGTAAATTTTCAACTCATATGTAACCTCCAACACTACAAATATTTGCTGAAAAAAAAAGTAAAATTAACAAGACACTTGCTTTGCTTTGTGCTGTAAAAAATCTAAACAAGTAAACCAAACTAGTATTTTGCACAACATTAAACACGTGTGAACTCAAGCCATTCACAGTATTAAAACAGCTGGTTCAATATGTAAATAAACTATATAAAACCGATAGCAAAACAAAAGTCCATTTTATAAATTTGCTGGAGATATCCCGACTAAAATTAAAGAACAGGAAAATAATGAATCGTCTTAGAAAAAATAAAGAGGCATGAGATACAAAAGCCATGTGCCAAATCAGCCACAGAGGTACATGAAGTCTGGGAGGATAGACCTCAAAATAAATAGGATAACAGGTTATACCTAAGCTTGGTAATTTTTTGTATACCATAATTTTAGATATGAAGCGACGCGTGACCCGAGAGCTGGTGAGTATCCAATAAACTGTCACACAAGTCTAAACCTATGTATCTGGCGCAGCGCATCAGCATTGCCATACAGCGGGGCAATGCAGCCAGCGTCATGGGGACGCTTCCGACTGGTACTGGTATTGTTCAGTTGAGCTACCTGTAGATTGTTTGCAACAGACTGCAGTTAGCTCAATTGTTTCAATTGTAATTACTAGTTCTAGTTTGTTTCTATTATTTATTTGTAAATATGATTTTTATATCAACTGATAAGAAAATTCTAAAGACGCAAAACAATACAAGGCGAAACTGAGTCAACGCAGCATCATTTAGCAACATGTCACGGGTGAGCTCACAGTTTGCATCGCCAAGGTCGCTGCAGAGCTGGCTGGACAAACAAACGGACGGGAAAAAATCAAGAAGTCTGGTTGGTTTGGCGTAAACATTCAACGCGTAAAAATGTTCTTGAACATACGAGATAAAAACATAATTATATTTTAATTTAATTTATCTTCACCGAGGTAAACGCATTCACTGCCCAGCCTTGGCGGTGCGAACGGACATTTGCGTCTTGGGCCATGAAAGTGTTTGTATATCGCATTCACTGCCAACTGTAGGAACGTATACAGCTACTATATAACTACAAACTAAGTATATCATCGTAGTAGTTACCGGTAAATACGTAATTATTATATTTTTACCGGCATAATGGTTATATTATGTGTACCATATCATTAAAATATTTGCCTGTGTTTCCTATATTTATAGAAATGCGACTTTATAATAATATTTTTATGTTATGAGAAAAATAATGCTAGGTAGTGGCAATAACTGATTATTTACCTAGCTTCTCAGTACAGTAAAGAATATGATCTCAGTAATGAGCGTCTTCTTCGTTAACGTTGTAGCAAATAAGGGCCGCACCGTTACCGAACAACACAAAAAAGTGCATTCAAATAAGGGCCCTAACTCGTAACATATAATTGATGGCATCAGGGGGGCTACTCGGAAAAGGAAAATCGATGTTTCTGATTCGTTTTCGTGCAAAACTAACTCTTATGTCGCTTGCATAATATTAGCGTTCGCACAAAAACGAATCCAAACTTCGGTTTCGTTTTTACGAGTACGGGCCCAGAAGACAGACAATTCGCGGGCCATTCGTTTGAAGCTTGCGGGACGCCATTATGTAACTGTAAAATGTATCTAATTATAACTAGTTTAAGCCTATATTTGAAGGCTTATTTTTGTATTGTGCGGTAGCGGTGTTATTATGCGGATTAATATGCTCGGGCCTTAACTGTCAAACTAGGTATTCTAAGGTATTCTAAAAAAAAATCATTTCTTTAAAGCCAGCAATGTATCGTGCTCCACCAGTACCTACCAGCACGTTACAGTAATGTTTGCTCCATTAGCTAATTAAATTCTAGGTGTCTGTTTTATAAGGTGATGAATTAAGTATTATCTATCTTTTAGCTAATAGTACAGTTCAATGGTGAGAACGTTACTAAAGTAAATCAAAATCGTGTATATTTCAGCGATTTCATATCTTAGACCTAATTTAGCGGAAAAGGGACGTAAATCTGATGTACATTCATCAGGAATAGGCCCTAAAGTTCAGCACAGGCCATCGCTAGGAGCCTCATAAAGTTCTAATGGCCGAGAGAACCCCTAAAAATGCCATAATCAGTGGTTAATAGGCCCATCTTACAAGTTTATTCCATTGTCCGCCCTTGCGTGATGAAAAATTGGCTAAGTCTGAGTTTTAATGGTGACAGAGGATTCTAGTAGAATTTCAGCGTATGCCGTAGCCCAAAAAGAAGTCTACTACAGCGCCCTCTGTCTCCAGCTTGTTGCAACCAGGATTCCAGAACCTACATTCAATAATATTAATTTGAAGTACCTAACTTTGTCAATGATCTGAATATTTATTTTTTAAATGGCAATGGCCTTTATTGACGAAGGAAATTACAATAAATAATAATACCAATTAGAACTAGTATTTACAATTGAAACAATTAAGCTAACTGCAGACTGTTGCAAACAACCTACAGGTAGCTCAACTGATCCATATCAGTAGCAGTCGGAAGCGTCCCCAAGACGCTGGCTACATTGCCCCGCTGTATGGCAATACTGATGCGCTGCGCCAGATACAGAAAAATTGAAAAAAAAATTGACTAAAATCAAAGACCAACGAAGTTGTTATGTTTTAATAGGCCTAATAATATATTTGGCAATTGATGTAAAAACTCATGATAAGTGATTTCTTAGATTACTTTTATGATTATATATCCTGCTGAATTGGCAACGGAACCCTAAAAGTTAAGCTCGCTTAATTTGTTAGTTTTGTAACTTGGAATCCACTTAAGTTTTTTATGGCTGAATTTCCATAAAATTCTGTAGCGTTTTCAGAATATTTAACGTTTATTTTTAAAGTTTTTGCGGAAAAGCTGGATTCGTTTCGTGCGAGCACTCAGTCGTTTGCTGGCTTTGCACGCTGTTTGAATACTGTTTTTAATGCCTACAATTTTAAAACAGCGCTTTTAAACTTGCTTGGACATTTCTAGGAAAAGTGTGGTGGAAAAATTTAAAAATAAAAATACGTTGGTTGGTATCCCCAAACGTTATATCGTTTGAGGAGCATCTTTATTGGCAGATAGTTCTGTCACAGCAGTAAAGCCAATAACTGAATGTTTGCAAATAGCTTCGCACAAAACAATTAATACAACTTCCGGTGTTCATTGAAATTTATTGCTTCTACTGCACAGGACCGAAATAATACCCTGTGCTTTCCCTGCTCCATTCGTCTTGATTTATATCGAGCCTTGTCAGATCTAGACAAGTGGCCGGAGCAAAAAGCTGAACTTTATTGAGTCATTCTTTATAATAAAGTATGTTATTTGCAGTGTTCAATGTGGTGATTAAAAACCAGCTAACGCAGAAGGAAGGAGATATTATAGATAGATAGATATATCAGCTAGCTCTATCTATCTCCACTGATCTACGAAAGTGGAACATGATACATAGGTACTGAGATTATAAGGAAGGCGATTGCCTTTATTAACAAAGAAAATTACAATCCAGTAATAAAAACAAATTAGAACTGGTTTTTACAATTGAAACAATTAAGCTGCAGACTGCAGAGCTTCAGACTGTTGCAAACAATCTACAAGTAGCTCAACTGAGGTTTAGGTAGGTAGGTACTGAGATTGAATACTGGTACGAATAATAATAATAATCTTCCCACAAACGTCCACCGTGAACATAGGAATTCTCCAAACGACGCAACAAATACCACTTTGAAGTTCATGCGCTAGAATAATTATTCTACTGAAAGTGTGTTTGATATATTTTTCCGGGTAAAATAAACTATTATTCCAAAAGGCAACAGCAAAGGTTTCAGGCCCAACTTAAATATATGTCATTATATGTGTTTACGCTACAAAACAATATGTTCTAATTCTTAAACGTAACAATTCTCAACCCCTGTGAAAGACTGGTCATAAGAAAATGAAATAAACTTCTCGGTAGAGTTCAATATTGTAATTTTCAGCAATTATTGTAGTTTTTTCAGTTCAGTTTGTTATGGAAGTCCTCTTGTCTCAGTTTTAGTGAGTCACGACGACGACGCGTAGTTCAAAGACCGCACTTGTCACACAGACTCGGTTAAGTTTAGCTCTGACCTAGGATTTAAGTTCATGTTCAATATTTCGAGCGAAAGCACTTTGGTGACATCACCAACCACATATGAACGGCCCCGTGGTTCCGTAACGAAGGTCAGAAAACAATTTTCTTTTTTAAATAATGCTGGACAATCCATTAAGCATCATCTAGTCCCAAGCTACGCAGAGCTTGTATTATGGGTACTAGATGACTGATATACTTAATACAATATACTACATTATATGTATACTCGTAGGTATTATTTTATATGTAGAAAATACCCAGAACACCGAGAACATAATATATTTGCTTTATATTTGATCGTACAAACATTTGTCCCAAGGCGGGAATCGAATCTCCTGCGTCGCAGGCGGACCTTCGCCCGCCGCGCCACATCAGTCATCAAGTGGTTTTATAAAAAACTGGCTGCGCGCCGCGGCTTCGCCCGCGTGGAAATTGATTGTACACCCCCTTGGGGTAGTTTTGTAAAAATAAAAATACGTGTATCATTATTTACTTTAAAGATACAAAATATAGATAAAATAAAAATAAGATAGATAATAAATAATAAAGACAGATACGAATCACAAATTTTAATAAAACGATTTACCCCATTTTCAGGATTAAAATTATAAATTCTTAAATACATGTTCAATAGTTTTTTTTTCTTAGTATTCTCTGTAAGGTTCACGCTAATTGGGCCACTAGTTCCCAATTAGCGTGAATTTTGCCCAATTAGCATTATGCATTAAAAAGTTACAGACATTTCAGTACGGAACCAAATTTCAAAACACAACCCGTTTACCCCACATTCAGGAAACATTTAAAAAATCTTGATACACATGTTCAATAATTTTAAATTTTTAGTATTCTCTGTAAATTTCAAGCTAGTTGGGCCACTGGTAAAGATTTACAAAAAACACCAAATAAAACTGAAATCCCCCTTTTCAACCCCTTAGGGGCGGAATTTCCAAAAATCCCTTTTTAGCGGGAGGTTGTGTAGTAACAGGCCTTTTAAATTTCAGCTTTCTAGCTTCAGCGGTTTGGGCTGGGCGTTGTACCCAGAAAATCACTTGTTCGTTTCTATAAACGAACAAGCGATCACGAACACGATTGTTCATCACGATTGTTGTCTGTTCATCGATACGGAATAGATTCGTTGCTATCCAAGTGCAATAAATAGGTAGACTGCAGAATGTTTTTTGTTGAATCTCTAAGTCCCGTATTTTCAAAGTTTGCTCAGTCATCGATGTTTGCTTGCTATGGCTTAAGCATTACTCCAGATTCAGATCGATGGCTGAGTAAGCTTTCACAATACGAGCCTTAAAAGGTCTGAAGATTATTCTTTAGACACTGTGTTTGGATGAAAATGAGAAATGCCACAAATGGAAACATGATCTACACACCATTCTCTAGCTACAAAGTAAGCAGGGGCCGAATTCTGCTAACCAGTCGCTTTACTATGACAATGGTATCCTCGCAGAATCGTCCATAGATGAAAGAAACTCTAGATAGTGCGTGCGGTGCTATTTGCACGGAGAGATTGACAGAATAGTTTCAACCTTTACACCTTTGACACGCGTCCCTCCATCTGTAGTTTCTTTCATCAAAGGTAAGATGCCATAATTTATGTGTAATTTTAACACGATGCTATTGATATAGTGCAGCGATCAATTTAGTGGGATAAGGGCCCAGAGCTTGTGTTAGGGGCTCGAAGTAAGCAGAGCTTGCGTTAGGGAAACAAGATGACTCCCAAACACTTGGATGTGGGCGCTTGATCGTTGGTTGGACCTATCAATATATATATGACACAAACATGACTCCAGTTTCCATTAAAAACTCTATATACATGAATATAAATAAACCAACAGTTCTAAGCTGCTCAATAAAAGGGAGTGGACTGTACATTCATTGGCACGTCGACGTCTGGCGCCGGCGCGATCGATCGCCAAGAAGCGACGCTTTTTGCGAACCTAGGGGATGAAAGTTGGATAAATATTGCTTTTACGAACCTAGGAATTATTGCTGAATGAACATTGCTATGATAAAAGCCAATCAGCGCCATAGCACAGAACATATAGACTGACATTGGTATCAGTGTCAAAACCTGGCTTCGTATTTTTACGACAAACCAAGGGTTTTTTTTTTTTTTTTTTTTTAACACGGCAATGGCCTTTATTAACAAAGAAAATTACAATCAAATTATAACTAGTATTTACAATTGATACAATTAAGCTAACTGCAGACTGTTGCAAACAATCTACAGGTAGCTCAACTGATCCATATCAATACCAGTCGGAAGCGTCCCCAAGACGCTGGCTGCATTGCCCCGCTGTATGGCAATGCTGATGCGCTGCGCCAGATATCCGCCAGCTCTCGGGTCACGCGTAGCGTCGACCAGACGCTCAGATAACTTTTTAAAAACCCGGAGAGCCTCGGTACCCCACGGACCTAGGGTCTCGACCCCAAAGGGAGCAAATATGTAGGCTCTGTCGAGACCTGCATATTTGCGTCTCTTGAGATCCTCGGCCAAATCTGCCGCCGCACCAGCCCTTACGGATGTCCTCGGAAGATGGGATGGCGCAAGTGTGTCGACGCATGTAGCGTCCCACACAATGGGACTAGTGTCATGCCGTCAGGCCTCTTACCATAGTCACGCAACAGACCATTCGGTTCGAGAATAGCTGGTACGTTAGCGGTGACAAAGGCCCGCCGGATGACGTCGTTAAGGCTGGCATGACGAGATATCCTACCGGCGGCCCTAGTACACGATAATCCGTGATGACCAAGTTGTTCGACAGCAGTACCGCACTGGCATTGATGAGGCGCGCAACACATTGCACCCAACCGAAGACATGTTGCGATACGGAAAGTTACGGGATCCAATAAAGTGCCAGTGTTAAATGAAGGAAATGCTTGCAACCAATGTCCTGACTCCCATTTAGAAACGGCCAGGAGACGGGCACGATCCGCAGAGCTGGAGCACGTTTGTAACAAACTATTCCGTGTCAACTCACACAGAGGCCCGTCCCATTGCCGTTGAGACAAAAGAGATTTTGGGGGAGCAGCATTAGGGCAAGCATTATGCCAAGCCGTTCGAGCTTCGTCTAAAAATGAAATTTTGAATGAAATTCCAGGTGGGACCAAACAAGATGACTTTAAAATTTTGTCAACTAAAGAACTAGTGCTGTAGACGGAAGACAGGAACGCTGGAAGGGCTACACTTGAAATTTTGCGTATACCTAAGCCTCCCAATTTGACAGGCAGGGAGGCCTGCGACCATGCCTTGTCATCTAAATCGACATTCAAAACCGATGATAGAGTATTCTTTATTATGTTGTCTAAGCCTTCCAAGAGCTCACTGTGTTTCCACAGTTGACTACATCTCAAAGAATACGTAAATTTAGGTACAAAAAGACAAAACCGAATTATTGTAAAAGCCATATGGCTATTAATTTTGAGCAGTCTGTCCGAAGTTTTGTTGAAATTTTGAATTTTCTCGTCTACAAAGGACTGAAAAGACTCATCAAGAATTGGTGAACCAAGGAGGCGAAGTGAACATTTATCAACAACTGTTATGTTGGGGGCTATTGAATTTTCCAATGATATTGTTTTTGTCTACACAAGAGTCCGAAATAAAAAGCTCGCACTTTGAAAAATTTAATTCCAAACCTGTTTTTCGAAATTCATGTGTGATGATTTTTAGATTCTCAAAAACTGTGTTTACCTCTCCACCTAAAGTTCCGTCATCTAAATACCAAACATTGAGCTTGGATTGGAGACGTTGAATTATCGGTTGGATGGCAAGGCTAAATATGGCCGGACCGAGAGGGTCGCCCTGCTGACATCCAACAGCGGACAAAATGACTTTGTTCTTGTATATTAATTTTGACGGCGAACCGTAACATTGCCAGAGAAAAGGGTAAATTTCTGGAATTTTGTCTTTAATTTGTTTTAGCAAGGCGCCCCTGTCTACGGAATTGAAGGCGTTTTTGACGTCTACCTTCAGAATTACCTCCCCATAATTTTGGTCTAAAAATGTACGAAGGGAATGTACTGCGGCCTCACATCCGCCTCGCGAACCAAAGCCTAGCTGAATTGGTCGGAAATAATCGCCTAAATAGTCGGCTTCTTTCCGACAGCAGACTTTAGCCGCAAGGTGGCGGTATGTAGTGCCCACGGCTATGGGTCTTATACCGCCATCCTTCTTTTTTAAGGCACAAAGGTTCGCACCGTATAGGAGTTCTGTGATCTTTATTTAGGGTTTTTTATTTGAGCAATAATCTGATAACAGCTTAGATACAGCTGATAATTTAATAGAGCGTAATAGTTTTGTTGTCATCATGATTATTTTCTGGTTTGCTGCTGAGAGTTCTCCTCTTCAATCTTTAATTTTTTCCAGTCTCTTGCGACTCGTATCCAGTGGTTCATTGGTTAAGATTTTATTCAAATGTTTATCCCGGAAACGAGTAAAGCATACACAATATTAAAATATTAAAAGCTCTACAAACCTATAAATAAACAAACCACAGTTGATACCGAGCTCCTGGATCCCTCGTTACGGGCACAATCCTGAAGGTGTTTAATATGCATCGCTCTGCGCAACGCACCGCGCTGTTTTGTATTCATAACTGGAATTTTATCAAACTTGCCAGTGGATTGAGTTATTTCGGTGATACAATGGTGGGAAATTACATTTTTGTGTCATTTTTATTCCAGTGTTAAATGTATTAACGGCGGTTTTTCGTGTTGGACAAGGTCTCTGAAAATATATATTTTATATAGCAAATGTGAGGGTGTCCCTTTCCTGGGGCATGTTTTTGAAAGGGAGGACTTGCTTGCGTAGCAGGAGCAATTGGCAACGTACATCTTTTCTATTTTCGTTTTTGATGACATTATATGAGCGAGGTGTTTTACTTTTTACCCCCAAACTAATTTACTATAATTTATTTAATAAATCGATATTTACAACTCTCTTTTAATCTGCTCGTTTACAACCGACGACATAAAACGCTTCGTAGAATTGATATACATATCAAAACCTTAGGTTCTGCTCACATGTTCCTGAAAATGGACAATGTTCAGGATTCCTATTGTTGTTCCTATCATTGTTGTTCCTATTGTTGTATGATGATAAGAAACGACATATTGCTCCGAGTTTGGATTTACTCTTCAATACGAATCACAGTATTTAAAATTTTAAAATTATACAATCCAATTCGATTCGAAAAGTACAGTTGAGGTCAAAGCCAAGCAACAATAAATGCCCGTGTCCAAACCGCATGCGATTTCACATGTCACTTGCATTCGGCACACTCGGCCAAGGTCGGATGTCGGACTTCTCTATAAGGCTGAGTACCAGAATGGTGTACCTACTTTATATGGCCGGGTAATTGTTACTTTTTAACTGTTTACGATTCTCCTTGATGTGATGATGTAATAATGGGTAATTAGAATGAAACAAACAGGGTCTTTGAACCAGTGGAACTAGCCTGGCTATGAAACACCTAATGTTATGTTTCTTGTTATTATTATGCAACAAATATTATTTTATGTCACTTGATTTGTCGTTCCCTCCGTTGTTATAATAAAAGCCTGTTCTAACGGATGTTCTTTGTATGTACTGTGTTCGATTTATCCTGCTACTCTAAACCGACCAAAAATCTGATAAAAAGCTAATTTGCTGACGTAATTCAAGGCAGTAAATTGTGCAAAGAAAACAACGTCGTCATTGTTCAATGAAACTCGCTTCTCGTTACATCATGCCTAGCTAAACACGCGCCTACGGTACATACCTAGGTACTTTCTCAAGTTTAATAAAATAAATAATGTTTATTATTTTCTCAGATAAATGCTATCAGTTTTCTGCTTGGATGTACTTAAGTGTTTGGTTTTTGTTCATTTTCACATAAAATCTTTTTGGTAAGACGATAGGTGAGGCAATAAAAAAATAACCTTCAAAATCGATAGGGATAGATTTAGAACTTAGGAAGAAAAGGAACTTACAAGGTCCACATACCGACATACACTCCAAAATATTGTTTTTTTTTAAATTAAGATCAATTATTTCATTTCGTATAAAGAAGTACAAGACAGAAAAGTGGAGGAATTTGCATCGATTACATCAGTACACCGACACGAGCGGCTCTTTAATTTATAATATACTAGTTTCTGCCTGCGGCTTCGCACGCGTCATTTCTATAGACACCATTTATGGGTATTTCTATCCCATGGGAACTGTTTTTTGGGATAAAAACTATGAGGCCTATGTTTGATTCCAGGCTTAGAGCTACTATGCAAAATTTCAGCCCGATCGGATCAGTCGTTATGACGTCAAGAGATAACAAACATCCATACATCTAAAAATACCAAACTTTCGCGTTTATAATATTAGTGTAAAGAACAATAATATCAGAAGATATAACTTCACGAGTTTTGTTGGCGTACGATTCTAACCTATGAATCATACGTAGAGCAATTTTTCACAAATTGAGTAGCAATTAGGCAATTGTTTTGAGAAATCGCTTTCCAATACGCCGCCAGCGAATCGCGATGTTTGTATGACATGCAACTGCTAATAGTGGATGGTGCTAATAAGTGGACAAAGTAGTACAGACCCAGTAGGTGTTCTAAGAAGTATGATGACCTTTGTCTAGCCGCTAGACTCTAGCAAGAGTTTAGCTTGAAGATTTTTTTGGTTGGTAAAACTTTAATTTAAGTATTTCCTCATCAGCACACATTTGTCCAAAGTTGAGCATGCCTCCTTTAAACAAAAGCCTCCTCGGTTTTGTCATAATCGCCACGCTTGGCAGGTGGATCAGTCATCGCAGATGAAGTTTTAAAATACATAGAAGTAAACCCTTCTTCAGGTAGGTTCATTGAATAGACTCTTTCGACATCCGTTTAAATAAAATCTTGAGTATTTTGTCCCCCGCCTCGGGCGCAATACACAAACGACGTTTGAGATGACACTATCCAGTCCGCAGGTAAAGGCTTGCCATGAATTGGCCAATTTATAGAAAACTAAACCAGTTCTATCACCTACATTCATCCTTCATTACTAATCATTTCATTTCATTTATTTATTGCTAATAATATGTACATAGCATAAGATCTAATTACATAGCTAAAGTTAATACATACACCCTGTTGGGCTGCAATTTTAATTGTAATTATTAGTCATTTACATTAGTCTAGGTACTTTTCATTCTAATTATTAATAATTTATATAAATATCTTAAAAATCTGGCAAATAATCTGTTTAATAAAAAATATACAATTAAAATATACAAAAATTCAATTTTTTAAAAAAAAATATATTGTTACCACGCCTTTTTTTATAAGTATCTAGCTTTTCCCCGTCATCAATAACTAAAACAATACTCAGGAACTTTTCCCCATCTTCCATCATATTGCTTATCACTCTGTTATTAAAGAGAATCAGGCCTATCCTGGGACCCAAATTCGATAGGCAACGGTCAGGCCATCGATCAATCCATCCCTGTCAGTGGTTCCTAGAGGATATCCATCATCTTCGTCTGTTCAATTATCTTTGTTTAGTGAAAGTGTTCTTTCCGAAATTATCCGTGGTTTTGATGGATTAGCCAATTTTTTTTGAGCGCAGTTGGCAGAGGCTGCGGTGCAGAAGGTTATGGGTTCGATTCCTATCCTCATCCTCAACAGCCTATATTGGTCCACTGCTGGACGCAGGCCTCCCCCTGACAAGCGCCATATTGGCTTTTATTTCATGGGGGGTAATTCCCATAATCCCCACGCTGGGCATGCGGGTTGGGGATCGCAGTTCGGTGGTAGAATTGTTCTACAGGGGGTGCTGCTGCCCGCGTCTTCGCACGCTTTATTCCGTGATACAAAGTAGCATTATGTCCGTCCCCGGGATACCATCTACCTCTATGCCAAATTTCACTGAGATTCGTTTAGCCGCTTAGGCGTGAAAAGGTAACCGTAACGGAACTTATGATATTTTTCTTAGAGCATTTTTTTTATTTGTAACGTTAATTAAGTAAGCCATAAATTGTAAAAGAGTAGTCAACCCTGTAATGGGGAAAATGCTACTTTCTGTAACACAGTTCGTAATACTATGTACCTAGCACAGAATGTAGAGCTGTCCAGTGCCCAGCACAATGTAATAGTTGTCGCTATATAAAACATTATCATTAAAAATAAAAAAAGGAAATAAATAATGCTGGACAATTCACACAGCATCATCTAGCCTCAAGCTAAGCTGAGCTATACCTAATACAATCCATAAATAGTTATTTATAATAGACACATTAATAGATTACATAGAAAGTTTTTTTTTACAATGTCTGCATTATGGAAATTCTAGTCCAAGCCCCACAGGGTGGGTTCGTGAAAACTTTTAATTATAAATCCCTTATTCACCCTATCCTTTATTCACCCTATCATTCATCGATCAGCAAAAATTTTAAGCGGAGTGCCCCAAACTTCTGCACCATGACTCAGCCTGAGTCACCTAAGTCGCCGGTGTATCTAGACACGCCTTGCCCCCTTCGTTCCAAGCTAATGTCTGATAGAGGGGGGGTTTTATTAAACGTCAGGGGTCTTGGCTCGTTGGTCGTGTCTCACGCACGTCTCGGCGCGGTTTGTCATTTACATAATTATAAGGCATAGAAGGAGTGTGGTAAACGAATGTGTGCCTAGACAGCACAGGACATTTATATGCAAACTGTGTGATTAGGTTTAAAGAATATTTATTTAACTTATCTAATAAATACATTTCTCTTATCTGAGTAACCACCATAAAGTTTAGTATACTAAATAAAAATTCGAGCAGCCAAACAATTTTTGGTACCTACCTACTTATGTAGGTATACAGTTAAAGTTATTATTAAAGTATGTAACGTTGAATAACTAGGTGCGCTGGCTACCTCAATGTCAGATTGAATATTATATGTAGATGAGGACGTCTTCAGTACATAAATAACAGAGAAAAATTTGGATTTGTGTTTGTGTAGATAAAGTTCTAAATGTAGCACCAACATGCTAAAACTCGCAGACAAACAATTCCAATTTGCAATTTACCCAACTGCAACTGACGATATCTAGACCGGTTAGTATTTACAAAATGTTTCACTACAAAAAGTTTATCCAAAGACAATCAAGTTATCCAACAGTGCGTAAAAAGAGTCTTTGAACTTGAACTCGTGGCAAAAATACTGCGCGTTATATTCTAGTTAAAACAAAATCTTAACATGAAGAAGAAACTTAAAAAAAATAGTTGATTACATCAATGACGTTAATAGTTGGCCAGATGTCGCTCAGTTCCACACCGACAATAGTAAGAAATTCAATGTTGTGCTAAGCTATATAAATATTAGCATGCACTCGTATCGAAAATCACATTTTTACATTAAGATAGACAAAACAAATATGTATTAGACACATTAAGTGATATATTTATAAATATGCTAGTGGTTTCTTTTTCACTTCTGCCACTAGTGGACAAAAAAATTAAGTGAATAAATAACACTTTTTTTTACTATAAATTATTAGATAATATTTTTACTTTTGTTTTTTTTTAGGCTTACAAAATAAACACTCAGACAAGTAAATTTTTAGGTTTTTATTTGGTAAGACTAATAAAGTAAAAAAAAATTGTTCAGATTTCTGATCACTGTTGTTTCTATGTTTTATTGTTCTGGCGTTGCCATGACCTTCAGTGCAAAATAATGGTGTTAGTGAAGTCATTGACGCGCGGCGTCTAGCAATCACGATCGTGACACTGCTTAAGAGGGCGCAATGCGCGCCATTTTGTGAATAGGATAGGCATAGTATTTCGCGTTCATAGCATACGTTTTTGGAACGGCACTTTCATGTTGTTTTTTTTCATTTTATACACCATCAAGGATCCGAAGAAAACATTTTAAATTTTATTGTAGAGTTTTTTTACCACGAGGATCCCGTGAGTAGGTACTGATATCAAGGCCTAGTTCGACCACCAAGCCCGTTAGGTTCGCCCCTTAACGAATGGTGACATGAATACGATTGTCCTTCTGACGTCAAGTCTTTATAACGTGCTAATCGAGATACCTAGGTTTGACGATGAAAACCTAATCTCTGGCTATAACTGCCAAAGTTGTAAAAGAAGACGCGGTTTAATAAGTTCTAGCTTCTGCCCGCGGCTTCGCACGCCACAAAAAGTAGCCAATGTTATTCCAGGTCCAGATCTTTCTGTGCAAAATTTCAGGCCGGTCCATTCAGCAGTTTTGGCGTTGGCTTCGGCCAAACATCTTCACAACGGCACAAATTTTCACCTTTCTTAATTCTTTATTGTACTTAATAAAACAAACTTAAAAAAACATAAAACTAGTGAAGGAATGGCAAAGGCGAGCTAAAAAATACTAAAAAACTAACTTTAACCCTAAAAAGAGTTCTCTTCCAACAAACCTTATTGGGAGAGAGAGAGACAAGGTTATGTGGGTATCTTCGTGTGCATAACTTTCATACAGAAAAAGATGGTGGTTTAATCCATAACAACGTAACTACACAAATAATAGATTATAACATATAATAATATGTAATAGTCTATTAATTGTGTGTATTAATTGTGAGTGTAGTAATAACTACACTATGTCTATGATACCTATTTCCATATATAAAATACAATACCTATGTTCCTAATATCATGCAATAATTACAGTTAGCTTAATTGTTTCAATTGTAAATACTAGTTCTAATTTGTTTTTATTATTGAATTGTAATTTTCTTTGTCAATAAAGATTACACATTTCTAAAAAAAAAAAATTACATAATTATATAATAATATATAATAAATACATAAAATACAACAGACTCATAAAGATAGGTGCTCTTTTACTTTACACCTGACCTTTACAATATTTGTAGAATAATATCAGTAATCTAGTTCCCGTGACACAGCTTGCTTTATTGCAATGCATAATCTATTTATTTTTCTTTAACAGTTAAAGTTTTATCAAAAATGTAAGCTTGTGAAAAGACTCAGGCTTTCCCAACTTCCACACTCGCATTTTGTATAAAATTACGTATGTAATTTAAGTATTGTGAATCCGTCGTCCAGAAACTCGGCATAATATTTCAAAACAATTACGCTAGCTACGATGCACTAGAAATGCGGGACAAGCCGCAACTTTTGCACGGAAATAACTTTTGCAATTCCAATTTGTCGAGTGTGTTATTGAATCGGGGAAGTTTCAGAATGTTCCCGGAATGTTCCCGGTTCACATTCGTCTTGTTGTAATTCAAACTTGAAAACAGAAATACGTACTGTTGTAAAAAGAATCTTAGTAATTGGATTGATGATAACCTTTTAGACCAAGCCCAGCCGAATCTTCGGCCACGTGGCCAGTCTCAACGGAGACTAGCCATGTGTGCAGGACATAGGTGCACAAGTGTGTACACAAACCGTAGACTTAGGATTTTTTCACTACGCTCAAACAGATGTGCACTCTCTTTTCCCTCACTCTCTTAATCCAAAGGCACGGCAGACTGACACGACCGGGGAGAGGTCAGGCGCAGGACCAACGGCCTAACATTATTTCCGAGGCACGGGGGTGTAACACCGCCAACTTCCTGAATTTCGACCTTACTGGCTGTTACTGTGAATTATTTGGATAGATGTAGGTATAGGTATGAATATATATATTTATATACTTATGAAACCATCATGGTTTATATGACAATAGTAAATATTATAATACAAGTTGTAAACATTTAGATACATAGTAGGTCCTACTAGGTGGGCCAAACCGCGATCTCATTTTTTGTTAAACTATTTTTGCAGGTTTCTTATCTGAATCCCTGTTTCCATATCAAGATGGTCATAAAATATTTTATTTTCGTTCTGTACACGTGATAAAAGTGTTCTCACAGATTTTATAGTAAACTAGTAGTGTTGTTAAGCTGTTGGCTGACTCGCAAAAAACGACTTTGCAAAAACCTTTGCTATTTTCAACTCTGATGATTCACTACCTTCAAAGTGTATTGATAAAAAAAAAACACACATGTAATAAATCTTTTTTGTGTTGCTAGTAAACGCAAAAAGACATCTAAATTGCCATTGTCCTTTTCACGGTTAGTTGGATTGCAGATTTAACTGAGGGGTTCTTGCGAATGCTCTTAAGGATATCATGCTGGTCCTTTTATCTTTGTAGGTGGTGTTTGGGCCTTGAAGCATGAGCAACAATTTATAGTATTTCTAAAACACTATGTTTTCAGGGAGGCCAGTAAATTCTGGGATTTGTACCACCACCGAACTCGACCACCAGTCGCTAAGTGCGATGTGAACTTTAAATTGCTAACAAATCCCAGAATTTGCTGTCGTAACCTGGAAGGCAATTTTGGCAATATATCTACTCAATAAATATGCCAAGAACTGTCAAAATATCGCGTAGCAAACAAGCTTATTATTAAATTCTGGAATTCGTTAATTATCAAGGTTTTTTTTGGTTGCCACGGTCGTAGTTGCCAGTACGTTAGCGCTCTTACCGAAAACCCAACGTTTTCAGGCTAAAAAGCATGCTTGAAAAATCTTGTGATTTTGGGGTTCATGTCCAAAAAGCATTCTTGTTAAGTCGAAAAGTCGTATAATAGCTGTCTGCATAATTTCACGCATGCGCCTGTAATTGACGGGTCAATCAGATAATGCTACAATGAGATCATTTCCCTGTCTCGGGGATTGGATTTAACTGGGCTGACACATTCAGGTCATAGTAATGTCTCTTAGGAATTAATAAAAAGTGTATCATTTTGACTGGCCTTGCGAGTTTATTTCGTAGTAAGTATAACAAGGTTCGTTTTAGTCGCTAAACTCTTGAACACATTGAAATGGTGATGACGACCACTGTGGTATATATCACGCCTCACAATCCCATTATTTATTACCTACCTATGTTATCAAATGCAAAAGCTTATCTGAAGCTTGCATGTTAGTCGTTACGTTTCTATATCTTCATTTCATTACATTTTAACTACTAAATTTATTTAGGAATATGTAATAATTATCTAGTGTCGTAACGCGAAATGTAAAAAAAAATATTCACGTAGGCAGGTTTTGATAAGCGCCCTAGCTTCTACAACTTTATTTAATTGTGCTTTCTAGGATTAAATTAACACTTTAAACTTAAACTTAAACAGAATGGTATATGGTTTACATATATATACTTAAAGAATGTTTGACACTGAAACTGAATCACTCACATGATCTGTCTGAATGATTTTGATTTAGCGCGTTACATTTATGTCGGTTTGGGATAAAATCATTTTAATACTTATTCAAATAAGTACCTACCAGAAATCAATGATGCAATTAAAGTTCATGTAAACATTAAAATAAAATAAATTTATGAACAAAGATAGGAAAACAGTGGAGCTTTAAAATACTTATAAGAGTATCTTTGATCTCAACTCAGAATACTGCGTAAAATCAAATTCAGAACTTCTGAACCCATAACGCCTTAGTATCTGAGAAAACCACTTTAAGTTTCCCCAAGCACCTTTATCGACCGCTTTAAAGCTTTTAAAGTTGTCTAGCATCCTTGTGGGTAACTGTGGAGTACCTTTTTGTTGTTGTGAGGTTTTTCTTGGTCCTTTTGGGAGCTGGTATACCTACTTAGGATAGTTTGATTGCAAGAAATAAAGTTACAAGATAATCTCAGGTTTTACAAGGATGCTACAAAAAGGTTATATTTTTTTATCTAGATGGAGGTACATACTTAAAGCATATCTACAGGGTGCCACGTAAAATGTGTGCTATGCCGCAAGGGAGTGATTCTGGAGCCCACGATAATCAACATTTGTTCAACGATTTTTAGAATATCGAATAATAAATAATATTCGAGTGCGTGTAAAAGAACACAAATAGAAAAAAAATTATAATTTTATTGCAAAAAAAAAATTAGAAGTTCGTGGAAGAAGATGAAGAAATCGTAGAGCTAAAGATGACACCTCGGGGTTCAGAATCACCCCCTGTCGGCTTAGTACACACGTTACGCGGCACCCTGTATTGATTCGCATGATTGGAAACGGAAAATCGTGTCTTGGTTAGGCTTTGTACAGACTGTCCAAAGTGTAATCCCAAAAGTCGTTTGTGGTGACTCAGTAAACACGTCTGCGTAACACCAACATTAGTACAAAGATTTGTTTGATTTAGGGAGAGATAGAACTGCGGTCAAAAAATAATTATTAAGCCCTTCCAACCCTTGTTGGAAGGGTTAGGGCTAGGGTTTGTGGCAAGGGTTAGCTCGTTTATTCCCGGAACGATGACTCATGTTAAGGGTTGTTTTATGAGGGCGCAGTGCGTCTTAGGGAGGCTTGAAAGCAAGTGTAATTTTAAAATTTTGATTACGTAGAAAAAAAGCATGGTATTTAATTTTTAAGTGTGCAAAAGTGTTCACACACCGAATAAAAAAAAAACCTTGAGTTATTATCACTGCGCACGGACTAAGGAGGTACATATAAATATTAGAGTGGTAATTGAAAGAATCAGCACCTTTATTAGCAGACAACAATGGTCCATAGAAAAAATAACAATCAAAAATATTACAAAATTATGGATAGTACCTAAATCTAAATTATAACTAGTTTCACCCAGTGGTGAAGAATTGGACAATCGTACTTTTTGATATTATTTTCAGAATGCTGTTGCTTCTACCTCTCACTCACTCTGCTCTTGATTGATGCTACCAACTCGTTTCCGCATAATCGCCACAAAACCGTCGGTGAACGTATTTGCGAATTAACAATTTCAGTGGGCAGATTTTTGGTAAGCTTATCCCATAGAAGCTGATAAGAAACCCGATCAAAGACTTTAGATAAATCCAAAATGCAGATTATACGAGAAGTTTACCTACACCGCTCACCGAGCTGTAGCTTGATGATAAAAATGAAAGTGAAAATGAAAAATGTTTATTTCTGTACGTAGGTAAGTTACAATAAAATGGGTCGGGGTTCTCTTTTGTGCATAACATGCTTGTGTTAGAGTACCCCGCTCTTCCTTAACCAATTCACTGCTCAGTAAAGCTACTCCGCGCACAAGAAAATCGTGTATGTCATGGCCATGGGCAACAAAACTGAACGGATACAACATTATTATTATTTAAATTATTATTTTTATTTAAAGCTTATATTTATACAAACCGCATTTAATTTAGTGTGTGTGAATTTGCTTAGAACATGAAGCAAGAGTTAGAACAACAATAGTTCACTGATCAGCCTCTGCGGTGTTACGCAAAGAGGGTGCCGCAGCTACTCCGCGAACAAGAAGCATACGAGTGCGTCATGGGCAGTTAAAGTGTTAACGTGTTCGTTAGTTAGTTACAGAAATTAATTAAAAGATATACAAAAATTAATAAAGTTATGTCTGTTTAAAAACCGTGTGTTCAGTTCGGTAGTCCCAAGGAGACCGGTCTCATAAGAGTCCGGGCAACAGTACCAAACATAAGTGATGAATGATGTCTCCAATTACTAAATAGTTTAACATCGCCCTAACTAAGCAACTTTTTTTTAATAGTTTCGCCACTCGGAATACTTGTTCCCTTATGAAATATTTTCAAGGTCTATAATAAAAATTCCCGCGTCATTCGATAAGGGAATCTCCAGATTCCAATATTCCATTTCGTTCCTGTCAGGAATGCTCCGGAGGCAGGTTGATAGAGACCCGAGAGGCGACAGCAAATCTAATTTTAAGCAAGCGCAAATTGTCCCACTGACTGACGTGAAACTAGGGTGACTATTGTTTGCAATGTTGGAAGAAATCTCTCTCTTGCAGTGTTTTGATCGCCTTTGTTCATGACCATTATATAATTTACTCATATGTAGCTAGCTAGGAGTTATGTAAGTATTTAAGCAATCGTTGAACACTGCTTTTGCACCCTCGATTAATCCGACCCAGGGATTATCATTATAAATCATTGTGCATAATATTTTGGTAGCTAGGTTTTGTCATCGGAGCATCTTAAATTTTACAAAAAGACACTGCAACAAAAAGAGGTCAGTTTATGAATTACCCAAGCAAGCAAGAAAAATCAAGTTAAAAAAGAAAAGAAAATAATTAAAATTTCCTAAATACCTATGAGGGGGTTCTTACCAAAAAACCTGCTTTTAACGCACAAAATGTGCTACAATATTTCCTGTTATAGAAAAAGAAGCAAGAAGCGTTCTAGTATAGATACAGTCTTCTCTTAGATGCCCCACATACACGGTTGAAATGAGTCATCGCAATGTAATCAACTTATCAACGTTTTTTCTTCATTAGAAGAAGCAAATCTTGCGTGAACGTGAACCAATTACACGGGCGCAAATTAATGGAAATTGTCTTTTGCATTGTTTGTATTGTACTGAATACTTAATAGGTTCCTTTGCATGGCGCCCGGGTTAAAATTGACATTTTTATGACTCATAGTTATAATGAACGATTTTCAAGATTGCATTTTTTCAAAATTTAAAACTTTGCCTGGCAACATCGATTTAAATAAAAAAGGGGAAATGAGCACCAGCCACTTGAAAGTGGAAGGCTCAGATTAGGTGCAATTAGGTCCACCTACTTAGTCATAGTCAGACCGGCACCGCCAGCGATCGTGTTTCGCGTTCTTATTGTTGTCTCGGTCGCACTTCGATTAGGTACGTCTTTCTATCTTTGTTGTTCATTATAATCATTGCAAAAGATAATAAATTTAACTGTGAGCGAGTGTTTGGCTGTAGTTGTAACACAAATCAGATGTTGAGTAAGCGCTGGGAGAACGTCCCCGTACGTACCCGTAGAACGTCGTCGTTGCTGGGGGATGTCTATAGATTTTACTTACAATCTATGCCTATCAACACTGATTTGCTTTCAGAAACTACTAATGATAATTTTTTGTTCTTTAGTTGGCTTTAAGAGAACATCGTGCCTATCTAATTATTTTGTTATCAATCACCATAAATTTGAAATTGTCAATTATCCTAAAAGCCCTAAAATGATAGCCATCTGGTTTAAAATGGCGAGGCGGCATGTTTGCTGCCATATTAGGCATATTTCGGATTCAGTGACTGTAGCGTCGCCAAATATAGAGTGCGCTTTGCAAGGTATAATCTTAACATTACCTTATTAATTATTAATTTTCGTCTATATAAACGTTCGTAATTAATTGATTGATGCTTAGCAATTGAAATATTGTAGGTCCTTTAACTCCCCAAATTGAGGTAAGTCACAGAATAATATAACGCAGGTAGCATTTATGAACCCTTCAAAGAACCAACTGAGTTATTGGAAAATAGATATTGGAAAATAGATAGATATGCCTTTTGACTCGAGTATTACAAGATACAAATCATTGTGCTTCAAGATAACTCCAAGCTATTCGCTTCTTCTTAAATAATTTTGTTATAAAACAGCACTTTTATTATGCACTTCAACAAACACGTCTAGGCACTTCACTTCTAATAATGTTCAACTCAGAAATTCAGAATACAACATCTCTTTGTCTCTGTTTTATACAGTCTTTGTATTTCATTCTCAAGCAAGTGTGAAAAAAGGCTCGTTCAGTTCAAATTGTATTCTATTGCTTTGAGAAATAAGTATTTGTAGAATTCCAAACACTTGAAGAAGATAAAAGAACGAAAACGTGGTTGAAGATCAGAAGAATGTCCAGAAAGGGGATTCTGATAATAGCAGCAACATCGTTTTATGACCGTGATAACTCCGAGATAAATGAAAAGATTGATTAATAACTGATTGAAGCTATTATCCGGGTGTTCTGGGTATTTTCTATTTATAATAAAAAATATCTATCTATGTTATGTATTGTATTATGTTTATCAGCCATCTAGTACCCATAATACAAGCTCTGCTTACTTTGGGGCCAGATGATGCTGTGTGGATTGTCCAGCATTATTTATTTATTTAATTATCTTGCAAATGATAAATTTTAAAAGTCTGTCCAGAAAATAATAATTGAATGACACAAATTAGGTAGTACGCACCTACAGACACATGATCAGCTTGTGACATTAAACAACTTTACTTTTATACATAAATGGACCTTTCATTTTTACAATTCTCTTAATTTAAATGAAAAACCAGTTAACCTGGACATTTTCTCGTCTCAATAAACCTATACCAAGATAGAACAACTACAAAAGGCAATATCCACGCAATGATAGCGTCTCTCCGTTTCCGAAGAATGTCGGAAACAAAGAGACTTGGGTACTGGACATACGGACAATGGAAAACGAAGAGGGAACTTATTGATGTAAGCTCGGAATGGGATCGATGAGCTAGTTGGCAAGATGGCAGATGCTTTCCTTCCCTAGTTTTCAGACGAGGCACAGCTTCATTTAATACGAGTACTTACTCTATACTTACTTACTATTAGGAACTTATAAATAAAATAAATAATAACGTTTATTTGTTTACAAATTGGTTTTTACCTGCTATCATCTACATAGTTCTATCGATCGACCGTATCAATCGAAACATTCAACGTTCACCCAAGATCAAATAGGTATATCTCGATTTCGACGGAATAATCAAACAATGGCAAAACGATTTAATAGGTAGGTACTACCTAATAAATTTATCAAAAAACTTGCCATAAGTCGTGCAGTGGTCTCATTGACATACCAAAATTTAATATCCGGTAAACGATGAGAAACTGTATTACTAATTAAAGGCAAAAGAAAAGAATAAAATCTTGATATAGGGTTAAAGAAATGTAGAAATGTTTGGAATGTAGCCTCATTTACACTCAAAACCAAGATTACTGATTTCTTTACAAATTGAGGTAGATAACAATGGCAAATAAGTGATGCATAGCTTGCTCTTGACTTCTACCCTCCCTACTAGTTTATAAAACTGTTACGGCAGAGTAGGAACTTATCGAAGGACCCACTGAAGTTATTGAAAAATATACATGCCTTTTGACGGAAGTCTACAGGATACGAGATATTGTGCTTCAAGAGATTCACACGGTACATTGCAAACACTTTTTTTTGTGCACTTCAACAAAGAAGTAGAGGAAGATACAGTAGACAGGTGATTTAAGTGGACAGCAGATTTAGTGGAAGTTGAAAAAGTTATCAAGAAGCTAATTTTGCGAAAATCGAAAACATAAATCCAAATCGGTTTATGACACATATTAACAGACTCACAGTATACACGTCAAGCTTTTGACAACCCTAATCTTTGACTGTTTTTTACTGTACATCATGTAGGTACATCATTTTTAAAAGCCAAAAAAATATTTTAGTTTTTGTTTTTTTTTATAATTTATCGGAATATTATTTCACTCGCTCCACCCACAGTATTCAAAAATAAGTTGGTGCCAAAAGTTTCTGAATGTGCTCTGAAATTATTTAGTGTTTCTTGCACCTCAGAGTATTGACTCTAGCAAGGAAGAGACTATGACTAGTCTAAGACTAGTAGAAAGTGAAATGAAAGAATACCTAATAATAAATTCGGTCGTGTCTTTGAAGAGTCATCCTCTTCAAAGACGATTCTATATAGATTGGATGAAGCTGCACCACAAACCTCCTGAGCTCGTGTCTTAATAACAGCCCTTTGTGAACTATACAGCCAAAGCGTTCGTATCGTTACGTAGGTGAACAATATTAAATTCCTGTCGTCGTTATTAGATTACGTAGGCTATTGCATCACTCTAGCTATGAAAGCAGGAGATGAATGGGCTTTTTCAGACTCTTGTTAATTACGTAGGTAACGTACCATTACAGGTATTTTCCTAGATTATCTTCATTGTTTTATTATTAGTTCTACAACTCTAAAGTAAAACATCTTAAATTAGATTAGTAACCTGTATTAAATGGGTAATTTGTGACTTTTATAGTTCAAGCCGCAGGGCACTCAAGTCGAGAATGGATAAAAGATTATTTAACATAAAATCCTGCCCTAAAAATCTATATTCAAACTGATTTCCAATCCAATCTCTAGCAAATATTTATCTGCCTTCTCAGAACAGCGAACAAACGAACAACTTGCATCAACTTGGCTATCCTATTTTAAAATGTAGCAAATTGTGGGAGATCGCTCTAGTAAACATTTGTGTTTATCGATGAGGTATTGAAACCTCGTTTTATTATGCACAGAAGTAGTTTACTTTTAGAAGGAACTTTCAGGATGATATTAGTCGGTTGAATTAGTTGCATAGGTATGTTAATTTCGACACCCAATGTCGTCACCTATTTTGCTACAATAAGTGGTACCTATACAATTTTTAAATATAAGAAGAAGTCTAGAAACGAAAAGCTATTGTACCTAAAAGAACAAATTGATAAGCAAGGTAAAAGCAAGGTACCTTCTCAATCAATGCAGGATAATAAGTAGTTAATAATAAACGTCACAAATCAGGCCAAAACAAAAACTAAACTTGCATCAACACACAAACAAATTCATGTTACAAAGTGCAATTAATGTTAAAATGTTCAGCGGTCAAATTGGCAGCATCGTCATTGGCAGTTCGACATCGTCACGACTCATTAAGTGGTCAATCTGATTGATTACTAGCTGTTGCCTTACCTTACCTACCGGATAGGTATCTACAGAACATGCTTCTAATAGAGTTTAGTAGTTCTTCATGTCAGTGAAACTCGATGATGAAGCCTTACATATTTAGTGCTTGTAGACAGAATTTTACATTTTATTTCACAGAACAACAAGTTTTGCTTTGTTAAAAATAAAATATGTTATCGTTATCACACTTTAGACATAGGATGTTTGTTACTGCTTCACAAAACTATTTGAACGGATCAGCCTGAAACTCTGGATATTAAATTAATAACTTATTTATTTATAGCCTATTAGGAAAGGTGCTGAAGCGGTAACACAGGGGTTCTTACAGTTGTCTCTCTTCCCTGATGTTATGTTAAAGGACTCTTCCTGAACCTACACACCAAACCGCCACCGACCGGGTTCGTGTCAGGTGCGTTCTTTCAGGAGTCTACACACCAAATTAGGCGGCAAGTTGACATAACATTGTTGGCTGCTGCTTACAATAAGTCACACCAACCCTGTGTGTAGTAGAGAACCATCTGTGCGATTACGCAAAACCACCCATCCTATATTGATATTTGAAAGCCCTTTGAATGGCCTTCGTAATTTGATTGTATGGATATCCCATTAAAATGGCTTTTAAGGCCATCAAAGGGATTTAAAATGTCAATTATAGAATCCGTAATTTTTGCGTATTTGCACAGCATGTCGGCGACATTGCTAAACGGCGAAATTTCAGTGTGTAGAGTTCACATTTCCGGGAATAGAATAGCGTGAGCGAAGTTGCGGGATATTAGTGGCAGTTAATATTTACATGATTGTGGTTAATTAGCCAAAAACTGTGTAAACTCAATCGCAAAGTGAAGTAAAGCCACAGTTGGATGAGCGCACGCCTCTACGCGCGTGCCACACGTATTAGATCGTCTAGCCGATTAGCTTTGCATAATTTAATAACGAATTCTAATTAAAAGAAAGTAAACGTTTAAAAAATTGGGTAGGATCTACTAAAACCAACCCAGCGAATTGTTTAGTATCCAATATATCAATATATCAATACTTGATTTGATTGTGATTTGTGTGATTGGTGTGATTAAATAACGAAACGACTAATAATAATAGTAATTACCTAGGTGTTTACTTTAACTTAGGCTAAAGCTCTTAGTATATAATCCCTCGGGAATAAAATTCTTATGGCATCACCTCCGAATCGTTTTCTATACAATAGTGAAAGAATCAGTAAAATCGGTTACCCACAGGCGGAGATATCATGTAACATACTTAAATAAAAAAAAAACATACAGATGAACTGAGAACCTTTCCTGTTTGAAGTCACACAGTATACGTAGAAAGACAAGCACTAAAAAGCAGATTCATTGAAAATATTACGCATGCATAAAATGTCACGTCTATGCTTTGTTATAAAAAATGGCTAACGAATTATTTTTTGTTCTTTACAGGTACGCGCACCAATTAATTACAAACTCAACTCTGAAAATTTGGAGTGATTACGTACTGCAAATATTCGTGAGTTAAAAAATATATTAGGGCACTGGACATCTGTGGGTAAGTGGTCTCCAGCACAGTCCCACACTAGCCTCTTCAATTGACCCATTTTCGGTTTAAAAATTATTTATTTCTCAAAGAACTAAATGCAGTTTACTTAAATGAGAATAACAAAACTTGTACTTATATGTAATACTTAAATTTCTATTTTAGCACGAGTGTGCTTACCTAACATAATGTACTTATTTAGTAAAAAAAACAAAAAAAAATAATGGTAGAATATGAAACAACTCAATCTAACACAAGTAGGAACAAAAACCTAAGTGAATACTTTACCCCTCCAAAAATATACTAGCTAGACAAAGCAAAGTACCTTTTACAAATTATAATCTTAGCCACACACAGGCCTACCCTCATTTCTACTGGTAGTTTATTTTATATCAGTACCCCTTCATAAAGTATGACATGTTCTTTTTGCCGTAGTTACCCGTTCTGGGGGGACGAACATACAGTTTATTTGTATTTCTTAAGATTTTTTTTTAAACCCATATTGACAAAGAAAATTACAATTCAATAATAAAAACAAATTAGAACTAGTATTTACAATTGAAACAATTAAGCTAACTGCAGACTGTTGCAAACAATCTACAGGTATATTTGTATATTTATATTTCTTAAGTTATATTTATATAATTTTATTGTGAGTGTTATATTGGTTTGGATTTTTATGTTTATATTTTAAGAGTATACATAGTATATTTATATCAAATATTTGTGTTAAATTTAGTAATTTAGTGTTGGTAAACAATTTTTCTGTTGGAGTTAGGTAGTCATAATTATACAATCTTTTAATAACTTTATTTTGTGTTATTTTAACTGTTTAATTGTAGATTTAGAGAGAAGAGTACGTTTTTTTTTTAAAAAACTTACTTTTACTTGCATTAAAAATGTCAGGTGAAAATAGTGTCAAGACGTGATTTAATCACGCAAGAATATTGTTACTAATCACTCGTTTAAACTTTTCACGTCGTTAATTGCATATCGGCATACGATGTCGATTGCAGGTACCTACACCACTTTTTAACAATAGCTATTAGAGACAGTTTATCTATAAATTATAACGTGTACTAGAGAAAAGACATGAGCTATTTCTATAATGGCATTATCAATTGGTAGCTGATACTGTCTTTTGGACTCGTGACGTGACATTTTAAATTGTTCGTTTAAACGGAAGTTAGATTCACTGATTGACTATGGATTGCTATCGTAGTTGTAACTACTGACTTCTTACAAGTCTACTCGTGCGGCGCCAAAATAAAAAGAAGTTGAAGTCTACTCGTACTACGGGATTTTCAAATCTTTTAGGTTACAAACCATAAACGATCACACGTTTTTTGGGAATCCCTACAAGGGCGCATCCGGGTTTTACTTTCAGGGGGAGGGTGGGCTCACCAGGGCCAGACAAGTTTGCCCAATTTCTTTAAGAACCTTAAGGAAGGTAAGGATAAAGAAATAACGGCAAGCGGGTGAAGTCACCGAATATAACCACCCCTCAAAGCCAAATCGGGTTTGTCTCTTCGGACAGCAAGATTTTGAATCGTACGAGCGCGTGTGTGCAGGTCTATCAGGTCCTGACTCAGCTTGTTGCTCTAACACAAAAACCTAGGGTAGTTTGTGAAAGAGCGCTGGTTTTCAGTCAGCACCATAAAACAAATGACAGATATATCAGATAAGACTCCCCGCTTACAGTATTCAGTGCTTACAAAGCAGACACGCAGTCGCTCCTAGCTCAGACCTAGACAGAGTTCGTCTAAATCTGGAGATCTAATTCTGGAGCGCGGGCGTTGGGAGCAACGCTCGGCGAATCAATGTCGACGATCCTGACGACCGGCGCGCGCGCAGCATGCAAGGACAAAATTATTGCAAGTTCCATTTTGAAACTCCTATTACTATTTAGTATTTCACAGTAAGAAAGAAACATTTATTGTTAACAGTCCAACCATCACAATAGGCATAGGCCTATGCCCTATATTATGGCCTATATTATGGCTTTCGTGTCACTGCGGCCATGATAGCATGGCCGCAGTGACACGAAAGCCATCTAAAGCAAATAAAAAAGCCTCAAGCCGCATCTAGGACCTGCAGATGACCCATGTGTGTTCTTGGGTCCTAAATTAGTGTCATTTAGTGTTAGAGTTGGTGTTTTTGTGAGACACCCTACCATAGAGTGGACCTCAGCCTCACACATAAGACGAGACAACGTGGAAGGCCTAGAATAAGATGAAGGGCAAACTACCAACAATTTGTTTGACTTCAAGAACAAGTAAACACACTCTGAAACGTGATCAGAGCGAATAGACCGTCACAGAGGTCGTCAGTAATAGATTATTCAATAAAGCCATACACGAGTTATAAAATGTAACATTATTACGCGCAAATGGAGTAAAAACAGGCGCTACGCTGACAACGCTGAGAATGACGTGAAATCCAATTTCCACCACCCTGTAATGTAAAGTAGGTGCGGTTATTGCGTGACACCCTGTAGGTAGTTGAAGGTAGGTTTGTTTTAATTTGATCAGAGGTGAAAAAGAAATACACTGCCTATAGTTAGTTATTTCTTTTGATTCTAGGGACTGTCTGTCAGACTTTTAGTATAATAAAAAAAAAACTAAAAGCTGACTTCGAATTCCTTTAGATTCTGTTCTTTAAGTTTTGTGGGACAAATAGTACCAACCTAATAAAATAAAACTATAATAAAAATGAATGGGACCACCCCGAGTATATTCTCTACACAAAAACAAAAAAGTATCTTCCAAATCGGTCCAAAAGTTCCATTATTTTGCAGAAACGAGATAAATTAACTACCAAGGTATATTATATTTATACCTACCCTTGAGATACTTCATAATTAATAATGATGTACTATAATTATTATAATACATCATTGATTGCCATTAATGTCAGTAATTGGGTATTTCTCCTGAACTTAGGCTTAAATTTATTAAAAAAAAAACATTAAACTTATATTTTATCCATAAGTGATATAAGCTACATTTCACCCAGGTAACCCACGAGGAAAGCGACGGGCAGAAACTGGTGATCTAATCATTTAAAGGTTCAATTATTTATTTGCGTCAAACATGGTATACCTACCTAAAGGTGGTATAATTACATATATTAATGATCATGTCTCGCTATGGTCATAGCATGCAATAATACAATTATAATCTAATATTTAAAAATTCAGTCAGTACAATTCAAATACAATTATAATTTCAAATTCAAAGTCCAAAACTCCTTATTTCCATAAATACAATAAATGTACACTTAGAAAAGGTCAAATTCTTAATAATTAAACACAGACACGGAAATAAAGTGATATATTTTATTTCAGTCAAGAAATAAAAAAAAGAAGTTGGTAAAGAAGCGACGAAGAAACCTTAAGATTTAAAGATCATTCAAGTCATAAAAATTCCTATCAGTCAGCCATAAAACAATTTCATTTTAAATAAATAGTTATTTAATAATTTAGGTTCCTTTGGTATTATAAATACTTTATAAAATCTCTTTAACATGCATCGTCATAATTCGAACTCGCTGTACTGAAATCAAATAACTTTTCCATATGAATTTTCACTCTACGAGACTCGAATGGAAGGCTTTAGGAAAGTCGGAGCCTTTTGAAAGGTCGCAGAGAATATTACAGAATAGTTGGAGGCTCTTTGATAAAGACTTACCTATTGGTATCAATAGGTACTTTGAAGAATATTCTTCAGAATTCGATATTGAAATCTTATTGAATTTTACTCTTTATAGAGTAGGTATTAGGACGTTTGAATAACAATTTCAATGCCTACGACGTACGTCGAACTTGAAGAGCTCCTAGCAGCGAGCGGCGTGGGCGGGCGCGGCGCGGCGCGCGACTTTGGGTCGCCCGGTCGCATCGCTGTTAAAGCAGGGCGGTAATGTTCTTTTTAGAAGATACCTTGCTTATTCTTTTATTTTATCTTTATAATGACCGATCCATCAAAAACGTCGTCTGTGACGCCTCCAACTTGAAAAAATTTGACAGCCGAGATTTAGCAAGTTACTGCGGCTTTCCATGACTCTGCCAACATGAAGGTAAATGATCCATCATTAGCTTTTATGTCGATAATTCAGCCTTTAAATAACCACACCAACGGCATATTGCAGTCCACAGCTGGAAATAGGCCTCCTCTGCCTTATTGGCTCTCTTAACATTAAGAGTTATTGTCATATACTCCACGCTGGGCATGCAGGTGGAGGGTCTATCCTTCAGGGTCGCTGCTGCCCAACCCCCGGTGAATATCCCTTAGTCGCCTTTTACTACACCCTTGGGAAGAGTTCTAGTGGAGCCAATTATACAAATTGAGCATTATGTTTAAGCAATTCATATTCATCTTGATTGAGGCTTTTGAAGAATCACGTTGGTTTGAATAAGCTAAGCCCTTGAACAGAGAACGCCAATTAAATAGGACAACATTAACGCCTCACTGCCTTCGCTCGCAATTGTATGGAAATGTATGGTGATTCGGAACCCAACACAACATTCATGCAGAAATACATTTTTCATCCCATCTATTCGAAAAGAGGCAAAGGGTTCCTCGACAAGTGCGAACAAACTGGGTCATTCCAGCATGGCTTTTGAATTTGGAAACACTATTTAATTAAAAAGTTTGAACGCAATTCGCTTCAATAAAGTCCTGACCGGTAATAAAAAGGCGCGCGTGCCGACGCAGCATCGGTTATCTTAATTTAAAATTAACCGCCAAGTGCCTTATTTAAAGAAAGTTTCATGTGCCTACCTATTGTAGCTCAAGAGTGTAGATACAGCCTTGACAAATTAGGAGCAAAAAAGGCAAAAATAACAAACTTGTATGTATGGGGCTCCCTTTAATTTTGATATTTACTTTCTTTTTATTATTTTTTGTTATAGCGGCAAGAGAAATACACATCGTCTGAAAATTATAACTGTCAATCAGACGGACGGACAGCGCAGGCTTAGTACATGTGATACATGCATAAGTAAGATGCGATTTGGTGGGTGGGGGAAATTTCGTTATGCAACCTGTCTAAAATTTACTTTCATACATAACGCTATTCGCTGAAAAGTAAATGCCTATTCTGACTGGCCTACGTTGCATGATCAATTTCTCTTGGTTTCGCGCACCATACGCTGGGCATTTCGCATGTATAGGGAAGCGTTTTATATAGTGTATAAATGCCTATTATAGTCCCTGTTCAATCATTTCTACAGTAAATAAATGTACCTTTACTTTTTAACTTTAAAAGAAAAAGATTGTGTGGCCAAAAATCATACTTCCACGCTTTTCCACGCTTTTTATCCATCAAAAAAAATATTTCATCGTCGATCGTTTTAAAACTGAAATGCATTCATACTTTCAGCGACTGGAAAGGCTATTTCAGTGACGAAAGCTTAATTTCCTCTCCCGAATCAATAGAAACTCTCATCAATGCACTCTAGGGGTGGAAACGGGGTGAAACTGGGTGCAAAAGAGGTGAGACGGGGCGCAAAGGGGGTGAAATCCTTCGCTTAGGAAATTCTAGATTAAATGTTACGTAAGATTTAGAAGGTGTGTCGTAATATAGGTAGGTAACTAGCTGCTTCTTAGAAGTGGTATAGTTGATAGAATCGCTAGAGCAATAAAGATTACTCTAAGTTAAGTATACTTATACGATTGTTACTGAATCGGCCAGACATTTCGAAAGATATATATATAAATAACTAGGCAGAGCCCGATATATCACGTAAGTTATGGTGTTTTTGATCTTTCTTGGATGTATTCTATGTAGGGCTTATTCTTGTAGGTACCTATTAGGGTACCCACATTTAAAGTGACTTACCGTAATATTATGTATTGTGGTATTTCTATTTGGTACACGAAATTGATTTCTAGAAAGGACCTGACAATGAAACGTGATCGAAGCCTCCGGAATAAAAAAAATCTGAAGTAAGTACATCATGAGCTGTGCAAAAGCTCAGATCCAATAAGAAACTTAATTACTGTTTTCTGTCGCTAATAAAGTGGAGATCTCCCCACAGTCTAGAAATAGTTGGTGCGCGCCTTTTTGTGTGCTTTGTCCTTTATTGCTGTTTATAGACAGCTGAAAGCTAAGGTAGGACTATTTACGAAGAGAGGCAAGCTGATACAATCATTGGTGGAAGAAATCTATACAATAATAGACCTTATTTATAAATAGAAAAGTAGTTTGAAATTGCTCCCATGCCAAGGTTCTAAACTTTCAGATGAATTGTAGTGTAAATAATGCTTGTGTCTGTTAGATACACATGGTTTTTAATGCTGTTTAAATGGGAAATTAATTAGGAGAACTCAAACACCACCAATAATGGATAAAATCGTTCTGCACAAGTGCTTTTAGTGTAGAAAGTTTCTCCTAGTTTCAGTCTGTCCTCGAAAAATTCTGAATATGCCCAGTGCTGTCAAGAGCTTGTCAGGCGCCTACAAAATTATGCAGGCAATATTACGTGGGTTTAAATCTACGTTGAGAGGCGCTAGCGTTCTTTATGCATGTAAATTGAGGTTTAGTAAGTGATATTTTGAGAGGAATATTCACTGCTTGATGGTTTGAGGAAACCAGTTAAACATAGGTTTTTAAAGAGTGCTGGGCTTCCCCGTTTAACACACAATTTTTCTATACCCAATATTATTTTCCCCGTTTAACCAAAAATATGCTCCGTACTAACTATACCTAAAGTCTAAGTCACAGTGTATTCTAAACAGTACAGACACCGTAATATTTATAAAAAATGGTTGGCATGCTTCAATAAACAGAAAAACATCAAGAAATCCGGAAAACTTTTAAAAGTTTTCAAACATACTTAAATCCGCTGCTCTTGTTTCAAATCGTACGCGATCAGAACACATTTTAATAACTATTCTCGGATATTTTATCGCGTATTTACCTGTTTTTTCCCGGCGTTTCAACAGTTTAACTCACTGTCAGGTTAACACATCAAAATGTCGTGGTAATCTCAAGACCACGAATGTGTGTAAATCTTTTGAAACGTCGGGAAAAATGGGTATATAATCGCGATAAATACCCGTAAATAGTTAATATAACCGGTTATGTTAGTTCAGGAACGAAGTTTTTAAAGTACCTATCTACAATTATGTAGATATTCCACTATATTAATAGTGGAAGACTTATTATTGGTGGCCAGGTCGCAGTGAGCGAAGGTTCGTCTCAGACGGTGGTTCCGGGTTCTTTTCCGTCGTTGGAAATAATATAAGTTAGTAAGATCCGCAAGTAACTAAAAAAAAATACAAAAGAAAAATACAAATGTTTATTCGGTAATACTTAGCTATTTGTGCTCTTTGTACCCATAAAGTGTTACAATCTTTACCTTAAAAAGTTTAGTACCCACAAGTATCTACCCCAGTTTCTGTCATCACTCCCTTCCTCACAAACTCCTTAAAAAGCTGTTCTTGCTGTCTAGGTTTAGTTGCGACTTAGGTACTTATGCCATTTAAAATTTCAGACGTGTCCTGTAAGATCTAAAGGAAATAAAGCACTTTGAGTTTTACGTTGTTGAGTTACATTTTATACCAACTCTATACCGCTCATATGCCACTACGTCTGTGTACAGCATGCCACTATAGAAAGGCTGGTTCCAGGATTTACTGGGCTCAAATAAGTAGGTATAGGTACCTACCACCGTATGAATATAATTCAATGTGCTTGTGCAATACCGGTAGCCAGGCTGCGAGAGTAGAATTTTAATTGAAAAGAAAACTTTTATGGCTTTCCGGGGACTTTCAACGTATTTGCCGATATATTTTACACTGGAGAAAGCCAATGAGTTATTGGGTAGATTTTTGAATAGAGATAGAGAATCTGATTTGAAATTTTAAAACAAATTGTAATTGAAAGCGAGGCTCACATAAAACTCTCAACCCAACCTTATGGGCCAAAGGTACCTGAGAATAGTTAACAAAAGCGAACATGCTTCATATCAGGGTTGAGTTTAATGTATACCCTTCAGATTTTGATTTACTAAAGTAGGTACCTACTTTCACCAAATCTCATTTAACCCCGTAAGTATTTGTCACTGTTTTTACATTTTCACGTTTCCTGTGCGAGGAAGACACGCACGAAAACTGACTTTTAAAATTGTTACGACCGTACCCCAGACAAATGCAAATCAATACGTCTTCCAACCGTCCACAACAATAAAACAATACCCATAAAAACAGTCTTCCTATAGCAATAGCTCTGAATAATGCCTAGTTTTAGTGCTAACCTGAATTGCGCTTTAACACGACAGCACAAAATCGGCATTGCGCTAGCTCTACAAGATCCTTAAATGTTTTAGATTGTCGTAAAACCCGCTGAAAAGCTAAACTGAGGTCTTACAGCGACTACGTGGAGATAATCGGTGACATTTTAAGGGGTACGGACCCCTCAGACAACGCTTTGTTTTTGCCAAAGTTTAGACGTGTCGAATTCATTAACTGCCTTCCATTCCAGGGCAAGCAGACGTATGGTGCATTATCAGCCCTAACATGTGGATATTTCTTCCACTCGTATTAAGCGGTTCTCCTCTACCTTTATAACTCGTCCCGCTAAGGTTTAGAACTCACTACCTGCTACTGTTTTCCCTGCCAACTACAACCTGGGTCTCTTCAAGACTAGAGTGAATATCTTTTAGGTGTCTATCTTTTAGACATTCGTGATACTTTGTCGGCCCCATCGCCACTTTCCATCAGGTGAAATTATGGTCAAACGAAGTTCTATTCACGATAAAAAAAAACATTCATTCGCCCAAATTCTGTATAAAAAACCTCCAAAACAGCAGCCCTACCCTACATAATATCAACAGATGTTTTCTTTCTACGCAATTTTGCAATATTTTTCCATTTATTTTTCAAACACTCGATGACAAGCTAACATTGTTGAAATATGGCCGCCACCTAAAATCCCTCGCGCAATATTTTCCGACCCGGTGCCGCGATTATTCAGGACAATCCATTGTCCAGTTCAGACAGAAAAGGAGATACTAAAATAAGCATCGTACGGTGAATTGTACGAAATGCTAAATGTTTGAACTTTTACGGGAGACCCGCCGGGATGGTTGGGAATCCTGAAAAAGGATATTGGGATTTACGTTTATAAAAGACCTTGGCCTTGATCTCTGTAGCTTGGTATATTATGTTTTTCATGTGCTTTTCTCAGCTTATTTATATTATGCAAACCCAAAGGTGGTTTTGCAAAATAAAAACAAAAAAATATTTGTAAAAAGCAATTTAAGATTTGACGATGGAAGCCTTGGTGATCTGTCAGATTTTCTGTTTTGCCTACGCTTACCTCGGCTTACTATACATTTTCCTGATCCTGTGTTTCTTTTGAATACCACCCTGTATTAAAAACTATTACAGAGAATTAGCAAGCTGAAGTGGCAGTGGGCTGGCCATATCTCGCGAAGAACTGACATCCGCTGGGGTAAACGTGTTCTCGAGTGGAGACCGCGACTCGGAAAACGTAGTGTAGGACTCCCTACGGCCAGGTGGAATGACGATCTGCGAAAGACTACAGGCAGATGCTGGACGCGGCAAGCTGAAGACAGGGCGCTTTGACGCTCATTGGGGGAGGCCTATGTCCAGCAGTGGACTAAGATAGGTTGATGATGATGATGATTAAAAACTATACACGATCTTTACCTACTACCTGCGTAAATACGCTGATTTTTACCCACACTGTCAGCAGGATGTTATTGGTACAGGCTACAGTCTAGCCTGTACCAATGTAATAGATGCTGGCCAGTGCCAGCATCTATTAATCCTCACTAAGAAAAAGAGACCTCTCGCATCTTGTGTCAGATGCTGCACTAGATCTCCTTCTGCCTGACGAGCAGAATGTGGCCGCCACAATAATTATGTAGTTAGTAGTTAAGTTAACCTAAGTTGCCCGTTTACAACCAGCCTCTCAAAACCACAAAGCTATGTCGTCCATGATCGAAAAGGGATAACCGAATACGACGTCACGTCTCCCTGGAAATTTATTACCTGAGTGTCGCAAAGTAATTGCCTACACAAATATCAATTAATATTAATTGTCTGATACCTTTGAATTCTCCTGTAAATGGAGCTTTATGCCTTGCAAATAAAGTGAGAATTCTCTCCGGAGGGGCTTGGAGCCAGTGTTTTATGGATTGTGGTTTTATTTAGAGGTATCGATAGTTCAAGGCTCTGGGGGCTTTGAGCTTCTGAAAAAAGTAGCAAGTATTCTATTTCATTGCCTCATTTGTAGATCTTTTGCTGTAGTGGCCATAGGTGCCAGGGGGATTTTGATTCCAAATTGTGGAGATAAATTATTTAAGAAGAAGTTTATTTTGTCGACCTCTGTGTTGCTGTGGGTGAAGGTACGCCTGCGATGCAGGAGGATGCGGGTTCGATTACTGCCTCGTGACATAAATAAATAAATAATGCTAGACAATCCACATAATATGTTTATACGATTTGTATCTTGTTCCGGGTGCTATGGATGTTTTCTACTCTATGTATAATAAAAATAAACCGCCAAGTGCGAGTCGACTCGCACACGAAGGGCTCCGTACCATAAAAATCAGGCAATTTTTCAAAGAACATCAAATTTTCACTTGTTTGGAGACACCTTTAAATTTTTTACTTTATTTTAGTTTTATTGTTTGTTGTTATTGCCTATTGTAGTTCAAGAGATAAAGCCTTGACAAACTAAGAGTAAAAATAGCCAAAAAAAAACACCTTAATCCCTTTTAATTTTGATATTTATTATATTTATATAATTGTTGTTATAGCGGCAAGAGAAATACATATTCTCTGAAAATTTCAACTGTCTACCTCTTACGGTTCATGAGATAGAGCCCTCGGACGGACGGACGGACGGAGGGTTGGACAGCGGAGGCTTAGTATTAGGGTTCCGTTTTCACCCTTCGGTGCGGGGGTACAGAACCCTAAAAAACTATCTAATGTGATGTATTGTATTAAATATATCAGTTATCTAGTACCTACCCGTAACACAAGCTCAGCTTAGCTTGATGATGCTGTGTGAATTGTCCAGCATTATTTCTTTATTATTTATTTATTTGTTAAACAAAATCTACAGTTTTTAATACTAATTTAATCTACATATAAAAACTTACGGCCTAAAACGGATTTCCTTTTATAATTATAAAGGAACCAGTACCAGTGATTTTATTATAATCTTTGCTTAGGTTTTCTTCCACCATCTGGAAACATTCCAAACAAATCCATTGTCCCATTTGCCGAACCGTACCTCGGTAATGTCTTTACAATTCGATATTCACGAGGTATGCTATCCGAAAACCATTCGCCATTTATTTTTCCCATTCGGTCTAAATAGGTCGCCGGTCGCTGCTCATTCCAAAACGAACAGAAAATCGATGAGACAAAATTTATTAATCCAATTAGGATGGTTGTATTGAAAAAAATTGGGCCGGTTGGTATGTTATGTAGATTCGTTAGAAAAAGTGTTATATACATGCAATTATACATGGTTTCTAAGTAATATTATATGGTTCAATGGTTCATTTATTGGTAAAATATATCATTACACGTCAAATAGTACAACGAACACCTTAAAATATACTTGAGTATATCGATGGTAAGTATATTCAATTATAATATTTCAATTAATCAATTAATTATACATTTCAATAAAAATAAGAAATCAATTTAATTAAGAATAAATCAATTTAAATTATAAATAAATCAATAAAAAATATAAATTAGTCAATTAAAATTATAAATAAATCAATTAACATTATAAATTGATCAATAATAATTATGTCATGGGAATAATATTACCTAATCTAGTTAACAACATCCCATTTTATTGCACGAATTCGTCAATCCTGTAGAAGGATTGTTCGATCAGCTGCGTCGACTTATAGGTAACATAGTCTAGTCTAAGAATGCTCCATTGCTAGGCACTGAGGAATTGTCACTCAGCACAATTATCTGATATTTTAACTGATTTTAATGCTGTTTCTTACGACCCAAGTCATTTTTTTACTTGAATACATAACTTATTTCAAGGTATTTGCTTCCCTCCTACATATTAACTCTGCATATTTTTGGTAAAATCATCATTACGTATTTTCTTTCTGTTGTTCAGTGCAAAGTTATCGGGACCAGCGTTCTATTCAAGGCAACCCCAATTTATGTTACTAGCTAGCTATTTGCGGCGCACCAAACACCTTTTGTACAAAGAATAGGAAAGATAAATTAACGGGAAATATGGTCTCTACTTTATTATTTTTTATTAGAACGATGTAAGTGTTTTTGTTGGGGAGGTTCATGTTTTTCTTAATCATCTTATTCCTAATGAAGAATATAACATGGTATATTCATCAGTCGTAGCGTTGCTTGGATGTACCTTTATTTTATTTTTATTTAGGTACTAGCTGCAGCGCGCGGCTTCGCACGCTTTTTTTCGGAATAAAAGGTAGCCTATGTCCAGCCCCGGGATACCATCTACCTCGCTGCCAAATTTCACCGAGATCCGTTCAGCCGTTCTTGAGTTATAAATAGTGTAACTAACACGACTTTCTTTTATAAATATAGATTTTATGCCCGAATACTCAAAAGTGACGAATTTTTGACACATTTTCATTGAAAACTGATAAAAAAACACGAGCTGAGACGCGCTCAAATCTGAGTTGTGTTTGAGTCTTAAGGCGTAAGTTACGTTATCATTGGCAGAAACCCTTATTAAGCTTATCGAAGAACAGTGCTGAATATTCTTTCGGTTTAACATTTAACTGGTTTTTCTTACCTGTGCTCGGCATGTTTATGGTCTAGCTAGATATTTATCGAGAGTGCTTGCTGTCCGGTGGACAACACTTCTTTTCATTCAATATTTCTAGTACTATTCGACCCGCTAAGGTTTGAAACTTGCTGCATGCTTTTGTTTTCCCGGCCAACTACAACCTGAGTCTCTTCAAGACAATAGTGAATTTATTTATTTATTAAAAAGGGCATCCTGCGTGGGAATCACTTAGAGGCTAGTATTATACATTGCAGGATCTTAAGAACTATGTGTTTCCACATTTAGGGGACGCGCGCCGCAGCATGCACAACATTTATAACTAAACTAAACAATATAAATAAAGGAACACAATAAATGGGTATATCAGTAAAGTAAAGGTTAACTTATGGTTACATTATATACAAACTTTACGTACGTGTAACTTAATCTAACTTAGAATACTTAAAATGTGTAATGAAATGAAAGGACCTATATACATAGTACCGCGCAGAGTATCTTTTAGGGCTTCGTGATACATCGTCGGTCATATAGTTAGTTACCATTGGGTAAGACTGTGTCAAACGAAGGGATATTGAAAATAAATAAACCGCCAAGAGCAAGTCGACTCGCACACGAAGAGTTCCCTAATGTAAAAGTCAGGCAACTTTATTAAAGAACATCAAATATCCACATGTTCGGAGACCCTTTCAAATTGTCAACACTATTATATTTGTAGTATTTGTTGTTATTACAGTTGATGTGTTACTTATTTCTAGAAAGTTTCATGTATCAAGAGCCCTTGACAAACGAAGAGCAAAAATAGCCACGTTTTTTGTATGGAAGCCCCCTTTAATTTGGATATTTGGAATTTGTTATAGCAGCATTTAAAATACACATTCACTGAAATTTTCAACTGTCTATCTCTAACGGTGCATGTCATGAGATAGAGTTCTGACAGACGGACGGACGGACAGCGGAGGCATAGTAATAGGGTTCCGTTTTCACCCTTCGGGTACAGAACACTACAAAGAGCTCAATTTTGCTCTATTTTGTTCAGCACTTCATTACGATTCGCACTTACGAGTACTTCTCCCTGTTTTTATCCTATAACCAGCGCAATTCGCAAGTCAAATATAGACTTGGTAGGTTTGTGCTTGTTTAGGCGGTGTGGTGTGTCCTCATTTCTTAGGCTTAATGTGAGTTTGTTCCATTTCCATTCATCATACTACTCGCCCCACGCAATTTTTGCTATTATGTCATGTTTGAGCTCAAACATTGATGGAAAGGGTAGGAAATAATGTTGGTACCTACGTAGAAGGCACAGTAGAGACAATATCTACGGTAAGAGATTTTGCCGGTAGGAGCTCTCTGGGAGTAGATAATTGACGGTCACGAGAAAGTTCAAATACGTACATTTTTGAGAATGGCAAAATAGTTACATATTGAAAAGTAACTACAGCAGTGAATAAGCAAGACGAAAGAAAATAGGTTAAACAATTCGAATCCGCCAATTTTCGCTTATTCTTAATTATTCTTTTGTAAATTATTTCTAAGTTAAGTGTGCTATCTATCTATTTTATTGGTGAATATTCAGTTACACTATAACTTACTCAACATAATTTATTACTTACTCATATGAATCTGTAAGAAGTCGCCCTTTTCGAGTTCAAGGAAAAGGAAAGGCAGCTTACTAAGGGATGTAAAATCTACCGATATCACATTACATGCCAATATCCTTGTAAATCGAAATTGTAAGTAGATATCATTCGCGGGATCCGATGTGAAGCGAGGGAGTTACCCATAATCGGGGAACGATGTAACGCCTTTCATATCCACCTACTAGGTTGCCTAACTGCTTATAAAAGAGGAATCTGGTGGCGTAATTATACTTTATCTAGAAATATACTTTTCTTTTAAAAGCGAGGATCAGACTGGGTAATATAATCATACCTAATCATAATAATGCTGAACTAGGCACACTGCATCATCTAGCAGAGCTTGTGTTGTGGGAAAAAATGATAAAATAATATTTCAAGTCTATCTATACAATTGAAAACCTGGAAAATACTGCTAGCTTCGATACCTGCCTAATCACATCCTGCATTGAGTATCTTTCAGTGCCGTTGCACTCAAACTTATCTCCTACCTTTCTCTATCTGGTTATGAACTTCACAATAAAATTAAATGATTATTCAATAATTGATAGTAGAAGTAAATATTTTGCAACGTGTCATAAAAATTATAAATGGAGGTCAAAAAAGGGAGAAAACTAGCTCACAAAATTATTAATCTCTTTGCATGTCTAATTTTTTGCTACTAACCCATTTGTAAATAAATTCCTTCAAGCTTTATAGTTATATTAATATTAATAGTTAGTAGCAAAAAATAAGTCATGCAAAGAGATTACATTATTCTCAAAGAAAATTACAATCAAATAATAGAAACTAATTAGAACTACAAAGTACCTACCTATTCACAATTGAAACAACTGAGCTAACTGCAAAGAGATTTATAATTTCAAACCGCACTATCGTATAGTATAATAAAATCAGTGCCGCTACAAATTGAAGGAAACTATTGGAACAGTCTGCGGTTTTGAACAATCTAAATAGTTCTAAAGTTCTGTACGCCATTCGGCAAACATAGAGTGGCTTAGCACTTCAGCTCTAGCTCCCTCATTTCGAAATAAACGATGAGGCAGACGAATCTCGACTCTATGTTATGAAGCGTATAGATCGTTTGTCGTAATGGTCTGAATTGTTGTCAGGTCGCAGCTTCTAATGTTTAAGTTTCGACTCGCTAGTTTTGGAGTTGGGCTTGGGAGTGAAAGTTAGTCTGTGATTCAATAGTGTTTTCACTGAGGTTGGGACCAATCCAGTTAAGATTTTGTCGTACCTATTCATTTTCACTCACTACCGAACAACAAGTTACTTTCAGAGTAGCTTATACTGCCCTCTCTTCAAGTCTTGTACTTTTAATGCATTTTTTTTATTACATAAAATACGTAAGTTTTTGGGTAAAAACATGGTTAATAGTAATTCATTGACACTGCCTGAACTGCAGGTTTTGCCCATCATCACGAACACGTTCGTGAAGACGCTGTATAGATTTCAAAGCTTTTCCCTTGATAAGTCCAGCTTCATGTTTTTCGTGCTAAAAAGCAGTAGAGTGAGTAAAATGAATGTAAAATGATTGTTATTACCGCCTCCCTCTGGGGCGGATGCTCCAATTTGCGCAATTTTGTGGATTATATGACGTCAGACATTCCGAGGGTCATTAGCGATATAGTCTACATAACGGTAGACCTAGTACCTATCTGATAAATGGTGCCGGCTCGGTGTTAAGTTGATTAATTTATGTACCTAAGGAAGAGGACAAACTAATTTTAGGTACCTACTCTATACTATCCATTAATTAAGGATAAATTACCTGATTCTATGATTATGATTTATGACTCAACAAAAAGGTTAACAGTATCAAAATTGCAGCCCAAAAGTGTACCTATATACTATTTTAACTAAAGCAATAATAAGAAAATATGCTATTTACTTATGTAAGTACTCATTGGCAATAATAAATTAAAAAAAAAGTTGTACATTATGCTAGAAATATCCAAATATAGAATTAAAAAAAAAATCTATTAATTCTTCTAAACGCTGTTGAGTTTGAGTATTTTTCTTTCACACAAATATTTGTCAAATTATTTTAAACAAATTGAACTTTTCACGAATTAAACAAATTATTTATACGGCTACAGATAATTATTTTGTATTCTCAACGCCGCTGGGGCATACACCAGCCTTAAACAAACATTGCGAAACTAAACAATCGAAAGGCACCTAGCATTGAATATAAATATAAAATATATACAAGAAACATACAAAGAACAAATGAATAGTAACTACGAGTGAACTAACAAAGAACGAATCAAAGAGCTTTTTTCTACCAATTCAATATACATAAATACAAAACGAACACAGGAATATCTGTACCTAGTGGTTTGTGAAATCAGTTGGAGTTCACAGTTCAATAAAGATTTGGAACAGAAAATATAGAAATAATACTTGCATATTAGGAAAACTATAAAAAGAACCTAAAGGTCAAAGATTTCCCCAAAATAATTACAGGAAGATGTACCTAGGTACCAATACCAGTCATGGAGATAATATCTTCGACCTTGTGGAAAATAATGTAACTCTCAGTGTCCTCAAAACTAATACAAACTAGGGTACTTGCCTGTCCGCCCCACGGCCCTTATCTACGAGTAGTTTCCAGTTACCATCCGATATTTCCATCTTGGTGACGTCATCTTAAGTGTTACTCGGTAGTGACGTCACTTGGATGCTGTCAACGACACGGAAGCAATTCCCGCCTGCTTCAGAGTGTGGAACGTAGTTGGATGTATAGTACCTATTAAATGCTATGCTATGGTAATGAAGAAATAGGTTAGGATTGTGAATTTTGTAATAAATTTCCCTACTTCAAGACAATTTGACGACCGATGTAGCACGGCGGGCGAAGGTCCGCCTGCGACGCAGGAGGGTTCGATTCCCGCCTTGAGAAAAATGTTTGTACCATCTGCAAATATTTATTACGGGTGTTCTGTGTATTTTCCAAGTATTATAAAAAAAACTGGGGCTAGAAAATGCTGTGTGGATTGTCATTTATAATTGAATAGCTTTTTAATTTGAGATCAAACTAATTTTACAAGAATATGTACTTACCTACACATTCAACGACATTATGTTAATTGGGTTACGACCACAAAAGTACCTACACCTAACAATGAAAAAGAAGTTGCAACATTTAGGCAAAAAGCGTTGATCAAACCACTTGCGTGCACAAACTGGCATTTTAATTGCCCTAATTTTCGAAATTTTTGGTTTCTGTAGAGGAACTACGCAAGCGATGTTGAGGTGATTACTTTTAAGCAAATACATAATAATAAACAGTTGAGTATACACGAAATGACCTACACTGAATGTAAATTTGAAACGACTAAATGGCTCTTAACTCTAGATTATGATCAAACTGAAGATTTTTTACTTTTTGTGAGATGATTTTATTGTATTAATATTTTAATTTAATTATACACACAGTAAGTATTATAAAATATATATTACCTACACTGTTATATATTTATATTATCATACATAACTAAACATTACACACATCTGTGAAGCTCCTGTTGCCCAGACTCTTACGAGACAGGTGTCCTCAGGAGACCCATCACATAATGTTTTATTTTCTAATTATTGTTTTTATTTAGACATAGTATAACGTTTCTTGATAAATTTTATGTAAAGAACCCATGGAAGGTGGTTCCCAAGATACAGGTGTATCCTAGTTTGGGGATCAACGATGTAATAATTTTAAGTCTCAAATATTTTTCAATAAACGTTATTATTATTATTAAGCAAGATTGACTTTTAATCGATAAAGTCTAGGTAATTAGAAATCGGGGCTCTGCGGGACGGGTCCCTCCGGTATCGGGGCCCTCACGGATTAACCCGTAGAAAGGTGTAGACTAAGAAAAGTAAATGGACCAGCCCAGCGTCACCTCAAACCTAGAAATCGAAGTTTTCCAACTTCGATGTAGGTGTGAGGTAACGCCGGCTCCTTGTCTTACGTATTTACTTTGGTCGAAGGCTGAAAAGCCATTTTACACAATGTACTGTATAATTTTATTAGTTGACTACGAATTATAGCATGCTCATGGTTGTTACGTTGTTGCAAGTAATGCCGGATGATTTACGAGCTATTGTGAAATAACAAAGACTGTGAGTAGATGGTTTATGTTAAGAGGGTTTGTTCTTCTTGGTGCTGTAACATGTCGGCTGAGTCAAGTAGTAATTATATGTACGACACACATGGCGTTATACGCGTAGACAGATATGGCGCCGCTCGCCGGATCGCAGAATAAGCCCTTTTGTAGAATGACTAGGCCTATTGCAAAACGAACGCTGTTTTTTTGGAAATAATTAAGTTCAACAATGTTTCTTCAGCGGTAGGTATGCTTTGCCATTGATTTTTTGATGTTTCGGCAAGATAAAGTTCAGCAGGATGCTGTAATATTTGTTCAATAGTAAACAAATCTCTAATGAAGTTCAAAACAAATAGGAGTTTACAAGCTTGTATGGTTCTCGATACACGCGATGTGGATATCCCGTGTATCGAGAACCATACAAGTTACGAGCAGAACTTGTATGGTTCTCAAGTATGGGTCACAAGTTTCTGATTCCTCCATATACTTATGGACAAAGCGTTCAACTTGGTAACTTGATAACGTTGAAACTAAACAATGGCGACCTTTTGTTCTTGCTACGTTCCATTTCACGTGATAGTAGACACTTTAATAGCAAAGTTTTTTGTAGCCTACCTACTGTAAAAAGGTTTCTACACTATTTTTAACGCGAAAAGACCCTATTTGTTGACTACAAGGGTAAACTAGTACAAAGCAGGTGAGTTTTCGTAATAAGGTAGTTCTTATTTCTCTAGGAACTTTATTTTATGATCAAATGCTGAATAGTTTATTTGCTCATAGTTTTGCACGCGATTTTTTTGGATAAATGTTAGGTTAGACTACATCGATGCCCATTTGGCAACACGCAATTTCTGTAAGATGGTTGATCAATGACTCAAGCAGAAAATTGGAGGAAATTCCCGCTGAAAAGAATAGGTACCTTAATCATATGATTAGGAAAAGACAGAGAAAAGCATAAATCTCTTGACTTTTAATGAAAACGCAAATATTTGCCAAATACTTTTCAGATTTCTAAAACTCTCAGGTAATCGTCTCATAGATAGAATACAAAAGCTTTTTGAAGGTTGACGTTGTTCACCGATATTGGTCGTTGACTGTACATTACTCATTACTTAGTTCCACCAAGACTTAGTATAGACTAGTCTCCGACCCTCGTCTTGTCCATTTTTCCCCAAACCATTTGTCTCTGACGTCATTAGTTAGATGTTGTCTCGGGTTACTGAAATACGCTCCCCGGAGACTGATGGAAGATGGCTTTCAGAAGGATTAACCTGGCATGGTGTACTAAGATATGAGTAGGTATAGAACTATCTTGGAATGAAAATCAGGCAATGTTATTGTTACGGATAAAGTATTTGTATTTTTCAAAGTCATGTAGCTCTATTTTTACAGGATCATCATCAGCCTATATAAGTCCACAGCTGGACATAGGCCTTCCCTAATGGGTGCCAGAGTGCGTAATGGAAATAAGAATACAACAGATACGTCATTACATTACGGCTATCATCCGGTTGTTCGTCGCTAAAAGAACTAATCGATGATCAATAAATATTTTGACAAATTGTTATTTCTTTTGCCGAATTGACGTTCAAAAGAGATTTGATCATTAATTATCTCTCAAGTAAAGATAAAGATACATTTATTTAAAAAGTTATCTGAGCGTCTGGTCGAAGCGACGCGTAACGCGAGAGCTGATGGGTACCGCGCACCGGGATCTGGCGCAGCGCATCAGGATTGCCATACAGCGGGCAATGCAGCCAGCGTCTTGGGGACGCTTCCGACTTGATATGGATCAGTTGAGCTACCTGTAGATTGTTTGCAATCGTCTGCAGTTAGCTTAATTGTTTCATTTGTAAATACTAGTTCTAATTAGTTTTTATTATTTAATTGTAATTTTATTTATTTAGCTTCACAAGAACAGCCTCCTCCACCTCCACAGCCTATATCGGTCTACTTCTGAAGCCAGGCCTCCCTCTGATAAGCACCTTGTTGGCTTTTATCTCCATAATCCACACGCTGGGCATGCGGGTTGGGGATCGCAGTTCGGTGGTAGAATTGTTCTGCAGGGGGCGCTGCTGCCCACCCCCGGTGTATTTACACCGGAGGAGTGTGTATATACAAGGGATATCCCTTAGTCGCCTCTTACGACACTCGCGGGAAGAGTTGGTGTGGTGCAAACTCTATGCCGGCACCACAGAGCAAGAACAGCACAGACATATAATAATTAGATGATGTACATAATACCTACTATGCGCATAAAACCAGCGCATAGTAGCGTCATCGCTACTGTGCATAATGCTGAGCGATGACCTTTTTTGATGTCATGTTGTAACTATATTTGTTTGTACCAACTTTGTTTATAATTTTGTGACACAAAATAAATACTTTTTACTTTACTTACTTTACTTTACAAGCTAATTGAATAGGTGGGTTAATGACTTGGTTTCAATGGAAGGAAGGAATTTTATACTGCGAATGATACGTGACAACTGTGCCAAGGTACCAAACGGTGTGTTGGGAGACCATGCACTCGATGGACCGACAACATTGTAGCGGTCGCAGGGAGACGATGGATGAAAGCGGCTCAGGATCGGTAGTTGGCGTCGTGTGGAGAAGGCCTCTGTCCAGCATTGGACGATTGTGGGCTTATGTTACTTATTGTACTATCTAGTTTATACCGCAGTTCCCAGTCATCAAAACTGGCAAATCCCAAAGCGAACCTGAAACAGTTAAAACAATCTAAAAGTCAAAGTTTCGTTCATTACGTGAGCTAATTGGGGCCCGCAGTAATGTTGGATGGATACTCAACAATTATCTCGCAGGCACCGGGTAGAACAAGTTCTGATGGCTTTCCATTTTGGCCTAACTGTTCCTATCTCTTTGCTCTAGGGTATTTCAACTAGGAATCATCAACCTATATTAGTCTAATGAGCGCCATAGCGCCCTGTCTTCAGCTTGCCGCATCCAGCATCTGCCTGCAGTCTTTCGCAGGTCGGAGTCCCATCTGGCTGGAGGGCTGGTTTTAAGATAAACTTAAAAACGATTAGCAAATCTGTTCAAAGGCTTCAGCCAGGCGAGGGTTATTCGACACTTTTAAACGCTTAACATTTTCGGACAATCCTCTTATAAGGTTAAACTGAAGCCTGACAAAGTATGTGCCGATAGGTTGGTACTTGCTTAAGTAGCTACACATTTAGGTTGGTATTCGAACATCATCATCATCTGCAACCACAGTTGGGTAGAGCTCTCCAAACACTATGGTCTACAATTTAACATTTATTTTTTAATACATCAGGTATTACACTAAGAACGTAAGCTAGCGTGATTTTTAAATCCTATCGTTTAGCAAGCATTTTACTGGCACAAAAAACTAACAGCAATAATCATAATATAAATAAACAAAGGCGAATTCTATACACGACAACTGGTTAGCGATGCGATGCGGGCAATATGGTTAGCGATTACGTTTAATACGGCCCTACGCTAACCTCTTTCAGAAAAAAAGTCTTCAATCACTTTCTTACTCAAGAATAAATTTGTACTTACTACTGATTTTATAATACTATACCAGTACTGGTACGTTTCCTAATATTACTGTATGCATAATGTGTCATAAGAAAAAGGTAAAAATACATTTATTTTGCCAGAACATAAAGACGAAAAAGAAAATAAACCTTAGATTAAAAACTAACAAAATTTAGAGAGCTAATAGAGCAGATCATACCATGACACAATGATGCAGTATTTATGTTCGTCGATGAACAATTAAGTGCGATAAAAATGTTATATCTAAGAGTGACTGTTTTATGTTCTGTGGTCTCTCAGAACGGAAAATATCAGGTTCTCGCTGTGACGTCGGTCGGCACTTATCTAAAGCTTATTTAGGTGTATGAACACAATACAAAGATTATCCTATCGTCAGGAGAAAACCCATCATTGCAAACTCACAGAAACATTACGAAAATGCTGACGTAATGCAAAATTGGTTCCTGTGCTCTTTAGGTGCCTTCATAGTCATTATACAGGGTGGGTGATTCGAGGAAGATTTTCCAAAAATAATTGCTACGAAAAGTGCTCGCGGAGTCACGGACTGCACGTTTGGAATAAAATTACACGAGTCAAAGAATTTTTCTTTTCTTTTAATTTTATACCAGTTATATTGCTTGTAGAGGTATACATATAATTTATACCCCTGTTACCTTGGTGAGACTAATAGGTGTTCTAATTATTATTTACTCACACTTGAAAACAAAATTAGATACTCTCACTAAAATCTCTGTATCAGAAAGCCAAAGGCACATTTGCCCTTGAATTTTCTCAACTACCTCCCTTGTTTAGGTACATAGACCCATCTCGCGTGAACCACCCTGTCTATGCCATTATGTTGTATTTCTCTTGGGGATCACTTCTCACATTCGCGGATTATGAAGGTCCCGAATTGTTGAGTTTATCACCTCGTGTGGGTTTATTTTGCACACTGTGGATTAGCGGCTATAATTTACAATGTTATCAACTATTAATACGTTGATGATAAAATAATAATAATAATACATTTCTTTCACATTGACTTATGAGTTTATGAGGTAAGAGGCAAACAAGATATCTCTGCTGATAAACCTGGACAATCCACACAGCATCAGAGACCCAAGCTCTGCTGAATTTGGGGCTAGACCCCAAATTTAGCAGAGCTTGGGTACTAGATAACCGTTTTTTATCGGCCTACCTCGTCCCACTGCTTGGGCAAAGATCTGATAGATAACTGTTGTACTTAAGAAATAAATTTATGTTTATAAAATATAAATAAAATACCTTTACATCGAACCTAACCGCCGTACCGTCTGAAAGACTCGGTAAGTCTTTCAGACGTTACGGCGCATGCACACATCAGTTCGTTATAGAGGACTAGCTGCTGGCCGCGGCTTCGCATGCTTTTTTCGGTATAAAACGTAGCCTATGTCCGTCCCCGGGATACCATCCGTTTAGGCGTGAAAAGGTAACAGACAGACAGAGTTACTTTAGAACTTATAATTAGCAGAGACTAGTATATTAATTTACTAGTCTCTGGTATTAGGTATGGATTGGTTCATCGTATGTTTCTTAGATTTTTGTTATAAAGTGCGTCAGCTCTCACACTCGGGGTAATTTATAACACGTTACGTACACGTTTCTTCTTCGGTGATTGATGGCGTGTTTAGTTGTTGGTGCGAGTTCACACACGACAGTATTCCCGATCCAGTAAATTCTCAAGAACCCGTTGATTTTTCCATTATCGATGGATCTGTTAAAAACGATCCTGTACAGTTTTTTTGTGTTAACACTGCATGGCGTTGTTTACGATTTAACGAGATATGAACCTATTTCACATGTTTATTAAGTTTATACTCAGTCGCTCTTCAAACTTCGTATAAGCGAGATCGCTAAAGGTCCTAGGAAGTGTTTGCGTGACCTAGATACCTAGATCTGTGGACAAGCTTCAAAGCCGCTCTCCGCCGCTACTTTATTACATAAATGTCAAGGGAAAAGATAGAAAAGCCGGGGACAAGTTTCATTTCAAAGTGTTTTTCAAGGAGGATTTTCTTCTGCGAAGTGTTGAATTGAATAAACTTTCAAAAGGTTTTTCAATCTCAATGTCGATTAATCATCAAAATCCAATACCGTTGTACAATATAATTATTCTTTGCCGATGCGTTATTCTGTGCCAACACAGAATAACTATATAGTAGGTACTAATTCAAATAACAAGATGAAGAAGGTCCTCCTAGAAGAATTATAAAAAATATTACAATGTAAAAGTGTTTGTGAACACAAGTGCACTCTCTATTCCTTTGCTCACATAATCCGACACGGCCGGGGAGAGGTCAGGTGCAGGGCCAACAGCTTAAATAGCAAGAGTAGCTATGGCGACCCTGGAGATACTCGCGAAAATGTGACTCTCGTTTGTGAGACTTAAGTGCTACGAATATAAAATACCACAACATAGCCTACAACAGAGGGAAGTGGAAAGTTTGTCGTGCTGAGGAAAAAAAAGGTTATAAAAAAATATTTAAATATTTTTTGAGCGTAATTCGTCCCCAATTTTGGGCATTGCTCAAATACACTCGGTGCTGTCACGTGCGTCAACTTCTAAGTACCTATTTTCATTTTAATGAGACCCAAAATTGCTATTATTTGATCAATCAAAGATTGAATTAATTGATATATTTTCCAAATGTAAAATGTCAAAATTCTGTGTACGGTATTCATTTTGCCCTGCGCCCTTTTGTATGATGGATGAAGGGCGATGAATAATTTTTTTTTGAGGAAAATGCCACGTCGTCGATCAAATAATGTTGGCATATTCAGGATGGAATTCGCACATTACTTACATATTAGGTTTTGCGTAAGCACTAATTCAGAAGAATATAGCGATACTTATAAAATAAAACCTGTGTGGCCTTATAAAATAATAGTACAAAATATTATTTTCCATTACGCTTTAGCCAATATTCTATTACTTATTTTCGTCTCGAACCGATCTTCTAGGTAGTGTGCCCGAAAATAGAAACTAGATGAAATAAAATGTATTGACGTTTTGCCGCGTAAGTTCGGAGAAGGATTATCCGTTCAATGTTCTCTTCAATGTTCCTTTCAGTTTCCATGTCCCCTTCAGTAATGTTCAGTGTCCCCATAATTGAAAATAAATCAATTAAAGTGAAGTTAGGTTGTACGAAGTACGTACATGTTGATCATGATCCCCTTATTTTAAACAGTGAGTTAATCAAGCCTAACGACCAGACACGCCAGCTGGAGCAGATACTTTTTCCTACATGGCGCTCTATTTTTCTTCATTGTGTTACCAGCTTAGTAATCTGATAACGCTGCACTTTACTCTCTTGCCTAGAATTAAACAAGAGCACATTTACTTGGTCAGTGTTCACCAAAAGATAATTGGATAATTAGGCAGCGGTTCGTCGGTTAACTTTGACGTTTAATGTATGAACACTTGTGTCAAAAACGTGAAAACAACTGTTTGAAATTTAACCGGCTGTTGTTGAACTTGGGTCTTAGTAGTATAGTGCAACCTAGCCATGTTATTTAAAAACTTGAACCATCTCTTTGTTAGATAAAGCAAATTCTGTAGCGGCGGAAGGTGTCAAGCCCAAGTTATAAGCTGGCTGACGTTTCGCCTTTTGGCTACGCGCGCAGCTTATCAGATATCAGATTTCAACTGTAATTTTACTTAATTTGGCATATTTTACTGCGGAATCCAATTCAATTATTACCTACGTAGGTTTCTGGCTCAGACGCAATGGAGATAAATTGAGAAAAGGATTTATTCTTTACCTAGTATCTTTGATTCATGAAGTGAATGCAATTTTATTGATATGTTTTGACATATGTACCGAATCTAAAGACTTCTTGATAATGAGCTTCATTCAGCTCCTGTTTTTGATCGCGTGGCACTAGTTGAAATGTAGAGCCAGGAGTAACGTAAATTTGCAGAGCTACTTATGATACTACTTTATGATGATGATACTTATGATGAAGATTAGTTAGATAAGAGTTTGATGTATAGGTATAGTTCTATAAACAGGGTGTTAGTCAAACTAGTGCACAATACTGATGAAAGTCATTCACCTGCTACCACAGATTAATATTCATTGAACAAACCCAGCTGCGAACAATTTTTTTATTTCCTTTGTATCAATTTCTTATTAGTGTATTAAGCCATCCCAAACATGGCGACCTCTTCCATGCGCACCTCCCTCCTCGCCCGACCTGATGGAGACACCAGGCGACCGCAATCAATGGCCGCGCCGCCATAATAAGGCCATATGTAAAAGAATTAAAAATTCTGAAATATTAAAAATCGTTTGCTGCTTGATTTGTTCACTGAATATTAATCTGTAGTGTTAATCTGTCGGTAGCAGGAGAATGATCTCAGTCGGTATTGTGCACTACTTTGACTAACACCCTATAAAGGTACGAAATATGTAAGTTATTCTTAAAATCGTACCAGGAGTTTCGGATCTCCATTTACAAACAATCAAACATACTATTTATTGACAAAGAACATTAAATACAAAGAATACAAACAAATTAAAAATAGTATTATCAAACTTACCAATTTAGCCTTTTTGTAATCATCGTTATCAGCCTATGCTAGTCCACTGCTGGACAAATGGCTCTTTATTATTATTATTATTATAAATTAAAGAGCCTAGCTCTTGTTGGTGCAATGATGCAATTTTCTCCACATTTCTCTTTCTAATGCGGTCTCTTTTACTTTTTATACGACATAACAGCGGTTTTCTTAATTCTTAGTCTCTTTATTATATTATTAGACAATTTCAATCAATAACGTCTGTTCAGCTTCAGTACCGCTGGCAGGCTTACCCTGATAATTCGGATTCCAAAGGATTAGGATAGCTTAGAAGCAGGGATTGCCTTCTGAAATACGATCAACACAAGATAATAATTTATAACTGAATTCGACGTCTCTTTGAATAATAATTTTCATCAGCGTTTAAATATTTAAATAATTGTGGGAACCTAAAATTCTAATATCGACATGGTTCATCGATAAATACAATAATAACTTGTATTATTTAATTGTCCAGCATTATTTATTATTATTATTCACATCATTTATTTCAAATCTCGTTATAAAATACATTTTATATTAAAAAAAAAATAAATATTATAAAACTATTCTACAGTAAATAATATATCGACTAGGGCTACAGAGAGAGGAACTTCCTGACGATGCGCGCCGAGTCCAGGAGTACCGCCTTTTGAATCTGACCCTTGATCCAACTTCCTAGCGAGAGTCTCTTGAGATGTTGATCGAGGCTCTTCGCTATTACGAAAAATAAGTAAGACAGTGGTATGCATGCACCACTGTCTTACTTATTTTTTTATCCTAAAGTAATAAACATGCATTATGAATACTTCTGATACCCTCAAAAACAATTAACCTTCTGAGTATCGTGCCCTGGTGTCCACGTCACGGGCCAAGAGCCTAGTGTGGGGCCGAATCCAATCTTAATAGACATACCTATTAATTATTTAATTAGCTTTAAGTTTCCTTTTTGTGTAATATTTAAATGTGCCTAAATGTAATGTGTTTTTCAGTAAATTTATTATTGTATTTTATTTTTATCCCTATTATTATTAATATTTTTTTATTTATTTATGTTATACATTGTTTTCATAATTAATCTACAGCTAACATAAACCGTTATTCTGGTTGTCCGTAAGCCTCAGCCTCTATGGTAAGTATAGTAATAAATAAAAAGTAAGTACTTACACTTAAATTAAGCTAATAAATACAACAAAAACACAGCGAAATTTCACGTCAGAAACTAAATTAAATTAATAATACGGATAATTATTTCCCACACCAAAAGGGAGAGAGTTAAAACAGTTTAGCCCTAACAAAACACAACAATGCACGAATACCCAAAGAGAGCGGAACAACGAACAACACATAATGGTACAACACAATGCCAACAAAAGGTTAATATTTTGAAAAGGTCCTTTAAACAGTGCTGTAGTTAGAAGCCCAGGTCGATTGGGGAGGGAATACCTAGACAGGGTGTGGAGGTAGTTGTGGTTATTGGTATACCGCCGGATCGTAGAATCAGCCTGTTTGTAGAATTAGGCGGATTACAACACGGCACATTTCAGATCAATGCCTATGCTGATTTTTAAGCGCTCATCTTTCAACAATATATCTTTTGGGGGATAGTGACACAGGGAGATCTCCTCTGTACCGGGCCGACCAAGCTGGTCCACTTGCCCGGTGGTCTTTCGACCAACGGTCTTTTGATGTTGGGTACTCGTATGTCAGTTGTAACTGAAACATGCGTTAACGCGATCTAGGATTTGGATTTCTACACATTTTGCACTCCGCAATTTGTCTAACGACATCTAGCGGCACTTCTTTGAAGCATTTAGGTAAGAAGCTAGCTTAGGTAAGTATAGCTAAACTCAGGTTTTTGCGATTTTTCTTTCTTGAACACCTCTATTGACGTTAGCTTTGTTGTTCAGCTAACTTCTACTAGAGGTCGCCACATGTCTAAACATTTTTTTACTTTTTAATTAATTTTTCATTGTATTTTATTATTAATGTGTATTTTAAATATAATTTTTTTTATTTGATAAATTTTATTTTATTTTACTTGAAGTAAACAATTTTTTTATTTTTATTTAAAACGTCCTTCTTGTCGAATGAAATTCGCAAAATTTGGCCTCACTGTTGAGTGGTTAGATACTATTCCCAACAAATCAGCGTTCGTTTTGTATGCGGCTTAGCCATAAATATTTATAAACTTACGCGATCTGAACAAATTTATTATTAGTAGATATTATTTAACGGGTATTAATCGCGTTTGTTTTAGTCCTATTTTTCCCGACGTTTCAACAGGTTTACACACTGTCGTGGTCACGGGATGACAAGCTTCCTGTTGTCTAATCATGCCAAGCGTGGTGAAAAGGTATGCCAGAACCCTTTTTTGGGGAGGCACGTTCAGCAGTGGACGTATTTGTGCTGAAAAGGAGGAGATTAGTAGTCGCAAGATAAGAGTACTAACTTACCTCCTTCAGTGACTAGAATTAATCCCATACCTTAAACTTCTAGTCTGAGTAATTTATTTAGAAACTGATTGGGTAGAGTAGGTAGGTAGAATTAGGTTCATCGATCGCTTGGCCGCTCCCACAGCTGGCTCTAGTGGGTGATCTCTGACGTAATATACAATTCCATTAATTCATGGTTTCTATTTTCGGTATTTCATATATGCGATCGATAAAGAAGTCGGACAGAAGTCGACAATTGTTTTATTCTTGTTCACCTTTCAATGTACATTGAAGAGTAAACAAAAAAAACATTGAGTGTTCACAAAAACGAACAGTTGTTCGTTTTTGTGAAAATTATAATTATTTTGATTGTTCTCCTACCACTTAAAACGTGGTGTTCATTACTTACGTAAGTAAATGAACAAATTAATTGCTAATGTCAAATAAAAAAATGTATTTGTATCCTTTTTGTACACACAGACTGTATTTTTGTGCGTTCAAACGTTCAAACCCAAATAAATAAACAACGTAATTTCAAAATACAAACAGCAATTTCTTGCCGCAACATTTTCTTAGTAAAAGAACATTATCTATATCGAAACACATTTTCAATTTCACAGATCCAATAGGTTCTTGGAAAGTTTCAGCTCGACTGTTATACACTCTTAAATTTTATGTTAAAACATGTTGGAACTGTAAAACTTAGCCTTTTAGTAACTGTCGAAGAGTATTTTAAATTTATACATAGAAGGATGAACTTTACCCCTTAGATCCGAAGTTTTGTTCGAGATCGGTTCAGCTTTTCTTATCATTTCAAGTTAGTGTTGAGATGATAAGTTCTTTGTAGGTATACTTTTGAAGGTAACTTGCTTGCAGTACCTACTAGGTAGGTACGCATTTTATTTGGGTAACTCGCTTAGTTCTTTCCTGTAAATAAAATACTGTATCTTAAGGTACTGTCCGGCTTAAGAGGTGTAATGTAACGTTACACAGCGAGCGTTCGTGCAGTCAGTACGGGGAAAGAAGGCGCTCGCAACGAGCAACGAGACGGATTAGCACAGGGCGTAACATATCATGCTCGCTGCGAATGGTATATTACGCCCCTAACACCAGTCAGTACCTTTAATGTAAATTTTAAACAAAAGTTTACCTTAATCTTTAAACTGCCTTTTTTATCTTTCATTCTACACAAACCTACATTGAATTATCAGTTTCTATCCTACCACAATCATGCCTGCAATCTCAACCATTCAAACTCCTCACCTGTCAACACGTTCAAAGCGTTGCAAACAGCTACAAATCAAGACAGGGGTGCATTGTGGCACGCGCCCGCCGCGCGGGCGTTTGACGGGTTGATTGAAACACTTTGTGGCAATGAAACGCATTGTGGTAACTTGGTAGGTTTATTTGAATGGGGATGTTTGGTTTCTGTTTAAGTATTCTCTCCTTTCCAGATTCTGTGGCTCAAACATAATATTAATGGTGGCAGGACATTTGAGCGAAAGACAAGTGTCCCTAGCAATAGACATTATTGCGAGTGGACGTTTGCGCGAGTAGATATTTGCTCGAATAGACATTAGCGCTAGTAGACATTTGGGACATTGAACATTTTAACGTAGATCTTCTTTTCTACTACACGTGTCAGACATACTGAGTGTCACTTGTCCGAGTGTACCAGATCCCCTGAGTATGTATAAAACTCGACATAATCTACAATTTTAATATCCAATGCTGTCTCGTCCATCCGTCGGGCTCAAGCCAAATAACAATTTAGGCCGGAATTAGATCCTATGCTCTCTATTACGCTGGCAGTTAGGCCCTTGATATTTTTAACAATCGTAATCGTTAACATTAGGTAACAGTTGGTGAATGTTATGGTGACAAGGTAGAACATTTTATGAAAAACAAAAGCACTGAAAAAATTTGCGAGGAAAAAAGGAGCCGAAAAATCATTCTCTTTTCTGACGTTAAAATATCAAATTAAATAATGTACGGGTCTAATTACAAAAAACATATAATGATAAAGATCACACTTCATTTATTTTTCTAAGATGATAAATTAAAGCTAGGACCCGCGCCTTCCGGGCTCTGGCCGGTAGTGAGCGCATGGCAGCGGTACAGGCGCGTCGCGAACCGCACTCACCCTGAAGAAGTCCCTCGTTAAGGGATGAAACGTTGATGTTCTTCCAACACAAATAAGGTTCATAGTTAACCCGCTTACATCCGTAATGAAAACAAAGCTTATTGCTTTTTTCCTATTCCTTATAATGAAATTGATTTCATTGTACAATTGAAAGGAATATTGGGGAGATAACGGTACCTACCTACAGCTGTCAAACCCGTATCTCAAAAAGAAATTAATTGCACAGAAACCCAATTGAATGAATCATTCTCACCAATAAAACCATATCCAACGAAAAATAAGAAATAAAAGGAATTTAAATAATTCCTTTCTGCCAGCACTTTATGAGCGCGTCTGGGTCTTGCGCTCAAATATGCAAAATGGCGGTGCCCGCTTAATTTGAAAAAAGAACGCATGCGAGTGTTGCCGATTCGTGCTAAATTGCAGTTTAATTGGGAAGTCAGTTGAAATAGTGAGTCTTGTACACTACGGAAAATAAACTATTTAGGAATTAACTTGTACGCACTACCGTAGATACTATAATGCCAGAAATTCCTAAATTTTTACTAAAACTAATCAGTTCTTAGTATACCTACTCAGAACTGATTAGTTTTGGTAAATAATCTATGCCAGAAATTCCTCTACAAAGTCAGTAGCTGCATACATAGATAATATTTACTAAAACTAATCAGTTCTTAGTATACCTACTCAGAACTGATTAGTTTTAGTAAATAATCTATGCCAGAAATTCCTCTATAAAGTCAGTACCTGCATACATAGATAATATTTAAAAATTATAAAAATAAAAAGAAAAGAATTTTAAAATGGATCTATAAAAATGCCTGCAAGCCTTTCTAATAAAATAACTACATGCTGGTTGCTTATTTGTTTTATGACTTTTAACTACAAAGCTCTCGTCTCATCACTTATTATCTAATAAAAATTAAATGAAACGCTTGATTACCAAGACATTTTATGCTTAATTTAGTTACTGCTAACCCTCAATTTTCTTTAATGCCTTTGACACTCCCTGAGGCATAAATTCGGGACCTAAATTTATCTCTATACATAAGGAATTGAAGCTATGTCTTACCCGGGTGCGAGCAGTGAGCACTAATCTTAAAGGATTAACTGCTTCGCCGGATTATTCTCCTGAATTATGGCTTGAAAATGCAATCTAAGGTTTATGTTGGCCTCTTACTTCAATCTTAGAAGACCCGCGTTGGGATTAGGAGCGCTTAGAATTATCGGGAAAAATGTGACATAGCTGGCAACACTATTTTAATTTAGTTTCGGTTGGATTCGAACCTCAAGTTGCAAGTATATCTAAAATATTTTCCTAAGTTATTAAAAAAAGTTGCTGATAGGTGGTACCTACCTGCACTGGGTTGCAAAAAAAATGTCAACCTGTAGGTTTTTTCATACTTAGTTAAAGTCTTTTTACTATTTCCTTCAATTAATTACTGAGTAGCAACCAAACTAAAAAAAAATTAACATAACTTAGTTAATCGATTATTAATTATCGACAACAGAAGTTGTCAATAATTGATTGAGGGATTATCTAAAGGCCATTTTTATTTTTCTAACAATTTCTTAACGAGGTTTTACTAGAATAAACAGATGATTAAAAAAGTGAATGAGGCAAGGAGCGTGTGATCAGTTATATTAGTTCAGTTAGAGGTATATTCAGTTGTTTTTTTTGTTAACCTTTATTGACAAAGACAATTACAATTCTAAAATAAAAACAAATTAGATCTAGTATTTACAATTGAAACATTTAAGCTAACTGCAGACTGTTGCAAACAATCTACAGGTAGCTCAACTGATACGTATAAATACCAGTCGGGAGCGTCCCCAAGACGCTGGCTGCATTGCCCGCTGTATGGCAACGCTGATGCGCAGCGCCAGATACAGTATGTATAAATATATATTCAGCTGTTGTATCAGTTATATTATCAGTAAGTGTATGATCCTGCCGGATTGGGAAGTCGTTGCGAGGGATATAAAGTATTTCGTAAGATAAATAAGAAGTATAATATGTATCCACGTTCAGGAGCTACTTTATATACCTATTGAATAATTACTTACTAATACATTCAAAAGTAAGAACGTCTTTGCTTCCATAACTTTGACTTGCAAACAAAAGTGACTTTTTTAACGTATAATTTCGTTACCTAAGTTCAAAACCAACTTATTATACAAAATTATACTGAATCAAGTATTCTTGAGCGCCATACTGTCTGAAGACTAAAATTATTCAAATTGTATTAAAATATGCTTCACTTGAGACGAACTAGGTAACTAACTAGTAAAGAAACATGAAATGCTTACATAAGCTAATGTTAAATGCTTACATAGGTTAATATTAAATGCTTACATAGGTTAATATTAAATGCTTACATAGGTTAATGTTAAATGCTTACATAGGTTAATGTTAAATGCTTACATAGGTTAATATTAAATGCTTACATAGGTTAATATTAAATGCTTACATAGGTTAATGTTAAATGCTTACATAGGTTAACCTTTACCTATTAATAGTAGGTAGTAACTATTACCTATCACCTACCCATTGATTTTACTGAAAATAAAATGTTATATGTGGCGTTTTAAAAATTCGAAATACCAATGCCAAATGAAGCTTGTAACTTAAAACGTATAACATCAATTGTATATGTAATACCTAAGGTGGAAATGAAATGAAATTTATTATTTTTGTTCGTACTACTCAAGTGCTTAGCAACTCAAGTGTAAAGCAGCTCGTAGTGCTCGAATGTAAGGTATCTCCGGCATTTTGCAGTTTGCTCGATGTGCTCGGTAGACCGCGAGAACTCTGATGCCGTGTAGGGAACACATTGTATTACCTACCTACATACATAATATGTTCATGTAGATACTTTGTTTTCTGTATAATTTGAAGGTATGTGTTGTCTAGTAGGTACATATCTAAGGTAGGTATAATATTAATCTGAGTTCTTAGCATGAGTTTCGTAAACTACGAAAACTATAAAATTTTCGTTTTCTACGTGCATTTAACGCATTGCAGTGTACCGGATACTGTAAAGAACTAATTTTCGTAGTATGACAGCGATCAAACTATAAAAAGTAGCGATGGTGAGTTTTCGAATGATTTTGTGTGATTTTTTGTCAAGTCAGTGGTAGTAAAGGAAACCTTTTTGAATTTTAGTATTGTGCGAATTTATGCCAGCCTTAACACCAACTGCTGGAGAATATTATGTGTGAAATAAAAAAAACCTTTTGTAATTAAGTACATGCAGAACATGCGCGAGTGGAAGCGGATTTTTGACAGATTATAGAGATATTATTTCTTTTGAAAGCTCTGCAATACCAATCTCGCTACGCTCCGGCAGTCCCCCTAGAAAGTCAGCAATCACATAAAGCTTAGGAGCCTCGGAGCCGAGCGTCATTCGGCCAGCACAGTACTGAACCATTTGATTGTATTACAAATTTAGGCATAAAACCTGTCGCTATGTTTCTAGTTACTACCTCTAGTCTAATAGGCAGGTAATTATTATGCAAAATGCTAGTTCATGTAGCAGTGGTATTTAGGTGTCATGCTATGGGCACGGGGAGGCAATCCCCATGGGGCAATAAAACCTTTTAGGTTTTATTTAATGACAGTAATTGGTTAGTTGGTAGGTAGGACCTAAATGGACTGTTTTTATTAAGGCGCTACCCCGACCCACAATAGCGCCGCCAACTATTTTACCTTATTACGTTAAACAAAAGAAATTTTTAAAATCCATTGGGCAGTTTGTGATAGCTATCATAAGCTTTTTTTAATGCCTCTGTAATAGTTTTATTTTGTGTAGCTTAGACAGAGATGCGAAAACAGAGTTTGGTGGCCACCAAGAGCAACTTCGCATCTTTGCATAAACTAATCACTGCCCTGCGAAGGCCACGGCAGCCAACTAGTACCTAGGTACAAACGAATGACTAGACAACTCTGCCAGAGCGCCTCCTCAACCTCAACAGCCTATATTGGTCCACTGATGGACGCAAACCTCTCCTTGATAATCGCCTTCTTGGCTTTTATCTTATGGGGGGTCCATAATCCCCACGCTGGGCATGCGGGTTGGGGATCGCAGTTCAGTGGTAGAAATGTTCTGCAGGGGCGCTGCTGCGTGCCCCCGTTCGATATTTCTCAGTCGCCTCTTACGACACCCGCGGGAAGAGTTGGGGAACACCAGAGCCCGTACCAAGTTAAAATTAGAAAAATTTCTCTACCTACTTACGTTCGTTCTTAAAAAGGTTGGTAACTACCTGCTTCCTACATGAGTAAAGTCTTTATGTGACCTCTCACATCTTAGATGGTGTTCGAAATGGAGGACCAGTATAACTGAATAAAAATGTAATCCCCCTAAAGGAAATTTCATAGCTTCCTCGAAAATATTCCCCAGAGGATTCTTTAACAGTGTTGCCCTAAAACACCTCCGTGGTCGTTAACCTTCTTTGCGTAGTGACCAGGTCAGCGTCAAGTTATATCCGAGTTCGGCCTCTTTGGGAAATGACTGCTGGAGCCAGTGTCGTCGGAGTATCGATTATTTATTTTGACAGTATATTGGACCGATTCTGCTAACCAATTGCTTAAATATGACAATGGTACCGACGCTGAATTTTCACGTCCTCCTTAAATTAACGAAACTCTATACAGTGCGTGCGTTGCCATTTGAACGGAGATATCGCTAGGATGGTTTTAAACTTGACAATTTTGACGCGCCTCTACCTGTTGTTTCTTCCATCGAAGGTATACACCACCCTCGGAAAAGGACTGACTACGATTCCATCTCACCTGTAGGTGAGATTGAAGACTCAATAACGATCAACTTAGACTAATCAGGCACACTATTACCTATATTCTAGACATAGGCCTACAAAGGAATTCAGAGTCAATTTGTATTTTACCTTATAAGCAAATTGGTGATGAATTTGTAAATTAAGTGGAATATAATCATCATGTTTTATCGTGAACAGACGTTCATTTGAACACAATCTCACGTGACGGTATGAGACGAAATATAATAGAACTGATTATTTACCATGCAATAATTATAAAATACACAAAACTAAATACTCGTAGGTTCTTCCATCATAAAGGAAAATGTAATTATTCGCATGTTTTACATTTTTACCAGCCGATACCCTAACAGAAATTAATCTGAAGCCCCGCTAGCCTCTACGACCCCACAGTATACAGTATACATTTTAATTAACGCTTTGCAACGTCAATGAAAATCAGGCTGCAGCCTTCCATTTAATTAATGTCGGTACTGCGCGGCGCGTTACGTGGCACACGGGAAATGTCTTCCGGTGAAGTTAGTTGTTGGTGTAATAACCGGCGCCATGTTGTTTTGGTGATGTTAGGATATTTTGACTCTGTCTCTGTCAACTAATAGATAATGATATTATGCACAGCATTAGTGCTTATATTTTTTGTGTTATTGTTAAATGTTGTAGAATCTATTTACCGGCCTGTAGGCTGCTGGTATGGTAGCCGCACACCGTATTGTACTGTCACTAAATAATTAATTATTCGTACGCTTGTCACATAACTGACAATCAGTTAATTAATTTCAAAATGGCCGCCAGCAAGCCTATATTCGATTCCGAGCTAGTAGGTCATCTGCGAGCGGCATCATCCGATTTTGATATCTCCTCATAAGCTTAACGAGGTCTTTTTTATCTTTTAGATATTTCTCACGTTTATGTATAAATATCTATATGTTCCCGGTTTCCTGACCTTTCAACTTACGATTTTTCACATGATTTAAATCTGTCTGCGAAACGTTGGTTCCATTCTGTTAAAATGTTGATCGTTGATTAAATTGGCTGTAAATCATTCCTGCTACGGCCCAACTCGTACCCATATGACAAGTAGGTTCACTCATTCACTGCGGTAAGTACCTATAAGATTGTGCCTTCAGGCTTCAATACCACACATAAGATTAACTTAAGTTGAATTTCTTCTAAGAACCCTTCCTAGAATACGTTAGCGACTTTGAACAGGGGTTGAATGGGTCCATTCGAAGTTGGCTTTTAGGTCAAACTCTCGAAAGGCTATAGAGAAACTAACTTTTGAGTTGAAATCAATTGAAATATTGAAAGTTCGAAAGTACCTCTGAAAGAGTCGAATCAATATCGGAATAGAAACTTTGAATGAGCGTTGAAAAATATTGAATGAGTTTATTAGCGCCTCAATACCTAGTGCTTATGTTTTCCTCAAAATTTCATTCAAAAGTAAGAATAAGATACATTTTTTAGCTTTACAAGAACAGCACAGACATATAATTAGATATACATAGGTAAGTAGAAGCTAATAGAATTGGTGGTAGGAAGAGTTACAGATGAGGAATAGTTAGATAGATGATAGATGCAGCAAGTAGAAGAAATGATGTAAGTAAAGCAAGAGAAAGGGAACAGAAACTTGTCAAGTTGATAAATTAAAGAATTAAAGCGTATACACTTCGATCACCGATTGATGATCGAAGCGTTTAAAGAACAAAAAATGTTATACAAGAAAAATATATATCAAGTAGGTATTAAATAAATATATATATGCTGGACAATCCACACAGCATCATCTAGCCCCGAGATAAGCAGAGCTTGTGTTATGGGTACTAGATGACTGATATACTTAATACGATACATTACATAGATAGATATTTATTATTATACATAGAAAATACTCAGAACACCTGGAACAAGTATTTGCAATTTAATATATCAAGTAATATAAAGTAGGACGTTCACTCGACGTTTGGAACAGCTTAAGTTTGTAGACTTTTATCCACTCAACTTAACAGTTGAGTATTCCTACAGGCGCAAGTATATCAAACTTTTTTAAAATATTTCTCATTTCGTGAAAAGACGTTTTACAAAAGCGTTGTTAGCCTTTATCGCCATCTTGGCTCGCTGATAATGAGTTGGAGCGAGCACCCTCGATCGCAGATTTCAGAAATTTTCAGATTTTTTTCTACAGGCATGAACTAATTCCAGCATTCTATTGAACATAATTTATTTACATAAAATTTGCTAAGTTACTCTCAATTTTATATTAGACTTTATCTCTATTCTAACAAAGATACGTTTCTATGGATCTGAACTTTTATGCTGACAGGAAAGGAAAACAACTCTTGAAAAAAGACCAGCTTCTATAATTTAAAAAGTTTATTTCAGGGACAGTTTTACCTTGGTTCTAATCATTCCATTTACTCGTAAAATAAAAATGACGGAGATGCAGACTTTTATTCAATGAATCTCGTTATCTTCGTGGGACTTGGTAACATGTTTAATTCATCGTGGGCGTGGATATTTTATGAAAGAAATTTTTAGAAACGTAGAGACACAGAACCAGTAGTTATTTCTACAGGAACCCTGATTAAAGTGGAAAATACATAAAGTAATAAGACGACCGATGTGGCGTGGCGAACGAAGATCCGCTTGCGACGCAGGAGGTTGCGGGTTCGATTCCCGCCTGATTACGTAGTTCACTCGAGCTTGTGTTATGGGTATAGGTGACTGATAAGCTTAATACAATACATAACATAGATAGACATTTTTGTATTATACACACTCATAGAAAATACCCAGAACACCCGGAACAGATATTTGCAGATCGTACAAACATTTGTGCCAAGGCGAGAATCGAACCAGCAATCTCCTGCGTCGCAAGCGGACTGAGTGTACAACGGATTCCCGACGCACGTTATATCAATGCACGGAATCACGACAAATATCGACAAACGTTAGCTCGATGCCCGGAATCCCGACAGACGCTATCGCGACGCACGGAATCCCGACAGACGCTATCGCGACGCACGGAATCCCGACAGACGCTATCGCGACGCACGGAATCCCGACAAACGTTATCGCGACGCACGGAATCTCGACAAACGCTATCACGACGCACGAAATCTCGACAAACGTTATCGCAACGCACGAAATCTTCCTAGATCCCAATCTCGTTAGATCCATCAACTAGATCCATGATAGATCTATCGAAAATTGACAGCTGATGTCAAAACGTCCGGGAAAAATTGCAGATTATGCTCTGCTTAGCTTGGGGCTAGATGATGCTGTGTGGATTGTTCAGCATTACTTATTATTTACGTTTTAGCAAGCTAGGTAGGTCAACCATAGTTACATAAGTATCTTATCTGCGTTTAGTATTGTAACATTAAATATACTTGGTATTTTAGTAAATAAATATTTTGAATCAGCTAAATAGGGATGTGGAATGCTAAATCTTGAAACACCGAAAAGGCTAAAAAACACCGTCAAGACTGTGTCTTGTCGGACCTCGTAAAGCGAAGGCGTCTATCTATAGTCATTTAATTTTAGCAAGCTTAGGTACTTCTTTTTTTGTTGGGTAAAACAATAAACGATTCTGTGGGATAGTTCAGGCCGCTTCCGTTAGGTAATATTTTTTCTGAAAGTTCACTTAAATTTCTGATATAAATGTTAAGTACTGAGAGGCCTATAGCAATGTATTCAAATCATGAGAGGCATATATTCAAATTTCTTACACTGATAAGAAGCAACCGCAGTCTGGAAGCCATCTAACATTAACCCCCTCAAGGCTCAAGCTCCGAGATGAAGTTCTGAGAGCCCTGAATAATTTACGTTTACTAGCCAAGGGAAATAATAGAAAATGTTTCACATAATACCTTTGTGATCCCACAAGTAACTATTGCATAATTTGGTATAGCGTACGAAAGCAATCTGTCGGTGTGATTAAATAATTTGATTAATTTGAAAAAACGAAAAGCCGACTTCGATCACTTAATATTATGTTTTTAAGTTTTGCGTTACAAATACTAATCCCTCAGAAATGAAAAAAATTATAGGACCACCTCGGGATCATTCTGTATAAGTACAATATGGGACCACCTCGGGATCATTCCGTATAGGTACAATATGGAACCAACTCGGGATCATCCTGTATGGGTACAATATGGGACCACCTCGGGATAATTCTGTATAGGTACAATATGGGACCAACTCGGAATCATTCTGTATAGGTACAATATTGGACCACCTCAGGATTATTCTGTATAGGCACAATGTGGGACCACCTCGGGATCATTCTGTATAGGTACAATAATGGCGAAATAATCTTCTTAATCGGTCCATAATTGAAGGAGAAATCGACGAACCGATCGAAAAAATATACAGCCCATACAGAGACCCCTCCGTTTTACGAATTCGGTTGATAAACATGATAGGGCAGCAAACCATTCATTCGGTTGATAAACATGATAGGGCAGCAAACCATTCATTCGGTTGATAAACATGATAGGGCAGCAAACCATTCATTCGGTTGATGAACATGATAGGGCAGCAAACCATTCATTCGCTTGATAAACATGATAGCGCAGCAAACCATTCATTCGGTTGATAAACATGATAGGGCAGCAAACCATTCATTCGGTTGATAAACATGATAGGGCAGCAAACCATTCATTCGGTTGATAAACATGATACGGCAGCAAACCATTCATTCGGTTGATAAAAATGATAGGGCAGCAAACCATTCATTCGGTTGATAAACATGATAGGGCAGCAAACCATTCATTCGGTTGATAAACATGATAGGGCAGCAAACCATTCATTCGGTTGATAAACATGATAGGGCAGCAAACCATTCATTCGGTTGATAAACATGATAGGGCAGCAAACCATACATTTGACGGCCTAGATAAAGCACCCACAGAGGTTAGTTTGAGATTTCTTTAGAACTTCGTCACTACGTTAACCGAGTACTCAACATCAGCACAAATACTCCCACTGCTGAACATGCTTCCCCCCTAAGGGGGGTTTTGCCATAATCACCAGCGCAGCGGGCAGGCGGTTTCGTGATCGCAGTGGAGGTGTTAAATAATAAACAGAAGGAAGCTGCTACCCTTCCTATCGTAGGTTCTCTTAGTCAGCTGTTAAGACATCCACGGGCTGTGTTAGAGGGGTCGATTCTTACGCCACGACCGCCACGACCTTCACTCCTTTACTCTACCTTAAAAAGATTTAAGTGAAGTAAATCGAGTCACACTTTATTTCTGTAAAAGTATTATTAAGTTGAAAATGTACATATGTCTTTTAGAAATATCTTTTTAATGGTGTTTTAACAAGACACAGAGATGCGTGAAGGGTCCTAGGGAAAACACCGTTGCCAAATCGTGAGAACCATGATGGCTAATAATATTAATTGTATTAAATTTCGTCTGTTTGTTACAGGATTGTTATCATGGGACTCTGGCGAGCATCAGGTCGACCTGGAGAAGGAGCTGGCCACCCTCACGGTGCAGGCACCCGAGGGGGAGGAAGCCAGACATGGTGAGTACTCTAAAGTCGAGTATCTAGCTAATTATGTACGGCTGCAGGGAGGGTACACGCCCAAAGTTGGCTTGCCGACATTTTGGACATTAAATCTTCGGACACTGTGTCCGAAATGTCACATTCGTGTATCGATGTATCAAATAATAAAAGTGCTTTATTTCCTTTAGACCTTACAGGACTCTTGGACACGTCACAAAATTCAAATTACATAAGTAAAACAAGGAAATAAAGTTAACACTTTGATTTTTTGTTCACTTCATTCTTTTTAAGGTAAAGTTAAGAAGCACACAAGAAACCTTTACCTTGTTAGTTTTCGAGTTCGAGCAAAACTCGTCCCTAGCTTTTTTACCCTCTAGATAATCTGATATTTTGTAGTAAGCCTTTTTACAAAGGATATGGTCGACAATTTGTAAAGGAACCACGGCACTCATTCCATTTTTTTTTACTTTGTATCAAGAACTCGCGCCAGCCCTCATTAACTTACTAACGCGCCTGATACCTAATTCTGGTGGTATATGGCGCAACAACCTAGTAAGCACCAAAACCAAGAGCGAGTGTGTAGGTACCACATAATATTCGCATCCAGTAACTAATATTCTGGGAAAAATTAACTACGCCAAGATTGACGCCAAGTATAGTGATAACATAAATATAGGCCTGTGTGTGACGGATGTACAGACAGGTACACAGACGGAGGAGGCTTAGTAGTGGGGTTAGGCCTGTGTGTGACGGATGTACAGCCAGGTACACAGACGGAGGAGGCTTAGTAGTGGGGTTAGGCCTGTGTGTGACGGATGTACAGACAGGTACACAGACGGAGGAGGCTTAGTAGTGGGGTTAGGCCTGTGTGTGACGGATGTACAGACAGGTACACAGACGGAGGAGGCTTAGTAGTGGGGTTAGGCCTGTGTGTGACGGATGTACAGCCAGGTACACAGACGGAGGAGGCTTAGTAGTGGGGTTAGGCCTGTGTGTGACGGATGTACAGACAGGTAGACAGACGGAGGAGGCTTAGTAGTTGGGTGCTGCCTTTTGTGTTTGTAACTCTTAAAATGAAAAGACTCCAGTCATACGCAAAGTTCGTTTCTTTTTTCCCAGCAAAAAATATTTTCTTCGCTTGTATCAAAGTCAAGCGAAAATTTCCAGTCTAGTAATTGTAATCAATTAATATCACATAAAATATTTTGGTAGCCTCAAGCTAAATCTAACGTCATTCCACCCGATCAAGAACCCGATATTGGCAATCTGAACAGTTTTCACCAAATAACCAATAACCTATCATCGACCTTAAACGTTAACAATAAAAAGGAAAATTGCCTGAAAAAGTGTTTGTTTCGATCAAGAGGTATTTTTCGGGTAACGAAGTTTTTATGATATTTTATCCTCTCGTGTTTCGGGTCGTTTGTTATAGCTGTAGCCAGGAGGTGCCCTTGACGGTAATGTGCCGTGGGTGGAATAATAAATAAACGTCGGGTGGGGTAAGACCGGTAGCTGGGTAAGCTTTGTTTGTGACACGTGGAGTGAGACCCTAATGTTTAGACATAGTTGCGCAGGGTATGTGCGTAATGGCCTTTGGAAATCAGTAGGTTATTTAGGCACCATTATTTTCAAGGCTTTTATTTAATAACAGACGTGATAGCTTTCGAAAGCTATAATTAAAACTAGTATAGTCAGGTATATTTTATAAAAATTTTAACAAAGACAAAAATGATCTAAGATCGCTTATTGAAATCCGATCGCTTATTGAAGGCGCGAGAAAACTGCATGTTACGAGTTCACAAAGCTAGGGCTCAGAGATAACTTCACAAAAGACCCGTCAGATCTAAAACTGAATAATATTCTTTCCCTCTTTTGAGGTTGAACCACAGCTATCTACACAAATCGGAATTGTATATGAAGGTCAGTTGGGGCAAGATTGAGGCGCGGGTTATGTTTGTCGAGTGTTTCTAAGTGGTTGGCGGACACTCTTTATTACCTCGGAGCAGCGAAACGGCTAGACCGATTTTGGTGAATGCGGTATCAAAACACTTCTTAATTGCGTTTGGTTTTTAGCTACATTTTGAAGGCATTTGCGAGTCATTTTGCGAAAAAAGTGTAAAAGCAAAGACAGAGTCGTTTTTTTTATAGTTTTCAATTAATTAAGTACTTGCTATCGAAATAAAAACACTTAAGTAGGTATTACGTGATCAAAAATCTTGAGCTTACCTATCTGCTTAGTTCTCACTCGTAGTATTGTTTTTATTTATTTCTAAAATTTAAAATGTCGTCAACACCGTTGGAAAAAGCTGCTTATGTTACCAGTGCTGAGATGAAACGTCTACAAAATACGCTTTGCACATTATTTGCAGTCCAACCCTTAGCCAAGAAAACCGCTATTGAAGGCTTTATTAGTCAGAAAAGCTTTCAGAATTATCCTCTCCAGTAAATTTGAATGAGTGGGCGGGATATTTTTCTCACAAGAGAAAGAATCTGAGGGATTCATAATTAATTCGTGAAGATGGATTGAAGTTATCGAGTGGAATATTTTTGTAGATGTAATTTTCAAGATCTTTATTTGCTAATTCTGATATATGTATGTAGCTACCTGTAAATTGTTTGCAACAGTCTGCAGTTAGCTTAATTGTTTCAATTGTAAATACTAGTTCTAATTTGTTTTTATTATTGAATTGTAACTTTCTTTGTCAATATTGTAGGTATCTACCGACTACCTTCTTAGGTATACTCCATACTCGTATCACCAATACTTCGCCATTGTAATTTTAGTATTAAAATGTTGCTACCTAACTCAAAATCCGTTTTCCACTCGAATCTGTGTAGCCCGAATTCGAAATGGTTCCCAATAAAAAAACTGCAGTTGTTAATTCAATTGTTTTTTGATTGAGACGCGCGCTAGAGCGTCAGCCAAGTTCTTAAAGAAATGGGCGACGCAACAGCAGTATATTTACCCGAAGCATTGGGCACGCTTTTAGTACCGTCTTTTATCTCAGACATTATCAGTCCAACCTTAAAATAAATGCTGTAGATATAAATTTGCTAAGACGCTTACTAAATAATGAAAGAACGTAACAAATTTAGATCAGGAACTGATATGAAACTTGGCACCTTTCTATAATGGTCACTGCTCTTTTATCGGTGAAGCCCAGTGAAGCCACTATATTAACGAACTTGGCTAGTTTTAACATTAATGTTTTTGATTAGAATAATATCACACGATAATTTTATTGCACTCTCTAGATTTTACAATTTAATTAAATTTATTTTATTGTACAAATAAAAATCACTTTACCGTTTCAACACATCAAAACCTATGGAACAATTTGTATGGTTAAAAAGCTCCTCGTTAATTTCAATGTGAACGCTCAGTTGTAGGGTACAGCCGTGAATTTGGTCACTTTCATCGTAAAAGTGAAATGTAAACTTTCGCTTTACGGTAACGCCTAAAGTAACACAAAAGTGTCCTAAGGTATATATATATACCTTGCTGATTCACTGTAGGTAAGTTAAAAAACTTCAAATAGGTAGAATGTTCTAAAATCCAATAATGCGTGAGTTAATTCACTGGAAGGAGTTTTATCGGGATACCGGTTCAGTGGCTGCCTCCGGCTGAAATAGTTTACGGGAACGCCGTCAGCGATCGCATACTGCGCATTTATCGAAATGCTGCTATGTTGTCCAGTTTTGGGTTTTTAGAATATAAAATTAAAAATATTGGTTTAGATATTTTCGATGAAAAGAGTCGTTAAATATACCCATCAATCTATTATTAAGGGTCGATGGGAATCTGTTAAATTTTGACAAATTTATCAAAAATTTAATCTTTTGTTCAAGACAAATTAGCATGCAATAATAATAAATATTAAACAAACAAATATTATATTAAAAGTACTTATTTTATTTATAAAACTTTATACCGTCAGGAAAACGCAATACGAGTAATTGCTACATTCGTAATACCCCATCTGATTTTGCCTAAACTCATGAACGTAATGGAAAACCCCCAAACAAATTACGATTAGTTTAAATACTTAATCCAATATAAATCCCGTTCCTTTTCCATTAATTTTCTTCTACCTACTACTCGTTGGAAATAAATCTCATTTTGTAACTGAATTAGGATATACCGGGTTAAATAATAGTATTTATTTTCTACTAGCTGCCCCGACAGACGTCCCGTCTTAACTATGAATATTGAATTCGAATTGGTATAATGGTCGTTATATTTTCTTAAATTTGCTAATTTTCTGCGCTATTTTCTTAATTTTTTTCTTACATAAGAACCTTATCCTAACAATAAAAGAATTAGCAAAATCGGTCCAGCCGTTCACGTGTGATCCCGTGACCAATGGAAATAGGGATAAAGTATATGTATAATATTATATAGATTGGTCATTAACAAGCATATGCCAACACAAAACGAGGGGCATGTTTAGTTCAGTAGTGTGGTTTTGCCATCGTCACCACACATTGCAGGCGGATTGGTGATCGCAGTGAAGGTGTTAAAACACACAGAAGGAAGCTACTGCCTTTCTGATAGGTTCCTTTAGTCGGCTCTTACGAAATACACAGGCTTTGTTGGAGGGTTGATTATTACGCCGCGACTGCCACATGTCATATTATGTATATGTATTGGTAGATGTCATTCTAAATCGTTTCGATTGTTCTGCGCAAAGTATACATTAGGGTGCCTAGTTTGCTAGAAACAAAACAGTAGAATTTAATTTAGAATTCGATTCGAGCGTCCCTGTTGGCTCTGAAATAACTTCTGGTTGAGCAAAGCTAATTGTGATCCAGCTGCCGTCAAAGCCGTCCTTACATGCTTCTAGTAACTACTAGCATGAAAACTAGCATGCGACTTGGCTTGTAAACGAACACTGGCAGCTAAATTAACACGGGGAGAAAGGCCAACTCGAGTGTAGGAGCCATGAGTGTGAGAAGAATCGAGAATTATCTTCTTAGGATACCTATCTTGTTTTAAACATAGTTAAGGATGTGCACATAATGTAATTATCTATGTCTTTTGGTGTAACAAATCCTTTTTTTTTTATTGAATATTCGTATTCAATGGACTTGGAATTTATAACCTGCGTGCGTATTCATGAAAAGGTATTGAGAATGAGTTCGAATCCGATTTGAGCGCGACAGCATGAGAGATGACGTCGTACTCAATCCCGTTTAAGTACGCGGGTTATACCTAGTACGAAGTTACAAAGTAATTAACAGGTGTGCTGTACAACAAATCGATTAGTGGATCAGGTTGTACAACAGACAATCCACATGCCAAAATTATTCTTTCATAGTTTATGGTTTATCGCTTTTAGGGCTGAGATAAATGTTAAAAAGGAAAGAATAAGGGCTAGCAGTAAGATCCGATGCGCTTTTTAGATTTGAATTTTAGGTATTGGTATTGCAGAGTACTGAAATGGTGTTTTTTTTAATATTATGCTTGTGTTTAGAGATAGATAGATAATACTTTTATTCATCACCTTATAGAACAGATAGTACTCATTAAACATATTATAGGGAACAGCAATGGAACTGGCGTCCTTATCGCTTAAAGCGATTTCCCAATTTAACCAAAACAATGGTGAGAAAAATAAAGGATGGCGGTGCTTTACAACATAAATTCAAACTATTTATACTAACTAATACACATAATACCTACTTACTAAAATAATACACTAATACATATAATAAAATAATTATACTTAGTAACTCTAAGGGACATGCTAAATATTCTAGTGTGACGTGACATAAGATTATGGAAACTAAGTTCAGGTCTTCAAAGATAACCCTACTGGAACGCTGTAACGCCTGCACTGGAGCGCGGTAAACAAGCCATCATTTGCAATCGACAGCGAACACTAGGTCACTAGTATTGTCAGAGCGCTCATTCACAGTTGTCATTGAAATGCAAATACGCGACCAACAATGTTTATAGATAGGAAATTAATGCTTTATTTATTTTGGAATAGTATTGGAAGCGTAAATGTCATAGTTTTTTCTTTGTGTGCAATATTTATCAGAGAGACGACGACGAGAGATGACGGATCATAACATTTATGAAGATTTAGGTACCTAATCTTAAAAAAAATTGTTTTATGATTGCAATCATCGTCTGTCTTCAGCTTGCAGCATCCAGCATCTGCCTGCAGTGTTTCGCAGGTCGGCCGGTTTGTTGCAGAACGATGAGCCGTATAGAGTTTATTATCAGAGGAAAAAGTTTTCAGCTACGGTAGAAAAGCCAGTTCCAATTAAAATTTCCAGGGATTTTTCGAGCGTAGTAGATACATAGAAGCTCACTAGATTTTTTCACACATTTTGGAACATGGTAATTGATTAGGAGCAGAGAGGGGATTTACATACCTAATGTATAAAAATAAATAAAGACTTTTTGATTACTAAATTAGTTGGTGGTATATGATTTTAAAAATAAATTAAATGTTCAAGAGGATTTCTAGATTTGTCTAATAATCCCCTTCAGCCAAAACAATTTCAGTGATAAAGGGGATTTTTAGATTTTCTGTCTAATAATCCCCTTAGGCCACTAAAATGAGATGCTAAGGCGGTTTTTGGACAAAAAGTCTAAGAATCCCCTTCGCAGGGGATTCTCTAAGGGGATTTTTAGACCAAGCTATAAAAACCTTTTCTTATTTTGCTTTTGTGTACTGAAATCATAAAAAGTAAGTTAAAAACTTTCCGCATAGGTTAAAAACTAAGCACACAAACATTTTCTTTGTGAATATTCACAAAAAGCTTATTCAGAAGTCTCGCGTGTTTGAGTTTTCACAATGCACAATCCAAGTTCCCAGCTTCTACTAAAGCACTTTCACACTCAGATGCACCTCTAAGCTCGAGGTTTAGTGAGAAATGTGCTTAAGATAATACCACATTGTCCAATTCTAAGGACTGGATTGTTCGAATACAACAATAGGCTTTGTGGGCATTGTTTCGCTTGGTTGTTGCTGCTAAAATGAAAATGAAATGAGCTCATTTATTGAGTTTTGGGTGTTTTTGTGCTGAAGTTTAATTTTAGGGTATTTTATTTCGGTTTCGGGATAATCTAGAAAGGTAGATAGTTGAAATCTACTAGGATCTATAAATAAAAGATATACCTAATAAATATAATAGTACCTTGTCATAGTAAATATTTTACGGACCGATTCACGCTTCGTCAAATGGAATGCAAGGAACCTTGTCAAGGGAAATGTTCGACTGTGTTATTTTCAGTTTGAAATGTTTTTATATCCTCTGTTCTGATCGCACGGGTTATAAAAGACAAGATTCCTAGCATATATGTTATTTGCAGCCTATACATATAGTAATGTTATTTAGGGCTTACTACAAAATATCAGATTATCTTAGCTAGAGGATAATAAAGCTTGGGACGAGTTTTGGTCCAACTCGAAAACCAACATACACCACAACCTAACAATGTAAAGGTTTCTTGTTTGCTTATTTACTTTACCTTAAAAAATTTTAAAAGAGATAAAAATAAAGTGATCACTTTATATTTCCTAGTTTTACTTATGTAATTTGAGTTTTGTGATGTGTCCAAGAGTCCTGTAAGGTCTAAATTAAATAAAGCACTTTGACATTTGAGGTCTAGAATTACATCTATGCATAATTTAATCCCGATTCTATAAGCAGTTTTGGCGTAAAGAAGTTACAAACATCTCAATATTTAACTTTCGCATTGATATTAGTGTGATATTTAGGTTTTTTTCGCTACGGAGGCGAATACTTTTCGTTAAATATTATCCGTTGATCAAACAGTTTCCGATAACTTCCATTCATGGTTGACATCCCGTTTTTAATAAAAGCATTCAGTTTCACATTTACTCTGCCAGGTTTTGTTTTAATAATTTTTCACAGAATATCAATAAACGCGTCGGCGGCGTTTTAAATTTGGAATGCCTTTATGCCAAGGAAAAAACGTTTGGGACCTATAAATTATATTAATGATTAATATTAAATAATTTAATCTAAAAATTTAATTATATGAACCCTTTATTATATAACCTATTTAATTTATTTTAAACAGCCTTAAGCCTATTATCCAAATTTATCCTTATTAAAACTAGTAAGTACATAAGTACTCGCCTCATCAATGCCAGTGCGATACTGCTGTCGAACAGCTTGGTCATCACGTATTATCGTGTACTAGGGCCGCCGGTCGGATATCTCGTCATGCCAGCCTTAACGACGTCATCCGGCGGGCCTTTGTCACCGCTAACGTAACAGCTATTCTCGAACCGAATGTTCTGTTGCGTGACGATGGTAAGAGGCCCGACGGCATGAGACTAGTCCCATGGGAGTTGGGGAGGCCCATTGTGTGGGACGCTACATGCGTCGACACACTTGCGCCTTCCCATCTTCCGAGGACATCCGTGAGGGCTGATGCGGCGGCAGATTTCGCCGAGGATCTTAAGAGACGCAAATATGCAGGTCTCGATAGAGCCTACACATTTGCTCCCTTTGGGGTCGAGACCCTAGGTCCGTGGGGTACCGAGGCTCTCCGGGTTTTTAAAAAGTTATCTGAGCGTCTGGTCGACGCGACGAGAGCTGGCGGGTATCTGGCGCAGCGCATCAGCATTGCCATACAGCGGGGCAATGCAGCCAGCGTCTTGGGGACGCTTCCGACTGGTAATGATATGGATCAGTTGAGCTACCTGTAGATTGTTTGCAACAGTCTAATCTTAGTTATGAAGTAAAAGTAAAAAAGATTGATTAAAACAAAACATGACAATTTTAAATACACTACAGCAAAGCTAGGGTCTTCAATAAGACTCGTACCAATGTACGAGATTCCACTTTCAAAGTCAAATGCCGAATCAAGAATCCAGTGTCCAATTGTACAAAAGATATTGGCAACAAGAACGTCTCCATTCAACCAACAAAGAAATTACTCAACCGTACCAATTCTGACCGGAAAAGTACAATGGTTATTGAGACTGAAATCAAGCGGATTGCTCTAATGGCGCCGTTGGGGTGCGAAGGGATGTAAGGGGTATATTAAGGGGTGTTGGGGGTGGAATGGGGCTTGTGGCTAGGTAACGTTAAATGAAAACTGTTAAATGGTGTTTGCGAATAAACAATTTAATTAATTTGGTAATGGACTCAAAGCTATTATTATTTCTGACCACCAACATAATTAATTCTTAGCGTAAGTGATTGTTCTGTTATACTTAGAATGAATGAAAACTTTACTGTACACTAGCTGCGCCCCGCGTGGAAATTCATTGCACACCCCCTAGGGGTGTTAAATAAACTACCCTTAGGGGGTAGTTTATTTAAAATAAACAAGATCCGTCAAGTGCGAGTGTGACTCGCGCGCCGAGGGTTTCGAGCGTTTGTCAAGTATACCAATATGTACTTACGTACCGGTTCGAGGCTTTGCTATTTAATCAATATAAAATTCATCTAAATATTACAAGTCCATATTAGAATGAACATTTTTGTGCTGCGTGGCAGTGGTGTGGTTCAGTGAACCACACCACTGCCACACCTTGACCTTGAAGGAAAAACAAACAAAATATAACATAGGTTCGAAGAACCATGCCACGCGGTCCAATTAAACTTTGAGACACGTTCCTTTAAGAGTATAACAATTTTGATTGTCTACTGCGCATTCATTAAAACTTTCTCTTAGTCGCCATTTTGTTCGCTGCTCCGCTAATTATAGAGTTCTAATTGCCCAAGTAAATATCTGTTTGGTTTGTATTATTTATGACAAGTTAAATTTCCCGGATTCTAGAATAATTTGATTGTTTTGAAAAAAACTACAACCCGACTTTCCTTAGTTTCAAATTGATTTTTAAGTTTTACGGGATCAATAGGAATTTCTCGGAAATATAATTTTAATGGGACCACACCGGAAACATCCTATAAACAAAAGAATAATCCAAAACCGTCAGATCATATATAAAAAAAAACATACGAGTACATACAGCCGAACATAGAACGTCCTCCTTTTTTAGAAGCCCGTTAATAAGACAAACACGTCGTTACTAACATGCGGATCCTGTGATCAAGAGCGCTTGCGTTGTACCTTTTTTTATAAATTCTGTGTTTTTTTTTGTTTAGGTATTAATAATGAATTTATTTTATTTTTTCCAATTTGAGTAATTTATTCTATCAATGTATATATTATTCAAATTTTTTCAAAAATATTAAAAAACTCAAACATAAGGATAACAATTTTGTACTTTTTGAGTACAAAACCAAAGCTGAGATTTAGAAAAATACATAAAAGTGTTTTTCTGGAAGTTAAATAATAACCTATAGGTACATGTAATATGTCATGAGATTATCATGTCTTTCTGCATATAAAGGTACGTTTATCACATATTTCTCAGAGAAGAGACTTATGCGATGCTCGTGTCTTGCTCCGTTTATAAAATCACGCAGGGACTGATCATTTGCGGCAGTAAACATCAAAGTACAACCTCAACAAAAAGGGCTCGCATTAGGACCCCCGTTCGTCGCGTTTCTCCTGTTGTTCACGACGTTACAAGGTCAAGGGCGTATCGCCCGTCCTAAAGGGCGTATCTCCTTCCTAACCTAATTTATCAATGTCTGACCTTGCGGGTTTTAGCTTATTTATTATTACTGAGCCCACTGGGAGTTGTTTTCAAGTGATAGTTGCTGGGATTTTGACTAATGGTTATTGCATAAATAATTTTATCATTTCTGATCTAAAATTTAGGGGAAAACATATTTTTAACTTACAAAAGCCGACTGGCAAATCCTTTGCGATTTTAATTTATACACAAGCATTTCTATTTCAAATAAAAAAACTACCGAATTGAGATTCAAATAGGTTTGGACGAATAGCAAAATAGATAAAAGATATAGAAGAAATAGCAAAATAGCAAATAGAAAAAATGTTATTAGTTTGTGAAACTGGTATAAAAGTCAAAGAGACAATGTTTTTAACATACTCGATCTAAATTGGATATAAGAATTCGTCTTAGGATGGCATTGTCTCCCCTCTTTCATTAGAAAGAAAGCTTTTTGTTTTCAGCATTAAGACACATTTTCCACTCGTCTTAGAATTGTGTTCTCACTTCGGAAAACATGAATAGACTGGGGAGCCTCAAGGCTGTGCTTTGTGAGAGGTGCAAGCGGATGTGAGCCTTGTGTTGCATAGACATAGGTGCGGAAATGACTAGCATGTATTGCTACACGTAGCAGTGCTACGGCGTAGGCGTGCTACGAGCTACAGCGTAGCAGTAGATTGTGTTATTGTTGGCACGGATATTAAATTTTTGTTCTGAATTGGTGTAGTGTGTATTGTATTGAATTTGAGGGTAAGTATGAATTTACTTGTGCGTAAGACAAGATACAGGGAGAGGGTTATATTTGTTTCGGTGAAAGAAAATTCCGACTAACCCGGCCCTCACTTTTAAATTTTTTTGATCTTGATATTATTTTTTTCATAAAATAGGAGGCAAGAATGCAACCGACATTCAGACCAGTTTTATTTGATACTTCTTTGATCAAAAAGCTCTTTAGCCATTTTAAGAGGGCTATTAAAAAAAAACTAAATATTGCACTGTTTCATCGTCCTGATTGTATTCACATATGTATAATTCGCGCTCGCGCGGTACTGAGGGCAGACTGCCGGCGCAATGAATTATATGTATAGTAATTTATAAAATCACAAAAAAAAATTGCAGTGATTAAAAAAATAGACTTGATATTGTAGTTTAAGCAAATGTTGATTATTATTTTGCTATAAATATTATGTCAAAATGATGTAGAACTTCGGAGATATTGGGGTTTGTTTCGAAGCCTTTTCGGTCGATAATCGAGTTCGGTTTAGTTTTTTCTTTCTTTACATAAAAGCATTATTATTACTTAAGTATAGGATACAAGTAAGAAATGAAAAAAAAAATTGGTGGTCTTTATACAATATAATCTACAAATTAGAGCTCCCTATACAGGTCAAAGAGAGTTTTTGCCTAAACATGCATCGGGAGAATCATTATAACTACATAAAATAAGAAGTTTTCTAAAATTTGTTTTATTATTATTGTAGTAGAGAAAACCAACTATTATTAATAAGTGTAGGGTAAAACGAGAAATCGTTTTTTTGTAATAGCCCTCTCAATGCTGTCGCCAACGCTCGCAAGTACCTCGAAGAGATCACTTCTGGGCGATAAAGCCATCCATTGTACATTTGTGTTTTATTACCTTATTTCTGTCCACGGCTTCGCACGCATTATTTCTTCGAATACGCAAAGAGGTTATTTCTTACGTATGGACTGATTTATGAGATAAAAAGTCTATGTTTGATTCCAAGTACAACACCTACAGAACAACAACATCTGTACAAAATGTCAGCTCAATCTATTCATTAGTTTGGCGTGAGGAAGTATCAAACATCCATCCATCCGTCCGCTAATACAAACTTCAAACATCGCATTTATAATACTAGTTTTTGCCCGTCGCTTCGCACGCGTTGTATCTATGGAAACGTTTTAAGGTTATTCCTATCCCATGGGAACTGATTTGTGGCATAAAAGTAGCCTATGTTTTTATAGACTAAAACTAACTGTTTGCAAAATTTTATCACGATCCGTTCAGTAGTTTTGGCGTGAAGAGGTAACAAACATTCATGTATACATCTATACATCCAAACTTTCGTAATTGTATGTGAAAACATTTTATTAAATTTGACTAACTTCCGCTGCTCAGATTTTATTTATCCGATATAATAAAATAATCCTTACAAGCGACTGAGTCTAATCGACTCAGTCGCTTGTAAGGATTATTTTTAAGCATCAAAATTTTTTTACCATTATGATTAATTTTTAGGCGCTACTCACGCTTGACCAATAATGTTTTAATGTCAAAATGTTTTGATTGAAAGGAGCGGATGTTTCAAAAGAAACTGCACCTACATCTCCTCTGGTTAGGGGTGCTGTCCTAGTTAAAAGAAAACACTGCATATTATGTCTCCACTGTATTTTATCTGTGATGTAAACTACAGAGTTTTGTATTAAATAAATAAATAAATAATAATAAATGCTGTATAGTTCACACAGCATCATCTAGCCCCAAAGTAAGCAGAGCTTGTGTTATGGGTACTAGATGACTGATATGCTTAATACAATACATTACATATATAAATATTTTTTATTATAAACAGAAAAAACTAATAACACCTGGGACAAATATTTGCAGATCGTACAAACATTTGTCCCAAGGTGGGAATCGAACCCGCAACCTCCTGCGTCGCAGGCGGACCTTCGCCCGCCGCGCCACATGGGTCGTCTGTGAATATGTAATATTCGAATTTCGTATTTTTTGTAACCTAACCTCAACTCTAACCATCCCCTCTTGTTCCAGGCGAGAGACTGATCCAGTTCGCATCAGAGAACCTGGTGACCGAGATCCTCATCCACCCACAGATGAACACGCTCATGCAATGCATGCGCAACCTACTGAGCTCCTTCACGCGGCACCGCCACCTCGTGCACGCCGGGTACACCTTCGCGGGGAACGGGTCCTGGATCATGCAGGTACGTGGATCAATAGCAAGTTGTTGTGTGATCATCAGCCCTGTGGCCAGGGCTGACGATCTGCAAGAGACTGCACTTGCTGGATCCGGTTGATTGCATCATTGCATGTAACGTATCCTGGATTATGCAGATATTTAGACCAATCTACGGTTCAAACGGCATAAAGCTCGGGCTTAAAGAGTTTCCTAGAGATAACAACTCATAACACCACCTTCTGAGACACTGAAATGCATCGTCCACCACCTCAAACATCAAAATACTCTGGTGTTAAGAAAGTGTTATTGAGTGGAGCCCGTGTTAGGCAAAAGTAGTGTAAGGCGCATTGTGGCCAGCTGAGATGACGATCTACGGATGATGGACGCTATGGCATTTTGTTTACGTGAGACCATGGTCAAGCAGTGGACGTACTCCTCCTAATATACTCAATAATAAATATACTATATATACTATATAATAATAGTGAATATACTCAATCGCCAACACATTTTTATATACTATATACTTATAGGAAAAATATACTCAATCGCCAACACATTTTTAAATGACGACTTTTTTTCGTTCGGAAAAACACCCATAGATAAATTTCCATCCAAATGAATGTATACAAACGTATACAAATCCCTCTAGTAATTTTAACGCAATTACGAAAACCAGAGCTGCCTTTGACTCATTATTATTCAAATTTTCTTTACCACCACTTTACCGGAAAACAAGTGCTATTTACTAGCGTTTACCGTTGACATTTACCATTTAGCCTAAATTCGCACCTAATTGTACCAGATCTAAATGTATTTACCGGGTCACGGAATCCAAGATGGCGGAGATGGAATCGCAAATTAAGGTTTAATTTCCTGGGAAACCGTGCTCGATTAGTGAAATGGGTTTTCTGAAATACTCACGTCAGTGTACACAAACACAAACAACAGAATATCTAGACTGATAAAGCGTTTGAGTTGTCTTTCACAAGTTGAAGAAAATGGGGCAAGAGATATTTGTTGTGGTGGCTTTGACGGGGGGAACTGATAATAATCGAATAATTTCGGGTTCATAAGCTTTTTTCTTTATTGATAATTCAAAGGCGCACATTGCTACTCTCCGTTTAGTTGAGATTGGACCCCGAAGTCCCCCCCGCGTCCAGTGTACACATAGAAGATAGATCTCCAAGCCAAAATTCGGCTTGTAGATCTATCTTCTATCTATACATATTAAATGCTTTGTCCTGAATGACTGATTGACGGATCAATGCACAGCCTAAACCGCTGATCGTAGAGACCTGAAACTTGGAGGGTGTGTTCTTTGTATGACGTAGGCATCCGATAAGAAAGGATTTTTCGAAATTCTACCCCTAAGGGGGTGAAAAAGGGGCGCAAAGTTTGTATGGGACAACGTGATTCTTTGGTCCAATCTACTTCAAATTATGCATAAACCTTTTTTAACAGAATTGATGAAAGACGTGTTTCGTATTTTAATGAAATTCATCTCCTCACGGGGTAGAAAAAGGGGTAGAAAATTATTTTGGCATAAAATGCTTTCTCCTGAAAGACTAACTGACAGAGTTACTTTTGAATACATATTAATACTATAAATTCAAAAGTCTGTCTGTCTCTATCTGTCTGTCTGTTACCTCTTCACGCCTAAACGGCTGAATGGGACTTAATGAAATTTGGCATGGAGACAGATGGTATCCGGGGAACGGACATAGGCTACTGTCTATCTCGGAAAAGAGCGTGCGAAGCTGCAAGCACCAGCTAGTCATCATACAAAGACGCTGGGTTAGAAAGATAATTCTGAAAAATAACGAAAAATAGTGTAGCGGATGAGTATCGTACAGTAAAAGTTCAATTATTGCTTGAAAATACAATGAAAAAGAAAATAAAAAAAAGTGTTGAAAATATCAATATATATAATATTTGATCATATATTTTGGATATATAGGTATGAATCATTGTTTCTGCCTTTAGGCATGCAATCTTTTTATAACAATTCAATAATTATTACCATTTTATTAAAAAAACAAAATAGAATAGTTTTAAATAACAAGCTGGTTCAAGTAATATTTGAATTAACATTTTTATAATTCATAAAATCATTTACAGTGTAATAGGCGGTTTTTAATACGAATGATCTATGAACAAATAGACGAGGGAGTTTACGCAGTGAGTCTGGGAGTTTATCAGGAGCCATACAAAAAACGCTTTTGCGCATGAAAGTGGTTTTACACAAGCTTTATTATTGCCTCGTCTACAACGACATCATACAATGTGTGCTTATATTTTCATTCGTCATCCAGATAGGGATATATACTGTTGGAAGAGAACAACTCCACTAGAAAAACTAGCTACCGGTCGGATATAAAGCGCGTTGGCAACGGCGCGCCCACACTTTGCTTGCGTACTTTGCCCTGTGCGGACGTTACTTTGTGTTCTACCTACCAAGTTGTTCATTAGTTCATGCGTATAATTAATAAATCGTTAGGGTTGCTCTGTGATTGTTTTTTTTAAATAAATTCGCTTTTGATTCCTAAAATCAGAAGTGGGATAAAGTGCTCATCTACTTACTAAATTCATTGTTTTTCGGTCAATTCATTTATTGAATAGGTAACGTCCGCAAAGTGCGTGTTACATAATCTCACTTTGTCCACGTGTTATTTTGTTGGATTTCCTTGGTGTGTTCTTTGTGTGTCTATCTTAGTGTTTGTCCTACGCCCTTCACGGTAACGTTCACGCGAGCAGCGTTCGCGGAGTCCACGTGGGCACCGCTCTCCTAGCAGGAATCACGAGGTCAACGTTCGCGTAACCTGTCGCGGATACCTACGTACGCCACGTAGCAGCAGACGGCACGTTAATAGTTTTGTTCGCCGCTGCCGCCCCGCCGCCGCGCCACCGCCCTCTGTAGGCCGAGTTGCCCCATCTTTTGGTAACGGTACCCATCCACCGAACAAATAGTGGAAGCTATGCCAGTTGCAAAGTCTCTAAGTACATAGTCGCAGTATGTTAATGTCCAATTTCAATCGTGCTAATATACACGACGACGTCGACGTCTTGTCCGTAGTACCCTCTAGTAGCTTTGACATTGGACAGATATAATGTGATTATTTAAAAAGACTGATTGAACATGGTCAGGTGAGGCCGAGCCCAGGCGAAGTACCTAAATGCTCTCCTGAAGTCTCTGTAGCATTTTCTGAGAGCTACTTCTACTGTATGTTGTGAACCTATTGTTGTTGATATGTGTTGCAGCTAAGGTTATTAAAAGAATGTCTCTTATGTGTTGATTTTAAATTTTCATGTTTGGAGTACGGCCTATGTGACTACACGCTGTGCGCGCCCCGTGTGCTGCTGAGCGTGCCCATGCGCGCTACCGTGCGCACTGCCGAGTCTGCAGACGAGCACGCCCTCTGCGATGTCACGAGTGCGCTGCGCGTCGCCTACGCACTGTCTAGCGTACACCTTTTACCTACTGTGCGCGCCCCCTGTGCGCTGCTAAATGCACCCTCTACACTGTGCGCACCTCTGCGCGCTGCCGAGCGCACCCTCCGTGCTGTGCGCGCTGGCGTGCGTACGCCTGCGCGCTGCTGTGCGCGCTGCCAAGCCCGCTGCCTAGCGCGCCCTTCGCACTGTGCACCCCCCGTGCGCTGCCAAGCGAGCCCCGTGCGCCCTGCCAAGCGCGCTGCCGAGCGCACCCTCCACGCTGTGCGTGCCTCCTGCGTGCTGCCGAGCGCGCCCATGTGCGCTACCGTGCGCACTGCCGAGTCTGCAGACGAGCACGCCCTCTGCGATGTCACGCGTGCGGTGCGCGTCGCCTACGCACTGTCTAGCGTACACCTTGTACCTACTGTGCGCGCCCCCTGTGCGCTGCCGAACGCGCCCTCTGCACTGGAGTGCTTGCGTCTGCGCGCTGCTAAGCGCACTCTCTACACTGTGCGCACCTCAGCGCGCTACCGACTGCACCCTCCGTGCTGTGCGTGCTGGCGTGCGTTCGCCTGCGTGCTGCTGTGCGCGCTGCCAAGCCCGCTGCCGAGCGCGCCCTTCGCACTGTGCACGCCCCGTGCGCGCTGCCGACGAGCACGAGCGACGAGCCCGCTAACGTCCACGTCCTCCGCACTGTCTAGCGTGCCCTACGTGCGATGCGCGTCTCCTATGCAGCTATCTAGCGTGCCCTTTGTGCTGTGCGCGTAGCCTTGCAAGCTGTCGTGTGCGTCCTACGAGCTTTGCGCGCCTCCAAGAAATCTTTTCGGTATGCGACCTAATTGCCCTCTGTGGTGAGCCTATGCCGAAGAGTCGCTGAGAGGTATTCAGCTACCTGGTGCTCAGTGTGAAATCTTTTCGGTATGCGACCTAATTGCCCTCCGTGGTGAACCTATGCCGAAGAGTCGCTGAGAGGTATTCAGCTACCTGGTGCTCAGTGTTGGTTATTCGTTTCGCATGCTTGCATGGGTCGACCCTACCTTTAGTTTAATCAGTCCTTATTAGTTTGTGTTCCTCAAGGATCATAAATTGAGGAGATCATGAATTCACTGTTGTAAACTTGAATCCTAACTTGAACTAACATTACCTAACACAATCTAACTTGGCTGGGTTCAGTTTGGTACCCTTGATCAAATTTGTAAACCGATGTCACGTTGCAGATACTCCTGAGACCTCTGAACGTGCAGCATGTCCTCGCTCTAAGCCGCTTTTAGACACCGATGAACGTGGACCATCTTCGAGATCTATGCGATCATTAGATGATAAAGAGGAACCTGGACGGGACGCCAGGGTATCAGGAGAAGCCGTGTTGGAAGAGAACAACTCCACTAGAAAAACTAGCTACCGGTCGGATATAAAGCGCGTTGGCAACGGCGCGCCCACACTTTGCTTGCGTACTTTGCCCTGTGCGGACGTTACTTTGTGTTCTACCTACCAAGTTGTTCATTAGTTCATGCGTATAATTAATAAATCGTTAGGGTTGCTCTGTGATTGTTTTTTTTAAATAAATTCGCTTTTGATTCCTAAAAATACAATTTAAACTGCCTATTAGCTTTTTTTTCGGGATACAAGTAACCAATGTATTTACCTCCTCCTCCTCCACTTCCACAGCCTATATTGGTCCACTGCTGGTCTCAGCCCTCCCCCTGATAAAGCGCCAGACCAGATAGATATACCGACTTCTTTATTTCACCTACGTTATTTCAAGTCAACAAAGACCAAATTATTGTTCCATGAAAATGTTTAAGATTATTTATTTCCCATGCTTTATTAGGGTATAAAAGGTAGCTAAGCTAAGGTGCAGAACCAGGACCTCAGCAAAATTTCAGCCAAAGCAGTTCAGTTGTTTTGGCGTGAAGAAGTTACGTATTAGTGTGACTGTACCAGCGTGGTTCTAGTTCATCCAGTTCGTGCCCAGTTGACTGGACAGTCCATTTTCTCTTTTGGTCGGTTGGCTGGTGAACAGACGTAAATTTTTACTAACCTTTGTACTGAACCATAGTACTAGACTTGAACACCATAATAAATCCAGAATGTATAAGATAAACACTGACGGTCGTACATAATAGTCTGAGGCATCGTCCTAATTGGCCGATTGCGCGATGCCAGATCTCTGTCAGTGATCGCGCGATGACGCGTGACCAATAAGGATACTCTACATAAATGTCTATGTTTAATCTCGTCGTGCGAAGAAATCGCATTGTTCAGTCGTACGATCGTTAGCCAATTAGGGCAACGCCTTAAACACTTGCTCTCAACTTGCTCCTATCAATCTGAGAGCAGCGGGGGTAGGGCGGAGCGGCGGGGTAGGGCGGGAGAGGGCGGAGACTCCGGCATGCGGAGGGGCGGGATGGGCCTACAGTCAGCGAGTCTGATCACATCGAATGATGATGACGGACATTAATAATGGTGCTGGTGTTTTATCAGGGTTATAGTACAGGTAATAGACATATATGTAGGAAGTACTTTTAAAGAATTATATTTTGTCCGCCTGTAGTACAGAAAGTACAGAAGTGCTACATGTACAGACAACTTCAATCAGGTATTCGCCGCCTAGCGGGGGCCGGCAGATACTGGACTCTACACACTGAACCCGCCGACAGATCTCGGCGGCGGCAGGTTGGTGCGACATTTCAGTGTACGAATATTGCAGGCAGCCGACCGAGGCGAGTTTTGTCAATTTGTGACGCATTGTTCAGTATTATTTTAATTTCACGAAATCCTAGTTCAGCTCTAAGGTGGTTCTTGATTTCCATCGTGAAATATTAAAGCTCCCTTCCACGAGCTAAATAAACAATTGCCAAAGCCAGCGCCTAGGGCGTTGTTTAGAGAAGACTTATCTTTGTGGCCCACGAGCTAGCTACCTCTGGGCAATAATAACCTACTTTCTGGTTTATGACTTTGTTTTATGTTTCTGGGCTTTGTTTTGAAAGCAGTACGAGTATTTTTAACAGCTAGCACAGGATCTGAGGTAATGCCTTTCACTCAAAAATGTTTATCAATTCGGAACTCCAGACTGGATTTGAAAACGCATAAGTAAAATATATATTATAACACAGATCATCTCTCTATTTTATAAGGCGCTTAGTGGTTTACCACGGATAATAAGTAAATTTTGTACATAAAGTCGGTGCAAAAAACCACTACTCTGTGGTTTCCTACTACTAGAATATTCACATAAAAACTGCTTGCACATAAAAAATTTAATAAAGAATCGCTAGTAGTAGTAGTCGTAGAACGAACATAACAACGAAAATATAAATGTTTGTTTTGAAACTACCCCGAAATCTTTCTGCTATCTTCTTTCTTCTTTATTTACTTCGTTCACATAAATTCTTCTCAACTTTTGGAGTACCTTGAGATACTTCGAAAGTGCTCCGAAAATACCCCGTTCAGTATTTTCTTTTTATTACAACAACGGCCTGAACTTTGTAATTGGAATAAAGTTTCCTCTGAAATGTCGACGGAATTGTTTGACGAAAAAACACACTTCATTTATTTGATATCGGTCCTTGGGGCGTAATTTTGAAAAGTTTTTGATCGGAATCAAATGAAAATTTTGAAACAACAGTTTTGAAAGAATCTGGATTTAAAATTGTACCTACTTAATCAAAGACGAAAGCCAAAACGTTACCAAAAAAAAAGAACATACAGACGAATTGAGAACCTCCTACATTTTTTGAAGTCGGTTTAGCACTCAATTTAAAACAACGATTAAGTAATATGTAAAATACGTATGAAAAGTCGCACAAAAATTTCTAAATTTTCTAAATAATTTCATAATCGTTTTAACGACATAAGGTAAATAGGATTTAACCAAACGTATAACGCAATCCACGGGCCTAAACGGTTCACTGTATACTAGAAACTCAATAAAGCATAACTTAAGTTCGAGTGAAACCACCAAGATCCCCAACTGTACCGTGGGATCATAGAAGATCCTTGTGAACTATTCACCACTATTCACCACTATCTTTTTGTTGAGAGAATCCCTGACCGGTATGTGTTGGTACAAGACAAACCTAGTGTTACTTAGTCTTCAGCTGCTAGATTCCGAATCAAAAACAACCATTGCCCCATAGCTAGTTTCTAAAAAAAAAACCTACATGATCAGCGTATCCCATATAAGAATAAGGGACAAGTATTTTATAAAAATTTAAGGTCTGAGTAAATTAGTAGTAATACTATCTGAATGTCAAACAATGTGTGTGCACCTTATCTCTGTCTTTTTGAGAATCTATCTTGTTGTGAATCTGTATCCATGAGAACTAACCATAATGTCTAATATTTGTCATGTAATGTCTAATATTTGTTCACAGGACGGGACCTTTTCCCTAGCGGACTTCACAGACGCATACCAGGAGAACGAGGTGCAGCGAGTGATCCGCGCCTACGAAAGCTCCATCTCTATAGACGTGCACTGCTCCACGAGCGGCGGCGGCGACTGGGCCAAGCTGCCTCAGATGCCCTTCGTCAAGTACTGCAAGATAAGGGTTAACCCTACCGATATATTGGACTCTGGCTCACAAGCCATCAAGGATTTTGTCTGTAAGTTTACTTTTATAAGTAATTTATTTGATTTCATTACAAATGTAAGCAGGTTAACAACAAACCTAGTTTGTTTTGGAGGAACACCACCGTTTCATCTTTTAACGAGGTACATAATTTATTCGCATTTAGGATATTTTCAGGATATTTCTGAATGAGTTGGGAAATCAACTCATTCAGAAATCCAATTATTCTTGTTATTTATTTATCAACTATTAAAGAAGATTACAGCTCAGAAGAGAAGTTTACAGCTTAAGAACCAAAGCACTCACTATCTTATGCTATTGACTATAAATCTAGGTTATAACTTAAATATATTAAAAGACTTTTAACTATCCCACTTAGCTTGTCATGGAATATGTCGACATGCTGGAACTCGTGCTCGAACTCGTTCAGTAGTTGGAGTGCCCGAACCGTTGGTGCGTTGTTTCCGTGCTTTGTTTGGGGGGCGATGCCATAGAACAAGCGATGCCGCCGACGAGTATCCGGACGCTCGTAGTTATTTGGTGCAAAGATATTGATTCTACTTAATGCACCTGGATTATTTACTTTATTGTGTAATATGATAGTAATGGATTCCAAGCTGCAGCTTACGTCTTAGCCAACGTATCTACCCCTACCATTCCAGATACAAATAGAGATGGATAGAGGTATGGATAATAGTTGCCTTTTATACACGTACCTACAAAATTTACGCTGTATTCTTTCCAGCATCAATGTATATTTTGGTTCACGCGGGTCCCCACACTATGGCGCTGTACTCTACTCGTAGCTTACTGCGGACAACAGCATTATATAACAAGATGGGTACCCTAAGATCTAGAAACTGCGCAACGGTTCTCATGATGAATTCCAAGATTATACTCCCATTTTTGCACAAGGAAATCACGTGGTTTTTGCATTATAGCCATTTGGAGAAAACTACCAAACACCGTCGGCCGCGACCTTTACCAAAGGTAAAACCAACTTTGCAAGCAACCTATTAAAACAACATTTCACAATAAATCTAAATTAATCACGATCTAACATAACATTCTAGGTCACCCTCTCACGCGATGTTAGTTCAAGTAATAAGCCGGCCGGTTCGAGTTAGACTCACGCAGGAGTTCCGTACCATTTTGTATTATTACAATTTATCCTTGTGTTCCTGCTGGGCAAAGGCCGTATGTCTACGTTTACGTCTTTTTTATTATTCGTTGTGGTAGGTTGCGTTACTAGCTATAGGAACACGTATTTGTATATTATTAGACTCGCTACTTATAACAGTTAAAGAGATAGATGCTTGTATCTGGCATACAGACGGTGTATGCTTAGTTATTGATCCAGCCGAGTTCTTGGTCTACGTCTCTGTCTAGGCTCTTTCTCGTTTTAAAACCTAGCAGAATCTCTGCAGTGACCTAAAATTTTGATAGGTATTGTTTAGCACCCTTTGGATACAGAACCCTAAAAACCACAAATGTAGGTAGGTATATCTATAAATCTTACAATTCAGTCAGCCTGCCAACCAACTAGAACCTCAATAGCTCTTAATTCGTACTCGTACGTTCGGAACTCGCTAACGATGCCACTTGTGCGGTAAACTAGGGAAGGGGAGCATGTGGCTTAGAACTTCAGAAGGGAAAATCAGGGTTAATAAATACGTGTACTGCAGTGTAGGTTTAGTCGAGGATATGAGAAGTAGTAGTTAGTTGAAAATGAATCTTTTTATTATAATTATTCGAACAACACAAATCCTATCGCGTTATTTGTGCTAGAGTACACTATATTTTTGACAATTAGTTGGAGTATTTATAGTCTTATTTAACAAGAAGACTATAAAGTTAGCATGCTTAGAAAAAAACATTCTTACAAAGCGTCAACGTACCCTCACCAACCTTCATAAAGATTATTTTTATTTTTTTACTATCAACAAACTTTAACAAAACAAGCTTAACTAAAATCCCAGTAAAGGCAAGTGCTTTGTCACTATACAGGGCTTGAATGCCGATACAATTGTGATCAACTAGCGTAGCAAAGCGTAGCTCCCTAGGCACTACGACGTAGGCACTGCTACAACGTAGATTCGTCGCACCGCTACGCCGTAGCACCGTTACGTTGCTACCAAAAGGCTACAATTTGCTACGCCGTTCTACTAAACTCCACCGATAGAAACACACAAACTATATTAGTGTACTGAAATCTGAATAACGTGATTATTTGGCAGTTCCCGTGAAGTTTGAGCTTCAGGTGGATTCGGAACTTACTCGTACATTTCTATACAAATGTTAATAATAGACTTGTAGAACTGAATCTGGGTCAAACAACTCATAAACCTGAAGTGGGCATAGAAGACAGTTTGTTGTGAATTTTTGGACATGAGCCAATTTATTTATTTATTTTATTTGATTTTTAGGAGAATAGATACCTAGTTATATAGAAAATACTTTCTTGCATACTCAACACAAAGAAACAATTTATAAAGTACTGAGTGACGATTGGCAAGGTTCGAATAAATACTATTATTTTAGATCAGAGGAGGGAAAAGTTATATTTTTCTGTCAGAAGAAAAGTTTCCTAGGTCTCTTATTTCAGGGTCTGACACGAAATTGCTTACAACCCTATCAAATAACCAACCCTTTTTGTTGTTCAGCGAACACGAAAATAGGATCCTTTCTAAATCAATACGTAGGCAGGATTCAAAGGGTTTCACATAATATTTTATTATTATTCTACAAATAGTATCTGTTTTATTAATAAAAATGTTTCATGTTTTTGAATAGAACGTTTGCAAAAATAATTTTCTTTTAATACCTACGCTATGTGGAAAAAAGCAGGCACTCTGGGAAGCATAGGCACTCTGGAAAGTTTAAACATCCATCCAAGCATACCGAAGCGACTGAAATCAAAAATATCACTTTATTTCCGTGTCAGTGTTTAATTATTAAGAATTTGACCTTTTCTAAGTGTACATTTATTGTATTTATGGAAATAAAGAGTTTTTGACTTTGACTTTGAAACTGAACATCTCACAAAATTGGAGCTCACACGAAAAAGACGAAAAAAGCAAAAATGATTATGCAATTGCTCGGACAAATTGAGAATTGTTTATCGGGTATTTATCGCGTACCTTGTATTTTTATTTCCCCTGCGTTTTTATCGCGTTGCAGCTAACCATAATCCATAATATCATTATTTGAATCTGCTTACTTTGGTGCCAGATGATGCGTCCTGTAAATATTATTTATTTATTTATAGCATCTGAGTGTCACAGTTGCGGCAATCTGTGCACGTGTTAAGGGCTGCAACGGGTTAATTTTAGCTGAGTCGGGACGCGTCCGGCGAAGTTTGACGGCTGGAACAGGTTGGAACTTGTTGTAACATGTTGGCACGAGGCATTGTGAGAACGGAACAATTAGCGAGTTTTGTGGCTGCTTCCCTTCGTTATAAATAACTTCAACGTACGACTGTTTTTATTGGGAGTTGTATGTTTATATTTTCCTTTTTCTTCAATGCTATTAAATAAATAAATATTTGATAAATTTCCATGGGATACCTGCGCCGTAAAAGATTGTTAGATATATTTAACTCCATTTCAATATAAACCTACCTACTCGTATGTCCCAAGACATTACAAAACTAAAAAGTTTGTTTGTAATATCTAGAAGCAGCAGGTGCCTACGTTTTTTTTTCATACCTACCTAAGCTGCGTTTAATTCAATTACCACGTGAGCAAAGACATGGGCAACAGCCAGTTTTTGTAACTTGTAATACTTGCACAAAACCAATCTGCGTAATCTTCCTACCACTCTGTAAATTTAATATAATAAAGCACTTGAAACTGATAACAATATGTACTTCCTAATTTCCAATAGTAACTTGGAGTTTCCGATGCTTTCCTTTAGGATTAGAAACTTGTTACCTACAAAGTTTTGGTGAAATCCTATCGTTAGCTTGCTAAGTTCTACCTTAATCCTTTTATGAGTACTTACCTATGTATTTTAAAAAATAAATAAAATCTATGAAAATGTAACTTATCGACGACAGATTGTTTTACGCGTTGTGTCTGATATAAAGAAGCCGATATAGATACGTCATTCCAAGTCACCAAATAAGTATGTTTGCAACAGTCTGTAGTTAGCTTAATTATTTAAAATAAATAAATAATGCTGGACAATCCACACAGCATCATCTAGCCCCAAAGTAAGCAGAGCTTGTGTTATGGGTATTAAATGACTGATAAACTTAATACAATACATAACATAGATAGATATTTTTTATTATATATAGAAAATACCCAGAACACCCGGAACAAATATTTGCAGATCGTACAAACATTTGTCCTAAGGCGGGAATCGAACCCGCAACCTTCTGCGTCGCAGGCGGACCTTCGCCAGCCGCGCCACATCGGTCGTCATAATCGTTAATTGTTTCAATTGTTTCTTATTTGTTTGTATTATTTGATTGTAATTTTCTTTATTAATAAAGATTTAACAAAAAAACAATTATTTATCTAATTATTGTTCTAGGGAAACGTTTTGGCAAATCGTTTGCGCACAACTTACAACAATATACTTAAGTAGTTAGGTACTTACCTGTTCACTTTTTGCTTGGAATGATCACGTTTTTTGTGAGCACAACACCGATTTTTTCCAAATTAATTGCTATGAAACAAACCTGTACCTACTCATAGGGTTTGTTACGGAAAAAATGGCAGAATAAGCCATAATGTGTGTGTTATTGCGCTGTATTATACGAACAACACAAAAATGTGAGTTTGGATTGTTACCAGTGTAGATTACCTTAATAACACGACACGAGCGGGAACAAATGAATTGGTGTGCCTCAGGGAGCGACGCCGGGAGCCATTCTGTTCCTTTCGGAAGCGATCGGAGTAAATGAATTTTAAATTTTTGTTTTTACCACGGGTACGGACATTTTTCGGGAATTTAAAAGAGAAACCGTTTTAATGTTTTACTTAGTATATTTGTTTTTATTAAATACTAAGAGCTTAATGGAGACTAAAATGGTCTTTATCGGTCAATTTAATTTAAAAGATCTTGTGACTTGGTAGGTATTTCCACTTATAGGATTTATCTAACACGTTTTACTGATAACTAGTTTTAACTATCACTCAATAAATCAGAAAGTACCTAACCAGTAGGTTCATTCTTTAAAAGGTTTTAAAACATATTTATAGTGATTTTACTCGTTTAGCGCGTGTGCGCTATCTGGGTCTAAAATCTCACTCAGTTTGCATAGTGTAGAAGGAGATCTCTCTATTTCGATTTAGAAAGGCAGCTGTTAGCCTGATAGCGCTCTGACTGAGAGGTACCTATAAGCTGAAATTAATTTTTTTGCGTTGAAGCTAGAATCTAAAATGTATTATTTGGGGACCCTGGTAGCATTACCCGTTTTTACCAGCCCAAAAAGGCCAGAGAGACGAATGTCAATAGGCCATAAGAAACTTCCTCCAATCTAAATCAATAGGTACGTAAACATGCAGGTATTAACTTAAATCGTACCGATCAAAATTATAATCATCACTAAGTAGTTTCATAACTTAATTACTATTAGGTTGTTTGAGTTTCCGCAACATACATAACTAACTTAAACTTGTCCTGTACTTAATTGCTTTTCCAAGTTAGCTTGTAGTAGTTTAGGTAGTTTAATATTAGTAGCTACTGAATTGTTTTCATCAAAATCAATATGTACGGGTATTTAGATACGAGGTTAGAGTGACCAAAGACTTAATTCGATTGTGTAAGAAGCCATATTTAGAACCATGGAGCAGATAATTATCTGCTCCATGGTTCTAAATATGGCTTCTTAAACTCATATACTCTCATATTTATTCTTTTTCGTGCTAACTTAGGTAGATACTAATTAGTATCTACCTAAGTTAGCACGAATATTGTGATCCTATATTGTCATAGTTGTTTTTACTAGATTTACCTATAAAGACATTGCTTTTGAAGACATTGCTTGTGAACATTATGGGATAAGAGCAGTGAACGGAAAAAACATGGAAACCGCCAAGTGCGAGTCGACTCGCACACCAAGGCACACCATACCGTAAAAATCAGGCAACTTTTTCAAAGAACATCAAATTTTCACTTGTTTGGAGACCGCTTTAAATTTTCAACTTTATTTTATTCTTAGTATTTGTTATTATTACATTTGAAATGATACTTAATTATAAAAAAATTCATGTGTCTACCTATTGTAGTTCAAGAGATACAGCCTTGAAAAAATAAGAGCAAAAATAGCCAAAAAATCATGTTTATTGTATGGGAGCCCCCTTTAATTTTGATATTATTTTTATTACTTTTTGTTATAGCGGCAAAAGAAATACATAATATCTGAAAATTTCAACTGTCTACCCCTTACGGTTCATGAGATATAGCCACGTGACAGACGGACGGACGGACAGCGGAGGTAGTAGGGTTTCGTTTTCACCCTTCGGGTACGAACCCTAAAAAAGAACAAATAAGTTGGTACTCCAAAGAAATAAAAATTGACGAACTCGACGGGACTTGAGCCCGCAACCTTCACTCAGTTCGGGGTTTTTTTTGAGATATTCTTTAATTTCATAGAAGGATCTCTATGATTATAAAATCTGTGGCGTGGTTGCGTACTATAAAAACAAAAAACCTTAAGTTGGTACTTCGTTAACACTCTCGGTGCCCATACACATATCTAAAAGCTTATCCCTATTGGTTGGACAGTTACTACCTCAACAAACGACCTAACATTTGCCTTAGAGAATATTATATAACTTTAGCGGAGCAACGTCACATATTTTTTTGTATTTACTACGCAAGACCGCCATCTGTACAAACAAAGAAAGCTGAAACTGTGAAAAATAATAAGAATAACTTTAACAAACTATTACATAGATGCATATCTGCTATAAGTTAGCGTTACTGTAACTTTGCTACAAATAAAGATTTTCTTATTCTTTTTCTTAGAATCCTAAATGTGACGTAAGACCCTGGAACGAAAGTAAGACAAATCTAATTGACGACGGAACCGAACTTTATCATTATTTATGAAGGAAAAACTTTTCTTCGAGGTAAAGATAGGAAGGATCTTTCCATTTTCAGATGAAATGGGTATACAGATTGCTCTTTTAAGTGTTATTACGATAAATGTGCGCATAAAATTATCTTGACGTTGTTCTTGGATAAAATTTTCGTGTATCAAACTTTTCACTTACAAAATGTACAATAATTATTTTATTTATTTGCTTCTACCTAAATATTTGGAGAAGTTAAAATGTTACCATCCTAAAATTTTACATTTTCGAGGTGTTTTCCCATTCTTTCTAAATTTAATTGAAGCATGAATGTTGAAGCATATACCTGCAGTGCCTCGGCCATGTACGCCCAGGCACACTCCGACACTTTCGATGCTATCTGGCGAAAAAAGTCGGCCTCACTGCTCAGCTGAAGCCGGGGGAGCAGCAACAGCATCCTAACCACGATAGCTGCAAAATTTGACTGTCCTTTAATGTAGAGGTATAAATTGGTCCAAAGGACAAAATCATTAATTAATTTTAAGTACTAACCCTAGTTATAAGCCTACTGACGCATTGGACTTTAAAATTGTCTTAATAAATAAATTGAGTTATTATAAAAGCATAATTCAAGTTCATTTGAAGTCTGTACCGATTTTCAAATATAGCAAGAATATTTTCATTCAAATCATATCGCAAACATAATTTGGCGTGTTTTAGATAAACCGCCAAGTGCGACTTGATTGCTGACGAAGGGTTCCGTACCGTAAAAATCAGGCAACTTTTTCAAAGAACATCAAATTTTCACTTGTTGAGAGACTTTAAAATTCTCTTTAGATTTTCAATTTTACTAAACTTTTAGTATTTTATGTTATTAAAGTTGAAGTGTTACTTATTTATAGAAAGTTTAATGTGTCTACCTATTGTGAGAATCACACATAATTTCAAATGTCTACCCCTTACGGTTCATGATATAGAGCCTATCAGACGGACGGACGGACGGACGGACAGCGGAGGCTTCGTAATACCGTTTTCACCCTTCGGGTACGGAACCCTAAAAACGATAAACCGACTTCTAATTCCGGTACCTAAATAATATTCATCTATGTCTCGGACGAACGAAATCACCCCTCCCTTACATTCCCTGACCGAAGTTCACGTGCAAAAAAATTTAGTTTACACTTAGGCGACATCTAGTTATAATTCAAGTATAATTAATTTTGTTGACACATGGATGAAACTGTTGACGCCCGTTGCCATGGAAACTGATGGAAATCGTTAATTAGGTGATAATGAAATTATTATATTCTGAAGAATTTTTACATACCTACTTTTTACAGCGCACATAGCAATTTCTCGAGAATCAAAGTTTTAGGAGACCACCTAAAAAGCTATTTTTAACCAACAACGAAAGAATCATCCAAATCTATTAACAATTGGCGCAGATATCACCAAAACTGTTGTAGCTAGTCGTAAATATTATGTTGCTTTTTAAGTTTAACGGGATAAATACTAATCCCTCGGGAATAATTTTTTAATGGGACCACCTAGAGATCATTTTCTATACAATAGTGAAAGAATCAATAAAATCGGCTACCCACAGGCGGAGATATCAAGTAACATACATACATAAAAAAATACACACGAACTGAGAACCTCCTCCTTTTGAAGTCGTTTAAAAAACTAAATTCAAATCAGTTTATCCGTTTAAAGCCTTCAGACAGAAACATGCAACCTCACGTCAAAATAAAAAGAAAGGTGTGGTACAACAACCTAATACTTACCGATCGCAGACAATACAAATTAGTATTGAACAATTCATCAAAGATATCCAGATCAAAACACCGTCGAAATATAGGTCACACGTAACTTAATAACCTGAGCTCTATCACCGAGCATCAAAGTTTAAAACTGATCACCGGTGGGGAACTGGTGCAGAAATATCGCCGAGTCAATGATTAGTTCACAAGTACCTGATGCAAGTTTAAGGGACACGGATTGAGGACGAAATGGGGCGAAAGTTGTGCCTTTACATCTAAATATACAATGTACAATTCTTAGATAAGCCCTCAAGCACTAACGTGTATTTAAATTGCGAGGAAAATTAATGTTGTTATTTATTCTATTAGTTGTAATTACATTGAGTTTTCTATAATGTAGGTAGGAGTTATTGTCAAACAGCCTAGTTTCGCGGGCAAGAGTCTCATTTCCACTTGGCTGGCACGTCCTCGCTATTATGTGTGTGTGACCTGCTTTGTAATTCACAGTTACACAGGTGTGTACATGATGATTTTCCTAGATACATTCGCTGCCCAGCCTCAGCGTTGAGAACTGCAAACGCACACACAAAAATTCGTCGAGCTTATTGTATTATTTTTCCTTTGTCTCTCTGTAGGATAAGTTTAATAATGTACTGAATGTTCTATAAGGCTATGAAATAAATAATTATGTATCTATCTATCTATTAAAACATCGTCCTAAAGTATTAGAGGTAGAAAGATGGAATCCATTCAGCCTTTCAACCATGAAAGGAAACAAACATACGACATACACAGCAACAATCGTTTTCATTGAGATTAGGGTAGTTACAATTTCGAAGTTCAATTCCATCCCTGACCTGAATGCTGAATGCTCCCCCTTCCTGAATACACCTCCGTTCTAAACCCACCCCCGTCCTCAATCCTCCTCAGCCCCATCGGGGGAAGCAATCAGGTTACGTCTGCGTCCGGGATGCAGCTTGTTATCCCGCTCAGCGAGGCAGTGTCGGATCAAACGGAATTCTAATGCAGCTGTATTTGTTGCTGTTCTGAGTATTGCTGGTATTTCGAGTGGCTGCTGGACTGTTTCCGTGATGCAGGGATGTGCGTTTGAAGAGGGGATGATAATACAGGACAATAGATCTATTCAATAGACTATTTGATGCTCTTTTGTTTGACAGCTTTCCGTTTTTAAGGCGCACTCTGTACAATTATTCCACTGAGGGAGAGTGGTGATGTCGGTTGGTGAGATATACTTTCTCATCATCATCATCTGCAGCTAGATTTTACCATTTTTATGTATAGTATAAGACTCTTCGTGGCAAAGAGCCAGATAAAATCGCGTAATAGAGCAATACCCACCAGTGGGTGTCCGCCCGCCCAATGACTGAAAAGATATGTAGATAGATAAAAGCTGAAGAAATCTCCTTCGATGGGATTACAAGATAATTTATAGACTAACCACACAGGACGAAAACCTTCGTGATCCGTTCGCAAATTGTCATAATTGGCTGCGAAGACGGAAATAGGAGGACTAATTTAGGTCTGGCTGTTCTTTTTGCTGAACATCCAATGAAAATCGACAGAGGGTTACAAAACCGCATGCAAATTTTTGCATTCAAATCTAGACTTTATGCTTTTAGACTTTTTTCACCCAGAACTCTTTTCCCTTTCTGCTTGGAACACTTAAAGATTAACTAACCTGGGTAGAAGTTCTAGCTGAATAGAAGTTACTGTATTACACTCGACTGCGGTTGCACAAAGCGGCTGTACAAAAGTGTACATGCAGCCTTATATTATTCAAACAGCTATGGACGCATTTTCAGGCTTTTAAATGGAAGTTGCTGAATTTAATATTGTGTGGACTGAAACCGATTCAAAGTTTATAGTGCTTTGAAACGACCAGTGTGTCTGCAATTAAATGCCATAAACATATTGTATGACATGATTATGGCATTTATATGACCGTTTTAGAAACATTGAACACAACGCCTGAAACACAGGATTACCTAGTTCAGGCTAAATTGTTATACTTAGCTATATTTATTCGTTTAGTGCACTAATGTACTGTCTATTTACGTTTCTTTGAATAAATTTTATTTATATATTATTTTTATTAAAAGTGAATGCAAACTGTTATGTTTGTACCTAACAAACCTAATAATTTTGACGACTTGTACGATCATAATTCTATGATGTCGTCACAAAAAAATATAAAAGCAAGTGTACCAATAGAAGCAAAAATTATAGACCTAAACAGACTTTCCATTTTATTTTATTTATTTTAAATTATTAAATTCACTTCATTCATTATAAATTAAAATTTGATTGTTTTGAAAAAACTATAAACCGACTTCGTATCCCTTAGTGATTTATAAGTTTTGTGGGATAAATACTAATTTATACGGTACACTTAAGGATCATCATCCTCTATAGAGAATGATTCCTGTTTAAAATCGGTCCATAAAAGACGGTGAAATCGACTCGGTTAAAAATAGGAACAGGAGTCTGCCTTAAGCTACTTTTATGACATTAGACAAAAATATGTATAACTGGGGATTTACGAAGACTGCGCAGGAGTTCGATTTAAAGCTAGCGCTGCGTCATAAGGTTCAAAGGTTAATGAAATTCTGCAGCACCGGTGCACTGCAGTCTGCTACTTAGGTACTTTTATTTACATAGGTTTTAATTAATGTCGCTCATTTAACCTCGATTAAAATAAAAACAGCATTGCACAAAGTTTATTTTACCTTTTAACTTTTGAGTAGAAACCTACGAGTTTTGTTAATAATGCATAAAGTTCGATTTGGACATAAATGGAACATCAAACCTGCCTTGAGTATAGTATTTATCAAATGCTTGATACTCAAATGTGTAAAGGATGTAATAAAAAGTTTACCAAAATATGAATTAATTATGAAACCTTTATGAAAATTTTAGCTGAGCTAATCGGCCCCAGTCAGTGTTTTGCACGTTTAACAACTTTGCTCTGATGGAAAGGCACCCAAATGCTGTACGTAAAAAAGTGAGCAGACCTATACAGCAGTTTTTATGACATTTCTTGACAAAAAAATATATTGAAAATTAACATAACACTACATGTATTATCTCAATTTTATTCATAAATTCTGACATTATTTTGTTTAATTATTGTAATTTTATAAACACTGCCCCTTTTACAATCAACTGTTCAATTTTTAATTTATTGTACACTAGCTGCAGCCTGCGGCTTCGCACGCTTTTTTCCGGAATAAAAGGTAGCCTATGTCCGGCCCCGGGATACCATCTATCTCGCTGCCAAAGTTCACCGAGATCCATTCAGCCGTTCTTGAGTTATAAATAGTGTAACTAACACGACTTTCTTTTATATATATAGATAGATATAGGAATCACTGTCTGTCTGTGTTTTCTTTCTGCGTACAATCCCTTAGCTTGCGTGCTTCATTTTTCCATTTGTAATAATAACTTGTGTTTTAAATGTAATAGTCCTATTTCAATTTAGTCAACAACGACATCAAGTGTATATAATACCTACGGAGGAAATAAATGAAATGATATTAAATGCGATCACACTTTTTTCGAAATTTAAACAAGCGTCACTTGAAAATGGCCGTGCCACGCTCTATTGGGACCGATCTATCATTACAGACAGGACTATTCTTGCGAATAAGCCTGATAATGTACTGATAGATCGGTAAGAATGGAGGGCGGTGCTCGCTGATGTCACCATACCACATGATGTTAACCTCTTTATAGCTGAGAAAGATAAACTTAGGAAATATCTTGACTTGGCCAACGAAGTTGTCAGCATGGGGGATGTTGATTCAGCGATAACGTTTTTGCAAGCCCAGCGTGGTGGGATTATGGCATCCCCTAATGAGAAAAGCCAATAAGGCGCTTATTAGGGGACGCCTACAACAGTGGACGTGATGTGACAATAATGTTACTTATACACTTTTTGCTGATTTTTACTATCTTTCCGCAGCATACCTGGAGCCGTACATCGCCCCAGCGTCCCTGGATCAGCTGCTGGTCTCCAGCGACGTAGTGGGCAACATCCGCTTCAGCCACCCCACACTGTATGTGTTTCCGGGGGGACAGGGCGACGCCGCGCTCTTCGGGATCAACGGATTTAACATGCTGGGTGAGTCATTCCCCCAATCATGCCCAATCTTATAAGGACTTCAAAATGCCTACAGTCAAATACGAGAGAACTTTAGCAAAAATACCAAGTAAGACTCGATGGGCATAGAAAATATGCTGAGCAAACTAATAGTTTGCCCAGGCACCTACTCGTAATGACGTCGCAAATACCCGCCCACGCCGGCGCCTAGAGCAAGGCAATATCCGGCACGATGAATCTACCTTAATGGCTTCTCTAATGAAATCCTAGAAAAAATGCAAAGAACGTATTAGAGGTATAATAGTTTCTAGTAAAATTACAGGGAAAGGTGCACTCGTATAACGTAGTTTGCAGATAACTTTTACTAAAATAAGATACTTCAGAAGGAAACCTGAAAAGTTCCTGCAGTACCTATCTATTTACCTAGCAAAGAACTGAATGAAAAAGTTAACTGAAAATAAATTAAAAGTCGGCCCTAAGAAAATGTTATTGGATATGAATTACTTTCCTTTGAAGAGGGAGTTTTTTCTTCATTTTACTTTTTTAATAATATTTATATGCAATAATTTTCAGAACATATTTCAATCAGTGAGACTACCACACTTGTACAATAACGAAACACAAACATTAACCTGTGATTCAATTATGTATGTCACAAAATTCGCAAACTAATCTACCTATTTTATAATTTACGGAACACGCTTAGTCATTATGCAAATCAATTCGTATACCTAAAGCGATAAAGCGATTTTCGTTTAGTAAGACAATAACATTTCCAAACACGACAACGCAAAGTGCGATCATTTTAGCGTTGTAGAAAACGGCTGCTAGAATCTGTCTCGCTAATCACACAGCTACACATCCCACTTTCGTAAAAAGTCGGGGCTTTTCAGCTTTCGGCTTTTCGGCTACATTTCCATTGGCAGGGATCCAGCCTCCTCGTGATATTGCGGGCCACGATTTATGAGAGGTTCCTTCTATTACTGCTTCCTACATTTTCGGATATTATACGACGTATCACTACACTGATATCGGAATGTATCGGGTGTGTGAGCATAAAGCTGTTCTTTCCCAAAAACCTCGAAGCTGGGAAAAATACTTGACTTGGCTTTCCTGTTGGCAACTTGTTTGGTTTAGCACAGGGAATTCAAAGTTCAGTTCCAAATCTCTACATATAAAAAAAACAGAGTCCCCCACTGCCTCTGTCAGTGTCTGAACGCGATAAACTCAAAAAACTACTAAAAGGGTTTTCATACGATTTTCACTATTAGACGGAGAGATTTAAGGGGGCTTTTACAAAAAAACGAGATATTGCACGGTTTCATCGTCCAAATTGTATGATTTTCATTTGTTGCTTCAAATAATAATTACTTGTTAATAATAGTTCAATTTCTCTACTACAATAATAATAGAACAAATTTTCGAAAACTTATTTTTGTAGTTATAGTCATTCTCCCGATGCATGTTCAGGCAAAAACTCTCGGAGACCTGTTTTGGGAGCTCTAATTTGTAGATTCTATTGAATAAAGACCACCAACATTTTTTTTTCTTGTTTCTAATATCCTATAGTTACTTGAATAATAATAGAATACATTTTCGTTATATGCCTTTATGTAAGGAAAGAAAGAATTTAAACGAACTCGATTATCGACCGAAAAGGCTTCGAAACAAACCACAATGTCTCCGAAGTTCTACATCATTTTGAGATAATATTGACAATTATTTTGGTTTAAATATTATTGAATATTTAAACCAAAATAATTGTCAACATTTGCTTAAACTACAATATTAAGTCTATTTTTAAAACACTGCAATTTTTTTTTTATGAATTGAATAAAACACTACTTAATTCATTGCGCCGGCGCGCCGGCGCCCTTCTTTGTGTTCTAAAATTTGTTTTATTATTATTATAAACTTCATTTATTTTAAATCTCGTTATTAAATACATTTTTTATTATTATTATTAATCATACAATTTGGACCAAAAAACGAGAATTTCTCGTTTTTTTTTAATAGTGCTCTTAAGAGGAAGAGTGTATCATTTATTGAGGTCTTGATAATGTGATTCAAGATGTCAGAAATAATGTGCTGGCTTGCACAGCTTAAACCAATAGAGAAACTATATATTAAGGAATTATTCCTCTTAAAAATCTGTATTTATTTGAATGCACTGCTCTCCGTGCGAACCGTGTTAGACGTGGTGTAGTAATGAACAAAATCCTGTAAAATATGCTACATTATATAGAAGTTCCCTAGGGTTCTGAGTGCTGACCTCTACATATGTTTAAATATCTTCTGTAGACTGCTCTATCTTGAAATCTTAGGGCAAGAAAAAAATATAAAATTCCCCTTGACATCTCACCCGACCTTGCGAACTGTAAGCTATTCTGCAGGTTTGAGAGCTTGGTGCTGTGCCAACAAGAATATTGGTTGCGCGAGAAAAGACGTATTTCTGAGTGAGGCATCAAATTTACTGGCACTTGAGAGAAAGCCAGAGGGTAGTTACTGGTAGGTACCTACTTGAGCGTGGGAAAATTGGGGAATGTTTGATTTTATAAGCAATCTTATCGCGATGCCAAAGTGGGCAGAGTCAATTTAGAAGGCGGTTTACGTAAGTTGAAGTTTGTATAATGTATATTGTAAGGGATTTGTATGAAGTATGTTCAACGTAAAATAATGAAAGCATCTCACAATATTTCGTAGGTAGGTGCGAGGAGGGAAAAATTAAACATAAGTTATTAAGACAGAGATTTTGAGAGAATTCTCAAAAAGAGAGAAGCCTACACATAATTATGTTTCCATTGATTCATTGTATTTCTAAATGAAATCAAAATGATTAACTATAATTTGAATGTGAAAACCAACTTTATAAATCCTCTTCCTAGGTAGTTAGGTGCCTAATTTACCAACTGAAACTAATAAATAGCTAAGAGGGGTGATACGCAATTCATTGTTCTGTTGCGAAATTGATTTAAACTTTTAAAAACCAACGGCACAAGCTGTTGTTTTAAAAGTTTAAATCAAAGCTAAAAATTAGAGCATAACCGCTGTATCTAACCGATACCTATCTAGAATGTATAGTGAAATAGGTACTACGTATTTCCATATTGACAGTGGTGTTTGCAGTAACACGAACCGTGTTGGACAAGCTCTCCATCACTCCACTCCATGATGTCACTAATGGAACATGTCACGTTTCCAATGTAGGTACTATGTATATTAGCGCTTCTATGTAGGGATAGATATTCACAGAGATTGGTTTGATATTGCTGAAATTTTCGTGTAAGTTATATGATAAGCTTTATAGCATTGAAATGTTACTTAGTACCTAAGTAAGGGTTTTTAACAATTTGTATTCATTCATCAAACAACTTTTGAAAAGATTTTGGAATCGTATCATCGATACAAGGCTAAATCATTGCCAATTTTCAAAAACTTGTAAATGCACCTAAAACGCTTTTGAACTTCAGCTACTATGGTCTTGACCGTACTTTACCTTCGTTGTCGTTACTTTTATCGTTGTTCGTTTAGGGTGATAAACAGGTCTTGGTTCCTTGATAGTTGCAAACCTCTCTTCAAGAACTGTAGGATTCTTCCTCTCGCATGTATGTATATAAGGGAAATTTGTCTATTTGTAAAATCATATCCAACATATTTTCAAAAACGTAGCGATGTAAAAACCTGGCAAAATAGGCCTAAGTTTAAAAATGTACTCTATAAACACCAATGCCACAGAGATCATTATAAAAGAAATGTTTACTAACATGTGTAACTATTTACAATAAATTACCGGAAGAACTAAAAGAATTAAATTAAAATATATTTAGGCAAATGTTAAGCGGTATTTAGGAAAATGTTACCAATGACTAATATAGTTTAATTTAATATGTAATTATAATAATGGGGACGCTTCCGACTGGTATTGATATGGATCAGTTGAGCTACCTGTAGATTTTTTGCAACAGTCTGCGGTTAGCTTAATTGTTTCAATTGTAAATACTAGTTCTAATTTGTTCTTATTTTTGTATTGTAATTTGCTTTGTCAATATTATAATAATATGACTCGCTTAATATTTGCACGCCTGCGTGCAGGCTGAATACATTTACTAAAATAGTTATAAGATTTGACATTGTATAATAATTTTGTATTCTTGCAAATAAACGATTTGATTTGATTCGCGAGTAAGTCTAAAAATAAGTTACAGAAAACTTTTTCAGTTTCTAGGCAAATTACTTAGATTACACGTTTAAGTAAGTGTCTTTTACATTTCGTAAACGATATCGCCTTTATAAAACCTGGTTCTAACAACTCACGCAAAACAAAAACTGATATTCAGATTAGCCATTTGATTCTGAATATAAGCAATTCAGATTGTTTACAAATCTGTCGCTAGAATAAAATGCAAACACGTTCGATTGAAAAATAAATTGAACCGCGCCCGACTGTTTGGTTTACGTGAGAAATAATGGATAGGCCACGGGTGTTGTGATCTGGATATTGCGGTAGTGTCATAGCCGGTATGACGGAATACACTGCGGTAATTGTGCTGATGGAATATTTAAATATTACTGAATGAATGAATGAATGAACACTTTATAGTACTTAAAAAAAATAACATAATAAAACTTTATATCTACATTTAACAAATACTCAGTACAATAGGCGGCCTTATCGCTGACACAGAATACAGGAATGTTGGTAACTAATGTTCTGGATTTGAATATAATTATGAAGAGCCCATTTCCCAGCTGTGTATTATGATAAATAGTTACCTAATGCTGGACAATCCACTCATCATCATCTAGCAATACGATGAGGATACTTGGGGGTTAGCCCTGCCCACAGCAAGCAAAGCTTGTGTTGTGGGTACTAGATATCAGATTATTTTTTATCATTCCTACATAGAAAACACTCAGACTCGATGATAAGAATAAATATAAAAGAACTTGGAATCCTTATCTCTGTGACATACTTTCGTCAATCCATTCTGTAACCCCTGGAGCTAAAGATAAGGTGGTCCTAAAACAGTAGAATTGTTTTGTCCGTGACCAACATAGTCAAATCACATCAAAGTCATGTTTTCTTGCTTTCTACCCAAAGCACCAGGCAAACCAACTAACATAACCTGTAAAAAAGTTCTCATACAAATAACCAAAATAATATTTATGTATGAATCTCATTAAAGCCTGACCTTTCCATTCGCACTGCTCACTCGGCCGAGAGTTATCTGCACAATCGCATTATTCAACAACAATTAATAGTATATTCATCCCAACGTTTAACGTAACGTTGGTTTAATAAATAACGTATCATTGGATTGCAATTAATATTTCAACGTGTGTGGTGAATGGGGCTGGTTTGGAGGCTTTGTATTTGCTTCTTTTATTAATATTGTAACAATTACATTATTAGGTAACTGCTCACATCGCATATCGCACAACCAAAGAATAAATATTCATAAACGAGGACCTTCTGTCTTGTTACTCGTATTTACCTACTTTTCCCTACTGAACACAGATTTGTATCTAGCTCTACGTATGGTACCTAAAGCCAACGTCAAAAGTCGCTGAACAGAGTCAACGTTTCCATGTGCGAACGAGGCAAGCTTTTTAAAAATTGTCGATAAGCAGCAGTTTTGGTTTTATGTGTTTTGTATTTAACTGAGTTGTAACAATTATTATGTAATGCTTTTACACCCAAACCTGGAAATACCCAAGTAACTACATCAGCTCATACAAATATTTGTCCCACACGGTTGGAATTGAACTCGCAACCTTTTGCATCGCGTGCGGTCCTTCAGCCACTGTTCCTTAATCGTCAATTTATATTACAACTAGCTGCAGCCCGCGGCTTCGCAAGCTTTTTTCCGGAATAAAAGGTAGCCTATGTCCGGCCCCGGGATACCATCTACCTCGCTGCCAAATTTCACCGAGATCCGTTCAGCCGTTCTTGTGTTATAAATAGTGTAACTAACACAACTTTTTTTTATATATATAGATTACTAACTTAATTTGATGTGTTTTCCAGTTGACGGCGGTTTCTCCCGCAAAGCTTGCTGGTGGGACTTCGCGCGCCACCTTGACCGTTTGGACGCTGTGCTCTTCACACGCCTCAACAACTGCTCCGTGTCCGGAATGGCGTCAGTGTTGCGCCGCAAGGCTAATGCTACTGTATACCCGCAGATTGGACATTTCTTCTGTAACTTGGAGGTGAGATTCAGAACCCTATAACTATATTATAAGACGCAATTTTATGCTCATCTCTTACTACGTTCGTGAATGCTTGATACATTTGAGCTTCTAGCTTCGTGTATAAATAATGGTTGAAAGTAAACCAGAACCAAGACGAATAAACAAAAAAAAACTAAATCGAGTCATCCGTTAAGAATCTACGATGGCACAGACAGACACACAAACACACACCTCAAACTTAAAACCACCCCCTTTTTGGGTCAGGAGTTAAAAGAAAAAACGTCAATGTGAGTGTATTTTGAGTATGATTTTTTAAATCACCTGTGATACAAAATAAACACTGCAGTGCCCAACAGCGTGTATGTAAATACTAACTTTAGGTTAATTAGATCTTAAGCCACCAACCTAATGTACATATTGGCAATAAATAAAAGAAGTGAAATAATACGTTTGTCCGGAAAATATAAGACCGATCTTTAACTCCCACACCCACTGTTAATTCACAGAAGAGCCGTTTATAAGGTTAGTATCATATAAAGCTTCTCTTATGGACGAGTATTGAATGTAGGGGTAGCTACTACCAATATCAAGTTTAAGAATTAAGACTTGGCGTCTTCACAAACGCGTCCGTGATGAAGGGCAGAACCTGCTGTTCACACAGTGTCAGTGAATTCCCAATAACCCTATATACTAATGATAACATTGAGTGCTGGCGCCAGAGCGACGCCTCGCAAGGCCGCTCTGTAACCCAAACCTCGCTGTAGACTGCACGCTCCGTTGGGCATGTGCTACCACCAAGGAAATACGTTGCGCGTGCGCTTACGGATTCTAAGAGGAGCTGAGAATACTTAGAGGTGGCAGAAGCGATGCAGAAGCTATGCAAGCAGTGGGCTTTTATTTTTTACTTAGATTGTAGTGATACGAATTCATTAATATTTAGCGCTCTATTTCATTCTAGGTACCTACGTATGTATAATTTAATTATTCAAATTTCTGTTGAAAATCGTGTTGTCCTTTGGAAATAAGCAACGATTTATTTAATCTCTCGGCTCTGGGGCCGAACAAAAAAATTTTATCGGAATAATTTTTATTTGCCTAAGACTGGGCGCGCCATTTAGAAAATTCTTATGAAACATTTAAAAATAATTTTGTTTAGTTTAAAAAAGCTATTTGTATTATACAGGGCGTCCCACGGCTATGCCACATGGAGGGAAAGTACCTTGAATATTGTAGATAGAACACTATACTGAAAGAAGACATTATTTTATTTTAAAAAACCATTTAAACTGCATTCATAGATTTTTAAATGATTACATGGTTGAACCGGGAATAGAACCCGCAACGCGAGAAATAAAATTACCCTGTAGCTTTATCACACCGATCGAAAGGCTTTATCATAAGGATTATTTTTTGCTCATTAACATAGCGTCAGAAATAAAGGGAAGACCATGAATTTTAAAATTTTTATTTAATAATTATTATTAATTTAATTATTTTGATACGCCATGGTTATGGATCAAATTCAAAATAGGTACAATGCAAAAATCCAAAATGAAAAACACAGAAACAAAAGAATAAAAGTATGAAAATGAAACACATTTTTGAATAATTTTTTAAAAATCTGCCAGCCGCATTGCAGGCTCACAGTTGTATATCGTTAAGGCAATGTCAGCTTTTCATTTTTCTGAACAAAATTTCACATCTAATGTTAAAATTCATGGCCTTCCTTTTATTTCTGACACTATGTTATTTAGCAAAAAATAATCCATAAGATGAAGCCTTTCGATCAATATGATAAAGCTACAGGGTAATTTTATTTCTCGCGTTGCGGTTTCTATTCCCGGTTCAACCATGTGATTATTTAAAAATCTATGAATGCAGTTTAAATGGTTTTTTAAAATAAAATAATGTCTTCTTTCAGTATAGTGTTCTATCTATAAAATTCAAGGTACTTTCCCTCCATGTGGCATAGCCGTGGGACGCCCTGTATATACTTATATGGCTTTATGATTCTTTCCAACAAAAACAATTGCTAAGTACGTACCCATATTTTCTTGTCAGACTAATCTATCGATGTTATAATGCTAATCTAGGTAAGTAATTATTACTTGATTATGGTGTCCACTGGAGCATAGCATATCGCCTTTCAGAGAAACACTGGAACCAGTACCAAAGTCGCGTCGGTGTCGATCCCTTGTCTCTTGTGACAAACTTAGTGGTTTTCTTGTAGATTCTGTGCTCTGTAATAGGTAGTGTCGTGTCGTCATGGAAAAAAAAGGTGGGCTTATGAAAAATAGCTGGATTTAGAAAACTTACGCTGACTGTTATTTACTAGGAATGTTCGTAGTTAATATCACTGACACCTACTTTTATTTACTAGGAATGTTCATAGTTAATATCACTGACACCTACTTTTATTTACTAGGAATGTTCATAGTTAATATCACTGACACCTACTTTTATTTACTAGGAATGTTCATAGTTAATATCACTGACACCTACTTTTATTTACTAGGAATGTTCATAGTTAATATCACTGACACCTACTTTTATTTACTAGGAATGTTCATAGTTAATATCACTGACACCTACTTTTATTTACTAGGAATGTTCATAGTTAATATCACTGACACCTACTTATATTTTCAAACGCTTAAAAACCTCAGAAAAATGGCCTTGACTTACTCATTCCGTAGTTTTTGTTTTGAGATTTGAGCTTTGTTCCATAAACTGGTTTGAACTCTGCTATAATTGAACTCTGCTATAACTGGTCAACAACGCCCTCAAACTTTTACTCGGATAGAAGAATAGAATAGAAAAGAAAAGCATTTATTTCGACACACACATATGTAGGTAAGTACATAAAAAGCATACAAAACTAAATAAAAGAAAATGGAGGTTTAGGTATACTAAATTAAACAAATGGTGGGCGTCAGATCGGGTTGTACCCCCATGACCCTGTGCCGAAATAGGTGTTAGCTCAGCATGTACTGAGCGATTGCCGCTCAGCATGTACTGAGCGGTTGCCGCTCAGCGCTGTTTTTCAGCATGTGCTGAGCGGTTGCCGCTCAGCGCTGTTTTTCAGCCAAAAACCTTTGCGTTGGCGTTACGGACGTCTAGTCGGTGACAAGCTACTTTAATATAACAAAACCAATATTAAATATATGGTAAGTCTCATTAAATAGAAGGTAAAACAGGAATAAATATATTAAAGGAATGTTAATAGGTGTAGACTCGAGTTTATTATAAAACACCCAGACACGCAATAAATATCTGCAGATCATACAAACATTTGTACTGCGACGGAACCATACCCACAATAAGTATTCCGCGTCTCAGGCGTCTCAAGCTCAAGGATGGTGAAGGTTCACCAGAGGTTGTCAAACCTATAACACCCACAACACTGACCGTATATGTGTTTCAGGAGCGCCGCGCGCTCGCGAGCCCTGACGGCGACAAAGACGCGGACCCACTGCTAGTATCCCTGCTTCAAGAGGGCTCTGACATGATGACAGACCTGAGGCACCTCAACCTGCGCCCGCAGCACTGCTACCGCAGCCCGGACCCCATTAACTTGTACCATAAAGTTGGACATGGTGAGTAAATACCAGAGATTTTATTTCGGAAAGAAATACCTTTTTTTTTCATGTATATCAGTATATTAAGTTGTCATCGGTATCAAATAGACTAAAAAAAGTTAAAATTATCTCTATTCGGAACAAAGTACAGGGGAAAAACACAACAGGTGTGAAAACGATAATACGCGCAGTAGTTATAAAAACTGTGTCGCGAGCATTAACGCCCTCCTCCGAATACATGGTTTCAGAGTTCCTTAATTATACTTATTGGAGATGCAGAACCTTAAGACTAGGTAATACAACAATAGCAAAAGGTGCTAGAAAGACAGTGAGTTGACGTCAAAACTTAAACTAAAATACGTAGGTATGCATGTAGTTTTTGGGCAAGTACACAATTATTGTTATACCTACTATAGATAAATAAATATGGGATTTTTAGTTTATAGGGTAGAGCTGATTTTGTTACACACGCTTTGACCATTTTCAAAGGAATCCGGCGCATGGTGGTGATGCACGATGCACCGTTTGAACCTCAAATTACAAGAACCTGTCTAAATACAAGTACAAGGACTGCAAGTAGTAAATAAGAATTATGTAGATTATCGATAACGAAACCTAACAGAGCTTTGGGCAATATCAAATACAATGTGAAGTATGGAGCTGCCCTCTCGGGCGGCTAAAAGCGACTATGGTTACAAAGTGTTTGGCGAAAAATATTACGTAGTGATGTGACTAAATTAAGAGCCATCAATCACAATTTATCATAAATACTGATTATATTTACATACTGTAAAATGATTGTCGTAACTCGTTCCTGTCGTCTGGCTACAGAAATAGGTATTTTGCATCAGTTCAGTTTATCTGCCAGATTCGTATACAATTTTATAGTTGTTTATTAAACTGCTTAAATATTAGATATTTTATAATTCTAGAATTGGACCTACTTCTGCAATAAGGAACCAACTTATACATAAGCCAGAATTAAGCACAGAACAAAACACAGAAAAATTGCAAGTCCCGCCTTTTGTCAGCCCTTTTATTTTATTTATTTATTTATTAAAGTACACATGCATCGTACATATTTAATCATAACTAAAACAGTGTATCATGGTTATTTTTCTGATACATACGACAAGATTTGTGTACATAACATTTACTATTGAGTGCGTGCACTTATAGATTTAAAATAAAAAGAATACAAAAATGCTAATAATCTAAAGAAAAAATACTAATTAACTAAGTACTTAATAGGTAATACAAAATTAAGTAAGTATTGTAAAACTTGAAAGTTTCACAAAATAAAGGACGAAAACATAAAAATAGACTTATAGTTAAAACATAATTGGGTTCATAATTACACAAAAGTAGAAGTGAAATGTTTGTTTAGGACATTTTTAAATTTACTTAGAGACATACATCTATTTCTGGTATTTGTTTGTTAATAAAATTATATTCATTGCAGATCCTGTTAGATGGTATTTGAAGGCCAAGATTGGTTCTTGATCGCGGCGTGGCGCACTAAACATGTTATGTAAGACTTGTCTGGGATATTTGAATGGAACGTTGAGAGGGAATCGTTCTAAGAGTTGGCTGCATTTGATTGTTCCATTTAGTACCTTATGAAGGAAGCTGAGATCTAGAAAGCTTTCGACGATTGCGGAGAGAGATTATATTATATTTGTCCAAGCGCTGTTCATAGGGATTTCGGTATGAGAAGTTAGGGGTGTGAAAAGCTAAATGTCTGGTAAACGCTCTCTGGATGCTCTCAATGTGCTGGGAGTGTTCACTGTAGAAGGGACTCCATACAGTGGAAGCATATTCTAGTTGAGCCTGTAAATTCCCTGTAAATTTCATAGCAATCGGACAATTTTGACCTAACAAAGTAATAAATTGACCAAGGTACCAGATCCACAAACACCAGTTATTTTGTTTTATTGGCTCCATTTGGTTCTTTTTTCAACCAACCCACATTAAAGGTTTTTTGCAATAAGGAACCAGTCAGTTGTTCCAAAAAAAAAAAAAACCTATTAACATTTTTTTCAAAATTAAATTGGAATTTGCAAACCAGTATATTTTGAACAATATTTTAGGTATACATAGTAAAAATTTGAGTCACAAATTTTTCTACATATAATCTGCATTATCTCAAAACTATCATCTTGTGGCTTGGTTCCATAGTGCAGAAGTAGGTCCAATTGTTCGCAGGTATAGTGTAATTGTGGCAGGTGGTCTAGGTAGGATAGCGTTTGCATGTACATATCTTTATTGACGTGATTGGTGATTTCTATCGAACATATGGGTGGATTCAACATAGAAAGCACTGCACTGGCCTGCATGTAGCAATATTACGAATTTTGACAGAATTATGCTTATGTCAAGTGTGAAATCATCGACATACAAGGTGTTCGTTATTCATGTACCAAGCCGAAACTGGGTTGTTGTGCACCCTATACCTAACTGATTCGCATGGTTGGTGTTCAGAAATACGTTGTTTTAAATTTTCAAAGTAAAAAATAACTTTTTAGTAAAAAACCTTGAAACCTGGAAAGTGCCAGAACAAAAAATATTAGTGGGACCCCGCCCCCTCTCCGCTTAATACACCAATTACGTGGCGCCTTGTAAACGGGTTATTAGTTAATTAGTAACGACTTTTCGCGGCCGAATTTTGAACATGATACATTTCGCCTAAACCAGGGTAAATATTTCAAAAAAAACGGATTCTCTTCCAAATATGTTACAATACCCTACAAAAAAAGATTTTGTCGCATCACAAGGATCCCTAATTGCAGAGGGCGTTATATCAAGCCATGGCCACGCCTATGCGTTGATATAAAATCTAGTAAAGGGCTTAGCACGTTTTTGCAATACCATAACGATACCTGCTTTTTGAAACTAAAAGCACATTACACGAATATTAGTTAGATAACATATTTACTCGGAAAATCAAAAAATGCTCATTATTTTGACCACCTTCTTGTAAGGATTGACGACGGAGGCGAGTGAAACAACTGAAATCTAGATGATGACTACTCTATTAAGATACTTTATTACACTTTAAGGTGTTTTTAAGGTTTTTTCTAGGTTTCAGATTAGGTACTTAATACAATGATAACATACATTATTATGTAGTACTACATCTCATTCTTTGAGCAAAGTCGACCTTTCGGGCTTACTTGAAAACGCCAGCAATGTAGTCAGTAACATTGGTGGTGAGTTTTAGACAACAGCGTTTGGTCAGATCTCAGGAACCCTGTGGTCTATTAAAATAACTTATGTTTTGATTCGTAGGTTTTTACAAATTATTTGATTCCTCTAAGCTAGTATTTTAATTAGATGCGTAGTTTTCTTGTAAATAAACAACAACTTGATTCTTACGCCGTCCTTAAAAAGTAGGGTCAGTCCCGCTACTATGAACGCGAAATCATATGCCTATCCTTTTCAGATCAAATGATCTGAAAAGATAAATATCCAGCGAGTGCAGGATAAATATCCTGCACTCTTAACCCGCTTACATCCGAAATTAACTGCATCGTTATTGATATTGGAGATTTCAGACAGAAAGCACAATGGTCGGTCTTTGTAACATTCTTAAGTGGAGGCCTATGTACAGCACTGCCCTCCCTATGAAGAGTGCAGTAACTATGGTTTTTATCAAAATTGAGTTAGATAAATATTTGGAATCACCGAAAAAATATATATCTGCTGTTCTAACTCACGTGCCAAAATTATTTTTATAACCTAGAATTGTATGAAGTCAGAATGCAGTAGCTAATCATTTATAAATAATTTTCTTAATAAAAGTGCAGTATGTTAAGTTACTGCATTTTTATTGCATATTTTATTTAACTTGGTAAATTGTAAAATTTAGTATCACTATTACTGCGTTTATTAATAGTGATACTATTAATTAACGCAATAATAATATGTGTATACTCAATTTTGATAAATTCATGTAACATAACATGAATTTGATTGAGTTCACAGCATTTGCTACGAAAGCAGGAGCCAAGAATATATTTGAAAGATAATCATGTCTGTAAATGTCACAAGAGGAGATTCCACTTAAAATTTAAAAAAGGCATGATTCCGAATGGGAAGAGCTGAATTTTCTGCATCTGAAAATATGGAAAAGTAATTTTTTTTCCTATTACAAATAAAACTTCGCCAAGGGGAATAAAATCTGAACGAAAAGCTGAAATAATTTCTAAATTGGTGCCCTTGATGCCTGAAAACTAAAAACTAAACACTGTAGTAACTAACTTTACTAACGATTAGTGCAGTAACTATGGTACTTACTTCATTTATTATAAGGTTTATTATAGTTTCACCATAAAAATAATAACTAAACATAAACATAATTTTAAGTTTTTTACTAAAAGAAATCAAATATACACTAAAAATTCTTATTTTTACGTATTTTGGATATTTTTTCCTTTATTTTGACACCTTCTACGTTGCATTGTAATAACAAAAACATTTTATTTTTTTTAATCGCGTTTTTCTCCAGATCATGTTTTATTGAGTTAATGCACTCTTCTTATGGAGGGCAGAGCAGTGGACGTCGTTCCCAGAGAATAAGTTTTTACGTAAAATAAGTAGGTTTTCTTGCACCCGAAAACCAAAAACCTGCTTCTGCTTCAGTAACTATTTACGGTTCAAAACACCCATTTCTAATCAACTCTTTTTCTCATGTGCAATAACAGCTGTTGTACACGATGACTTTTAACGCCAACATGAAGTGACTTCGCTGACGGACATTGTGCAAGACCTTGTTTTTTACAATTTTCATGATTCGAGTTCAACTGGAAATACCTAGGTTTTAGTCCCTTGTGAGAACCGTTCGTGTATAAACTACAAATTTGTGGTTTTCGGATTTTCCCCACTACTTGTGCTAAGACCAAATGTCATAGATCTAGGTCAACGTGAATTACCCTATACGTTTTGTGTGCATGGGATTTCCTTGGAAATTTCTAAATATGCGGGCATAAACGGCTGTAAATTTTAATTGCATTGACTTCGTAGTTTGATTTGTATTACGGCTCCAAGAGATTACGAACTTGAGTATTTGGTGTTAATTTCAACTCCTCAACGTCTTCCCCGAAAAAAGAGGGTTAAAAGACAGACGGACAACTAAGTGATCCTATAAGGGTTCCTTTTTTCCTTTTGAGGTACGGGACCTTAAAAATAACTAAATAACTAATTATAAACATTCGTTTAGAATTGTAATATGGAAGGTGGATGGATGTATTCTAAGCGGCCAAGTTATAATACTTAGGTGTGTATTCAGTACGTACAGAATGCCTGACGCGAATACGCGCGAAACTGAGCGAAGTTTTTTGTTGCCGATCTAGGTAGCGATTACCTCAATAGGTGTGAACAGGCCCTTGAGTACTCAAATAAGTGCCACCCAGCTCTGGACCTGGCACGGTGTTGGGAGATGGTATGCACGCTAATTATACTTATTACTTTAAAATTTTTGGTGTCATAACAGCAAAAAATATTATGATATAAACGACGAAAATCAAAGTTTAATTTAGAAAACTGAGCACAAGGCTTACGGTTGCTAGTTTGAAAGTGTTTTTTATGTACTTGAGAGGGCGCAAACCGCACCATTTTGTGAAAAGGACAGGCATAGGATTTCGCGTTCATAGGAGTGGGACAAAGCAAATGTTTTGTAAAAAAACCGGCCGTAATTTCCAACAGGCATACCTACACAAATTGAGACTTGTTTTTGTGTCTCAAAACTGGGCCCGGCGTAGTGTTACTAGTTTACGGGTTATAAGCTATGTAAGCTTTTAAAAAAATATGTAAAAATGTTTAAGAAATATTATGTGTACCTATTCTAGCTATTTTTTAAATATTCTACGAACCTACCCTGGTTAATAAAGGTAGTCTCTTATTGCCACTGTAAAAGATCGGGTAGCACAAATCTTACCACGCTGACGAAGTAGCGGGCAACAGCTAGTTTTTCGTATAACGTATTAATGATAGTCAATAGCCAATGGAATCTAAAGGGATGTTTCAAGGCGGTAGAATATAGTTTTCGTGGGATAAACTGGGTTAATGCCTAAAAGATTTTTGATACAAATTAAATAATTGGGACGTTTCTTTCTTGAGTTATCAGCCTATCAAAAAAGTTGAGCATTAACTTTAAATAACGACTTTCACAGATTCAATGCCTTTGTAGATTCGCCACATACTCAAAGAATTGATTGCTTATGAGATAGAGAAAAACTACCAGTACAAATACGGAATGTGGGCTACTATGTCTTTGAAAATTAACATTGACTACCTACGTATTTAAGAAAATGGAGGCTGTTATTCAATATCAGTCTCTATGCCGTTTCCAAAAACTAACAACCTGCTTGAAAAAAAAACACATTCTTACTGACAAAAATATCATTGTGCCAAACTTAATTGAAAGTTACAAAAATATCTATTTTGGTGCGTTGTTTTGATAACTTTATTTTAGTATGAAATAATTTTATGGGAAATGTAATAATAATGTAATAATGTAATCAGCTTCTTTGTACTTTGTGTAACTGTTTGATAGTGAATACTTCTACCTACGATTGAACCAGGTACTGTAGGTACATTTCATACTTAGTTTATTGCATTCATTCTCAGTGAACCTTATACCTAGGTAAACCTTATGCTTCTTCGAAAATTAACGGGAAAGAATACCAGCCTCAGCAAATTTAAGTAGTTGTTACAAAGGACTTACCTAAGCCTTAAAATCCAATCATAATAGGGGCTTTATTTGAAACTTAACTTTAAAACAAATTGTGAATTGTAAGATTTATGTGCAATCTCTCACTGATACTTTTGTAGGCACTTTTTTCCTTAATGCTTATGCCTACACCGTCTCTTCATACTATAGAATAACAGTGGGAGAGTCAAATAGAATGGGAGGGGTAGATCGATCTTTATTAATTCCTTGGGTTACGGTCTAAAGTGCTTTTTTATTTTGTATGGGAGGTGGATGTCACAAAATTTTGTGAATCACAAAAGCGTTTGTGATGGTGGGCAGAACCTGCAGTTCACGTAGTGTTACTAATTAACCAATGACCCTCTACGCACTTAACTCAGTGTGCGGACTTTTACTATCAGTTTGAGTATACCCAAACTGATAGTATAATACAAACTGACAGTAGAATACAAACTGATAGTACAATACAAACTGATAGGGAGTGGGACTCGATTCAATTGTGCTTATCATTTTGCCTTGGTTCCAGGCACCCTCGACATGTACGTGCTGAATCCATCCAAGGACTCGAAATACGTCCGCGAGTTCCTGAAGCGCTGGCACAGCAGCGAGCAAAAGCTGTTCGAAGGGACGCACGCCTCGGGCCAGTTCACCTTCCCCGTGCCCAACATCGTGTCCATCTGCGCGCTGCTGGTGTGGCGGCCTGCTAACCCCGACGACTCCATCACCAGGATCATGTTCCCCGGGTCCACCCCGCAGCACAAGATATTCGAGGGCCTAGAGAAACTAAAACATCTAGAGTTCTTGAACCACCCGACCTGCACTGGCCGACAGATGCAGCCCGCCCCGCTGCCGCCTGCGACCGCACCCGCCCCGCCACCTACTAAAACACCGAAAATCGTAACGAGAGCGAGCAAAGAAAAAACTAGCGTCATTGAAAAGTTGAAAGATGAAAAGATCGAGCCCGATCTTCCTCCAAAGAAAGACATCAAAGATGAGATGGACTCAAAAAATATAATCGACAATAAACTACTAAGCGAACTGGTAGACGACGGAGAAGAAAAGAAACTGGAAAAAGTTTTAGGTGATGCCATCGTCGCTAGAGGGGAAACTACATTGGATGAAAAAATCTCTCAGTACGTGAGCACTGTAATCGACGGGCAACCTAAAAAGAAAGACATAAAGAAAAAGGTAGCCGATAAAAAAGTAAAACGTGTAGATAAGACTGAATATATAAAAGACTCCGTAGCAAAATCAACAGACTCCAAGAAATCATCTGATATTGATATTAAACATAAAACAGATATAAAGAAAAAGACTGAGAGTCGAACTAAAACTGATACTACAGTATCAATGACTCGAAGCAAAATGAGTCATCGCACAACGCAAAGATCTGTTGAAAAGAAAACAACTTCCAGTTCATTAGATAAGAAAGCGGTATCGGAGGAGAAAAAGTCCCCACCTGTGACACCTAAAAAATCAACTGAAATCAGAACTGCTTTAAGCGGCGTGCAGCCTGCTGTTAAGGAAAGAGTAAAAGCTAAAACAAGAAGACTGAGCCCTGGAAGTACTCCTGCCAAAAGCACTAAAGAAGCGCAGAACAGAAAAGTTGTTGAATCAAAACATAAACAAACATCCCCTAAGCGTGATTTAGCCCAAAAACCAACAGAAAAGAAAGAACTCAAAAAACGTGAACCAATTTCTCGTCGCCCACGACCATTGGCGTCCCCAGTAAAAGGTCTTAAGTCAATGAAAAGTCCAACTAAATCTGTGAAATCTAAGGCCGATACGTCAAAGTTAAAAGGACTGCAAAGAGTTAACTACGAAGATATTTTAAGAGATGCCAAAAAATCTGATGAAGATACTTCGAAATCACTTGATGACATAAAATTACAGGAGCTTGATGACAGAGAAGAGCAAGAAATTGTAAGAGAAATCGAAGCTGTTTTTAATCGTGACAGTGAAGCTGATGAAAAAGTTGAATTCATTGGACGATCAGATATAGAAAAAATAACTTGCATGCTAGATGATGCAAAAACTGAAACGACTGCCGACGGGGAATTTGAAGAAGAATATCTTATCATTGAAAAAGAAGTAGTTGACCAATATACCGAAGAACTTGAACATGATGACGGTCAAGATCAAGATGAACTCCAGAAGCATATCAAAGATGTAGAGGAATCTGAAAAAAATAAGAAACAAATAATACACGATACAGATATAGCCCAAATAGACCTACTTAAAACTGACGTTATCGTCACAAACGGTGAAATCAAACAAATTGAGTCAAAAGAACATTCGGTAAGCGTAGAAGAAAAACAAGATATAAGCAGTGAAAAGAAGACTTCAGATAGTAAAAGTGGTGTTGTAAAACCGAAAGACTCAGAAGAGCTTAATCTGGTACAAGAATCACAACCAGATGAAAAGATGTCTACCACTGCTGAATCTGGGGCAACAACTGCACCGACTTTACCTGAAGACGAAAGAATTACTCTTGATGAAATTAAAGAGGATCAACAGGTAGAAGAGAAATATGCTCAAGAAGACACTAAAGAAATGATTTCCGCAAAATCTTTGATAGACAAGCAACGACCACTTTCAATCGAAAAAAGTACTACAAGACTTGAATCAATACCCGCAGTACCAATCAGAGAAATTGTTAAAACTCCTGATGAAGTAGCTGATCTTCCTCTTCACGAAGAGGTAGATTATAGAACATTTGAGGACAAAAAGACTCCAGTGGAAGACGATGCGTTTAAGAGAAAGCCAGATATCGGTTTCGTTCAAGAAATCAAAGTCCCAAAAGATTTAGCGATTCCAGAGCACCCGTCATTGAGACATGGAAAACCAATTGAAGACGATGTTATCATCAAAACTGTTCAGAGCGCTTCACATGCGGAAGTTGTAACAGTAACCCCTGGGTCAGCGCCAGAGTCACCCATTTATCACGAGCATATAAAAGTTTCTTCAATACCGGGATCTGATTTAAAACCCGTTAAAGAATACAATGATTCAGATTATGGATATGGCCATTATACTGAAAAACTAAGAGAAACTCACATAACGACTCTTGATTCTCCGATCAAAGATGGCATTGTTGTTATTGAAGAATGTATGCCAGAAAAAATACCTTCAATACCAGAAGACGTTGAAAAGGAAATAGAAGAAGCTCGGAAACTTGAAGGGGTAGACAAACCTCCAGTTAGTCCAAAAGAAATTGAGAAGATTGTTGCTGATGTCGCTGAAGTTTTGAAGTCTGATAAAAGTCTTGATGAAATAATGGCTGATAAATCTCCAATTTTACCCAGTAAATCTACCGAAACTTCAATAATAACTGCAATTGAAGCTACTAAAGTGCTCTTATTGAGTGAACAACAAATAAAACATGATTTTCATGAAGAGATTAAACCAGCCCAACTGGCTCAGTTGGATATTCAAAAAGAAATATCTCCTTCAAGGTCAGTGGCATCAGAGGATCCTAGTGAAATTTCAGATAAAACTATACTCAGTGAGAGTAAACGACAAAATCGAGACACTCATCAAGAAGAAAAGCCTATATTCAGCTCTATGCACTGTGACTTAGGTGAAATTGATACATCTGAAGACAAACAAAAGAAAGAAGAAAATGAAAATGAAAAACAAGTGGAATCTTTGATTAAACTAACAGAAACTACTGAATCAACAGAAAAAGAAAGACAATTAAGCGGGACTGTAGAATCTGCTAAAACATTAGAAAAGTTAGAAGAAAAAATGACTGATATGAAGAAAAAAGTGGAAGCCAAAAAGCAAGACACGTCCGAAAAGATGATTGATTCCACCATCGATATCGAATCTTGCAAATCAAGCCTAAAAACTGACAGCTCTCTCGTCAAAGTTCCTGTAAAAGAACATGGTATTGAGATTGATGCTCAGGCAGAAAAAGTTAACCTTGATGAAAAAGTTTCCCTATCCAAAGAAACTATTTCAACAGCAATATCTGAATCAGATACCGATAAAAAAGATCAAACACATGTTAGACAACGCAGCCCTCTGTCAGAAAAAGAAGACAGAAAGCGTCTTATATCTGAAAAAGAGGACGCTGATGAAGTTGAGATATTGGATATTGTCAAGACTAAAACGGATATCATTTCTGACAAACTTGATACAAAGCAAGTCAGCTTAGAAAGAGATATTCATGAAAAAGATTTACAGTTAACTATGGAAATCGATGGTGTTGATGGCGAAGTCGAAAAAGTTAAGGCTGGAAGACAAGACAAAATCGATAAGTTAATGACTAAGTTAGATCAGAAGGTGAGCGCTACAAAAGATTTCTTCAGTGGTAAGTTCTTTGGTAAAAAGTCGACTAAAGAAACAAGCCCAACCAAAGAATCCGAAAAACAGACAACTTTTCTGGTGAATGATGAAGATATAGCAGTTTCTATGGATCAGGAGTTAGTTCTTGAGTTGACTGAAAAAAAAGAGAAAGAAGACGATGTGTGTATGGACAATTCAATGCAGAAAAAAACACTGAGTCCAACTGAAAAGTCAGTAAGTTCGATGATAGATAAAACCGAATTGAACACTACCAAATTTGATTCGCAGATACTTCACAGTAATATAAACAAAGAATCTACCTTGGGTATAAGTAATATCAAAAAACATAATCCAGTTAAAGATATAACACAAAGTCCAATTGAAAAGGAATTGAGTCCAGAAGAAGATGACGAGAAAACTACTAGTCCGATCACTGTAGATGAAAAACCTCCATGCATTGTTGAGGTTGAACAAATATCAGTCAATAAAGAACAAATATCAGTCGAAGAAATTGAATCCAAATTGTCAAAAGCAATAACGCCAGTCGGCAATGGAGCAAATACAACGAAGGATATTGTTTTGGAGACATTAATACTAGAAGATAAAGAAATATGCTTCATGCAGGATGAATACAGTCCCGAATTAGATGATGAACAAAATCTAAGTTCCATGACCATACAAGAGCTTGAACCACCTACAGATGGAAAGATACCTTCATCAATTGATAAAGAACTTTCTGAAGCTGATACAAAATTAAGCGCAATTGGCCAAAAGGCACCAATCGACAGAAAACTAAGCCCCGACAAAGACGATGACAGAAAAGAAAGTCTTGTTTCAGGAAAAGCTTCAAGCTCTACTGACAGAAAACCAAGCCCTACAGGAGGCGACAGAAAAGCGAATCTTATTTCTGAAAAAGAACCAAGGCATATCGAGAAAGAATCAAGTCCTATCAAAGAGGATCACAGAAGGGCGAGTTTTGTTTCGGAAAAAGCTCCAAGCCCAATTGACAGAGAGCTAAGTCCTGTCAAAGAGTATGACAGAAAATCAAGTCTGATTTCTGACATAATATATAGCACTATAGACAAAGAGCCAAGTAATATCAAAGAGAGTGAGAGAAAAGCGAGTCTTGTTTCTGAAATGGTTCGAAGCCCTTTTGACAGAGACCCAAGTTTTCTTAAAGAAGATGACAGAAAAATTAGTTTAAGTTCTGACAAAACACCAAGCCCAATTGAAATAAAACCAAGCCACGGCAAAGACGATGACAGAAAAACAAGTCTTGTTTCAGGAAAGTCTTTAAGCCCCATTGACAGAGATGCTAGTCTTGGTTTACAAAAGGCTCCAAGCCCTATTGAAAGAGAGCCAAGTCCTGTAAAAGAGGATGACAGAAAGGCGAGTCTTGTTTCTGAAATGGCCTCAAGCCCCATTGGCAGAGAGCCAAGCTCTCATGTAGAAGATGACAAAAAAGCGAGTTTTATTTCTGACAAAGCACAAACTGCGATCGAAAAAGAGCCAACTCTTGCCAATGAGGATGACAAAAAGGCGAGTCTTGTTTCTATAGAAACACCTAGTCTGATCACCAAAGAACTAACATCTGCCAAAATAGATGACAGAAGAACGAGTCCTATTTTTGATATATCGCCAAGCCCAATCGACAGACAGCCAAGATCCATCAAAGAGAATGACAGGAAAGCTAGTCATGTTTTGGATAAAACCACAAGCCCGATCGCCAGAAAATCAAGTCCTGTAAAAGAGGATAGCAAAAGGGCGAGTCTTATTACTGACAAAGTACCAAGTGCGATCGACAAAGATCCAACCTATGCTACCGAGGACGACAGAAATGCCAGTACTATTCCAGACAAGGCATTATCAAGCCCGATTGACCAAAAACCAAGCCCTGTAAAGGAGCCCGATAGAAAGGCCAGTCTTATTTCTGACAAGTCTTCAAGCCCGATTGACAATAAACCAAGCCCTGCCAAGGAAGACGATAGAAGGGCCAGTCTTAATCTTGATGAGGCACTAAGCCCTATTGACAGAAAACCAAGCCCTGTTAAGGAGGCCGATAGAAAGGCCAGTCTTATTTCTGACAAGTCTTCAAGCCTGATAGACAGAGAACCAAGCCCTGACAAGGAGGACGAAAGAAAGGCCAGTCTTATCCTTGACAAGGCACCAAGCCCATTAGAAAAAGAACCAAGCCCTGTCAAGGAGGAAGATACAAAGGCCAGTATTATTCCTGACAAGGCACCAAGCCCTATTGACAGAGAACCAAGCTTTGTCAAGGAGGAAGATAGAAAGGCGAGTATTATTCCTGACAAGGCACAAGTTCCGATTGACAGAGAACAAAGTCCTATCAAGGAAGACGAAAGAAAAGCCAGTCTTATTCCTGACAAGGAACCTAGCCCAGTTGACAAAGAACCAAGCCCTGTAAAAGAGGCCGAAAGAAAGGCCAGTCTTATTTCTGACAAGTCTTCAAGCCCGATTGACAATAAACCAAGCCCTGCCAAGGAAGACGATAGAAGGGCCAGTCCTAATCTTGATGAGGCACTAAGCCCTATTGACAGAAAACCAAGCCCTGTTAAGGAGGCCGATAGAAAGGCCAGTCTTATTTCTGACAAGTCTTCAAGCCTGATAGACAGAGAACCAAGCCCTGACAAGGAGGACGAAAGAAAGGCCAGTCTTATCCTTGACAAGGCACCAAGCCCATTAGAAAAAGAACCAAGCCCTGTCAAGGAGGAAGATACAAAGGCCAGTATTATTCCTGACAAGGCACCAAGCGCTATTGACAGAGAACCAAGCTTTGTCAAGGAGGAAGATAGAAAGGCGAGTATTATTCCTGACAAGGCACAAGTTCCGATTGACAGAGAACAAAGTCCTATCAAGGAAGACGAAAGAAAAGCCAGTCTTATTCCTGACAAGGAACCTAGCCCAGTTGACAAAGAACCAAGCCCTGTAAAAGAGGCCGAAAGAAAGGCCAGTCTTATTTCTGACAAGTCTTCAAGTCCGATTGACAATAAACCAAGCCCTGCCAAGGAGGACGATAGAACGGCCAGTCTTATTCCTGACAAGGCACCAAGCCCTATTGACAAAGAACCAAGCCCTGTCAAGGAGGACGATAGAAAGCCTAGTCTTATTTCTGACAAGTCTTCAAGCCCGATAGACAGAGAACCTAGCCCTGTCAAGGAAGACGATAAAAAGCCCAGTCTTATTCCTGGCAACGCACCAAGCCCAATTGACAAAGAACCAAGTCCTATCAAGGAAGACGATAGAAAAACCAGTTTTATTCCTGACAAGCAGCCTAGCCCAGTTGACAAAGAACAAAGCCCTGTAAAAGAGGATGATAGAAAGGCCAGTATTATTCCTGACAAGGCACCAGTTCCGATTGACAGAGAACCAAGTCCTATCAAAGAAGACGATAGAAAAGCCAGTCTTATTCCTGACAAGGAATCTAGCCCAGTTGACAGAGAACCAAGCCCTGTCAAGGAGGACGATAAAAAGCCTAGTCTTATTTCTGACAAGTCTTTAAGCCCGATAGACAGAGAACCAAGCCCTGTCATGGAAGATGATAAAAATCCCAGTCTTATTTCTGGCAACGCACCAAGCCCAATTGACAAAGAACCAAGTCCTATCAAGGAAGACGATAAAAAAACCAGTTTTATTCCTGACAAGCAGCCTAGCCCAGTTGACAAAGAACAAAGCCCTGTTAAAGAGGAAAATAGAAAGGCCAGTGTTATTCCTGACAAGGCACAAGTTCCGATTGACAAAGAACCAATACTTATCAAGGAAGACGATAGAAAAGCCAGTCTTATTCCTGACAAGGAACCTAGCCAAGTTGACATAGAACCAAGCCCTGTCAAGGAGGACGATAGAAAGGCTAGTCTTATTTCTGAAAAGTCTTCAAGCCCGATAGACAAAGAACCAAGCCCTGTCAAGGAAGACGATAAAAAGCCCAGTCTTATTCCTGGCAACGCACCAAGCCCAATTGACAAAGAACCAAGTCCTATCAAGGAAGACGATAGAAAAGACAGTTTTATTCCTGACAAGCAGCCTAGTCCAGATGACAGAAAACAAAGCCCTGTTAAAGAGGATGATAGAAAGGCCAGTATTATTCCTGACAAGGAACAAGTTCCGATTGACAGAGAACCAATTCCTATCAAGGAAGACGATATAAAAGCCAGTCTTATTCCTGACAAGGAACCTAGCCAAGTTGACAGAGAACCAAGTCCTATCAAGGAAGACGATAGAAAAGCCAGTCTTATTCCTGACAAGGAATCTAGCCCAGTTGACCGAGAACCAAGCCCTGTCAAGGAGGACGATAATAAGCCTAAACTTATTTCTGACAAGTCTTCAAGCCCGATAGACAGAGAACCAAGCCCTGTCATGGAAGATGATAAAAAGCCCAGTCTTATTCCTGGCAACGCACCAAGCATACTTGACAAAGAACCAAGTCCTATCAAGGAAGACGATAGAATAGCCAGTCTTATTCCTGACAAGGAACCTAGCCCAGATGTCAGAGAACCAAGCACTGTAAAGGAGGCCGATAGAAAGGCTAGTCTTATCTCTGACAAGTCTTTAAGCCCGATTGACAATAAACAAAGCCCTGCCAAGGAGGACGAAAGAAGGGCCAGTCTTATTCTTGACGAGGCACATAGCCCTATTGACAGAGAACCAAGCCCTGTCAGGGAAGACGATAGAAAGGCCAGTATTATACCTCACAAGGAACCAATTTCAGTTGACAGAGAACCAAGCCCTGTTAAGAAGGCCGATAGAAAGGACAGTCTTATAGCTGACAAGTTTTTAAGCACGATTGACAAAGAAACAAGCATTATCAAGGAGGATGATAGAAAATCCTGTCTTATTCCTGACAAAGCACCAAGCCCAATTGACCGTGAACTAAGCCCTGTCAAGCAGGACGATAATAAGGGCAGACTTATTTCTGATAAGGAATTAAGCCCGATTGACAATGAACCAAGTTTTGTCCAGGAAGACGATAGAAAAGCCAGTCTTATTCTTGACAAGGCACCAAGCCCGATTGACAAAGACCCGAACCCTTTCCAGGAAGACGAAAGGAAGACTAGTATTATACCCGGCAAGGAACCTAGCCTAGTTGACAAAGAACCAAGCCCTGTTAAGGAAGTCGATAGAAAAGCCAGTCTTATTCTTGACAAGGAACCTAGCCCGATCGACAGAGAACCAAGCCCTATCAAGGAAGACGATAGAAAGAACTGTCATATTCCTGTTAAGGCACTAAGCCCAATTGACAAAGAACCAAGTCCTATTAAGGAAGATGACCGAGAATCCAGTCTAATTCCTTATAAAGAACCTAGCCAAGTTGACAGAGAACCAAGCCCTGTCAAGGAGGATGATACAAAAGCCAGTCTTATTCTTGACAAGGAACCTAGCCCGATCGACAGAGAACCAAGCCCTATCAAGGAAGACGATAAAAAGACCTGTCATATTCCTGACAAGACGCTAAGCCCAATTGACAAAGAACCAAGTCCTATCAAGGAAGACGACCGAGAATCCAGTCTAATTCCTGATAAAGAACCAAGCCAAGTTGATAGAGAACCAAGCCCTGTTGAGGAGGACGAAAGAAAGGCCAGTCTTATTCCTGACAAGGCGCCAAGCCCAATTGAAAATGAACCAAGTCCTACAAAGGAAGGCGATAGAATAGCTAGTCTAATTCCTGACCGGGAACCTAGCCAAGTTGACAGAGAACCAAGCCCTGTCAAGGAGGACGATAGAAAGGCCAGTCTTATTCCTGACAAGGTGCCAAGCCCAATTGACAAAGATCCAAGTCCTATCAAGGAAGACGACCGAGAATCCAGTCTAATTCCTGACCGGGAACCTAGCCAAGTTGACAGAGAACCAAGCCCTGTCAAGGAGGACGATAGAAAGGCCAGTCTTATTCCTGACAAGGCGCCAAGCCCAATTGACCATGAACCAAGTCCGATAAAGGAAGGCGATAGAAAAGCCAGTCTAATTCCTGACCGGGAACCTAGCCAAGTTGACTTTGAACCAAGCCCTGTCAAGAAGGACGATGAAAAGGCCAGTCTTATTCCTGACAAGGCACCAAGTGCAATTGACGATGAACAAAGTCCGATAAAGGAAGGCGATAAAAAAGCTAGTCTAATTCCTGACAAGGAACCTAGCCCAGTTGACAGAGAACCAAGCCCTGTTAAGGAGGCCGAAAGAAAAATCAGTGTTATATCTGACAAGTCTTCAAGCCCGGTCGACCAAGAACCAAGATCTGTCAAGGAGGACGATAGAACGGCCAGCCTTATTCCAGACCAGACATTAAGTTCAATTGACGATGAACCAAGTCCTATAAAGGAAGGTGATAGAAAAGCCAGTCTAATTCCTGACCGGGAACCTAGCCAAGTGGACAGAGAACCAAGCCCTGTCAAGGAGGACGATAGAAAGGCCAGTCTTATATCTGACACGGCACCAAGCCCTATTGACAATGAACCAAATCCTATAAAGGAACGCAATAGAAAAGCCAGTCTTATTCTTGACAAGGAACCTAGCCCAATTGACAGAGAACCAAGCTCTGAAAAGGAGGCCGAAAGAAAAATCAGTGTTATTTTTGACAAGTCTTCAAGCCCGACTGGCCGAGAACCAAGCCCTGTCAAGAAGCACGATGGAAAGGCCAGTCTTATTCCTGACAAGGCACCAAGCCCATTTGACAATGAACCGAGCCATATCAAGGAGGATGATAGAAAAGCCAGTCTTATTCCTGACAAGGCACTAAGCCCAATTGAAAAAGAACCAAGTCCTATCAAAGAAGACGATAGAAAGGCCAGTATTATATCTGACAAGGAACCTCGCCCAGTTGACAGAGAACCAAGCCCTGTTAAGGAGGCCGATAGAAAGGCCAGTCTTATTTCTGACAAGTCTTCAAGCCCTACAGACAGAGAACCCAGCCCTGTCAAGGAGGACGAAAGAAAGGCCAGTCTTATTTCTGACAAGGCACAAAGCCCAATTGACAATGAACCAAGTCCTATAAAGGAAGGCGATAGAAAAGCTAGTCTTATTCCTGACAAGGGATCTAGCCCAGTTGACAGAGAACTAAGCCCTGTTAAGGAGGCCGAAAGAAAAATCAGTGTTATTTCTGACAAGTCTTCAAGCCCCATCGACCGAGAACCAAGCCCTGTCAAAGAGGACGATAGACAGGCCAGTCTTATTTCTGACACGGCACCAAGCCCGATTGACAATGAACCAAGTCCTATAAATGAACGCGATAGAAAAGCCAGTTTTATTCTTGACAAGGCACCTAGCCCGATTGACAGAGTACCAAGCTCTGAAAAGGAGGCCGAAAGAAAAATCAGTGTTATTTTTGACAAGTCTTCAAGCCTGACTGGCCGAGAACCAAGCCCTGTCAAGAAGCACGATGGAAAGGCCAGACTTATTACTGACAAGGCACCAAGCCCATTTGACAATGAATTGAGCCATATCAAGGAGGATGATAGAAAAGCCAGTCTTATTCCTGACAAGGCACTAAGCCCAATTGAAAAAGAACCAAGTCCTATCAAGGAAGACGATAGAAAGGCCAGTATTATATCTGACAAGGAACCTCGCCCAGTTGACAGAGAACCAAGCCCTGTTAAGGAGGCCGATAGAAAGGCCAGTCTTATTTCTGACAAGTCTTCAAGCCCGACAGACAGAGAACCCAGCCCTGTCAAGGAGGACGAAAGAAAAGCCATTCTTATTTCTGACAAGGCACAAAGCCCAATTGACAATGAACCAAGTCCGATAAAGGAAGGCGATAGAAAAGCTATTCTTATTCCTGACAAGGGATCTAGCCCAGTTGACAGAGAACTAAGCCCTGTTAAGGAGGCCGAAAGAAAAATCAGTGTTATTTCTGACAAGCCTTCAAGTACGATCGACCAAGAACCAAGCCCTGTCAAGAAAGACGATAGAAAGGCCAGTCTTAATTCTGAAAAGGCACCAAGCCCATTTGACAAAGAACCAAGTCCTATCAAGGAAGACGAAAGAAAGGCCATTATTATACCTGAAAAAGAACCTCTTCTAGTTGACAGAGAACCAAGTCCTATCAAGGAGGTCGATCGAAAGGCCAGTCTTATTCCTGAAAAGGCACCAAGTGCAATTGACGATGAACCAAGTCCGATAAAGGAAGCCGATAGAAAAGCTAGTCTAATTCCAGACAAGGAACTTAGCCCAGTTGACAGAGAACCAAGCCCTGTTAAGGAGGCCGAAAGAAAAATCAGTGTTATATCTGACAAGTCTTCAAGCCCGGTCGACCGAGAACCAAGCCCTGTCAAAGAGGACGATAGAACGGCCAGCCTTATTCCTGACAAGACATTAAGTTCAATTGACTATGAATCAAGTCCGATAAAGGAAGGCGATAGAAAAGCTAGTCTAATTCCTGACAAGGAACCTAGCCCAGTTGACAGAGAACCAAGCCCTGTTAAGGAGGCCGAAATAAAAATCAGTGTTATATCTGACAAGTCTTTAAGCCCGGTCGACCGAGAACCAAGCCCTGTCAAGGAGGGTGATAGAAAAGCCAGTCTTATTCCTGACAAGGCACTAAGCCCAATTGAAAAAGTACCAATCTCTATCAAGGAAGACGATAAAAAGGCCAGTGTGTTACCTGACAAGGAATCTCGCCCACTTGACAGAGAACCAATCTCTGTTAAAGAGGCCAATAAGAAGGCCAGTCATATTTCTGACAAGTCTTCAAGCCCGATAGACAGAGAACCAAGCCCTGTCAAGGAGGACGATAGAGAGGCCAGTCTTATTTCTGACAAGGCACCAAGCCCAATTGACAATGAAGCAAGTCCTATAAAGGAAGACGATAGAAAAGCAAGTTTTATTCCTGACATGGGACCTTGCCCAGTTGACATAGAACTAAGCCCTGTTAAGGAGGCCGAAAGAAAAATCAGTGCTATTTCTGACAAGTCTTCAAGCCCGATCGACGGAGAACCAAGCCCTGTAAAGGAGGACGATAGAAAGGCCAGTCTTATTCCTGACAAGGCACCATGTGCAATTGATCATGAACCAAGTCCGATAAAGGAAGGCGATAGAAAAGTTAGTCTAATTCCTGACAAGGAACCTAGCCCAGTTGACAGAGAACCAAGCCCTGTTAAGGAAGCCGAAAGAAAAATAAGTGTTATATCTGAAAAGTCTTCAAGCCCGGTTGACCGAGAACCAAGCCCTATCAAGGAGAACGATAGAACGGCCAGCCTTATTCCTGACAAGACACCAAGTGCAATTGACGATGAACCAAGTCCGATAAAAGAAGGCGATAGAAAAGCTAGTCTAATTCCCGACAAGGAACCTAGCCCAGTTGACAGAGAACCAAGCCCTGTTAAGGAGGCCGAAAGAAAAATCAGTGTTGTATCTGACAAGTCTTCAAGCCTGGTCGACCGAGAACCAAGCCCTGTCAAGGAGGATGATAGAAAGGCCAGTCTTATTCCTGACAAGACAACAAGCCCATTTGACAAAGAACCGATCCCTATCAAGGAGGAAAATAGAAAAGCCAGTCTTATTCCTGACAAGGCACCAAGCCCAATTGAGAAAGAATCAAGTCCTATCAAGAAAGTCGATAGAAAGACTAGTATTATAACTGAAAAGGAACCTAGCCTATTTGACAGAGAACCAAGCCCTGTCAAGGAGGACGATAGAAAAGCCAGTCTTAATCCTGACAAGGCACCAAGCCCAATTGACAATAACCCAAGTCCTATAATGGAAGGCGATAGAAAGGCCAGTATTATACCTAACAAAGAACCTCTTCTAGTTGACAGAAAACAAAGCCCTGTTAAGAAGGCCGATAGGAAGGCCAGTCTTATTTCTGACAAGTCTTCAAGCCCGATAGACAAAGAACCAAGCCCTATCAAGGAGCACGATAGAAAGGCCAGTCTTATTCCAGACAAGGCACCAAGTGCAATTGACGATGAACCAAGTCCGATAAAGGAAGGCGATAGAAAAGCTTGTCTAATTCCTGACAAGGAATCTAGCCCAGTTGACAGAGAACCAAGCCCTGTTAAGGAGGCCGAAAGAAAAATCAGTGTTATATCTGACAAGTCTTCAAGCCCGGTCAACCGAGAACCAAGCCCTGTCAAAGAGGACGATAGAAAGGCCAGTCTTATTCCTGACAAGACACCAAGCCCAATTGACAAAGAACCGAGCCCTGTCAAGCAGGACGATAGAAAGGCCAGTTTATTTTCTGACAAATTTTCAAGCCCAATTGACAGCAAACCAATCCCTGTCAAGGAGGACGATAAGAAGGCCAGTCTTGTTCTTGACAAGGCACCGAGCCCGATTGACAGAGAACTAAGCCCTTTCAAGGAAGACGATACAAAAGTTATTCTTATTCCTGACAAGGCATCAAGCCCGATTGACAGAGAACCAAGTCTTATGAAGGAAGACGATAGAAAGGCCAGTATTACACCTGACAAGTCACCAAGCTCGATTGACAAAGAACCTAGCCCTGTCAAGGAGGTCGACAGAAAGACCAGTCTTATTCCTGACAAGGCACCAAGCCCAATTGACGATAAGCCAAGTCCTATGAAGGAAGGCGATAGAAAAGCTAGCCTAATTCCCGACAAGAAACCTAGCCCAGTTGACAGAGAACCAAGCCCTATTAAGGAGGCCCAAAGAAAAATCAGTGTCTTTTCTGACAAGTCTTCAAGCCCGGTCGACCGAGAACCAAGTCTTGTCAAGGAGGACGATAGAACGGGCAGTCTTATTCCTGACAAGGCACCAAGCCCATTTGACAAAGAACCGAGCCCTATCAAGGAGGATGATAGAAAAGCCAGTCTTATTCCTGACAAAGCACCAAGCCCAATTGAGAAAGAACCAAGTCCTATCAAGGAAGACGATAGAAAGGCCAGTATTATATCTGACAAGGAACCTCGCCTAGTTGACAGAGAACCAAGCCCTGTTAAGGAGGACGATAAAAAGGCCAGACTTATTCCTGACAAGGCACCAAGCCCAATTGACAATAAACCAAGTCCTATAAAGAAAGGCGATAGAAAAGCCAGTCTAATTCCTGACAAGGAACCTAGCCCAGTTGACAGAGAACCAAGCCCTGTTAAGGAGGCCGAAAGAAAAATAAGTGTTATTTCTGACAAGTCTTCAAGACCAGTCGACCGAGAACCAAGCCCTTTCAAGGAAGACGATAGAACGGCCAGTCTTATTCCTGACAAGGCACCAAGCCCATCTGACAAAGAACCGAGCCCTATCAAGGAAGACGATAGAAAGGCCAGTATTATACCTGACAAGATCCCTAACCTAGTTGACAGAGAACCAAGCCTTGTTAAGAAGGAAGATAGGAAGGCCAGTCTTATTCCTGACAAGTCATCAAGCCCGAAAGACAGAGAAACAAGTCCTGTCAAGGAGGACGATAGAAAGGCCAGTCTTTTTCCTGACAAGGCGCCGAGCCCAATTGACAATGAACCAAGTCCTATAAAGGAAGGCGATAGAAAAGCCAGTCTCATTCCTGATAAGGAACCTAGCGCAGTTGACAGAGAACCAAGCCCTGTTAAGGAGGCCGAAAGAAAAATCAGTGCTATTTCTGACAAGTCATCAAGCCCGATTGACCGGGAACCAAGCCCTGTCAAGAATGACGATAGAAAGGCCAGTCTTATTACTGACAAGGCACTTAGTTCAATTGAAAAAGAACCAAGTCCTATCAAGGAAGACGATAGCAAGGCCAGTCTCATACCTGACAAGAAACCTCGCCCAGTTGGCAGAGAACAAAGCCCTGTAAAGGAGGCCGATAGGAAGGCCAGTATGATTGGTGACAAGTCTTCAAGCCCGATAGACAGAGAACCAAGCCCTGTCAAGGAGGACGATAGAAAGGCCAGTCTTATTTCTAACAAGGCGCCAAGCCCAATTGACAATGAACCAAGTCCTATAAAGGAAGGCGATAGTAAAGCCAGTCTAATTCCTGACAAGGAACCTAGCCCAGTTGACAGAGAACCAAGCCCTGTTAAGGAGGCCGAAAGAAAAATCAGTGTTATTTCTGACAAGTTTTCAAGCCCGATTGACCGGGAACCAAGCCCTGTCAAGAAGGACGATAGAAAGGCCAGTCTTATTCCTGACAAGGCACCTAGCCCATTTGACAAAGAACCGAGCCCTATCAAGGAGTATATTAGAAAAGCCAGTCTTATTCCTGACAAGGCACCAAGCCCAATTGACAAAGAACCAAGTCTTATCAAGGAAGACGATAGAAAGGCCAGTATTATACCTGACAAGGTCCCTAACCTAGTTGACAGAGAACCAAGCCTTGTTAAGAAGGAAGATAGGAAGGCCAGTCTTATTCCTGACAAGTCTTCAAGCCCGATAGACAGAGAAACAAGTCCTGTCAAGGAGCACGATAGAAAGGCCAGTCTTATTCCTGACAAGGCGCCAAGCCCAATTGACAATGAACCAAGTCCTATAAAGGAAGGCGATAGAAAAGCCAGTCTCATTCCTGATAAGGAACCTAGCTCAGTTGACAGAGAACCAAGCCCTGTTAAGGAGGCCGAAACAAAAATCAGTGATATTTCTAACAAGTCATCAAGCCCGATTGACCGGGAACCAAGCCCTGTCAAGAATGACGATAGAAAGGCCAGTCTTATTCCTGACAAGGCACTTAGCCCAATTGAAAAAGAACCATGTCCTATCAAGGAAGACGATAGCAAGGCCAGTCTCATACCTGACAAGGAACCTCGCCCAGGTGGCAGAGAACAAAGCCCTGTAAAGGAGGCCGATAGGAAGGCCAGTATGATTGCTGATAAGTCTTCAAGCCCGATAGACAGAGAACCAAGCCCTGTCAAGGAGGACGATAGAAAGGCCAGTCTTATTTCTGAAAAGGCGCCAAGCCTAATTGACAATGAACCAAGTCCTATAAAGGAAGGCGATAGAAAAGCCAGTCTAATTCCTGACAAGGAACCTAGCCCAGTTGACAGAGAACCAAGCCCTGTTAAGGAGGCCGAAAGAAAAATCAGTGTTATTTCTGACAAGTTTTCAAGCCCGATTGACCGGGAACCAAGCCCTGTCAAGAAGGACGATAGAAAGGCCAGTCTTATTCCTGACAAGGCACCTAGCCCATTTGACAAAGAACCGAGCCCTATCAAGGAGTATATTAGAAAAGCCAGTCTTATTCCTGACAAGGCACCAAGCCCAATTGACAAAGAACCAAGTCTTATCAAGGAAGACGATAGAAAGGCCAGTATTATACCTGACAAGGTCCCTAACCTAGTTGACAGAGAACCAAGCCTTGTTAAGAAGGAAGATAGGAAGGCCAGTCTTATTCCTGACAAGTCTTCAAGCCCGATAGACAGAGAAACAAGTCCTGTCAAGGAGCACGATAGAAAGGCCAGTCTTATTCCTGACAAGGCGCCAAGCTCAATTGACAATAAACCAAGTCCTATAAAGGAAGGCGATAGAAAAGCCAGTCTCATTCCTGATAAGGAACCTAGCTCAGTTGACAGAGAACCAAGCCCTGTTAAGGAGGCCGAAACAAAAATCAGTGATATTTCTAACAAGTCATCAAGCCCGATTGACCGGGAACCAAGCCCTGTCAAGAATGACGATAGAAAGGCCAGTCTTATTCCTGACAAGGCACTTAGCCCAATTGAAAAAGAACCATGTCCTATCAAGGAAGACGATAGCAAGGCCAGTCTCATACCTGACAAGGAACCTCGCCCAGGTGGCAGAGAACAAAGCCCTGTAAAGGAGGCCGATAGGAAGGCCAGTATGATTGCTGACAAGTCTTCAAGCCCGATAGACAGAGAACCAAGCCCTGTCAAGGAGGACGATAGAAAGGCCAGTCTTATTTCTGACAAGGCGCCAAGCCTAATTGACAATGAACCAAGTCCTATAAAGGAAGGCGATAGAAAAGCCAGTCTAATTCCTGACAAGGAACCTAGCCCAGTTGACAGAGAACCAAGCCCTGTTAAGGAGGCCGAAAGAAAAATCAGTGTTATTTCTGACAAGTCTTCAAGCCCGATTGACCGGGAACCAAGCCCTGTCAAGAAGGACGATAGAAAGGCCAGTCTTATTCCTGACAAGGCACCTAGCCCATTTGACAAAGAACCGAGCCCTATCAAGGAGGATGATAGAAAAGCCAGTCTTATTTCTGATAAGGCACTTAGCTTTATTGAAAAAGAACCAAGTCCTATCAAGGAAGACGATAGCAAGGCCAGTTTTATACCTTTCAAGGAACCTCGCCTAGTTGGCAGAGAACAAAGCCCTGTTAAGGAGGCCGATAGGAAGGCCAGTATTATTGCTGACAAGTCTTCAAGCCCAATTGACAATAAACAAAGTCCTATAAAGGAAGGCGATAGAAAAGCCGATTTTATTTCAGACAAGGCCTTATGCCATTTTGACAAAGATCAAAGCCCTGATAGGGAGAATCATAGTCGGACCAGTTTAATATCAGAGAAAGAACCAAGCCCTAAACAGGATGATACCAAAGCAGCTAGCCTCCTTAAAGATAATGTTAAGGCACCTAGTCCTGCCAAGGTCGACATTAAAGGATTTAGCCCTCTTATGGAAGAACTTAAGACACCTAGCTCTCTAAACGAAGATCTCGTGCCATCTAGCCCTGCGAAAGATGATATCAATGAAGCTGGTGCTCTCAAAAAAGATTTGATGGCCCTAAGCCCTTCCAAGCTTGACAATAAAGGACACAGCCCTGAAGAAGGTAATAACGCACTCAATTCTGCCAAAAACGACACCAATGAACTTAGTCTTCTAACGACAGACTTAAAACAACAAAGGTTCTGTAAAGATTTGATACCTAGCTCCGGTATCCAGGTAGCACTTATCTCAACTAAAGATGGTGAAATACTTGAGGAAGTCTGTAAGGCATCTGTGTTAGAATCGAAAACACTAAGTTTGTCTGCAGTCGACTTAGAGGAATCGAGTCTTGTTAAAGAAAGTGGTGAAATTGGTGATCATACTGTTTTATTAGACGCAGTCAATGTTGTCAGCCTTCAAGAAAAGGATGGAGCGACAATATATAAAACACTCGATTTAGAGACAAGTATTAATGAATCAGACGACGATATGCCAAGCCCAGAATTGTTGATTGACGAACCAATAACGTTAAAGAAAAAAGTTTACAAAACTTTCAGTGAAGAAACTGTTATAACTAATTTACTAAATAAAGATTCTCAAACTCTTAATCTGAATTCAGGCACAGACCAACTGCAAAAGCCGGATTCATTACCAATTAAACCGATAAGTCCTTTAATGAAAACAGCAACTCAATTTGAAAAGAACCTTACTACGTCAGAACAGCAAGACATGATGTCGCTTCCTGAGCAACTAGAGCAAGTACCCATCAGCATATTGAAATCCCCAAGTAGACATGGAGATGACTCAAATATAGAAAAAGAATCAAGCCCTAAAAAGGATGACCAAATGACACCAAGCACTTTCAAAGATGATCATAAACGAACAAGCACCGTAAAAGATGACCTTAAAGCATCTAGCCAAGTAAAACAAGAGCTCGAGGAAAAAGATATCCTCAGAAAATCAAGGCCTGTTACAGAAGACGAAACAAAGGCCAATCTTATTTCTGACAAAGCATCAAGCCCGATTGACAAAGAACCAAGCCCTGTCACAAATGACTACAAGGCAGTTAGCTCTCTGAAGGACGACAGCAATGAATCCAGCTCAGCTAAAGAGGATCTCAAACATTCGAGCCCTACCAAGAAAGATGTCAAAGCTAGACTTGTTAAGGATGACTTCAAAGAACCAAGCCTTGTCAAGGATTTCAACGATCTGATACCTGACAAGGAAAACCTCAGAGCACCAAGTCCAGTAACACAAGATGTTAAAGTGCCTAGCCCTATCAAGGAAAGCCCTAAAGTACCAAGCCCTGTCGAGGAAGATGTAAAAGATCCCACTATTGTCAAGGCAGCCCTCGAGACACCTAGCCCTGATATTGACGATATCAAAGAATCCAGTCCGGTCAAGCAGGATGACAAAGAAGATATCAAAAAACAAAACCCTGTCAAGGAGGATATCAAAGAACCAATCCCTGTCAAGAAGGATATTAAAGAACCACTCCAGCCCCTCAGCCCGGATAGGGAAGACCTTAAGGCATCTAGCATTATCAAGGAAGATGACAAAGCTTCTAGCTCTATCAAGGCAGACCTCAAAACACCTAGCCCTGTCAAAGAAGACCTTAACAAAACGAGCCCTGACAAGGAAAACCTCATGGCACCTTGCCCTATCAAGGAAGATCTTAAGACACCTAGCCCTGTCAAGGAAGACCTCAAGGTACCTAACCCTGTCAAGGAAGATATCAAAGAACCAAGTCCTGTCAAGGAGGATGACAAAGCTTCTAGTCCTGTCCAGAAAGACCTCATGACACCTAGTCCTCTCGAGGATCACGTTGAAGAATCCAGCCATGTTGAGGAAGATCTTAAGGCACCTAGCCCTGTCAAAGAAGACCTCATGGCACTTAGCCTTGTCAAGGAAGATAAGGGACCCAGCCCTGTTCAGGAAGACATTAAGGCACCTAGCCCTGTCAAGGAAGATCTTACGGAACCTAGCCCTGTCAAGGAAGACCTTAAGACACCTAGTCCTATCAAGGAACATCTCAAAGCACCAAGCCCTGTCAAAGTAGATATCAAAGAACCAAACCTTGTCGAGGAAGATGAAAAAAAATCCAGCCATGTCAAAGAAGACGTAAAATCAACTAGTTCTGTCAAGGAACATGTCAAAGATCCCATCTCTGTCAAGGAAGACTTCAAAGTGGCTAGCCCTGTCGAGAAACACTTCGAAGAATCAAGCTCTGTCAAGGAGTATGTCAAAGAATCCTGTCCTATCAAGGAAAACCTCATGGCACCTTGCCCTATTAAGGAGGATGCCAAAGCTTCTAGTCTTGTAAAAGAAGATGCCAAAGAACCAAGTCCTGTCAAGGAAGACCTTAAGAAGCCTATTCCTGTCCAGGAAGACGTCAAAGAACCAGGCCCGGTTAAAAATGATGAAAAAGAGACCAGCCCAGTCATGGAAGACCTAAATGTATCTAGCCCTGTCAATATGGATGCCAAAGAATCAAGTCCTGTCAAAGATGATCTGAAGGCACCTAGAATTGTCAAGGAGGATCAGAATGTGGCTAACCCAGTCAAAGACGACCTCAAAGCGTCTAGTCCTGTGAAAGTTGATGCCAAAGAAAAAAGCTTTGGCAAGGAAGATGAAACAAAATCAATACCTCTAGAAAGCTCAAAGAAAGTAAGATCTGAAGACAATAAAGATACTGAAACTCTTAAAGAAGACATAATAGAACAGAATATAGAGATGGAAAAAACTTTCCAAAGTGTGGATACTAATGGAAAGGCGTTTAGTCCCTATTGTGAGGAACATGAGTTTGTCAAAGAGGTAGCAGCAATTGAAAAGAAAATTGCAGATGTTAAACAAGAATTGAAGATTGTTTCTAAATCAGAAGAAGTTTCTTCATTGGAAACTATAGATAGACCTTTAACTTTAGGTATTCAGGCAAAAACTTGGGCAGACAAAAAACTCTCAGATGAAATCGATGAAACAATGACATCACAATTAATATCTAATAAAACGGAGTCAAAATTTGAAACTAAATATGAGGAAGGCGCTGATAAAAAGGAATCCGATATTTGTGATGATTCTAGTATTGAACCACCTTTGTCTGACAAGAGTGACTTCTTAAGTAATACTGCCACACAATCGAAAATCAAAGGCTTAAAAAATGATGTACAAGTTCTTGCTAAAACTTCATCTAAAATCAAATCTCTGACGGAATTGGCCCGTGAAACAGAAGAACTGTTGCACCAAGAAAAAGAACACATATTTATTGTTGAACCTTGCAAAGAGGACCATATTGTATCGTTTACAAAGCTAGACGAAGTCAGCAAAATTATATATGAACATGATTTCACGGATGAATCTACCACCTCCATTTCTACTGTTGACAGTGGTATTACTGAAAAGGGAAGCTTTATTCAGACATTCGTTCATGGAAGTAGTTCAGAAGAAGTATCAAAAGAAGTGAGTTTAGAAGAAAAATATAGCTTTGAGGGCACTGAAAAAACAGGGAAGAAGTCTATAACTCTCGAAGAGGTTACGACTAGCTATCCTGAGTCTCTTCAATCATTAAGCAGTCAAAGATTAGATCAAGAAAGTGATGACGACTCAATTACGGTAAAAAGTTCCTCGCCTAGAAAAGTTACGGCTCAAGAGGAGCAACAAAATAAGACGCAATCTGAAGTAATTTCTCATAAAGAAGAAATTCCACTTTCAGAAGCATCAGATTCAGGTGTTCATAGTATTCCGACAGATGAGACTACATCTAAAAGTAAAACACAAAGCGTTGATATGAAAGATAGTGCTATTAATCTTATTGAGTCAATTCATAAGGCATTTAGCGATGACCCCGTACAACAAGGAATCAAAACTGAGAGCCTAGAATCACTTTATGTGCGTGATCTAGATGGAGCATCTACTCCACCTACTGTCCCAGTTAGCCCACTACCCAAAACTCCAAGTAGCTTCCAGGACGTAAAAATAAGCGAAGGATTACAAAGTGAAGTAACATACGATAAGTCCGAAGGTAGTGAGGAAACTATTACCAAAGTTGTACACGTTGGAGAAGATATTCTTACCCAGAAAATATCAACATCAACGGAAAAGGTTCCTAGATTACCAAAGTCATCAGTAACTGAAATTGATAGCGATTCCGATCTCTTGAACCTAATGCAAAATGTAGGAAAAATTAAAACTGAAACAGACACTGTTACTAAAATTATTAAAGAAGGTGAAAATGTTGTTACTCAGACTATCACTACCGTGACCACGAAAGAAGTGATTTCTCGAGAGGATGGTACTCCACAAAACGTAAAAACTACTATTGAAACAACAACACTCAGTAAAGGTTCAGATGGATCGACAACCAGTACAACGGATACCCAAACTTTGCTATCCGAATGTTCTTCTAGCCTGAAATCTACTTCACACATGGACTTGTATGCAAAAGACATTAAGTCTGAAAAAGACTTGAGTTTAGAGTCACTCGAGGAGAAATCTAGCTCAGCAACATGTTTTCAGCTGAAAGACTTGTCTGAAAAATTACAAGATCACGAGTCTTCCTTTTTGAGTAAAGGCTTAACCGATGCCTATTTAGAAAGCGATGAATCCGATGAAAATGTCGAAGACACTATTATCGACACTGATGTTACCAAACGGATTGTGAGGGAAAATAATGTGGATATCGTAGAAACTATAACAACAACAACTAGAAAGGAAACAATAGGAGTAAATGAGCACAAAAAAATTATGAGGACCACTGTGGAAACTAATATCACTAAAGAAAATCCAGATGGTTCAAAGGAGGTCCAAAAAAATGTAGAGGTTAAGACAGAGGAACTTGTTTTAGATTCAAGTGAAAACCTCGAGAAGATACTAAGTGAATACGAAGTTTTCGGTGAACCCGAAGAAAGTGTCACCACTGAAACAGAAGAAATAAATCAAGATAACATCGTTATAAAACGAACGATAGTTACCAGGATTGCTTGCACAAAGTATGTAGATAACGAAGGTAAGCCAAGGAAATTAAAGAAAATATCTGTAATCACTACTACCGATTGCTTCCCCGACGGTTCTTCCCAGAGCAAAGTGGCTAACAGTACGTCAATAATCGATATTGACACCGAAAGCACACCAGACACACCAGACTTAGAAGAATATTCTGAAATCGAAAGTACATCAGTAGAAACTGATAAACAAGAAAAAACTGTGAATTTAAATGGAAAAAGTTTATTGCAAGTTATAACGACAACCACTACCAAAGAAGTACTGACTCATAAAGATAAGTCAAGAAAAAAATTAAAAACAACCATTGAGACAGTTACAGAGACAACATTACCTGACGGTATGACTGAAATCACAAAAGACGTAAAAATTTCCGTGGCAGATTCCAAAACCGATTCGCTTGCAGACAATTTTTATAAAGGGTATGAGCCAGCAGGTGAAATTGAGCAAAATGTGGATACAAAAACCGAATCGATTACTGAAAATGGAGTAATGATAAAAAGAAAAACCACGGTAAATACAACAGTGCAAAAGTACGTAAATAATGATGAAAACGTACTAAGAACTGAAACTATAGTAAAGACAGTGACAGAAGATGCATATCCAGATGGATCAATAGTCACAAAAACAAGTGAGAAGATATCGCATATTGATGAAAACGTTGCACAAATAAATGGGATTGAAAGCATAAGCGATGAAGAATCAACTACATGTTTTGATGTTGAAGATACCTTGAAACATTTAATGACAACAGGTGAACCAGAGGAAACGGTGACACAAAAAGTTGAAGAAATAAAAGATGAAAATTTAATAATTGTCAGAACAACTGAAACCAAAATAGCTAAATTCAAATACTATGACAAAACAGGTGTAGTAAAAAAACTGAAGTCAGTGACTACAATTACAACGATTGACCAGTTTCCAGACGGTTCGACCCAAAAAACTGTAGACACACGTATCGCAATAACAGATGTTGAGTTTGAGAAACCCTCTACATCGACAAAGCACGCAGAAGGAATAGCATCTGGTGAGAATAAAATACCATTAGAAGGTCCTATTTTAGACACAGATAAAATAAAATCTGCCCTTTTCGCATTAGTTCCGTTTGGTGAAACAGAAGAAGATGAACATAACGAAACTTTAGAAATAAAAGAACATGAAGTGATCATTAAGAGAACTATTATCACTAAGATCTCAAAGACCAAATACGCTGATTCACAAGGGCAGGTACAAAAAGTAATGACAGTGACCACATTAACAACTACAGATATGTATCCCGATGGATCAGCTCAAACAAAAATAGAAGCAAGTACATCAATTGTTGATGTGGTTTGTGAAGAAGACAGTTTAGAAGAAATATTTGAAGGGTTTGAAAAAGTAAGCCAACAGGAAGAAGAGCCTTTTGTATATACTACAACACTAACCGAAAATGGTATTATCATAAAGAGAACAACAACTATTAAAACAATAAAACAGGAATTTGTAGATAATGCTAACAAATTAAAAAGAGTCAAGACAACAGTGAGAACTATAAGCGAAGATGAACACCCTGATAGGTCTGTTATAACAAAAGCTAGTGAAAAAATTACAATTTCGGATAGTATTTTACAACAATCAGGAGCTGATATCGGCCAAAGCATTGAAGATGATAGCGTTAAAATTGAAAATTCTTTAGAAGGACTGAAACCATCTGATGAGCCCGAAGAAAGTGAAGATATCCGCAAAGAGGATGTCGAAGATAAGGGTATTTCGATAAAACGAACCATTGTTACACGAACGGCGAAAACAAAGTATTGTGACAAGCAAGGTGTGGATAAAAAACTGGAAATTGTAAAAACTATTACAACGTCTGATCAGTATCCAGATGGTTCGATAAGCTCAGTTATTAACACGAGCACCACATTGACCGATATCCAATCAGTAGATGTAACCCAGACTCAAGAGCTCAAGGACTTCCCTCATTTACAAGATAAGTCTATTAGCGTTGATAAACAAGAAAAATCTATTGTTAGAGATGGAAAAGATCTTAAACAAATAATAACTACTACGACTACTAAAGAAGTATTGTCATCAGAGGATGGATCAAAGAAAAAAATTAGAACTACTATAGAAATTGTCACAGATACTTTTCTTACTAGTGGTGCTAAGGAAGTTACAAAAGATATCAAAATATCTATTGCTGACTTTGGCGTTGAAACTGCCGATGAACAACTAGAAGGATTTATAGAAGTAGGAAAACCAGATGAACACTCAAGTTCTGATTCTGAAACTATCGTGAAAAACGGATTAACAGTACTCAGAGAGACAACAATTACAACAACAAGGCAAGAATACGAAAACATTTCAACGAGATCAAAGAAAATAAAAACACAAGTAATAACTATCATTGACGACAAACTTCCTGACGGAACCATATTAAGACAAAACCGTAAAAAAGTTTCAGTTGCTGATGTTTTTCTAAAGACACCAACACCAAATGAAGAAGAAATTAACCCACAAGAAGCCTATACTAATGATAGCGAAGTTGTTGAAGACGTTAACGAGAACTCTGATGTTAAGAATGAAATAGTACAGCAAGGCTCTTTAACGATCAAACGAACCATTACAACCAAAACAAAGCGTGAAACCTTATCTAGCGCAGATAAAAATATCAAACGGATTCGCACGACAGTGGAGACGACCACAGTTGACGAATATCCTGATAGCTCCACTGAAACAACTAAGGACGTTAAAATTACTATTTCTGAATTCCAAAAGACATCCGATAGCAATCTCCAAGCAGCATTACAAGGGCTTAACTCAACCGGAAAAATTAAAACATCCGTTGACAAGAAAACAAATATTGTGATTGATAACGGCGAAAATATCACGAGGACTATAACAACATACGTCACCAAAGAAGAGTTAAAGAATGAAAGCACAAATGAAGTAGCTGTTAAAACCGTCACTGAAACAGTCACAGAAAATGAAAAAGTTGATGGTTCTGTAGAGACAACTAAAGATCTTCGCACACAAATTACCTACTTACCAATCGGTACTGGGCTAGACGATTGGTCGCCGGAAGAATTGGAAGAAATTGAAAAACAACCCGTAGCACAAGAAACTAAACTTATACCAGTTGATCTACCCATTCAATCTAAATCAGAGCCAAAGGTGGAAAAAAAGCCCAAAAAACAGAGATCTCCAGTCGGTGAAATCACAACAGATAGCGAAACTTTCATAAAAGTGATAAAAGAAGGCGACAACGAAATCACTCAAACAGTTACAGTTGTGACCAGAAAAGAAGTGATCAGTCCTGAAAAGTTAAAAATTACTGTGGAAACGACAACTGTGAGCAAGGGCAGCGACGGAGTCACTAAAACAACAAAATCTACGAAAACCACAATCTCTGAATTCAAAGAAGAGTATGAAGAGACTATCGATGCAGTTGAGAGTGAAAAATCATTTTCAAAGTATTCATCAAGGACTGGCGATATGCGCAGCTCATCTGCAGCCAGTGAAGACTTTGACCACCCGGGTATCTCAACACCACCTTCAGATATCAGCTCCAGGGGTTCAAGAGCAGCTACTCACGTTTGGGGCACCGAAAGTGGAAGCGGCTTGTACTACAGCGATGATGACGGCCCTGGCAGTCCCAGTAGTACTAAATCTCAGGTAGCTCACTCGCCCAGATCTAACCTCAGTTTCGAACTAGACTCGAAGCAACAGGAGATATCGCAAGACTTGGTTTTTGACAAGCACGACCTCGGTCAGTCGATGCTGGAAAAGGACCCGATGTCGACATCTATTTACGGGCAACTGCCAGAAGACGACTCATGCACGTCTTCAACACATTCCGAAGCTAAGACTGAAGTTCACACACTTGAAAAGTCTGTGATCAAAACGACTGAAGATTTCATAACGCATGAAAAACTAAAATCGGAGCACATACAATCAACAACCAGTAAATCTGATTCTTCATTTTTGAAAGAAGCTGATGAACATTTCGAAAAGGCTATCGCGGAGCACAAAAAGGTCAGCGGTTCTGATGTTATCTCAAACATTACTGCCAAATACGAATTCGACAAGACATCGCATTCCAGCTCGCACCACATGTCTTCATCCGAAGAGAACACGCTAACATTAAAAGATCTGAAAACGGAATCGAAGAAAGTGACAGAGGCATCCTCAAGTTCTTCAAAACAGGAGACAAAGGTAGAGAAAACTGAATCTAGTTTGACAGGAAAAGATCCGATCGAGACTTGGGGCAAGCCTCTGGGCCTGCCGAGCCCTATCGGGGCACCGCAGGACGGGAAAAGCACTCCGAAGAAGACAGCCGCTAGTGCGGTGTTAAACAAGAATAAGTTGAATCAAGAGAAGAGCAAGGAGGCTAAGAGCCGTGCGTCCGAGTCGCCTAGCAAGAAGAAGGCTGTAGCGCCGGTGTATATGGAACTGACCTACGTGCCCCATCACGGCAACTCGTATTACTCCGCGGTTGAGTTCTTCAAGCGAGTCCGCGCTCGGTACTACGTGTTCTCCGGAACTGAGCCCTCCAAGGAGATCTACAACGCCCTTCTGGACGCCAAGAAGACCTGGGAAGATAAAGATTTAGGTAAGTTTGCTTCTGGTTACAACTGTCCTGTCTAGCTATATGCTACATACATTATAAGAACCACGCTGCCTGCGGGCCTAAGCTAGTTTTGTTTTGAATTTGCCAAGTAAGTTTTAAAGCTAGAACCACACTATTGTGGTATAGGGTGTCGCACCAGAAGTATTATCACTTTCATACATTTAGTATAGTTAGAATAACTATACTAAATGTATGAACTTCAACTACATGAGTAACTTCAAATAAGTAGCGATTTCTTGTGGCATGTTAGAATTTTTTTTTCACAAATATCGTCCAAGAACACAACGCACCCAGGCACCCCGCGCAGAGTTTCCTCCATCATTTTCTGGAACTTCTCGGGAATACACGACAGCCCGTACGGAGCGCGCCTGTAGGCGAACGTACCCATGTGGGTCGTGATAGCTGTGTAAGCCTGTGAGTCATCTGATAAAATGCACTGTTCGTATGCGTGCGTAAGGTCAATTTTTGTGAATTTCCCCCCCCCCCCCCCCGCTCAGATTTGCGAACAATTCATCAATACGAGGTAAAGGATAATAATCACGTTTAAGCTTAGGGTTAATTGTGATTGTATAATCCCCACAAATACGAATGTCGCCGTTTTGTTTGACCACGGGTACAATCGGGGTTCCGTAATCGGAATAGTCTACCCGATAAATAGTGCCGTCCGTTTCTAGACGTGCTAGCTCGCGCTCGACTCGTGCGCGCAGTGCCAGAGGCATCGGCCTAGCCCGAACGTAAACCGGTTCTGTGTCCAACAGCTGTAGTGAAATAGTTCGCTTGCAAGTACCTAGCTTATCCCTAAATACTTCTGGAAATTCTTTACACAATTTCATAGCTACACTCGCACGCTCTGCCGACGGACATCGCGTAGGCCTATTATTTCAGGCCTTCTCGTGAGTAAATTACCTAGCTGTACTTCCCTACAACAATGAACCAGCTTGAAAGAACCCCACCCAGCATGGGGAAAGTCTTCAGAACACCATTTCATCACTACAGTTCTGACTCGGCCATCAACACGCAAATGACCGACGAGGCTGAAGACTCAAATAATTATCTAAGCCCGGCTAAGCGGCATAAGCGTGACTTTGGCGATATTGCTTCGCCTACCCAGGCAGCCGATATGGAACAATTAAAATTGATGTTTGCGGATTTCACAACAACACAGAATAACAAACTAGAGTCATTAACTTCGGCTTTGGGTACGATCATCGAACAAAACAAAGATATCCAAAAATCGGACGATCTTATCACGACAAAGTACGAAGAAGTATCGGAAAGGACGTCATTTCAACGTCATGAAAATAAAGAATGCAAGTCCCGCATTTCTTCACTGGAGATGAAGCTGGAGGTTCTTGAGAAGCAATCCCGTTGCTCAACCATTGAAATCCGTAATATACCGAAACAATCGCATGAAAATAAGCAAATCACCACAAAAATCGTCACCGATATTGGGTTGGCTCTACAACTTGACCCACCAATTCACGCATCAGAAGTGAAAGACATTTATCGTGCTAGGAATGATACCATAGTTGTGAACTTAACGTGCTCCAGCCATAAGGAAGCCGTCATCGCAGGTTACAAGAACCTTTACACCCTAGAAACCTATATATAGAACCTATAAATCTAGACGCGAAAACAAGTAACAACCTTTTAGCACCACGCATATAAATCTGCCGGGTCCCCCCGGACTATTTTTATATCTGAGTCACTTACGGGTAAAGCTCGTCAGTTATTTTACGCTGCGCGTGAGCATGTCAAGAACAAGAAGCTGGTAGCCGCCTGGACATCGTATGGAAAGATTCTGGTAAAAAAGGAAGAGTGTATGTTGCCGGCTCGAGTTGACTCTGAAGAGGAATTACTTAGAATAATGTCGCAATGACTAGCTTGTTATTATATTATTAGTTTTATACAACTAATATTAATTTTTAGTTTGCATACTCATTGTTACTTAATTTTTTATAAAATACCTAATCCTATTTTTGTACTTAGCTTAGATTACAGACACCAAATCACTTATAGATATCCACTCGCAGTTTTTACACACTTCACTAGTATTGTTCATGTTCATACCCCAAAGCTGCCTCTAACTGATTATGGCTCTTGTAGCTTTCACCTTCAACCTTTTACAGTTGCTTCACGTCACATAGCTGAGTATAACCATATTAAATTACCATTATTCAGCCAATATTCTAGCCTAGGTAAATACAAACCCGTTCCAAATACTATCCTGATGTCCCTCTTGAGTAGGGACCAGATTATATTTTAATCATTCATTATTATGGTCGTAATTCAAAGTAATATTGAAAGTATTAACCTAGAGCTGGATTCATTATCGGTTGCAAAATCTGTAGATTGTGATATTGAAGATTTAACAAAATACGTTACTAAAAATTGCTTGCCTAATCTTAATATAATCTCCCAAAATATACGAAGCATAACTTGTAATCTCGATAGTTTTATATCTCTTATCATTCGATCCAACACTGACTGGGACGTCATTGTGTTTTCTGAATGTTGGCTTCCCAATACTAAATTTATTCCACCATTATACAGCTATAACTATGTACAGACCTCTCTAAACAGATCCCAAAACGAGGTTGTAGTTATTTACTACAACAAACGCCTTGACATAACATTTGAGGAACTGGATGTTAGTGATGCGAACTGCCTACTTCTTAAATTAAATAGAGAAACCTGCATACTGGGTATCTATCGCTCTCCTAGTAAATCTGACACCACCAATTTTATAAATAGCCTGGATTATGCTTTGACAAAATTATCAAGCTATAAAAATATCATTTTATGCAGCGATATTAATATTAACATAGCATCAAATTCTGCTGACAAGCGTTTGAATGATTACCTAAATATGTTGGCCTCCCATGCTATTATGCCAGGACATCTTTTTCCGACTCGTGACCCCGCCTGCCTTGACCACATGATGTTGAAAACAAACCTAGACGCAACCTGTTTCCACATACCTCTACAATCTTCTATTACCGACCACGAGTGTGTTGTACTAAATATTTCACAGCGATCTAACTTAAACTTTATTCACCAAGACAGTTCCCGTGTTGACTACGATGGGTTAGATTCTTATATTAAAAACATTAGTTTTCAGGCAATACTCGATTGCTCAGATGTAAATGCGGCTACGGATTTATTCACTGAACTTTTAGCCTCGACAATCGCCCAAAACACGAGAAGTAGGAAAACACCGAAACGTAAAAAGATAATCAAACCTTGGATAAATAACGGCCTCCTACGCTGTATAAGAAATCGGGACAACCTTCATAAGAAACTTAAAAAATACCCTGATAACGAGATACTTAAAACTACCTATAGGAGATACCGCAATTATTGTAATTCCAGGATTAAAAAGGCAAAGCGAAATTTTGAAAAGATGGAAATCGAGAATGCGAAAGGAAACAAGAAGAAACTCTGGCAGGTTATTAACGGCTTTTGTGGAAGAAGTAAAACATCTGAGTTTTCCCCAAATTTAATCGCCCAGGGAGATAAGGCCGAGAGTATAAACGAAGTAAATCGTTACTTCTCAACTGTAGGTAAAAAACTAGCTGAAAAGATACTTAATGCAAATATGGGCATTAGCCGTTCCACTGATTCTACTTTCAACACAAACCCGCCTATGTTTTCGCTAGTTTTACTCCCGACTGATGAGCGCGAAGTCTGCATGCTGATTAGGGAACTGAAACAGGACTGTGCAGTGGGTCTCGACCACATCTCTGGAACCGTATTAAAAAGATATGCCGATATTCTGTCGATCCCTATCACGCACATCTGTAATCTGGCCTTCTCATCTGGTGAATTTCCTGCAGCATTTAAAATAGCGCTCATTAAACCCATACACAAAGGTGGGGACAGAGGTTGGGTTAAGAACTTCAGGCCAATTTCCATTCTCCCTACCCTCTCAAAGATCTTGGAAAGACTCATGAACAACAGACTCACCGGTTTTCTGGAATATAACACCCTTCTTTCACCATGTCAATTTGGGTTTAGAAAAGCAAAATCCACCAATGATGCTGTTCATGAGTTAACCAACTCACTGATAACTAACCTTGTGGAGCGGAAAAAGTGCCTAGTGGTATTTTTGGATCTGGCATAGGCTTTCGACACGATATCTGTCCCTATACTGCCGAAGAAACTCGAAAACTGCTGGGTCAGAGGACTACCTCTAAAGCTTTTTGAAAACTACCTTAAGGACAGGAAGCAGCGTGTTAAAATTGACCAAATTTTTAGTGACGATCAGCCAGTAACCTTCGGTGTACCCCAGGGAAGCATACTTGGTCCCACGCTGTTCCTTGTGTATATTAATGATCTGTGCAATATGCGTCTAGATAATGGTAGGGTCATCACGTTCGCCGACGATACTGCTCTTCTTTTTAGTGGTAGTTGCTGGAGGGAAACTTTTAACAATGCTCAATTTGGTGTTGATAGGGTTTGTTCTTGGCTCACTAACAACGTCCTTACTCTGAATGCCCTTAAGACTAACTACATAAAGTTTGTTCTTAGATCTAATCTACTTCCGCCCTCTTCTTTTTCAATACGAGCTCACTCCTGTCTTACAGCTACTCCCAATTGCTCCTGTCCATACATCTCAAGAACTGATCATACTAAATATTTGGGAATTATTCTGGACCAAACACTTACTTTTAGAAGGCACATAGATGCGCTGGTTGGCAGGACGCGTAAGTTAATATACGTTTTTAAGGGATTAAGAAATGTAGCAGATCACAAAACTGTCCGGGAAGTGTACACGGCTTTGTGCGAGTCGATCTTGCGATACTGCATCACCTCTTGGGGTGGCGCGGCAAAGACTCACCTTATAGAACTTGAGAGAGCCCAAAGGGCCGTGTTAAATTTGAGTGCGTGTCTTCCTTACCGTTACCCTACCGTTCAGCTATACAAGGAATGGAAACTTCTCTCGGTAAGGCAAACATTCCTTCTTCAAATCATCCTTATGAAACACTCTCAACTAGAGTACAATCAGGAGTTAGTTGAAAAGAAGCGTAGGAAAGGTAAGGTGTGCGCCGCTCAGAGTTTTCACACCAGCCGATCTCATAAATTCAGCTGCTTCTTGGGACCCTACATCTACAATAAGGTTAACGCCATTCTCAACATCTTTCCCATACCTAGAATTAAGTGTAAAACGGAAGTAGCTGAATGGTTGAAAACACTGAACTATGTAGAGACTGAAAATCTCCTAGCCACCCTTTCATAACCTACCATAACCTTAACATACCTAACAATATACATTATTAAACTGGGGATAGGGGGTCTGCATGATGAACATACCTTGATTCGCAATCATATACGCGCTACACAAAAATACACATACACACACACACATGGGTAACTCCTGTCGCCCGGACTCTTAAGAGACCGGTGTCCTCAGGAGTACCCTACTAAACATGCGGACATACCACACTCTTTTACGACCGATGTGGCGCGGCGGGCGAAGGTCCGCCTGCGACGCAGAAGGTTGCGGGTTCGATTCCCGCCTTGGGACAAATGTTTGTACGATCTGCAAATATTTGTTCCGGGTGTTCTGGGTATTTTCAATATATAATAAAAAATATCTATCTATGTTATGTATTGTATTAAGTTTATCAGTCATCTAGTAAGCAGAGCTTGTGTTATACAAGCTCTGCTTACTTTGGGGCTAGATGATGCTGTGTGGATTGTACAGCAATTATTATTATTATTATTATTATTTTACACTACACTGGCTACATACACCTATACACACCCTCACACACACCCTCACACACACACACCCTAACACACCCTCACACCTATAAACAAACATTTAATCTATCTGTATGTACTTTTCTTATTTTTTTTTTTTTATCTGGTGTTTTCTAGAATAGACTAAGATTTAAATTGTTTTTTTTCCCTGCCATGCAACCTATGTTTATTTCATGATTAGTTTCAGGTCCAAATGTTCTCATTGTATTGTATTGTGATCCGTGGAGTGGGGGCTCTGGAGACTTGCAGTTTCAGGTTTTTCTAAAACCTATAGCAAGCTCCAGCCTCTCACAATACAGGTTTAAATATAGATCTCTGTGCTTATGATAACTAAATTTTAAGTAAACCTATTGTGTAGAGGAAATAAACAAAATTATTATATAATTATTAATTGGTTCACAAATTTGTCGTCTACAATTTGATTTAGATTTATTTGTGTTATTTTTAAAGCTCGCATCCACTCCCTTCCTAACAAGGGTCGCGCTCCACCGTTTATATTATAATGTATATTCGTAAAGATTTAACTTTAACTTCGCCTACACAGACATCTACTTCAATGTAACCAAGTGAACCTGAATAACAGCGTAAAATAAGATTGTCCGAAATAATCTTCTTATTTGGGAATAAACTTCTGTACATTTCCTCGCTAATCGCTGAAATACGACTGCCCGTGTCCATTTCACACTTCAGAACAATGTTATCAATACACAAATTGATATAATAAGGCTGGTTACCTTTAGAAGCCACTTGAATGTTGAACAAACCGTCGTCGACGTCCGACTCCACATCACTCACATAGTTATGCCGACCGCCACTACCACGCACTTGTTTGCACATCACTTTTAGGGTGCCCTATTTGATTGCACTCATCACAGGTATAATTTTTGAACCTGCACCTTTCTGCTGCGTGCGCCTTGCCGCAGCGCCAGCAAGCCCGCGAGCCCGCGGCCTCGCGTCACTAATTTCACTAAATCGTCGTAACTTTTATCTTCAGGGAAACTAGGCGAACACAGATCACACATCAGTGCATAAGTTTCTTCCCCCACAACCGTAATGAGCATAGGCACTTTCAACTTGTCAGCGACATCGTTCAGCGTGATATATTGATTTACGCGGCGAATGTACGCTGGCCACTGTTTGGAATTGAGACAAAAGGGTTATATTTTGCCGATAGGCATTTTTTTTTATATTTCTAACGCGTAGTCACTGGTTTTTTTCGAAAAATCCGCAATCGTCGCCAATGAGACGTCAATGAAAGCCAGAGTGAGCAATAGACTGTTTTATTTTAAAAGATTTGCCGCTACCCGCCACCATAATAATGATTGGCATAGACGGATCGTAACACTAGGTATTTTAAAATATTGAAAAAAAAGATGTAAACCATTTTATTTTATAATAAAATGTTACAGGCTCGATTTCCTACTTATTTCCTGCTCAAATTTAAATGCATACATACTACAAATAAGTTTTAATTATTGAATAGGTAAGCTATAATACATTATATTTTTTTTTCTTTGGTAAGCTGTATCACCTTTTTATAGATGTGTTCTAGCTTGTTTGAGCATTGACATTATAGAAGGTTAAGTTAAAAAGAATAAGGTTATCTATTCTCTAAGAATGTTCCTACCGCTATGTGTTGCTTTGAATTGAAAATATAACCTTGCCAGACAAAGGTTTATTCCAAACTTTTTTAAATTTTTAACCTGGTATGATCTAGGTTGTCTTTAATCTAAGGTATCGGTTTCCAACCGCTCCGACCGTTTAGTTGGTGTTTTTTTTTTTAAACACTTTCTTTCTTGGACGCGACCCAAACTCGGTTGCTTGACAGGACCGCCATAAGTGACGCGTGACCCAAACTCGGTCGCTTGCCTGGGGACAGCTATCTTCTCAACTGGCAAAACGCCCGCACGGCGTTCCCCCTTCAACTGGCATATGCAGCACGCGCATGCGCCACGCAGCATTTTCCGCCGATTTCTTAATCTTTTTGTAGGGATACCTAGTAATATCTATATATAGGTACCTATTTGGATTCTCCATAACATTTCCTACAAATAAGCATGTAAATATTCTGTAGTTGTATAAGAATATTTAAATGAGAACCACATAAAGTAAGAGGATTGGTAAAATCGTGCTGAAAGTATGTAAAATGAGGTATAAATATAAAAAAAAACTATTTAGATGTAGGTACAAAATGTGTTTTATTCGAATGTTAGATACCTAGTATATTGTTACATTAGAAACAAAAAACAACACGCTCCCAAACAATTTGTTTACACATGAAGCTCATAAAAACTTATCGAGAATTCCGACTCGGCGCAAAAAACCATCCGGTGTCAAGTGGCTGTGATGACAAATGCCGAGCTCTAGTGACTTGGTTTTTATGTTTACTTTCAGCTTTGGTAGTCGACTACTTTTAATCAAAACAGCAACAGTACCTTTGTTCATTTCAGAGTACGAAACAAAGATACCGAGAACTTATTTATATGATTAATTTGCTTCTACAACGAAAATATTTTATTTTCGACTTTCTATTGTCTCATAGGACGTAACATTTACTACAGAATACATACATAAAACAATGTACTCGCCATCCAAGATCATTTTGAAATAAAGGTTTTTATAGCTTTCACCTTAGACTGGCAGCGCTCTAGTTTTGATCGCTTGCCAAACAAAGGTTTTATTCTACACTTTTTTTGGTTTTCATGTTCGTATGGCCTCTAGGTTGTCTTTAACCTAAGGTATCGGTTTTAACCTCTGATTTCAGTACTCAGAGGTTTTAACCGATTGCTCCGACCGTTTGGTTGATATTTGTCGTTATTCCGGAGCAAAAAAATCGAAATAAATCGACCCGTAAATGCTTGCCAGTTGATAGCCTCAAATGTCAATCGACCCGTAAATGGTCGCTTGCCCGCTGAGCGGAGACGTTGTAACATTTTAATCAAGCGTGTTCCATATTCCAAAAGTTATTGATATATATTTATTTTAATTTGTTATGTTTATCATTGCAGAAGTGACGATAATCCCGACGTACGACACCGACGTGCTCGGCTACTGGGTGACAGAGAACGAGGAGGCTCTGGAGCAGTACAAGATCGACCTCTCCCCGTCGGCGGCGCGCTGCACCATCAACCTGCAGGACCACGAGACCTCCTGCGCAGCCTATCGCCTCGAGTTCTAGGTGTCGGGTCTATTTGTAGCCTTCTCATCCAACAAGTGAACCTCACAACCGCTCGGAATGTAGGAATGAGGAACAAGATTTGCTGTAGGAATAAATAAGGCTGTGATAATGAAAGACAACATTCTAAGCACGAGGCTCCTGTCGCGGTGAGAAGGTTTGCAAATAGATACAAATTGTGATGCAAACAACAGACTGCTAGAGTTTGATACATTCGTAGTTGATAGTCGTGTAACCTAATGTGAAGATATACGAAGCGTGGTGTTTACGTAGTGTGCGCGACGGCGCAAGGTCCCCGAAACGAAAAGTCCTCGACCGCATCCATTAAGTCAATATCCAATTTCTCGACCTAAGAACAAAAACGTCCATTTTTTTCTAAACTGTTTTTCTAGTAGCTTCATTAATAGAACATGCCATTTAAAAGTGTATTTCTGAAGATGTTTTGAAGTTTGGTCTTATACAAAACTGTAGTGCTTTTATACACGATATTTAGCGTGACCAGTCCATTTTGTTTAGCCAAAACACCGCTTGTGCGTATATCAAAATTTTTGGAATAATTATTTTGCTACCGCATTTGTGAATTTTGAATAGTGATTGTACAAAATTTAGTATGCACGGCCACTTTTGTTTTTAGCGTATACGCTTGGATGTGATCAGATAGACGAGTCTGACGATATCTATGACATTAATGTTGAAAAAAGATCTGAAGTACTTTTTATCGTAAAAGTTTAAATAAAGTTACATATATTTAAATTCGAATTGTCTTATGAAGACACTTTTAAAGATTATAATGTCCCTCGATAAGCTAGTGCCGCTTGCGCTAGTACTAATACTTATTGTTATTAGAAGTGACTTATGCTTGAATACTCAGACGCAACTCAGACTTAGGCACGTCTCAAGTGAGCAATTTTTGGCAGATTGTCAATGAAAACTGTAAAAAATCGTGACTTGAGACGTGCTCTTATGTAAGTTGCGTTTAAGAATTCGGGCGTTAACTTACTACGTTATTATACTCTACTCTAGAACGACAAAGATGACTTCTTGTCTATCTCTACCTACTTACGTGTGATAATGATAAGTAATCGCGTAGATGTAAGGAATGGTGAGTGAATTCATTTATTTTATGTTATAACTTGAGCTTATCCCCGCTACTTCAATAAAGAGTGAGGTCGCTGTGCCAGACGAGCACAAAGCGGAATGTTTTATATACAAGTTTCACGGAAATTTGATTCGCGCTAGAGAAGTTTCAGATACTCCTGCACTTCTGAATATTCTCTTGCGTGTAGCAAATTACCGAGGATAGTCGACAGCGATCAAGACACGAAATTAATGAAGTAATCTCTGTTTTTCTAGATATTTACAGTAAGCCTAAAGACGATAGAGAGCTTATACCAGTATAAATAAATGTTTTAGTAGGTCTATTATTACAAATCAATATATCTATTTACCTTTGTTTAAGTTGATAAATGCTTGTTGCGTCGTGATTTATTAGACATAGTTATTGTAAACGTGTTAAATAAACTACTCAGTTAAAAATTTTACAAAATTTATGAGACTATTTATTTGTATTAAATTTTATTGGCATTTAGATTCCAATCAGCTGTTGATAGTTTGTTTTAAAATTACTAGTCGAGACAACCCAAATACTTATAAAGACGTTATAGTCGTTTGTATTCGTTCCTATTTGAATTGTTTTGTAAGCATTTTTTATAACATTTTGATTTATATTATCTTATGTAGTATAGATGAAGTAATCCATTAGGTAATTACCGATTTGTTTTACTCGTACTATTGAATAGCAGTGCTGAGCATGTAGGTTTTCCGGGATAGGTCCTGTTGCCCTCTGAGACGTTGTTTTGACTCACGATATGGTAGCTTGGGGAATCTTCAGGCTCAGCGTTAGAGTCGTTATGTTCGTGTGATGAGAGCGAATGTGATAAATGGGTGAAGAGATCATTTAAAATTAACATCCTAGTACATAAGCTGGCGATCAAGGCTTTCCTTTCCTTGCGATGCGTTTTCCGTTCTTTGTTTGCCAAACCACTAGTAAAAGTTTTGAGTCAATTAATTTTAAGTCATTTAGAGATGTAAGATCTATCGTCACTGAACTTCGCTTCCTTTGCCAACATCCTATGATAGTTTAAACAAATATCGAAAACCATACTCCGATGCACCAGCACAATGTTACCTTAACATTCAAATTATAAACATTATTGTATCGTATTTTTAATTTTTATGTATTTATACTCTGTAAATGTCTTGAGAATTTAATTTTATAGAATACCTTTAGAATCGTAATAATAGTGTGTTTACCGTGTGTATTGGTGTGAGCACAATAAATTATGTTTTACGTGGATATTAATATGCTTTAGGTAGTGTTGGAGGGGACTAAACAGGGAACGTTACTATCTTTGGGAATGGGACCTGAGCCGATGTCACTTTGCAAGCTTTAGTTTCATGCGCATTGTTTTTGACTAGTTCTGCCGCTCCCATCTCACCCGCGAACCGCCTCGGTAGTGCCTGACTGAGGTTTGTGACACTCTGCTCATTTAAAGTGATAATAAGCTCGACTTCCCTAGTTGTATTAAAGGGCATCGGCGACGGTCAGGCTTTGATTGTGAGAATTCTCGTGGCTTTCGTTGTGACTATGACAACATTCATCGTGACTATGATGACTACTATTGTATCTACGTGCTTCACTGCAACTGCAGTGGTCGTTGTATCTTGAATCAATGTATCTGCGATGTATGTTGTTACAGTTTCGATGGCTTTCATTAATTTGGCATTTTCAACAGCCGCAGCCACACCCAGATTGTTTACTATTGTATTTTATAGCTAGAATTCTAATTAATGCATATTATTAGGAATTATAAAAATGTTATTAACATTAAGAATTGTATCAGCTTAGTGAACATCAATAGCTCTGAGAAATAAATCATTATTAAAATTACTCAAATGTTGTATTATTTCAAGAAATAGATAAATAGATATAAATAAAATAAAATAATATAGAAATACCCACCTTAAGGATTTTTTCGAATTTATTGAAGATATTGGACAAATAATGAAACAACTATTATGGTATTTAATGTTATTTTTTAAACATTTATTATCAATAAATGTTTAAAACCTGTCAACATTTTCAGTTGATTAGGTACTCATAAATTTAATATATTTCATTAAGATTGAGCACCGAAAGTTAGGTGTTTAGTCAATCATAACAAAAGCTATAAATGCATTAATAAATACGAAAAGTAGATTTTACAAATAAATCTATTTTTATCTTTGCATTGGTAACCTAAGGACTTTGTATCTTAAAACTATAAAATATCTAGATATTTTATTATATAAAAGCTTCAAAATATATTTTTATATTTAAATATTTCCAAAAATACTGAAACCCTTAAAACTACATTTTATTTTACCTTTGGAATGTTGTTTGAAATCACATTTACGTACTTAACTACTTACGTATTTATATAGGTAAAGACAAAGTTACATAAATATATTCACTAAGAAACAAGAAAGCATAATTTATAAGTAACGACATTTACTATACATAATAATATAATATTTGATCCAATTAAAAAAGTTAGAAGACTAGATCACAACAATTTAAAACAACGTTAATAAGAGACATAGAAAATAATCTAACTACGAATTTTTTGTGCTTTTAAAGGCACTGGTACACTAAAAATGTAGGTACTTACATATTATGGCTCGCCTTAAGAATAGTAGGGAAGATTATTTCTGTCTTCAAAATAACAGATCTGTCACCATACAGTACTATACCTACTGTTTTTAACATACTTTAACAAAAACAAAAACTCTATTCTTGAGACTAATATGGTGAAAATGAGATAAACCATTTTCAGCCGAACAGTTAAAAGCAATGACTGGAACCTATCGTTCTTAAACGATATTGACTTACAAATATTTCTGCATTCAAAATGTTTTACAACATTATTCGCAACACTTCATTCTGAAAGCCTCTTACGCCTTTAGGACCTTATTAAAGATCTTATTTGGTATATTGTTTATATCTTCTCTGACTAACTCAAAAACTAAGTCAAAGCACGGCAACTTAGCAAATTATGCAGAAAATTGGTGATTCACACAGTAAGAGATTAGATTTTTAAGAACCTAACATGTGTTCCCACTGACGCGAACTAAGCCGAATCGGCCAATTAGGAACCAGCAAGACACGATCCGCCTGCCCAGCGTGGTCATTATGACAAAACTCCTTGTTTGGTTGAGGCACTTTTAGTAGTGAACGTATATCTGAGGAAGATACGAGGACGAATCAATGTGATTGGCCTATTTCAGTCCGTTCTGCGTCAGTGAGAACCTCTTTAAAAACTATCAAAGATAGAAATCTCATCTGAGTCAAGGGTGTCATCGGAAACGCATGTCGTCGGGTCGTCGGATGAAGTATGCCACCCTGTGCAGAGGAACCTTGTACTCGTGCATCCAGCGGTTACCTTTGCGCAGAGAGCCGTCAATGCCGTCCTGCCAGAGACCGGCTGGAAGGTAGACTGGAATGAGAGAAGAGAGGTTTTTAGATTAATTTTGAATGTACGCGGGTTAACTAAGAACCTAATGTGTGTTAGAAGTACACCAACGTGTCATCCCTTAACCAGGGGGGCGGGGCCTTTTTGTGGTAAAAACTAGCTACGGTACCTACTAACTCTTCACACTAAAACACGGTAATGCTACACGGAACAAATGAACAAATATCTGCATATCGTACAAATACTTGTCGCGAGGCGGAAATCGAACCCGCAAGTGTTATGTGGTTTATCTTGAATTTGGCTCCATAGCGCTATTTTATATAATGCTTGCTCATCTGCAGTCAGTTTCTCAGTCAGCAAAACTACCTCAAAAATCCATATAGCAGAAAATACACGCAACGCCACTGCATCTTTACCTTCTCTGCTAGTCTGTCCCTGTCAGTCTTATCTTCTCTTCTAGTCTGTCTCTGATAAACGTACCTTCTCTGCTAGTCTGTCCCTGTCAGTCTTATCTTCTCTTCTAGTCTGTCTCTGATAAACGTACCTTCTCTGCTAGTCTGTCCCTGACAGTATTATCTTCTCTTCTAGTCTGTCTCTGATCACCTTACCTTCTCGGATAGTCGCCCCCGGCTCCAGTACGGGTGCGACGACAATCTCGTCACCGATCGCGAACTCGTCCTGAACTAATAGGGCCGAGTCTCCGCCCGCGACCAGCCACAGCGGCCGAATAAGCGGGAGCCCTTCTTCTAACGCCTCACGTTTGTATTTTAGAAGGAGAGGAGCCACCTGATGATGACACAGATATACATGATTACGTCACACTACACGTACGCGTATGTAATTTAATTATAAAAAGAAATTTTAAAAATTATTTAACAATTAGAGAGGGCGCAATGCGCGCCATTTTGTAAATAGTATAGGCATAGGATTTCACGTTCATAGGAGCGGGACAGAGCATACCTGGTTGGAACGGCGTAAGCGCAAAAATCAAGTTTTGCTTATTAACAAGAAAACTACACAAATTATGAGGAAACCGGTTTAAGGAACCAAATAATTAGTAATAAGCTACGAGTCAAAACATAAGTAATTTCAATAGACCGCAGGGTTCCAGATATCTCGACCAAAGTATGTGTGAAACAGTGCACTTTCATGTTTTTTTTTCGTAATAATTCTTCTCGGTCGTGTTTTCGCATTTAAGGAAACAACGAAAAAAAAATTAATTTTATGTAATTCGAGTTTTTTACCACGGGGATTCTGTAAGTACTGAAATCTAGGCCTAGTTTGACAATCAAACCCATTAGGTTCGCCCCAGACCCTTTACGACAAGCTGTGAAATCATTTTTAAAATTTCCTTGTCTTATTCTTAACCTCGATTCGGTAAACATAAATCTCATCGGACATAATAAGTTAAGCTTGGTATAAGTTTCGATAAAGCAATGTATTTATTATCTATTAGCTCCCTGAAGTAGCGCAGTGGGACTTTTTGATGTGAACTGCTAGCTAGTTTTATTGGCCCAAAAACAAAACTTAATAATGTTCGACCAAATTATTGCATCACCCAGAACACGTAGTAGAAAAGCAGGATAAGTAGAAGAACTTACCAGTTTCTGTCTCAGCAAAGTCAAATTCTTGGCCATTTCCAACACCCTCTCATCATTGTACTTGCTCGGCAGATGCGTGAACTTCATAACTGGTAAGAATGTGGCCATCTGCAGCCATCTCACATACAACTCTCTTTCTGGCAACGCTATTCCATTCTCCTGCGTCACATTAGCAGAATCTACTGATCCCCTAGAGGAAGGCAGGAACTGTTCGCTCCCCGGCCAGTAAATATCCCCTCCGACTGCGCCAGGCATTATAAACGGAAATCCATTCACTCCGTAAGTCAGCATTGTCGGTATAACAGATCTCAACGCTTCCCATGACGACTCAAACGGCGGTAACGACACGAATATCGGAGGTCTAGGTAACGACACCGCTGAAGATACGCCGATGATGTTTAAGGTTTTTTCGAATGTTTTCGTGAAGTGCGTTTTGTACTGATCAGGGTTGATGAGGAATTTCTCGCAGCGGTAGTAGTGTGGCATGTCATAAGCGGTGCCTAAGTCGAAGTAGAAGGAATCGATGTGGTATTGCTCGATGACGCTTTGGAGTTGTTCCAAGATCCATGGTACGGATCTGTTGTTCGTTATATCTAAAACCCCAGCACTAGCTAAAGATTTGAACCTAGTCAAAGCTGGGACCCTCCTATCGCTATTCCTTTCACTGATCAGCAACCTCTTTTGAACGCATTCGGCGAAGTTCTTACTCTCCGTGCTAATAAACGGCTGAATAGTAAACGCGACTTTGAATCCTCTTCTATGTAGTTTGTCGACGGTATCATTTAGCGTTTCGAATCTGCTCGTGTCGACTGAAAGATCACCGATTTCGTTCTGCCAGTGTTCGTTTATAAGAACATGTCCTTGTTTCAGAAAGCCTAGGTTTATTACGTCTTCCGTGTATTTGGATATTGTTTCGGCTTGTAACTCGTGTTTGAACCTAGGAGCGATTTGCCAGACTGGTTCGGAGATCAGGGAATCTAATGTTTGTATATCAGCTGGTTTTAGCCCATCCCATAATGGAGCCCTTCTATGGCTATGTATAGAGGAATGTAAAGATCTCATATCGTTAGAAGTGCAGATATTGTATTTCATTTCAGGGAATTCTGTCAGTTTGTTCGCATAGGCGAATGTGTCGTATTGGGCTTTGATGCAGATATGCTTTCCTTCGTTATTAACTGATATTTGTAAAGGGGTTTCCTCGTCTATTATAATCGCAGCTCCTTTGGAGTTGATCAGGTATCTAGTTAGGACATTTCCGAATTGTGATTTTTGCATGTCTCCAGTTATAAAGGGGGTGTAGGCGATAGATCCTGAGTTGAGAGGCCACGTGAGGTTGAGGGATTGGCCTCCTCCGTACCAGTGGGCCTTTGTCTCAGCCCAGTTAAAGCAATCGTTGGGGTACACATCTGAAAAAATTAAGCTACTATAATAAAGAAACAACACTAAGGGGACACAGGCAGATGTCAGTAGTTGTTATTTTGTGTTCACTCACACACGACTAACAAAAAATCTACTATGGCGTCACGGCAATGCTAGGTCAAGTGAACGCCACTTATTGTACTGTGTTTTGCTGTTCGATTTTTCTCTATCTTGGTGTGCAATAAAGAGTGTTGTATTGTGTTATGATCAGCCCTGGAGCTGCGGCGTTCATAGTTTGCCGCCCCACCCTGCAGCTGCTAATAACTGGAGAATTTTCATATGGGTTGATGTTACTTAGCTCCTTCGGGCTAAACAGGCCCAGATGAATGCTACGTTTTTGTGACACTCCACCTTTTCACACTACAGGTTTGTGTGTCGTGTATGGTTAAATCAGTTCTTACCAGGCCTCAACGCCTTCCAATGCACAGCATAGCAAGTAGTATTATCAACGCCAGGGTCGTGGGGAATCATCTTCATGTAGAACCGTAGATGGTGCAGCCATTCGAGACATTCTGAGCCTTCAAGCCGGTGCTCCGCTAGACAGGGGAAGGAGTTTATCTTGCCGAGACCCACCGCTGGAAAAGAAAGAAAATAATAATTAAGTTAGTTGAAAAATTTTCGCGGCACGCTTCGCTAGCCGTTGATTTATAGTATTTCTTTGTATTTCGATGTTAACCGCCAAAAAAAATTTAAATGTTCTAAGCTCATTCTCATTAATCTTAGCTGCCTTGCCTTCCTAAGCATGCCTCACCAATTTCAAAAAAGGCTGCGGCTCACTCCCGTCGACGAACTTATTTTGTATTCGTTTCTTAACAATTGTCTTAGTCGCCGCAAACTTTCTAAAGTTTTCAGGGTTCGCTACGCTCACTGTTATTTTTTTTTACACTCTTTCCAACTTGTTTATGACCACCTGAATGAGTAACATAAATTTCGACGGCTCGCGCCGCTCGCCGTTACAATTATCTTTTTCCTCATCTCTTAATTTTGTATTCCTAACCTATTTATAGCTGAAAAAAATCGCAAAAATACTGCAGCTATCTTCGCTCGCCGTCGTCTTAGGTTCCTAGTCATTGTTGCTAACCTGACCTCATCAAACTCCAAAATTAACATTATTTATATTCATGGCTTTTATCTAACACCGCAGCCTTCAACATTTTCAGGGCTCGCTCGCTGCTTTTTTTTTTTCGTACACATCTCAACTTGAATGTGATATAATTAAAAAAAATTAAGGCATGCGTACAAAAAATTCTACAGCACTAAATAGTTCAAATTTCGGAAAAAAATCCAAAAGTCAAATTTGCCCGGAAGAAACCGGAGACGGAAATTGGAGGGAGGTGACCAAAAAAGTTAGCCCCTCCCCCATGGAGTACTTCTGCGGTCCCTGCTTAGTGTAAACTTACGGACGGAGCGAGGGAGTTACTAGAATTCTAATTGCAGATATTATATTAAAAAATATAAAAAAAAACAGTCAGACTGTGGTCTGCATTTACAGCACGCCCAAACGATTATTCGCAACCATACTTTTCCTTGTGTACTTTTCCTGAGGAAAAATGCCTTTTCCTTACATGCCCTCAGCGATCGTTAAAGTAAACGCTGCACTGTATGCCTAAGCTTAAGCGAAGCTGCTAAGACTAGCCCTGCTAAAGCTACTCACAAACCACACTCACCGAAACTAGCCCTCAATATCTTTTGATACTCGCCAGGGTGTATTCTGAGCGTTCGGGCATGTTCAATAAAGTAAAAGCTTGTCTAGTATACCTTGCTAAGACTAGCCTTGCTAACGTTACCCACCAACCACACTCACCGAGACTAGCCCTCAGAATCTCTTGCTCATCACCGGCGTGTATCCTGAGCGTCCGAGCATGCTCATTAAAGTGAACGCCGCGGAAGTATTGCTTGCTGAGAGCCTGACGATGGTATAGGACGTAAGCGAATCCCACGAAGAATACGATAGCTAGGAACATGAGACCGACGAACGCCCGTAATTTGTAGTCAGTTGGTTTCTTACGGATTTTCTGGGGTATGCTCTGTTGAGGAAATAGTATATTCTTAATAACGTAATAATATACCTGCACAGTTGATAGGTAAGAATGTTAGTAATTAATACACGGAGAAGGAAATTATGTAACAACCCAAGGGGGAAAATGGTTTCAGAAATGTTGGGCAAAATAGATAGTACAATACAATACAATATAAATAATCTTTATTGCACACCAAGATAGAGAAAAACAGAACAGAAAAAACACGAACCCAGAAACAGTTGCACAATGGGCAGTAAAAATGTATGTAGTTAAAATGCCGGTAAAATTTTTACAATTTTTTTTAGCTTAGACAAGTTTAATCATAGAATTAATCTGCAGTTGGCTCAACTGTTTCAACTGTAAATATAGTTCTAATTTGTTTCTATTCTTTTACTATACTTTTCTTTGTTAATAAAGTATTATATTCACTAGTTTAGAACCATTTCAAGTTGTGATTGTTACATAATAGGTACAACCAAATTATACAAATTTAGGTACTAGTACCAAACCCAATCATAATAATCATGCAATGCTACTGAGATAATTATTTACAGATGTTATTATCTTTACCAAATTTCCAAAGGTCAAGAAACAGGCAAAGGTAAACGTAATAAATAACCTACCAAATTATGCTCAAATTATATTGTAAAGGAAAACCATCTTACAAGCAGGTAAATACCTACAAAATACTAAATTATGTTAAGACTTGTGTATTGCCCACAGCTTCACTTGAGTAATTATAGCAATAAGGTCACCTGGGCTTATTATAACTATGAGATTTTTGGGTCTTGTATGAATATCTAAGAAACTAAACCGATAACCATTGGTGTTGAGACCGTGACTAGGCAAGATGCTCATGTGGCTGAAGACATAGCGCTATGACGCTCATTATGGGAGGCTGCCGTTCAGTAGTGGAGTAACATAGGCTAATGATGATGGTCCCTGTCTCACCGGTATTTCCTAGTCCCTATGTTTATGATGGTTCCTGCCTCACTAGTTCATAGTTCCTATGTATGTATATGATGGTTCCTCCCTTACCCATAGTTCCTAGTACCTATGTGAGTGATTCCTATGTGTATGATGGTTCCTGCCTCACCTGTAGTTTTTCCTTGAGCAGGCTGGCGAGCGAGTTGACGGAGGTGACGGAGTTTGAAGGCGAGTAGTCCTCGCCCCTGCTGAACTCTGAGCGCGGGCATCGGGGACCCGCTATCTTGCAGAGGGATGGTTCCTAGTTTCTATGTATGTGTATGATGGTGCCTGCCTCAACAGAAGTTCCTAGTGTGTGATGATTCCTGCCTCACCTGTAGTTCCGTGTTCCTACGTGTATGGTGTTTCCTGCCTCACCTGTAGTTTCTCCTTGAGCAGGCTGGCGAGCGAGTTGACGGAGGTGACAGAGTTGGAAGGCGAGTAGTCTTCATCCATGCTGAACTCTGAGCGCAGGCGTCGTGGACCCGCCGTTTTTCGCCGAGGGGAGCGGAGGGGGGCTCTTAAACAGAGAGTTTCTTTGTTAGTTTGTTTGTCTTGACTTCTTTGTTAATGGCAACATGTGTTGGTTTGGTTTGCCACTTTTGAGTTTGTTTGTGTTTGCGACACAGGCTAGTCCTAGTGCGGGGTCCAAAATTCCTTATTTTTTTCACAGATTCTTAAGTTTTAAGGAACTTCAATTCTTTGAGGAAAAAATTCGGGTTCATTTTCTATACAAATACGAAAGAGTCATCAAAATCGGTGAACAATTGGCGGAGATATCGTGCAACAAACATACCTACAGCCATTTTGAAATCCTCTTTTGATATTGACTCCTCCTATGATATTAAAGCCGGTTGAAATATTATCACAATTTCTTCAACACCATCCAAAATCAACCAGGGAAGGACACCGAAGCTATGGTTTATTTTGATAGATTTTTACCTCAAGGCAGGCATTATGAATGTAATCTGGTTAACTACGAACCTTGTTTGTTGAACACAAACAAGGTTAGTAGTTAACCCGCTTACATTCATAATGAATTCGTCAAACTACGATAAGCACTTTTTTTAGTAAAATATTCTCAGAGGCATTATACCTAAAGTAGATAGTAGGAGTCATTTCAAATTAACAGCTATGCAAACATATTTCCGGGTTTCTGACGGGATTGTTCATCCCGTAACATCATGACCTCGCGTCACTTCTCAAGAAGCACACAAATGTGGAAACGCGCGTTAACCATATCCTGATTAACGCGAGTATTCACATTCGTGCGATCCTCGTTACCTGACACTATTGAAGATTGTGTGCGAGTTAGTGGAAAGAACCGGAAAAAGTGTGAATATGACAATACGTTTCGGCCTTGACTTTTAACTTCTGAGGTTGAATTTGTATTTGGAAGAAAGGAAGGTAGGTCAGACTGAATTACGAGAAATAAAATTTATTTGCTAGAAAACCGTGAAATAAATATATATTTAAGCATTATGAACGTCAATGTTTTTTGGTTGTCCCGACACACCAGCGCGCCGCCACCTATTTATTCTTATTTTTACGTTCATCATCAACCTATCTTAGACCACTACTGGACATAGGCCTCCCCCAATGAGCACCATAGCGCCCTGTCTTCAGCTTGCCGCATTCAGCATCTGCCTGCAGTCTTTCTCAGATCGTCATCCCACCTGGCCAGAGGGCGTCCTACAATACGTTTGCCAAGTCGCGGTCTCCACTCGAGAACACGTTTACCCCAGCGGTTGTCGGTTCTTCGCGAGATATGGCCAGCCCACTGCCACTTCAGCTTGCTAATTCTCTGAGCTATGTAACTTTGGCTCACGGTAGGGCTGGCCCACCAGTTCATTTTTACGTTACACAAAGTAATTTTCAAATTTTTTTCAAAGCCCTTTGTGATACCTATCATAAGCTTCAACATCTAGATACCAATTTTATAGAAGTCGGGCGTTTAACAGTGAATCTTTACAGACAGTTGATGGCGATACCCATATATTATCTTAAAGAGATAGATACCTCTAGAGAGACATTTATTGACACAACAGAGATACAGCACGGAATTAAAAAAAGGCCAATATAAAATAGTACCTATCAAACTTACAGACTGAATACAAAATTGAAAAATAACCTAGGTAAGCTAGGTGGTGGGTGAGTCAGCTATCGAGTGCGTGCTCTGCGCTGTAACGGAGCCGGAGCAGGCCAAAGGGTTCCACCTCAGCATAATGCTACCTCACATTAATACAAGGTAGCGCTGGTTTTCAGGTGAAACCTGTATGAGGTAACCTCACAATCTACTACGGAATGTGAATATTTCATACGTACTTACAATAAAAAGGAATCTAGTTACAATAAATCAAATACAATTCTATACTACTCTACCTATCCCTTATTTTAGAAAATCAACCACAAAATATTAGGTTACATATGAAATTGGCGTTTTGTATGGGAGGAACAAAAAGTCGAATATTTTTTAATATAATATATTTAATTAATCAAAGTATGAACCATTATTTTCTATGCACTTTTGCCATCTTATAGGTAGTTCATTGATCCCTTTACTAAAAAAACCAGTCGGACGGGAATCAATAAAATCTTTGAAGGCGATTTGGACTGCCCCATCGGAGTTGCATTTTTTCCCTTGCAAGAAGTTATCCAAATTTCGAAAAAAATGGTAATCTGTTGGAGCAAGGTCCGGGGAGTACGGAGGATGTCTTAGACTTTCCAATTGAAGCTCTTCTAATTTAGTAGCCGTCTGTTGCGCAGTGTGTGGTCTAGCGTTGTCGTGAAGCAGCAGTGGCGTGGAGCGATTGACCAGCCTAGGTTGTTTAGCCGCTAGCTTTTCCATCATGGTTTGCAATTGCTGACAATAGACATCAGCCGTAATAGTCTGGCCAGATTTGAGAAAACTGTAATGAACAATACCGGCACTAGTCCACCAAACGCTTACAAGTAACTTTTTTGGGGTTAATTTTCGCTTGGGGCAGGATTTGGCTGGCTGGCCAGGATCCAACCATTGCGCTGAGCGCTTCCGATTATCGTAAAGAACCCATTTTTCATCACAGGTAATGATTCGGTTTAAAATACCTTCATTATTGTGCCGGTTTAGTAATGTAACGCAGCAGTCGACGCGCGTTTGCCGGTTTGCTTCAGTCAATTCGTGAGGTACCCACCTTTCAAGCTTTTTAATCTTCCCAATTTGCTTCAAGTGAATTAAAACAGTTTTATCACTAACATCGCAGCCTGCAGCTAACTCGGACGTGGTTTGCGATGGATCCGCTTCCACAATAGCCTTCAACTCTTCATTATCAACTTGAGTCTCAGGCCGTCCACGGGGCTTGTTCTGCAGGTCAAAATTTCCAGAACGAAAACGTTGGAACCAAAAACGAACTGTGTTTTCTTTTGCAACACGACCGCCATACACATCATTCACCCTTCGAGTTGTTTCCGCAGCACTAGTGCCACGGCGGAACTCGTACTCGTAAATAATGCGATATTTTAAGTTTTCCATTTTGTAAAATGAGTGACGCAAACAGAAAAAAACAGAAGAAAAAAAACAAATGAATGACGATCATCGAAGCACAAATACATGAGTCTATAGCTGTACAAATTTGAATTTGGAATTCCTTACCAAAGAGGAGAAATTTGTGATTAAAGTGGCCAGTACGAAAAACGCCAATTTCATATGTAAGGACCTAATATTAATAGTGTGTGTAAAATGAGTGGGACCATACTGGAAAGATTCAGTTTGAAATGAAATGGCAAGGGTTTAGCAAGAGGATAACAGCATACCAATGTTTTAGAGACTAACGATCACACGTCATAAAATTGACGTTGATGAAGACACCGACGGGGTTAAGTTACTTTAAAAGAATATTATTATAGATAGAGATAAAGATCATTTATTTGCATAAACATGTGTAGATATAAGATGTTACAAATAGGTATGCAGGTATCAACATGTTTTACCGATTACGGTGTACACATTGTGAGAGATGACATGCAGCAGGTAAGTAAAATAATAATAGAGTTATTAGAAGTAATGTATAAAAAATAAAATTAGGTAAGGAATTAGGATTATAAGGAGGATTAGGATTATAATTAGGAATTCTAATAATAATAATTATGTACATTTCCATTAAAAGTAAAAATTTCTCATTTAGAGAGTCGTCAATCTTATAATACAATTTTTACAATTAACAATTTCTTAAATTTATTTTTAAATTTACAATTATTAAGCTGCTGGTAGCTCTTTGGTATTTTGTTGTAAATTTTCGGTGCCATTGATACTATGATCTTATGCAGTAATGCAGTTTTGGATGGAAATAAACAAAGCCTATCTTCACGTGTGTTCTTGGAGTTTCGTCTGACTTGCGCGGAAACAGGTGGTGATTATTTCTCACAAACAGAGCCACTTCGATTATATATAGCGACGGAAGTGTTAGTATTTTGTCCTTTGTGAATAGAGGTATACAGCTAACAGTCACGGTTATTCTAAACATGGCTCGAATATAACGTTTTTGATCCGTAGAATTTCCCCAATAAATTATTCCGAATCTCAGTATCGATTCAACTAAGCCGTAATATGCTACAATGAGCGTGTCAATATTGAGGGTTAGGGATAATCTAAATAACGTGTATGCCGAACTACTAATCCTCTTAGTTATGTATTCAATATGGGTATTCCACTTTAGTTTGTATTTTAAAACGATTTTAAAAAAGGTGGAGGTTTTTGTTCGGCGCTATGTAATGTGTTTTTTTGAGTGTTCGACGGTTACTCCGTCAATTATGGACCGAATTTGATGATTATTTTGAGAATGATCCAACGATGGTTCGATAAAAAGATTTTATTCCCGAAGGATAAGTATTTATCCCGCAAAACTTTAAAAAAAAACGTGTAATCATTAAGGAATTTGAAGTCGGTTTTTTGTTTTTTTTTTTTCAAAACAATCTGATAAAGTACTTTATACTTATAAGAGAATCTTCTTCGTTGATCGTAATATTTTAAAGTTAATACCTATTCGTTCGTACCTAAAACCTGTAGGTTCGTCTTCAAACGCGTTTAACTCATAAAAACCATTCAAAGTGACCTAAAAACCCTTATCTTACAGTGGTATTATGAATTTTGATTCCGATGCAAATCTAGTCGACTTTGTGTACTATGTAATTACATAGTCGTCAACAAGTTTGTCATATTATGACAAACTTGTTGACTGAGCAATATATTGATTTGCGTATCTTTAGGTCAACAAGTCAAATAGACGATGTTTATGTTTAGTGATTTACTTCTATAAACAGTAGAATTCCTAAACAATGTTGAGAAGTCTCTATGAGCCTTTATGTACTTAATACTAGTTTTTACCCGCGACTTCACGAGCGTTTCTATGGAAACGTGGTGACCGGAAATTATATTCCATGGGAATTGATTTACGGGATAAAAAGTAGCATTTTTTATTCCAGTAGACCTGGAATTCAAAATTTCAGCCCGAAATCTCGTAGCGAGCAGTCCATCCAACCTAACATTCGCATACACAAATATTAGTATGACTAACTTCCTACAAGCGGCTACGCACGCGTTTTTAACCCCGAAACAAAAAATAGTCTAGTAAATTATGTTATTTCAGACCTAGAACTAAGTATTATTATACTAAACTAGCAAACCCGGCGAACTCCGTTTCGCCACCAGATGGCTTCGTTTTATGTAACTATAAACCTCACGGAGCCCGAGACCTTTCCAACGAATGCAAAACCGTGGAAATCGGTTCGTGCGTTCTGGAGTTATAGCGTCAGGAAGGAAAACCCGACTTATTTTTATATAGTAGATTTCAGTCCGCTAGTCCGCTCCGTTCACAACTTTTGGCGTTGTCTTCACCCAAACATTTTACAAGCTCACAACTACAGATAATAAACGTCTACCTTTATAATTTTAGTAGGCCTACTCGTAGATTTGTCAGCACCAAAAAAAGATAATGTATGTCTTACAGCTCTTTATATTTTTTTAATAATGAACGAAACAACCGGATGGCCCACATTGAGCCTGATGGGAAGCTGCATAACCATCGCCTATAACTGAGCAATAACTATACCTTACAAGGCTATGAATGTGCTTTACGATGCACAGTCCCGTTCGCCTGATAGCTGATAGCTATCAGGCGAACGATAGCTGTTAAATCTGATAGCTGTTAAGCCTAATAAGGTAATATGCCTGATATATTTCACCAGCAATCGAACCCTTCAGATCAGGACACAGTAATGCTTACGAAGTATCAATACCTCATCTGCGGCAATGCTTCTTGGCGAAGGAAATAAATTCAGCTCTGTGACTCCTAAGATCAGACATTTGGTGCGTTTCCTTATAATAAATCGACTAGCTCATTCAGGTTATCTAGACCAACATATCAATTATCAATTCGTTTGTAAACTTTATTTTAAAACCTCATCAAAATTTGCATAAATAGAAAACATATGCTATCAAATTATAAACCGGTAAATAGAATAGTAAATAGCCGGTAGATTTGACCTACTCACAAAAACCATTCAAAGTGATCTAGAAAGCCTTATCTTACAGTGATACTTCGTATTATGATTCCGATGCAAATCTAGTCAATAGGTATGTATGTAGTATATTGGTATCTTATTATTAGTATTTAGTAAGTAGTAGTATTATTAATATTAATAAAATATGCAGCTACTAGTAGGTGCATATTAAATTAGTCGTGGTTTACGGTTTTTATTGCTGATTATAACATTTATAATAAGGTTGATATTAAAATAAATTACATTATTAAGATCTTACTTTTTTCAAAATAAATGAAGAAATGTATGCTCATTCATAATATGTAGTTAGTTATGTGGAACTAACTTTTTTTTGTTATGTAGTAAACAGTTTTTAGAGTAAAACAGTTTTTCAAAATGGTATAGGTACGTAAATTTTTATCGTTATTTTTAAAAGTATTTTACGCGAAAGTTTTGCACTTTGAAACAGTAAATGCGAAAAAGACGAATTTGGTTCATCGTAGTGCTTTTTTGAATTAGGAATGAGTGTTATATTTATTTCTAAAGCAAAAAAGGCGAATCGAAATGTCTATTATAACTTATTTAACTAGCCAAATGTACTTACATAATATCAACAACAACCTGTCACACAGTGAAGCAGCAGAAACTAAGTTTTCACCAGAAACACTACGACAGCCAGTTGCTCGTCATTCGAGTATACTGACCGGTTGCGCGTGCGCAACTCTTAATACCGCATCAGGGGTGGACTAGGACTAGTGGTGTGCTATGGTGTGCCCAGTTTTTTTGCTCGCTGTTGGACATTTAATAAAAAATTACATAATTAAATAATGCTGGACAATTCCCACCGCGTCATACCTTTGAGATCTCTGAAAACCTTGGTCTTTGCTACAGTGTAAACTCTGTAAAGATTTCTATCGCGATTGCTGTCGCTAAACTAAATTTTAACGAGAAATTTCGAGCATACCTCACAGAATTACGGGAATGTTGTGTTTACTGGTGTGAGACGTAAATTAACAAAAGACAATTACAAACTAACTCGTTTTTTTTTATTAAAAATCTCATTATATTTATTTATCAGCCAAGTTCGGAAAATGTACCCTTCTCTGGTTTGCAGGAATCTAAAGAAGCTAAAAGTCATCATTTTAAATGTTTGGCTCTCCAAACTCGACGCTGCTCTAGCTGGCGAGAAGGCCTTAATACTTAATATGTTTATTGTTGTCATTACATCGGCTTATTTGGTAGGTATATATAATATGCATGTAAGTATCACAATGTGAACCCTGTTGTGCGTAGGTACACAACAAGTGGAAGCAGACCGAGGTTGGTTTTGATAAAAATATGTAGGTACTAAGGTGAGGAGTAGGTACATACTAGTATAGTCTAAGCAAGTAAAAATTAAAAATTAAATTTTGTCATTTTTATTATGTCCGTTTGTTTATAGATAGATAGATAGATAGATAGACAATGCTTTATTCATCACCTTATAAAACAGATAGTACTCATTAAATATAATGTTTATTTTGTCGTTTAAAAATTAATTTACGTCAGAATAGCATTTGTCAATAAAGAATTGTTTTAATTTATTTATGAATATGAAATCGGATTGAATGTATGACGTAATGGATTACGTTTGGAAGATTGTTGTATATTTTTATGGACATTTTATAAGAGCTGGTACTATGCATACACAGGTTTGATGATGGTTGTATGATTTTGTTTCTGCCTGGTCTAAGTGGATATTTTCTGGGAAGTTCGTCGAGTGTTTTGTACAAGTTAGCGTATTTTCGAACCAATTTACGTGTTACATAAATTTACATGTTCATGATGATGGTAATGTTTACATTTTAAAATTCTTAAAAAAAGGCTTGCAGCTCTCCGTTTTTTTTATATTTGCTAGGATACGCACACATTTCTTCTTCTTAATTAACAGATCTTGTACATCTGTGCTATTGCCCCATAGAAGCACACTTCGTGATAAGTGACTGTGTGCATGTGCATAATAAGCATTTACCGCTGCCGGTAGCTTAGTGGTTTTGATTAGTTCTCGTAACGTCGGCCTGGAGAAGACATGCGTCGGAAGCCAAGATCAACATTGTGCCGCTGAGTCTAAGGAGCCTAGCACCATCCCTGTGTAACTTCGCGCTGTGTTTTGAATTCGCGAATCAGGTTTTTCTTGTATTTTCGGTGAATCATTTACAATGTTGTTTTGTATTTGAAAGCGTTAATTAGGTGACAAGATATGACCCGCGCTAATTTAACATTGTCGGTTATTAAAATCGGACTCTGATTGTGAATCCTCAAGAAATGTACCTACTCGTATGTTTGTAAGCTGAGCTGTAGTAGCTGTGAGCTGTGGTCGTAATTTTGAACTTTTTACCTACCCATTGAACTTAATAAAAAAATCTGATTCAGTGTGTATGAATCTAACATGGGCCATCTTGTAGTTTAAAAGCAAGGAAAATATGTACTTATAAAAAATAACAAGGTCAAATTTGTAAGTTTGTAAACAGAAATCTGCCGAAGTATAGGGCCGATTACGAAAATTGCCACCCATAGTTGGCTACATTATCCGTGAGTGATTATGTATATGCTACGTTTTATCTAGGTACCCACGTGAGCGAAGCCACGGGCAGCATTCTAGTAAACAATAAAGCATGGTTTGGCCTTTTCTACGTCTCTAAACTTTCACTGACTTAACTTTTGAGTTAGCCCGAGATTTTGATTTGCTGAGGACAATTAGGTACACTCGGTTGCACTATATAGGTATACCACATCCAAACTCGATGTAGAATGTTAGTATACAAACCACAACTCAAATAACATAAACTCACTTTCTTGGCGTCGAGTTTCAGATATAATTGTAAGCAGTATTTATTGAAGGAAGGATCACAAATCGACAAGTAATCTAAATTGCGTATAAAAAGACGCGGCAACAGAGTGAATGTTAGGTTAAGTATGGTCGGTTTGTCCACAAACATTCTACATCGAGTTTATAGCTGGTGTATAGGATTTTTTTTGTTATACATTTTAGTACCGTGTCGCTTTGAAGTTTATTAACTTGACGACCGTGATATTTTTGTTATGACTGCTTACTGTGGGTCGTGCTGTGCTGTGTGCATTGTGTAGCATTATTTACGTTATTTGTCTGAGTAGAGTTTATAGTTTTACTTGTTTACTTCAGCTAAAAAGGTTTAACTAAGAAAATCCAATAAGTAGTAGGTACTTAGTCAAATTCATCATCATCATCACCATACTAGCCTGGTAGGAATCACCCACTGCTGGGTATACGTCTCCTTACGCTTTTGCCAGCCTTTTCTGTGCTTTCCACATCCACGTATGCCTTGTCAAATTATTTTTAAGTATTTAGTTTCAAAATACTTATATGAGCTTTTGAGGTGTCCTAACAATGCATGGCCTAATCAGACTTTTTTATGTGACCTGCATTTAATTTTACATGAATGCCTTGACTTTTCTAGGCGTCCTTCACGGTCAGGAAACAAAGTCAATCTTTTGAATTCTACAAGTTTTTTTTTAGAATAATCGATGTAGTGTGTACGCGTTATTGCGTCCGACTGGACTTGCTCGCGCGATAGATCCATCAGGCAATGTAACATGGGAATGGGCAGCGGCTGAGATTTCGCAATGCAGGCGGGTCATCGGTCGACGCGCTTCCTTATTAACGTCGTTTATGCACTTCGACATCCGCCGGGCCATTGCCGGGCCTAGGGAAGTCTTGGGTACTGAGACTCGGGATATGACTTACTATGTTAAAAAATTCAAATAATAAATCTCTTATTTCCGAAAGTCCATGGAACGAAAGTTTCGAGTATGCAGCTAGAAGAACCGCGGGGGCAAGGCTTACCTTGCCTATATATAAAACCTATATATTAAACCTAATTTCGATAGGATAAGGACTAAAGACTAGAAAAGGGGAAAACTAACAGTAATAAAACTTGTTACTTATAACAAGTTTTATTACTGTTAGTTTTCCCTTGTTACTTATAACAAGTTTTATTACTGTTAGTTTTCCCCTTTTCTAGTCTTTAGTCCTTATCCTATCGAAATTAGGTTTAATATTAGGTCCTTACATATGAAATTGGCGTTTTGTATGGGAGGAACAAAAAGTCGAATATTTTTTAATATAATATATTTAATTAATCAAAGTATGAACCATTATTTTCTATGCACTTTTGCCAACTTATAGGTAGTTCATTGATCCCTTTACTAAAAAAACCAGTCGGACGGGAATCAATAAAATCTTTGAAGGCGATTTGGACTGCCCCATCGGAGTTGAATTTTTCCCTTGCAAGAAGTTATCCAAATTTCGAAAAAAATGGTAATCTGTTGGAGCAAGGTCCGGGGAGTACGGAGGATGTCTTAGACTTTCCAATTGAAGCTCTTCTAATTTAGTAGCCGTCTGTTGCGCAGTGTGTGGTCTAGCGTTGTCGTGAAGCAGCAGTGGCGTGGAGCGATTGACCAGCCTAGGTTGTTTAGCCGCTAGCTTTTCCATCATGGTTTGCAATTGCTGACAATAGACATCAGCCGTAATAGTCTGGCCAGATTTGAGAAAACTGTAATGAACAATACCGGCACTAGTCCACCAAACGCTTACAAGTAACTTTTTTGGGGTTAATTTTCGCTTGGGGCAGGATTTGGCTGGCTGGCCAGGATCCAACCATTGCGCTGAGCGCTTCCGATTATCGTAAAGAACCCATTTTTCATCACAGGTAATGATTCGGTTTAAAATACCTTCATTATTGTGCCGGTTTAGTAATGTAACGCAGCAGTCGACGCGCGTTTGCCGGTTTGCTTCAGTCAATTCGTGAGGTACCCACCTTTCAAGCTTTTTAATCTTCCCAATTTGCTTCAAGTGAATTAAAACAGTTTTATCACTAACATCGCAGCCTGCAGCTAACTCGGACGTGGTTTGCGATGGATCCGCTTCCACAATAGCCTTCAACTCTTCATTATCAACTTGAGTCTCAGGCCGTCCACGGGGCTTGTTCTGCAGGTCAAAATTTCCAGAACGAAAACGTTGGATCCAAAAACGAACTGTGTTTTCTTTTGCAACACGACCGCCATACACATCATTCACCCTTCGAGTTGTTTCCGCAGCACTAGTGCCACGGCGGAACTCGTACTCGTAAATAATGCGATATTTTAAGTTTTCCATTTTGTAAAATGAGTGACGCAAACAGAAAAAAACAGAAGAAAAAAAACAAATGAATGACGATCATCGAAGCACAAATACATGAGTCTATAGCTGTACAAATTTGAATTTGGAATTCCTTACCAAAGAGGAGAAATTTGTGATTAAAGTGGCCAGTACGAAAAACGCCAATTTCATATGTAAGGACCTAATATATAGGTTTTATATATAGGCCCATCCAGCGATTCCACGGTATTTCTAGAGAGGGACTATTGAGCACAACCTTTTTTTCGAATTCCCAGGAGTTGGTACCTGTGGAAAACATTGGCCTTTGGGGAGACGTATATCCTGTAGTGGACTTCTCTCGGCTGAGATGTAATGTAAAATATAGGCTGTGACAATAATGCTGTAGGTACTCACTTGGCCCGCTCGTCGTCTGACACCTCATGCTGCTCCGGGTCGCCGTCACTGAAGCCTGAAGCAGAACTCTGGTGGTGCTCCGGAATCTGCAGACAAACGGTAACATTACTACTTGAAGTTTACTTTAATACTCTAAAGCGTACTAAGCCTCAAGACACATTAAAAAGGAATCGAAGGGGTTTTTTTTAAGAGTTTGATAGCATATTGAACTTTATTTCCAAAACCTTTCTTTCTAGACTAAAAACTCATATATTCGATGGAATGCGCGTGACTTTTTTGATACTGATTTAGAGCGTTACTTGAGTACCAACTACTTATAATACTTAATTGCTCAGGGAAAACTGCACAGTACATAATAATAACTTTTTTTATGGGAGGTCAATACACGCGGTCTCTGGAATCCTAGGAGTAATTTAAATGAGTAAAGCGTTAGTTTTCGATGAGTGACGATGTGGGTTTTTGCCCTGCTTTGGGTCAGCGGTGAGTAACTAAATAGCTTTGGCGAAGAGCGCAAATTGAAGCGAAGCGTTAAGCCCTTAAAAATGGTAAGTAAGATGTGGCTTTGTGAAAGCTGTTATGTGAAACCTGCGCCTGACCTCTCTCCGGTCGGTTATTCCGTCCCATCGGATTATGAGAGTGGGGGAGTCTAGAGTGTACCTGTGTTTGCGCACACACTTTTGCATTTCAATAATTATGTCCTGCCCTGGCTAGTCTCCGTTGAGACTGGCCGCCGCGCCGTGTCAGGACGAGAGACCCGCCCGTTCCATTTGATATCGAAAATATAAAATAATTATTTTTAGCCGCATAAATAATTTATTTTATTCGTGAAATGTACAATTTGTGTAAAATACTTTAGACAAACATTTGAGAAAAAGAAAAATACTTAAAACTCAAAAGAGTTTAGAAGAAACATCTAAATTTCGAATAAAAAATACTTTGGTTATTTTTTTATATAGTAATAACATAGATTCAATAATTTTAAATGCACAACTTATAATTTAATGTCTACTTTGCAGCATATTTACAATATTTTATTTTTTATAAATTTTTACCCTCCTAATCAATCAGAAATATCATTTCGAAAAAGTCCCATTACCCCATAGCATCACCTTAATGTGAGATCTAATCTAGAAACGTTGCTGTACCTACCTATCGTGACAGATTCGCGATTAGATCTTCGCAGGTTTCGTGCAGGGTTCACCCTAACCAAAGTCAAAGGAACACCAACAAGACTGAGTCCAGTAAGTCCAGTATACCATACCTACCTCTGGAATAACACCCGCCATGACACTCAAATCTACACTTTAAATTCACTATATTACAATTCACGTTTTAGGTTCTCCGCTTTGTCTGAATCTTAAGAGACTGACACAAAATTTTATCACTGTAGGTGTACACAAGAAACTCAAACAAAAGAATGATAGGATTGTTGCCTAAAATAAATGTGCCTAATGTTTGTTATTTACCCTAATATACCTAACTACTTGCGTGGTAATGTAATTCATTAAATAGTTTTATGCGCTAGAAATATGTAGTTCAAGTAAAGGAGACAAATAGGAAACAAGAACTTTCTGTGTGAAACGTTGAATATTCATCATATTTCTTCTGCCTTTCAAAAGGTGGGGTCAGCATAATAGGTTTACTTCTTTCATTCACATTGAAACCCACAATGTTACTATATCAGCCATTATAGTATTACATATTTCAGTCTTCATCTCAAGTCATCTTCTGGTATTTCAGGCACCAGTCTTCACAACACAGGTTTTTTCATAACAAAATTTCTTATCGGTTGTGTATCCATAAACTACCATTAGTCCTTGTGAAGATAAATAAAGATTTCTTTTTACCTCGCTCTTTCCGTCCATCTATTTTATATTTTGACCATCTTTTCTGCGTCCAGTATTATCCAAACTGAACTCTATATGGCAATAGTTTATTAGGCCAATCATTTTCACCAACTCGTTATTATTCTGTGTTTTAGTGTGAGAGTGTGATTCGATGATTCTATTCAATATTTTTTGGTAAAGCATAATTATTTACTTGTAATAACACAAAATGACCTACTGCAATTTCTTTTTATCTTGTTTGCTTACTTAGACGAGGTTCAATATACGCACGAAGAGGTTCACCGTATCAAAACAAGCCTAGTAAGCATTTTAGTATAATCAAATCATAAAATAGCAAAATGTTTTGTACTTTCAAAGTATCCCTTCAACCTGTTTTAAAACCCCCCATAAAAGAGGGGTGTTATAAATTTGACGTGTGTCTGTCTGTAGCATCGTAAACAGACAGACTCCCAAACGGACGAGCATTTTATTTTAAGGAGACCCTTTTGAGACTAAAGTTCTCTGAGCTATGTTTAAAGCAAACTGGTACAGCCGTCAAATGTATGAGATAGTTCAAAGTAAAATTTATGTCGGGGGTTTTCGATGTTTATCAACATTATCTTGTTTTCTCTTTCTCTTACCTTAGTCAAGGGAATGCACTCAAAATCCACCTTCCTCTTGAGCATAGTGCACCTGCAGTGTCCCGCATGACAATGAATTAAATTAACCAATTAATTAGTTAATAAGTTAATTAACGGCCGAGGGCGTCGCGGCGTCTAGCGTGCGTCTGATTTAGGAATGACAGGTTTCCTATAATTAGTTAAGTGCTAGCTTGTGGACTTGAGTTTGTGTCGTATAAAAGTAAAAAAAAATTCCAATAATGCAGTTACTGAGTAAACAACCTCATTTTAAAAATTTAGAAAGACCTCGACGATGATTTTGAAACATGAAAAAATTTGAACTGCTGCACCGATTTTCATCAAAATAGCGTAATAATAAGAGCACTCAATGCTCTATGGCGTCACCTTTCAAACAATAAATCGAAATAGGTTCATCCATTTAGTTGTTACGATGCCACAGACAGACACAGATACACACGTCAAAATAATAATACACAGCGCTCTTTTTTGTCAAGGATTAATAAAAAATACGGTGAAGTTCTCGTGATGGTAATTATTATGATTATGAACACAATTTTCTAGATGGCAAAAAATTAAAAGTGGTAGAATAGCCCCGAGAAACAAAAGCGCTACAAGAGAAGCAAACTTGATCGCTATCCTTTTAGTGCAACCGTTCCCTCTCCCGATTGTCTGAGACATTACATTAATTTATAAGACGGCTCTACAGTGTAATCGTAAGTGGTCTAAAGACTCATGACTCTGTGCGCAAACGCGTACTTACAGAATCGAAGTTTGATAAAGTACGGACAGATGGCGTTAATTTGATCTTCAAGATCTGGATCCGTTAAAGCGAATGTAGTAGCGAAACCAGGGAAAACTGAGTTTAGTGGCCTGGCCACCAATAATTAAGTCGCATCTCTGGCTTAACTTCACATAATAATACTATAACAGAGGCATCAAAAATTGCTTATAAAGGGTATCACAAACTTGAGACAAGGATCTTTGATAGTTTCTTTGTTCAAAGTAATTATAAAAAAAATTGGTGGTATCGCTGGTTTCACTACTACCACCGCCTTAATTGGTTTAGATTAGAATTACGATAATGGGTAGTCGCATGTAATTGTGTCGTTTACTATTTGATTTACCGTGTGAAACCGAAGAGCTTGGGTTATTTAAGAATTTTGGTAGGTAGGTACTTTGAGACCACATGATTTTAGATACTATGTGTATCCTCTACATCCAGGAATTATGGTTTGTCTATAGATATTTTGGAGCCATTTGCGTACATAGATCATGTCATGAGTGTAACAAGCATTTTTCGTTGCCCTCTTGGAATTGAATAAATCGCAAAGCAGGACTGTTGTTTGTTACTTTCCTTCTTCTGGTCTCCAGAACTCTTGCTAAAGTCAATGCCGAGCAGTTTAAGAGTCCTTGAGCTAGAACTGACCTTAGAGTCCAAATAATTGTTGATACTGGCCGAGCTATCAGTGCTGCTCCGACACTGGATGCTGTCATCGCTGTTGCACAGCCCATCGCGCTGGTTTCCAGAACTCTTGCTAACGTCCGAGTCTGATTCGATCCACAACGGCGAACGGTACTCGAACTTGTGAGCAAACATGTTCACTCTCTTGTCATTATTCATGATTAGAATTTGATAACGTTTTTATAAAGTATACGACCGAATGGTTTGTTTTACACAGAGAATATAACTGTGGAACTTTATATTGGATAAATTCGTGAGAGACCCAGAGATTTCTTAAGTACTAAATCTGGCCTGGATCTAAGATCACGGGCAACTAAGTGATTGAATGTAGGCAAATAGGCCACGACAGTGGAACGGTGTGGTAACCAAACGATGACATCTTAGTGGATTTTCTCACATCCAAATACAAAAAATACTCTCAGTATTTCAGTTGATGACTCGTCTAGTCCTATATCACGTGGTGGATAAATAAATTAATCTACAGACTATCAGATTAAGGTGTTGACTCAGTAAACTGACCTAGAGTTTTATCCAACTGTGCACAAAGGAGGATTAAGGAATCACATGACTCGAAAGTACCTGCTGTTATGATTAGAGTTTATCTTGTTCTATGTTACCTATACCTAGCTACATTTATACTAAATAGTAAAGAGCACCTAATACTCTACTATCATAAAAATGCAAAAGACTACAATACTAAAAAGCAATTGTGGTTTAGGCCTTTTCATACGCTGATAATAATCAGACTCGTAAAACTTTTTATGAGCGCAATATATTGTGTTGAATCTAATGTGATATTCCATGCCAGCCCTACGTAAACAACCAGAAGAAAGAAATCGCTCAAGAATGCACGATAATTCACAGAAGTATTCGAAAAAAGACTAAAGAAAATTCTCCAGCACAAAGCAACAGATAGTGCCCCTACAGGATGTCCCAGCAATTTAGTCAAGTCGCACTCAGTCTGGGTCTTTCAGTGTCATTCGTTGCGAAACCGCACACCGCCATCACCGAGCCACCAGATTTATTGGGACAGGACCTTTGTTACTATGTCAGATAGAAGGCTCGCGGGATGACTTATGTTATGTATTTTCAATGACAGTAAGAAGGGAGATGAAGATGAACCGATGATCTTGATTTGATTTTAATAATTCAAGTGCAGAGGAAAAAACATAATGGAAATATTTTGTTTTGAATTTTCTTGTAAATATACATTTACAATAGTTTATAAACCTTTGGTAAATAGTAAGTATTAATTTGTATTGTTGATCCGGGTGCTTGGATAGAAACACACAAATTCGGTAAGATTAATATATTTAAGAAATTAACCAATCCTCAAGTTTTTTTGATTGTGCAACACCACTTTTTTTGATTTATATGGCGTTTAATTTTGTGTTTAATAAATAATCTAGTCAATATGGAGTCTTAAATATTGTACTTACATTCCGGTCGTTATTTCTGTCACCATATTGCAATCCATAAGGCACTGACATTGAGCATCTTGAAATTTTCCTATAAACAACATCCCCAAAATTTACTTCCTTTTTGTCCTCTTTCACTTCCTCTGTCGAACCAACAGTCACTTCGGGTGTCTCGGGTCTATCTTCGTAATTTGGTGTACCAATACGAAAGTTTGCTCTGTTTTTATCATCTTGGAAATTAGTTTTGGGGTAGTAATCATGGTGGGTTTTCGGAACTACTTTTGGTGATGCACGAAGTATGTTTTCGTAGTACGGCAGCGTACTTTCTTTGTTTGCTTTCTTTGGATCATTTTGAGCAATTTTGACAGAATTTATGATTAGCACAGGTGGTTCTTTCTTAATACTAGTCTGAGGTATTTCTCCATAACTTGGCAGTGGTCTTCCAATTTGAATATTGACTCCATCGGGAGCTGGAGTCCTCGGAGAATCAGCTGAATATGCCTTGTTATCTGGGGGTAGATCATAGTTCGGGAGGGGTCTACCGATTGGAACGTTAGCTTCAGATATAACCTTGGTAAAACTAACTCTGTTTGGACTAATGTCTTTTTGTGAATTATTTACAACTGGTTCATAGTCGTAGTTCGGTAGAGGTCTACCTTGTGTTTCATTGTTCGATAACTCGCCACCAGATATCGGATTTTCATTCGCAGAACTGCCAGGTTTATTAGATTCATCATGAAAATTAGGCTTCCCATGTTCAGTGTTCCCTGAAGGCGATAGAGATGCTGTGAGCCGCTTCACTTCAGGAGGCATCTCTACATAGTCTTCCGGGTAAGAAGGGATCTCCACGCGGAGATTTGGCTTCTTCCTTAATCTCATTCTGATTTATTTTCATGAGCACATTAAACAATTGTTATCTTTTGCTAATTCCGCGTCAAGTGATTTTACCACTTATCTTGATTTATTAGTCACTATTATAAGAAACATCAGTAAAGTTTTATGTGTATGGGCGTTTTCGTTGTAAGTATCCGACTAAAACAGCGAAAAACTATCGTCATTATCTGCAGTTTTTCTTTCCTAAATTTTATCAAATTCGCACATATCTCTTACGTACCTCGATAAGGGAACGTAAGAGATAGCGATTGTCGAATTTCTTGTGTATATCATCATACGAATACTAGTATTAATTGTTATTCAAATCACATGTTCAGTAGTAGCTCTTTGCTTTGACAAGTTTTAAAATAATAATCAGATAAAATCAAACTAAGCGCTAGCTAGCCACAAAATATATGCAATACTTTTTATATTCATTGTATTTGATAGAGGAACTGGATTACTTACACACTAATCATTTAATCCTAGTTCACGTAACGTAAAACAACAAAGTTTTGAGGTAGATCAGATAACAACAATCGCTTAGTAATGTTTAATAGAACGCGCGCGACTCAAATCGCACTCACCCTGAAGATGTCCCTCGTTAAGGAATGAAACATCGGTGTTCCTTCGACACAAACAAGGTTCGTAGTTAACCCGCTCACACTCATAATGAATTCGTCAAACTACAACAATTTTATAGTAAAACCGTTTAGCACTTGCATTATACGTCTGCCTAGTTATACAGAGAAAGTGTAACTTTAAAATAAACTAATTAGTCTTGTGTAAGAATATTATATTATAGCGGCAGTTATAAGCAGTTCATTCATCTTTGTTTTATCTCATGTTGTTCAGGCTATAAATGTTTATTGTTTGAGGAAATCTGTGATGCAGTAGGCAAAGGCAGCTGGTTCGAGAAACCACCCAGATCCAATACAAATTTTTGCACATCATTAACATTTGACCCGCACGGGGAATCAGCCCAAAACCTTAGGCAAAACTAGTCACAGGCGGACCTTTGCATACTGCACCGCAGGTAGAGGCGGTATATTATTTCCAACAATGAAAGGGGACAGGCTGTGAATTTTGACAACATAAAAACCGTAGCTGGCGAACAGTGGTGCCGTGTAACTGGAGACAGGAAAAATATATTGGGGCAGGGATTTATCCACTCCCTACTGGAATACATTCTGGTTATGACGATGATGGATTGATAAACGAAGAGTTAGGTCACTCACCCCATCTTGCGGATTGTTCATATATTGCTTCAGAACCTCTGACTCCAGATTATACAGCGTCGGCATTGATATAGAGTTCCGTCTCAGTCCCACCTTCCTATCCTCTCGCTCGCTCTGGATCAACGCCTCGGATTCACAGGCGCCTGATATTTTGGACTCGAAGGGATTTGAGACTGAGGTGCTAGGAGAGTCTGTTATGGTGATTTCTGTTGATTCTGTGGGTGGAAATACGATGATAATATGATGGCAAATTTGAAATCTTAAGCTGCCTAGTGTTTTAACGGTAAAGTTAATTTAACTTTGCTAAGATTTCTTACCAATGATAGGACTCGTAGGTTTCGATTTACTAAAATCCGGCTCCAGGGTAATATACAACGTTCCTTCAGGAGTATTAACAACGATAGTATCATTGTCTGGAGATTTGTGGACCTCTCCAAGATCTGCTGCGTGTATCTTATCACCACGCCTCTGTTTCACTGGTGGAGCTTTATGATTAGAATTATCGTGAATGGTTGCATTGGTTGGTTCTTGGTTGACGCCGTGTACAATTGCATTTGGTTCTTGAGTGACTTCGTCGAAGAATGGGATCGTATCGTCGGTTCTGATTCCGGAAGACGTGAGGCCTTTGAGCGGTTGCCGGTCCATCGTGTTTGGCTTAGTTCATAGTCGTTGTCTGAAACAGACTGACGTTTACCTACTTGCAATGCAAGATCCTACCTACTCTAAAGGGCACATTATAGGGGTATGCGAGCACAACAAAGAACTACTTCTTATGACAAAGTATTATTATCTACTCCCCGGACATACAGGTGGACAGCGTCAAAGCAGGAAATGATTTTCTTAAAGGTATCAATAGATTTTTTTAAAGATATCGCTGCTTGCCAAAAACACAACCATAGTCTAAAGGAGCAAGAACGTTTTATTTGTTTCGTTCCGTACCCATCACTTGCTCACACACACACAACATAGCCTTAACTTCAACTTGAAGCCTAGCAACTAAACTATTTATGTTATTGTATCTTAGTAGAACAAATAGCCACGGTATTAGATTAATATGTGACAGTATGAATGGTATAAACTCTAGCACGTTACTGTTCTTTGTCCGAAGTGTTTTGCATAATGCCCTGACCTGAGCCCAATAAGCACGTGCCTTATATGAACGTGTGAAAAGTACCCGTCAGTCAGTTTGTCGCATTGTCTTTACTATGAGTAACCAAATCTCAGTTGGCCTATCAAGTACCTGCTGTGCTGACAGACCAGACTTAGGGCTCTAGTACACAAACGTTTTTTTCGCCATAAAAATCTACGGTAAATTCGTCGTTTGTAGGCACGGTCGTCAGTGTAGTATGGATCACCATGGAAGCTTGATGACAGCGCCATGCCTACACACAGCGAATAAACCGTAGATTTTTACGGCGAAAAAAACCTGTGGGTCAACAAACTTCCATAGTGATCCATACAACACTGGCGACCTGTGCACGGCGAATTAACTGTAGATTTTTAAGGCACAAAAAACGAGTGTGTACAAATGCCCTTAGACGGCACACAACTTATTATACTGATTAATTGATTATAAATACAGTCTTTAAGTACAAACAATGAAAAATTCAAATCGAACTAATATAAAATTTGATAAAAAATTTTAACGTCGGAATAAAAAAGTCAGACTAAAATTATAGAATTTGAATTATTATTTATCAGATAATCTAAAAATTCATCCCTCCCAGTATAGAGCAGACGAACTGACATTAGAGACAGGAGGTTTAAGAGGATGACCCCCTTATATGACCCTTATATTCCTGATTCGGCTTTTGCGTCGAAGACAAGGTACAAAAATCATCATGATCATCATCAGCCTATATTAGACCACTGCTGGAGAAGGCCTGTCATAATAACACAAAAAAATACTGGAAAATTATACCCTTAATTATTTATAGGCAATAAAAATATTGTCTATATATGACACTCGGGCGCAAACTCTGTCAGGGTGCGTAAAAATGGCCAAGACCATTGATAGATTCAATTCTGCGCATCAGAGATCCTGCGCCCTGGGTGTTAGGTAGGTACCGCTGGCCACCCCCTAATTACGGGCCGAATTTTGCAAGATTTTTTCACAATTTTATAATTTTTTCTATGAGTGGTAGACAGGCATATGCCAACATCGGGTCGACAAGAGCTGGTGATGATGATGATGAAGCGGTAGTAGGCGGTTAGTGGGAGGAGGTTCCAGGCCAGGTGTCATGTTAATTCACCCGGGTTGTACCTTCACATAAAACCAAACTAACAACACGATAAATAACAGAATCAAGCGTTACTTTCATTTAATTTCTTTTAATTCCACCGTAGGTATTATACATATATTACACTTGATGTCGTTGTTAACTGAATTAAGTAGGACAATTACATCTTAAACACAAGTTATTATTACAAATGGAAAAATGAAGCACCATAATAAGGGATTGTACTTTGCGGAAACCAATTGCAAAATATTGGGATAAAAATACTTATTTACTACCCGATTGCATCGCATGCCAATTTGTCGTTTGTTTTGTTTGGGCGGTGCACGCGAATTGCATTGTGTTGGATCTTATAAGAGAAGGTTCTACGCGGCATTGTTATTTAATATTTTAATCCTAATATTTAATACCACGATAGTCAATTAGTAATACTTCTTCAGCGTACCTGAGCATTCACTTTCACAAAGTTAAGAAGATATGGTGGATGAGAGGTAAAAATCCCAAAAATCTTTCTTTCTCAATAGCATGCCTGTTACATCTGTCCTCTTAGCCCTTCTGGCTCTAAAGCTAAGCACATACTGATCTGACCAAGGCTCCACGATAAACTGCTGTTTACTATTAGATTATCATGTTTGACTTTTCACACCGCAGAGGATTTTTTCGTTTACATTGGACACGTCATCGAATAAGCAAACGAAAAAAACGGGTAAGCGTGAGTTAGTTTAATATGTTCTCTCAAGAGTTAATAAGTCATAAATATATCCTCGTGGCTGTCATTATACATTGTTGTAATTCAGAGGCAATCAAATTTGCAACATGCCGAGTCGTGCCAGCTTAGAATTTGCAACACCCCAACTCTTCACGCGGGTGCCGTAAGCGAGTAAGGGATATCCACCGGGGGGCGGGCAGCAGCCGCGCAGATCCACCACCGAACTGCGATCCTTAACCCGCATGCCCAGCGTGGGGGTTATGGGTATTACCCAGAAGTCAGAAGTCAATAACCGCCTACCTTCCTGCTAAATTTCACTAACCTCCGCCCGCTCCGTTGTTTGGGCGTAAACAGCTACCTAACAGACAGACAGATTTATTTTCGCAAGAGAAAAACGTTTTAAGAATTAATTAGCAAAAGAAGGTCTACAGTAGGTTAGGTACCTACCTATTGCAAATTCAGGAAGAGAACACAGGTGCCAAATTCATTACGTGTGTAAAACGTTAATTAAATTAACAATGGAAATACAAACGAGTATTTACAAGAAGTGTAGGAATTTAAGAGGCGAACCTCACGGGTTAGGATGTCAAACTAGGCCTAGATCTCAGTACACACGGGATCCCGATGGTAAAATACTCGAATTAATACATAAATAGCAACATTTTTGTTTGATTCCTTGAATGATAAAAAACGATTGAAAAAAAAAATATGTTCAAAAAGTTTATGAAATTGCACTGTTCCGCACATAATTTGGTCGAGATCTTAGGAACCCTGCGGTCTATTGAAATAACTTATATACTATATAAACAATATAAATAACTTATGATTCATAGGTTATTACTAATTATTTGGTTCCTAGAACCAGTATTTTCTTAAGTGGTTGGTTTTCTTGTAAATAATCAATAACGTGATTTTTGCGCTTACATTGCGCCGTTCCAAAAGCGTATGCTCTGTCCCGCTCCTATAAACGCTAACTCCTATGCCTATCCTTTTCACAAAATGGCACGCATTGCGCCCTCTTAAGGCTCTTTCTCATCAGCACATATACGTCCCCTACTGAAAATGCCTCCCCAACAAGGAGGGTTTTGCCATAATCACCACCACGCTCGGCAGGCGGATTGGTGATCGCAGTGGAGGTGTTAATACAAAGAAGGAAGCTGCTTCCTCTGATGGTTCCCTTAAGGCTCGTATGAACTCTAAAATCCCACCTCATTTTTTGCCACTCCATGTCAAAGTTGAATCTAACATTGGTACTTGGTTTGGAAGGTTGTTAACCGGTTGTTGACGCTTAATGTACTAACGTATTACGCTTAATTTAATGTAATGGTATTACATTAAATCAGACTGTACATTTGTACGTCAATATGATATGATAGTATATCATAGGGAAAACGAAACGGCTAAGCTCATGTGGGAAATACCAGAGCAACCACTTCCTTGAGGGTTTCAGAAAGTCTCGAGGTCACAGCTCGAGTGTCGAGTGCGATTACGGTAAAATATCCCATTCAATGGATCGCCATCCGTGGAGACTGGGTATAAACGATTTCGGCACATATGGTACAAACACAAATAAGTACAATTTATCGTTTATGCTCAGTCTCCCCGGATGGCCTATTCAATGGGAATGGGAGATTTTAGCGTAATCGCATAGCAGATTCCCAAGTCCCGCATTGTTAGCAGCTAAGGCTGTATGCCTATTATGCCCTCAAATCCATCCTTGATACCCCGATCGTCGAAAGTTTTATTTGCTTGTCCTATAACTACTCTAAAGAAAATAAAAACCTAGACAGATGGCCATCTGTCAGCCTGGCCCTACAGACCGTTCACCGCTGCACCGTAAGATGTCCTGTCTTGACAATTGGCAGAGTTGCCTACGGTGTAGTGCCAACATCACGGCAGGGGACATCTTAAGGTGAACGGTCTGTAGGTACAGATTTCATTCAATTAATAATTCAATGTTACACAAAAGCTATCAAAGTATTCAATAATTTACCAGTAGAAATAAACAACTTGATGGAAACATGTTTAAAATTAAGTTATGGAAGTGGCTTGGTAATAACGTTCACTACAATTTGAAGGATTTTTTTGACATTAGATAATTATCTGCCTAGATTAAGATTGTATGTCCGAATAGGATAAAATTGTTGAAAATTGTTGCTTACACGTAAGATACCCACATAACCTTGTCTCTCTCTCTCTCTCTCCCAATAAGGTTTGCTAGAAGAAAACTCTTTTTAGGGTTAAGCTCGCCTTTGCCATTCCTTCTCTAGTTCTATGTTTTTTGATATATGTTTTATTTAGTGCAATAAAGAATTAAGAATTGATGATACTTACTATAATTTAAGACCTTCATGTAACTATGATTAACACAATTTTACAATAAAATTATTCTTATTCTGATTCATAATACTATCCTTGTGCAATTCTTTTTACACTATGAAAATTATTAAGGAGGTGCGATCTTTGTCTTGTAGATTTGTGGAAACTTTTAATGACTATTATAGATGCGTAAAAAACTCTGCCTTTCTGTCTGTTATTTTATTAATACTTAACAACTGAACGTATCTTAATAAAATATGGTAAGGAGATAGGTTGGTCAATTCATAAGCCACAGACGTGTATTCTACAAGTTGAGCAGTAAGAATATCCCCTCAAGGTCTAGGAGTTTCTTATCAAACAATAGCAAAGATAAATATCTAAGTAGGTACCTAGTTACTTTGGTATCTGTAATCCAAGATGATCGCCCGTGATAAGAGAGATAGTGAAATATGTATTCATCTGTGTTATAGATTACTAATCTACACTAGTGTTTTAAAAAAACTAAAAACTTTCTTTGAATCCTTAATTTTACAGTTTTAATGTTTTTCGTGACAAATAATGTTTATTCCCACGGGAATAAACATTTTTTGAGACCACCTCGGGGCCATTCTGTAATCATAAGCGAAATAATTTTCAAAATAGGTCCGTTATTGACGGAGAAATCAACAACATACATACATACAGCTGAACATAGGACCCGAAGTCAGTCGGTTAAAAACAAGAATAAGACACGAGTGCCAGCCAGCTCAAACACCGTAATACAGTTATCGATCTCAAAACTTTTTAATTATCGCGATTTGTAAAAATAAATAATGATTATTTATAGCTTTTTTTTATAATAACAATATAGGTACGCGATAAATAATCATTAATTATGATAACGATCTTGTCGAGAAAGAAGTATAGTCATCTATATGCTTGCCCAGAGAAAACCAGTGTTCATGCTATGGGGAAATAAATTTTCAGTTATACTTCCAGTACCTTCATTAACAATATTTATTATTTATTTACCTTAGTGTATGAACTGCGGTAGGATCACATAGTATATAAACATCACGATCAGCACTACTCCTACCAAAGCATATAAAAACAAATCCAAGTTGAAGAGAAACGACTGGACCTCATCCTTCTTCCACCAAACATGATCCACCATTTTGAACGAGATTTAGAGCTTAATCTGTCAATTTTGTATCCACAGACGGCTAATTAGACGTAAGAGAGTATTGAGACTGAGAAAATATTCGATAACGATGTTTAAAATACAAAATTATGTCTTTTCCTCAAGCGAAACTTGTTTATCTTTGTTATTTTTGTTACCTGACCTATGTAAATTCTACATTTACGTAGATTGAGGTATGTTAAAAATTTACTATGCATACCAAAATTAAATAAATAAATAGTGCTGGACACACAGCATCATCTAGCTCCAAGCTAAGCAAAGCTTGTGTTATTTATGGGTACTAGGTAACTGATATACTTAATACATTATACGACATACATAGTTTTTTTTATTATAAATAGATTTCCTGAACAAATATCTGCAGATCGTACAAACATTTGTCCCGACGACGTGGGAATTGAGCCCGCAACTTCCTGCATCGCAGGCGGTCCTTCGCCCAATTAATCGAATGTCCTTGTTTCCTTGGTGTACTACTTTTTATATCTCATATCGTAGGAGTACAAAGCTTGGAACTAGCGTCTAACCTGCATCTTTAAGTTAGAAAAAAAAAACCCACGAAATACGAATTTAGACTTCAAAAGCTGTTACTTTTTTATAGGATCTATTGTCAATGTACTCGGATAAAATATTTGTATAATTTGCAAGATAGAACTTATATACTTATATAACGGATTTAGTTATTTAGTTATTAACTGGGATTCACGTTCACTTTGAAACTAAATGGCCGTGTGGTGCCGGCTTAGAATTGCACCACCCCAACTCTTTCCGCGGGTGTCGTAAGAGGCGACTAAGGGATATCCACCTAGGCCGGGCAGCAGCGCCTACTGCAACAATTCTGCCACCTACTGCGATCCCCAACCCAGCTTGGGGATTATGGGCATTACCACCCAAAAGATAAAAGCCAATAAGGCGCTTATCAAGGGGAGGTCTGCGTCTAGCAGTGGACCAATATAGGCGGTTGAAGTTGAGGTTCAAACTACTAAATCACTTATGGTTTACTATACTGGAGCTCATCCCAAATCTACACAGACTCATCAATAACATCCACTATTAGTATAAACAACCAAAAACAAAAATTATACACGGCCACACCAAATCAACACAATTTTCACTACAATACTTATGATTTTGAAAAACTACACAAAAGTCAAAAGACTTTTGCTCTTCACAGCTCGTCAAGAGCCGATCTATGTTTGAAACTGTATCAAAAGATGAGGTACACCATGAACGACGCAATACAGTTTATCGCACACAAAAACCTAAATGTAAATTCGGAACAAGCAGAACAAGTTAATTAATTAATGATAAAAACAAACACGAAACAATTCGTTGGTAAATTTACAGCGTGACTGAAGGGTACAGTAATGGTGAACGCGCACCTGGCCGCGCCGCGCCGCACTCGCCGCACTCATCGAATTTCCTCAAGGCCTCGCGCACTTGTCCGTGCCGTACGCGCCGCACGCATCAAACGCGCCGAATCGCATTAATCATTTTATCAGTATTTCTGTTTAAAACTGACGTGTACTATTAGAACTCGAGAGTCGAGAATGATGAAATACTCGTAGGTGCGGATGACGTCCGAGCCGTCCGCGCCGCTCTAGCCGCACGCATCATACGCGCCGAATTTTATTGATGGAATCCGTATATCTACAGGATTTTACTAAAATGCGGATCGTTCGGCGCAGATAGATGCACGATGTTGCATACAATTTCATACAGATTTATAAAATTCAAACGCTGCAAGTGCGGCGCGGAGCTCCATTCCACTCTGATCCACTTTGCAGATATCCACTAATGGACCAGTTACCACTTTTTGGTCCACTCTGATCCATAGGCCGGGTGGACCAGTTTCCTCAGCTTGAATCTATTCCACTCTGATCACATAGCCCGGGTGGATCAGTTTCCACTGTTTGAATCTATTCCACTCTGATCCATAGGTCGAGTGGATTCCACTGCTGTTTCCACTACTTAAATCTATTCCACCCTGATCCATAGCCCGGGTAGATACTCAATACTCAATCATTTATTGCGGTCACTTCCACTGCTTGAATCTATTCCACTCTGATCCATAGATCGCGTGGATTAGTTTCCATTGCATAAATCTGTTCCACTCTGAGCCATAGCCCCGGTGGATCAGTTTCCACTGTTTGAATCTATTCCACTCTGATACATAGGTCGAGTGGATTCCACTGCTGTTTCCACTACTTAAATCTATTCCACCCTGATCCATAGCCCGGGTAGATACTCAATACTCAATCATTTATTGCGGTCACTTCCACTGCTTGAATCTATTCCACTCTGATCCATAGGTCGCGTGGATTAGTTTCCATTGCATAAATCTGTTCCACTCTGAGCCATAGCCCCGGTGGATCAGTTTCCACTGTTAGAATCTATTCCACTCTGCACAAGTGCGCGTTCACCATTTTACAAAAGCGAACTCATTAACGTCATTACTTAACATTAGCATCGGCGGTGTTAATAGCCGCCGCCGCCGCCGGAGTGGTAATCTACAGGCTTAGGCGTGAGATGACGAGCGGTTTTTTTATTAAAGTTTTTACCAAGATTGTTTATTCAAGTCAGGAAATAGATTTAAAAAACCTGTTAATAGCTATACACTAGCCAAACTCGATGTAGAATGTTTGTAAACAATCCACCCATACTCCCATAACCTAAAATTCACTTTGTTGCCGCGTCTTTTTATACGCAATTTACATCACTTGTCGATTTGAGATCCTTCCTTCAATGAATATTGCTTAAAATTATATCTGAAACTCCTCGCCAAGCAAGTGAGTTTTAGTTTTTTGTGTCGTGGTTTTCATAAAATTCACAAACATTCCACATCGAGCTTAGCTAGTGTAAAACATCCAAGAGTGCTCGGAACAGTGTATCCAGGGACTTCTTGCGTAGATGAAATCGCACGTAGAAGTTTCAGTAGTATTCGAAGTTTTGTAAACAAACCGCCTATACTTAACCTAAAATTCTGTCTTTTTATACGGAATCTACATAGCTTGTCGGTTTGAGATACTTCACTTAATAAATATTGCTTACAATCTAAAACTCGACGCAAGTGAGTTTTAGTTATTGTGTCATGGTTTGTTTACAAACATTCTACATCGAATTTAGCTAGTGTATAGCTAGGGCATGATATCGATCAGATCTTGGAAGAAATTTTGTTTAAGTATGTAAACTTAATAGACTTTCCGCTCGATTTCGATGACAAACAGACTTTTTATCATTTGATGGAGATAGGAACTCGAATTCTGATCGAACTGGGAACCGTTCCAAAACTCAGAGTGCGACTCTGCGACTACCTAAACCTTCACCATTGTCACAGTGAAGCGATTGAATCAGCAGAATTGGGTTCCTGTTTCTTAGCAGATCTTTAGAAATATCTATATAACAAGATTTTAGAACATTGTACACGACGTTACCAGTGCAAAATTTGAATTCTAAAGCATACACACATGGGCATCACAGACCCTGAGAGAACGCATGCACAATTGCATTCAGTCACAAGGCACATTGTTCATAGCCTGGTTTGAATATGCATGAGTTATACTGGGTACCTACCTCTACAGATCTGATCCTATCGCTGCACTATCTACATACCTAGGTATCTGAGTATGTTCTTATGTAAATTGCTGTAATAACCTGCAGATTACTGAAGGATTTATCTGTAGATAATGATGATGAATGTTTACGAAGAGGGTCATCATGAATCCAGGCCCAAGGTAGTATATCGCATTCACTGCTTAGCTGCCCGACGGCGTGCATACTGGCATGTGCGTCGTGGACAATGAAAGTCTTAACAAGCACAGGTTCAGGGGCTATACGGTACACAATCTTTCAGATACGTTAAAAGACGCAGGGATAGCCCTCTCCTTTGCAGGGACTGCGAAGCACTAATGCAAAAACGTAGCATGCGTCTTATTATTAGACAATACAAGGCACACACATACAAAGCTAGGCACGTACAATAACTATAACTAAATTTACAATAAAACATACAATAGGTAGATAACACAGACATAACTTGACGGTCTACTTAAAACAACACAAAACAGTAAAAATTGGGTACTAAGCAGCTCATCTGTGGGCAGGTAGAGAGAGCGTGTGTGCGTAGGTATGTTTAACGGGTCTTGGCTCAGCGTGGTGCTCTAACACAAATAGCAGAACTATTGTGATAGGGCGTTGGTTTTCAGCCAGAACCAGTAGGATAAGTGACAGCCACAAGCTCAGATAAAGTGCAGACAAGTTTAAACATCTAGGAAATTAATTAAGCACCTGCTTAGCCCTGATGAGCTATGAGACATCACGCCCTAAGGAATTCCTCCAGTTTTTAGCAGATGGAGTTTCGTTGCGAACTATGAACGCCACAGCTTCAGGTGTGAAAACGCTACTAAAAGTGGCAATCACAATAGGCCTAGTATGGCCGCTGTGACACCAGATCCACACAGGGCAGATAAAAAAGAAAAAGAACCAAAATAAGCGGAGTAGCTGCTAGTTAAAACGCATTCACTGCCCTGTGGGTACTCAATATCGCAGAGACATGGGCAGTAAATTCTCAAGGTAATTTCATGTCAACTGTTTGTTCAGCAATAAACAACGGTTACCGCAAACCGATTACTGAACAAGCCACTTTAGTGTAATGCTCTTTCTGAATTACTGAATATTTACATATTGTTGGTCGTCACGCAGCTGTTTCAATGATACCGAAGCATTAGTTTTGTTTTATTTTTAGTTACATCACTCGACACCATGATGCAGTTACATACATGATGAAATAAATAATATCCTATAATATACCAGCCATATAACAACATATCATCCACTGCTGGACAAAGGCCTCCCCTAATGAGCGCCATAGCGCCCTGTTTTCAGCTTGCCGCATCCTGCATCTAGTTGATGATGATGATAACATGGTAACAGCCAAAACTGGCTCTAACAATGGTCAGGTGTGGTTGTTAAACCTGAACCCACGCCTTTCAGAAACAAGAAAATCGAACTACATTTATCACCAAGTCGAACGAATTTTCTGAATTATTTGAATTCCTTCGGTTCGAAATCTCAAAAAAAGGCGGCGGGATTTTGAATTTTTCCCATTGAAAAGGCTTAGGTACGTTTAGGTGTCCTTTTTTCACCGTACGGTACCTCTCACTACCGTAGGAATATTACACAGGTATACTTGCACCTTGCAGGTCTTTACCTATTTAAATCCCAATGCGAAACCAAGGTTTAACTCACTCTAAAGTTAGAGTACTTAAATCAGCCGGCTGAGAAGCCTTTCATGCCGTTCTCATATAGCGCATGCGAACATTTTATGTGCTCTTTTAGTATGCAGTGCAGATGGCAGTGCAGTATTAATCAGTGTGACTGCGCTCAGTTTCGATTAGACCTTTATCGTAATCTGCCCGCGGCTCCGCACGCGCTTTCACGGGATAAAAAGTAGCCTACGTCCGTCCCCGGGATACCATCTACCTCCCTGTCAAATTTCATTGATATCCGTTCAGCCGTTTAGGCGTGAAAAGGTAAGACATACATACAGAGTTACTTTCAAATTTATAATATTAGTATGAATATGGATAAATTATATTGCGATCTAAATAGCAACTATTGTATTAACAAATTTATTTTAACCATCGACAAAAAAGTGTGAGTAGGGGCTTAATAAGAATAAGCCCCTACTTTTTTGTTTTAAATATAACTACCTACCTTTTTTCCAGTTCGATCACCAATTGGTGATCGAAGTTTATCCATGTCTATTTAATTTTTAAGAATTTGACTTTTTTCTCGTTTGAACGTCATTTTGCACGTCAGCGAAGGTGTTCCTCGCTTATTTAGTTAATAATAAACCGCCAAGTGCGAGCCGCCTCGCACACGAAGGGTTCCGTATCGTAAAAACCAGGCAACTTTTACAAACAACATCAAATTTTCACTTGTTGGGAGACCCTTTAAATTTTCATCTTTATTATATTTGTTGTTATTACAGTTGAAGTATTACTTATTTATAGAAAGTTTCATGTGTCTACCTATTGTAGCTCAAGAGATACAGCCTTGACAAACGAAGAGCAAAAATAGCCAAAAAAACACGTTTTTTGTATGGGAGCCCCCTTTAATTTTGATATTTATTTTATTTTTATTCTTTTTTGTTATAGCTGCAAGAGAAATACACATTCACTGAAATTTTCAACTGTCTACATCTTACAGTTCATGAACAGACGGACCCTGTGACAGACGGACGTACGGAAAGCGGAGGATTAGTAATATAGGGTTCCGCTTGCACCCTACGGGTACGGAAGCCTAAGAATCAGTGCACCCGTTTAATGTTATAATAGTAAATGTATTCAAAGTAAATAAGTCGTCGGAGGTTTAGAAATTTTTGCGAAATCAACTTGTTAGAAGCTTTATAATAAAGATTTTTAAAATATTTTTATTCAGTGATCTCGAGATCATTGAATAAAAATATTTATTCAATGATCTCGAGATTATTAAGATCCTGTTCCTTGGAATGATTTTTTTTGAAGTTGTTAAGCATTTTTCTTATTAGACATACCTGGTAGAAGGAACTCGAGTAATGTATTAATTAATACTGTCTGTGTCCCTTTGTGTTTTTTTATCCAAAGTATTTTTCATAATAGTCATAAAAGTAACTTAGTCAAGGATTGATTTTGTTTGTGTGTAATATAGATTTTATTTTTCTGAAATACAATACAATAACCTTGGGATCTATCAGTACGTATTTACTACCTAGTTTAATCATTTCAGTGTCCAATGTTTTCAGTGAATAGGTAATTTAACTGTAGTTACCTACAGGTTATCACTCACCAGGCCAGCTCTCGAGACAAGTTTGTGATTATCTATCAAAGTAAGTAGTTTTGTTTGTTATAGTTAGGTTATCAGTTGTGTTTATATCAGAAAAAATGTATTGAGATGTTATTTAATAATATTTATTAGGTATTTAGTTGTAGGTAGATACCTAATATTTATTTGACTTGGTGGATATAAATAATTATTTCGATTGTGGAAAGGAATCATCCTTCGAATTCGAATTCTGACGAAGGATTCTTCAGATTTCTTGATTGAATTATTGTTTTTTTTTTTTATTTTGGTTTAAAAGCTTTGCAAAGTTATGTTTTATCTTAAAAAATATATTAAATACTAAAAATTATCGTGATAAAGCGTCTTTTTTATCTTCGGTACGGAGCTATCCCAGATAAAAAGTAAAAATATTTTCAGAAAAGAAAACATGAAAACCTACCCTCAGATCCAGTTCGGGATATCGGGGCCAAGTCACACACAAAATCACTTATCAGACCTGTCAAAGAAAATAACAAGGGTATTTTAGACCGTCCCCTGTCAAGATGCTCCGATGCCGTGCGGTACACTGTTCATTATCTGCAGTCCGTGCTTACCGCGATTCGTTAAAAACACTTACTGTACGAATAGCTTGTGTACCTACTATGTACATTACTAGTTATGTACAGAGAGCTCCAGAGCAAGGTGGAGCTAGACGACCGATGCGGCGCGGTGGGTGAAGGTCCGCCTGCGACGCAGGAGGGTGCGGGTTCGATTCCCGCCTCGGGACAAATGTTTGTACGATCTGCAAATATTTGTTCCGGGTGTTCTGGGTATTTTCTATATATAACAAATTATATATATATATATATATATGTAATGTATCGTATTGTGTACTTATGTATATCAGTCATCTAGTACCCATAACACAAGCTCTGCTTAGCTTGGGGCTAGGTGATGCTGTGTGGATGGTCCAGCATTTTTTTATATTATCCCCTTATTAAGTTGTCGACGATGTGTACGAATGTCTAAAAGATACCTGTCTGTGGCCACCTTAGTGGACCTGCCAAAAACGAGTAGACGGCCGCCTCCGGGATACACTCTTGTCTTGCAGAAACCCAGGTTGAATATTTATCTAACAATTAAAAAAAAATATAACTAACTACATTCTAACAATTTTTTATCCCAGAAACAACTTACAAACATAACATTTCGGTAGAATTTTGATAACAAACTGTTATATAATAAAAAACTACAACAAAAAAATTACACGGAAGAATATTACTAAACGTAATTCGACGATTTGGAACCTGACAGACTTTCGATGTAGCTTTCTATACTAAGTACGGTGAACGCCACAAAACTGCTAATCATTGAATTTTTGAGAGATTGGCCAGCTGTTTTTGTCGTTAACTGTACAATACTAGCTATATGTATACATGACTCATACGTACAGATTGTACAGTCCAGTCACGTGAGAAAATGAAAATGGAACTAGGCTTATGTAAATTTACTGCAAAGGATTTCTTAGGTATAAAAGCTATGTTTCAGTTGATATGTGGCTGTGAATTTTCAGATCTACGGCCTATACACTAGCCAAACTCGATGTAGAATGTTTGTAAACAAACCTGATTTTAGTTTCAGTTTTAGATATAATTGTAAGCAATATTTACTGAAAAAAGGATCTTAAATCGACAAGTACCTAATGTAAATTGCATGCGCCTTCGCAATAAAATATTTACCAGAAAATTCGTTCGATTCCCGCCTTGGAACAAAATGTGTGTACGATCTGCAAATAATTGTTTCGGGTGTTCTGGGTATTTTCTATGTATAATAAAAAATTTATATATATGTAATGTATTGTATTAAGTTTATCATTCGTCTAGTACCCATAACACAAGCTCTGCTTAGCTTGGGGCTAGATGATGCTGTGTGGATTGTCTAGCATTATTTATTTAATATTATTTTATTTATTTTTCTGTGTAAAAGTCACTTTTGTACTACAGGATAGGAGCGGTAGTCTAACACTTACCCTCTTTCTTAAGATGCTTGCTCGATGGCGTTCTTTCTGTCGTTTGCACTACCATGTTCATAAACAGGTAAGTCTGAAAACGGAAATTAATTGAGCAAATTAGAAATGGTAAATTCTAAGCGCCCTAACTGCTAATTTACTTACCAGCATTTATATTTTTCCATATTGGAACATGCCAACTGTTTTCTTCTTCTTAAAAAAAGCCGAAAAAAATACAGTTAAAATTAACTCTTTAAAACTTAAAACGTTAAATTTTCTCGGTCGTAAACCTCTTTCTTGTAGTCAGGTTCAGTCGACAAAAATCACTGAACATACTATATTGATCACCGGATCAGTCGAAATCGTTTCGAGGTGGTGATATTGTGCTGAGCTTTTGCACGCGGTTTGCACGCGTTTTTTTGTGCATAAAAAGTAGCCTGTTGTTATTATAGGTCTATATTCCAGCCAAATTCGGCGTAAAGTGTTTGTGAACAAACCGCCAACACTTAACCTAAAAAAAACTCTGTTGTCGCGACTTTTTATTCGCAATCTACTTTAATTGTCGATTTGAGATCTTCCCTTCAATGAATATTACATACAATTGTATCTGAAACTCGTCGCCAAGCAAGTGACTTTTAGTTTTTAGTGTCGTGGTTTGTTTACGAACTGTTCACATTTAGTTTTGTTGGTGTACAGGTCTACATCTATGCAAAATTTCAGACAGATCCAATTAGGTCGTAGTTTTGGCGTTTTAACATCCCTCCAACCATCTATACAGACTTTGAATAATAGCAGGATGGATATTCGAGATTTTGCATACCTAAGCCTTTTGCAAAATCTAGTATTCAGTAATTTGTGCTGTAGACAGTACTGTAGTAACCCAAACCGTCTGGCGCTCGTCTGGAGGAAACGTCTGCAGGAAGCAGTAATAAGACAAGCAGTGCTCAGGTAAGCGTAGGTCTAATTGGACCTTATTAGGTTCAGCTGTGGGCAGCGTTATTGCATTTTTGCATTTTATGTACCATTGGTAACCTATAGATAAATTTTAAAAAGCTGGTTGATTGTTCTTTGTTTTTTTATAAAATTATCCACGCCGGTGACTTCATCGAAATCCAGGTGTCAATTTGAGGACCTCATTGGCACAGCGGGCGAAGGTCCGCTTGCGAGTCGCCAGCGTCGCAAGTTGCGTTGGAGGTTGCGGGTCGATTCCCGCCGCAGGACATCGCATATCTGCAGATATTTGTCACTGGTATGGGTGTTTTATATATGTATAACACCTGCAACCTCCTGCAAGGGGACACCGCCGTGCATCGTCTTCAGCTGACTCCCTGATTGCATCATTTACACGACACGCCGCGATAATAATTTTCGATATTAATGTTATAAATTAAGTTTTTATATTATATGTATGTTAGTTTTAAGGTAGGTATATACATATTACTATGAACCGTAGAATAAGTTAGTTAAGATAGATCTTACTTACTTCTGTTCTAAGTTGTCTGAATTAAATTATTTATTATAAGTATATTTTATCAAAAATATTAGTGTAGGTACTTACATATTAGGAATATCAGTTATCTAGTACTCAGACAAGGTCTGCTTACTATCAGACTAGATGATGCTGGATTGCATTTAAGCCTGGGACGGAATTTGCTCCAACTCGAAAAATAACAACTAACAGGCTAAAGGTTTCTTCGTCGCTTCTTTACTTTAGTCTACGTACCGAAGCGACTGAAATCAAAAATATCACTTTATTTCTGTGTCAGTGTTTAATTATTAAGAATTTTACCTTTTCTAAGTATACATTTATTGTATTTATGGAAATAAAGAGTTTTTGACTTTGACTTTTTGACTTTGACTTATTTATTGAAAATCCGGGTCGACCTCTAGCAAACAACAATGTTAAATAATGTTTATCATATTTGTTTCGTTACTATTTGTTTTTTCAAGTAATTTGTGTTAATTTTTCTTGGTTACAAATTTTATTTTAAATAATGTATTGTAAAAATCACGGTTTTTTTGGTAAATTTAATATTTTAGCTTTCAACATTTTTTCATCACTTGTTATGTTTACAACATCGAGTTCGTAACTACAATGTACCTACTGTATTTTTATAACGAATGTACTCTGTTTTGCGAACTAATAAATAAATAAATAAGTAAAATGGGTTGACCATATCTTCAAACTAATCTAAAATTACTATGTTATTGTTTTATCTTTTTTTAAGTTCAAAGTGTTACTAATTTATAATTGTCTATAGTTTAAAAGAAAGCTGATAAAATTTGCTATAAAATGTTTTTATTATAAATCTGTAACTTCTACGGTGAGCATAAGAAAATGCGATCGTTCTATTCCAGTAAGATCTACTTAGATTTTTAAATTTTGTCTTACCTTACGGCTTACGTGATGTCGTATTGAATTGGCAATCCTGAACACTTCACAACTCTGCCACACATTCACACATTTAGAAACACTATAAATGGGGTTATATTTATACACAGACGGGAATTTGTGTTATTACAAAAAAAAAATTACAAATTAAAACTAAATAACAAAATAAGGTAAATTATCCGATCCGATACTGACACTGTTAAATGAGTTTTACAAGCGCCATGTTCTGGGACAAAGTTTGTGTTCATCTACCCTCTTTTTGTCTGTTTTATAATTTTACTTAATTGTCTATTTCTACCTGTACCGGGGGGGGGGGGGGATGACAACACAACGACAACTCACACGCACAGCGCGGTCATAAAATCACACAATAAATCCTATTTTATTGTGAATCACCAAAAACTCGATTATTTATTAGTTTTTCGCTCATTATCTTAATTTCCTTGACATGCCTCACCAATATCAAAAAGGCTGCGGCTTAAGGGTCGCTGTTATTATTGTATTGTTTCATTATCTTAACTAGTCTGTGACCCGAAAAAATAACAAAAATGTTTGTTATCTTTTCTAACTTTTTGTAAATGGCCCAAATACAACGCACAAATGTTGCGGCTTTCTCCGTTCGCTGTTGTCTTAACTTCTTGTCTTTGCTGCTAACCTGGCCTCACCAATCTCAAAAGTTACCGCGGCTCGCTATGCACGCCATTATTTATATTCATAGTTACAAATCTACTACCGCAGCAGTCTTTAAAATCGGTCGATATTATTTCTTTTCTCATAGGTACTGCTTACTTATTCCCTTATTCCCAAAAATCTAAAAAAAATCTCGTTACTTATATATACCCCTGTTAGAGGTTAAGGGTCGGGATCGTCAACCCCCAAGGCGGTTCAGTATTTTTAGTAGAAAACCGCCCCGGGTACCAGCCCACGCTACGCCGCCATAGGGGCATAGAACAATATTTATGGGTGGGGGGGATTTACGTCTCATTGTTATGTCGCGGAATAAAATATTAGATTCTGATGATAAAAAGATATTCACGAGATTTTCTGGAAAATTTAGAAATTATTGATTACTATATTAAAAACCTGTGTTAACATTGGCTTACACACAGGTTTTTGCCAACACATAGGTTTTTGCCAACACACAGGTTTTTGCCAACACATAGGTTTTTGCAAACACATAGGTTTTTGCCAACACATAGGTTTTTGCCAACACAGGTTTTTGCCAACACAGTTTTTTGTCAACACACAGGTTTTTGCCAACACATAGGTTTAAGCCAACACAGGTTTTTGCCAACACATAGGTTTTTGGCAACACAGGTTTTTGCCAACAGATAGGTTTAAGCCAACACATAGGTTTTTGCCAACACAGGTTTTTGCCAACACAGGTTTTTGCCAACACAGTTTTTTGCCAACACACAGGTTTTTGCCAACACATAGGTTTAAGCCAACACATAGGTTTTTGCCAACACATAGGTTTTTGGCAACACAGGTTTTTGCCAACAGATAGGTTTAAGCCAACACATAGGTTTTTGCCAACACAGGTTTTTGCCAACACAGGTTTTTGCCAACACAGTTTTTTGCCAACACACAGGTTTTTGCCAACAGATAGGTTTAAGCCAACACATAGGTTTTTGCCAACACATAGGTTTTTGCGAACACAGATTTTTGCCAACACAGGTTTTTGCCAACACAGGTTTTTGTCAACACATAGGTTTTTGCCAACACATTTGATTCAGGTTTTTGCTTACATACATATTGGTGTTTACACTATTAATTTCATAAATTTCCCCCTAACCAAGGCCTGGTTCCACGAAAGCGAAGAGTAAATACGTTAATAAATAATCCTAGACAATTCACGCAGCATTTAACTAGCCCTAAGCTAAGCAGAGCTTGTGTTATGGGTACTAGATAACTGATATACTTAATACAATAGGTACCTACCCACACTACACAGATAGTAATGTAGCGCAATCGTTGCAATTCTACTATTTTGACACCATGTAGGTTCACGGTGTCAAAATAGCTTCACATGACACCATTCAAAGTGAGTCATCTAAGTACCTACTCTAGTCGAGACAGGAACCAAACCCCTGACCGTCGAAACACCTAAGCAACAAGGCAACGTAGCTAATCATCAATAATTGCAATTAGTGTGCAATGATTCGTTCAGCAAGCACGCTCATGTGAGCTGCTAAACGGGCGATCACGCGCGATGCTAACCGGCGCCCCTGCGGCGTGCGGCGCGCGTTGGTGTTCTAAATGCTTCCTATTGCTCAAGTACTTAGGTATACCTTACGTAGAATACCTACACCACATCTATTGACTCAATACATGTGGTAGAAATGATATATTGATTTCTATATATGTAAAAGAAAGTCGTGTTAGTTACACTATTTATAACTCAAGAACGGCTGAACGGATCTCGGTGAAATTTGGCAGCAAGGTAGATGAGCGTTAGTGTTTAATTATTAAGAATTTGAACTTTTCTAAGTATACATTTATTGTATTTATGGAAATAAAGAGTTTTTGACTTTGACTTTGATTGCTAAGCTAATTACGGTGGTAATTAAGATAAAACTATGTAATAATGTACATACATGTATGTAATAAATAAATCTGAAGCTAAACACTTTAGAAAACCAGAGAGGGGTGGAAAGAGGGGTCTAATTCCCGATAGCCAACAGTGGTAGGAACAAGGATTTTTTTTCTCGATGGCCACCAGTGGTGTCGGATATGGTGGTGACTATTGGGAATAGTATAAGGCTTTTAAAAAATAAGACACTATGTCGTACATATTTTTGACCATAATTAATTTGGATAGGGCTAATAAAACAATAAAATACGAATACAATTTTTATTCAAGCGAAATCTATAGATTACTGGATATCACACAATTGTGACCAAATGAAGTGAATCTAATATCTACTTGGAATGTCCACCTAGGCGACACGCCTCTACATAGACTAATGTACTGATACAGTAACGAGCAATAAAAACGAACAACTACTATAGTATTTTATAGTGCGAGTGTAAATATAGATAATTTATGGGTTATTGCTTAGTAGTTTAATTTTATTATCAGATTTAGCTAGTTAATAAATTAGACTAATTAATTTTCTTTAAATAACACCAAAAGCCGCGTATTGGCGGAAATAATAATATTTTTTACTAAATTCAAATTGTATATAAACTCGAGGCGGCGCCATAACTTCCGTTTAACAATGGCACCGAACTTTTAAAGCATAAACTACATAAACATATTTGTAACAATACAACATCTATCAAATAATAAGTTGTGTAAAATTGTATAAATCAATAATAGTTGCCAATAGTATAACGGTTAAATTTATTAATTGCACTGATATTGATAATATAACAATTGTTGGATAACATCCGTTTATACTCTACTTGGATAGATAATATTACAATAATAACATCAAAATACGCTAACAGTGATAATAAAAATTGATATAAATTATTAAATAAGTACTTGTCACCATAAGGTTGTCATGTTAAGCTAAACATAGCTTATCGCTAAATACACTGTCGAGCAAAACATAGTACACCATCAATACGACAAAACATGTTTTTAAAACATCGTGAGATCAAGAAAACTCCAACATTTATAGATTTTGCACGGCAGTGTACATGAAATCTAAGGCTAATAATTAGTAATTATTCTAAATATTTCTACAGACAGAACTAAAAATATATTTAAAATATTTTAAACATGCAACTGATCTCATAGGAGTGTATTCATATAAAAATATGTGTTTTATATTGATTATATTTCTCACTTATTCCTTACAGACATAAGAACCGTGTACGATAAAGATGAAACGCACTGGTGCGTTATGGCACCTGATTCTCTATAGTTAATACTGCAATCGATTTTATATAATTATAACGTGAGCAGTTTTATTGCACTGTAGTGTATTTAGAATCGTAAAACAAAATATCCGTGATATTTTTTTATAAGCACAGTTATATGAGTCATTTAAGTATTCAAACTTTTGAAATGAATGATGAAATGATCAACAAAGAAAGCACTTATAAAACCACAATTCACTGTAAATTACCCCTTTAGTAATAAATTGTAATTAGTAAGAAGAAAACATATTATAATAAACTTATTGGCGGTTTAGTGGAACTAACGTTTTAAACCTCTTATCCTACTTATCTAGGAATAAAACATGGGCTAACTATAATAGCGGTGCATGTAACCATCCGCAACGAATACTGCCATCTATATCACAAAACACAAGGCTCTCCCTTTCCGCTTCTTTGCGATTGCAGACCACGATTTGTACAATATTTTGAACCCTAGTGTACAAGTTTTAAAGATATAAGAAAAATATGTCTCTGTGTTATATTTTCTCTGGTGTGAGGCTAATACCCACTTCTAGACACTGCGCCACGCCATAAGTCATCATCAACCTATCTTAGTCCATTGCTGGACATAGGCCTCCCCCAATGAGCGCCACAGCGCCCTGTCTTCAGCCATAAGTATATTTCATATATTACATTATAATAATCATTATCATCATCATCATCAGCCCGTATACCTCCACTGCTGAAGATAGGTCCCCAAACGACGCCACTAATAGCGGCCTCCGCCTCCATCCATCGACTCCCTGCGACCGCTACAATGTAGTCGGTCCATCAAGTGGAAGATCCTCCCTATAGATGCGAAGCTGACTTACAATGATTTCCACCAATTGGTTTTCACCTGCTGTTAACGGTGGAACCTATAAAACCCCGGTAAATACTGGGGATTATAATGCTGCTTTGGTTATCAGCATCATTATCATCCAATCTTAGGATAATGTATTGTGAAAGCATCGATCTAAGTAAACAAGAGAGATTTTACTTCGACTTTACTTCCGTCAAGTGCAAGTGTGACCTAGGTACCTACATTTCAGATGGATCGCTCTGCAAACTTCGGAGGTAGGAGCGGAACGGTAAATTTTTCGACTTTCAAAATATATAAAAAAGTATGGAACCTAGGAAAATTTCCAAAACTATTTTGAAATGTAACCAATGTACCAATGTACCAATACCTATAATTTACCCTATTTGATGAGGTATAATTTTCAAAAAGGGGGGTGGTGGGCCTTTTTAAAGAAATTCCGCCCTTTTTGAGTATTTTTCAAAAGTGTTCTACTTACAGACTTTTCTATATTTTTCCCGTTAAAAAATTGATCCAAATCTACGTTTGTAAATACATTCATATTTATCTGGCAAACTTCGGAGATGGGGGGAAGGATTAAATTTAAGACTTTTTTCCATATATTTCAAAAAGTATAAAACCTACAATAATTTCTAGAACTGTTTTGAGAATGTACAAACTGATACCTTTCATTTGATACCCCACTTGACCTTAAATGTCTCTTTTAAAATTTCGAGATCACAATTTGTACTGAAAATGTAAATTTGAATTTTTCGATTATGATGGAGGGACCGCGTGACAAAAGTGTCAAGGTAACATTTCGTAAAGTATGAAACCTACAGAAATTTCGAAAACTGTTTTGAGACATACAAACCGATACCTTTCATTTGATACCCCACTCGGTGAGGTAGCCCCCATTTTGAAAATGATCCCCACCCCCTTTGACCATTTTTCAAAAAGTGTCCGACTTACAGACTTCTCTATATTTTCCCTGTAAATAATAGTAAAATATAGATCCATATCTACAATCCATTCTATCATTCTCTCCGTGCATATAGAGGTAGGTGCTATTTGCACGGAGAGGTAGAAGAATGGTTCTAATGAGAATGATTTAGTGGAATTAGTGCCCTGGTAGATTCAGATGTATTCGTGAGTGTATAATTCATACTATTTCCGATCATTGACTACATTTTGATGAAGGGTATCTTTACACAATTCGGGAAAATATCAATTCGGCTTTTTTCTACACTGCAACACATTTTCGGAAATTCCGAATGAATTTGTATGTTCAATTTTCAAAATTCATATAGGCTTTTGTAAATTGAACATATAAATCGTCCATGATCCTAGAACACGTGGTCTGCAAACCTCAATAAGACACCTGTTTGTACTAAACATCATCCGATACCGAAAAAGATACATATTAAAATCTAGAAACGCGATATATGCAAAATGGATATGTAAATGTGAACTTACGTTAAAACATTAGAGCTACAAACTTTTAAACATTAAACACATAACGACACAATAGTGATTCATCTGATTGCTTTCAAGCATTAACACACGCTACACACTCGTCATTTTCGGGCTTTTTCGGGTAGATTCGCTAATGAATAGGCAGCACATTTGGCCGAATGCAATGCATTTCATGTAAATTTTCCTACAATTCGCTAACAAACATTTTATAAGCTCTAAATAAATAACGTTAAAACAATTTTGTAAAAGGCGGTAATAACAATAACTAATTAATTTTCTATTATTTGACTCAACATAAATCTGTTGAAAACGAAATTATACAAACAATCATTGTTTAGATCTTAGTTTAAGTATTATTAGTTTTACTGATCAAAATGGAACTAACATCCGATCTGTGTGCCGGTGTCGTGTCGGATGCTGTAAAAAGACTTACATTAAATATTTACATTTTTAGATAAATGCGGCATTATTCATAATTTTACTTATTATTTATTAAGATGATGTTTCAAATGGGACTTAATATTTTATATTAACTTGTCTAGAAATGTCACACTTAAACGAGATAGCTTAGCAACAAAATTAAATTCACCTACATTTGATTAAGTTGTCCGCATCGTATCGTTTTCATAAGACATGGGTTTAATTCTAAATTAAAGTTATACAAAGTACAAAAACAGATCTGTTATATGGTTAAGATAAGTACATGAATATATTAACTTATGTATGTATTTATAATAAAATGTATACTATGTAAAGATAGTCTACGCTTATAATAGGGGCTAAATTCAACTGGAGGATTATTTGATATTTTGAGTAAAATCATAAGTTGTTTTCGTTGCGAAATTCCGATATAGGTATTTTTTTTAAATAGTGATGATGATGTAATATTTTATTTATTAAACAATTTAATGGTTTGTGAGTATGTTGTTAGACAAGTGACAAAACAAATAGTTGATTTAGAAACGCATTTTTATCTGAACATTTTAAACGCTTGGTAAGTGACTTAGGTTTAGTTTTCTTCTAGGCGTTCATTTAAAAACTAGCCACAGAAATAAATAATTCAGACAATCGTAACCTTAACCCTTGCACAAAGCAGCAAGGTTCAAAGTTGTTTGGGTTTTTGGACTAACCATATGCATCATGCCTATTTATGGTCGAAGAAAATGTCATGGCCGATATCGTAACTCGTCATGAATCTTTTAGCGGCTACAGCCGAAAAATGTAAACAAAAAAAGTACAACGTTTTCGATTGACACTTGTCCATTTTTCATACTTATAAAATTATCTTTATGAATATCAACACTAAGTTAATGATTTATACTTCCAAATTACAGGTTTACAAGATTGAATATAGTAACTATATAATAGAGAAATAGTATTAACACTAGTAGGTACCGCACGGTTGTAGTAGAACTGGCCACTTGATTATTGCCAGCAATAAAAAATATTAAATCTTGCCATGCGATATTCAGTTACTTTAGTCGATTTCCGCGAACTCAACGCTACCAGTGAGTCGAGCTCAGAACTAATATGCCTGTCCTTGGTCGGGTCTTGTGTAGCCAAGATCCACTTTGGGTCGCTGAGAGACAAGTGTAAGTTAAAATAATAATTTGGCGTGTATAAAAAATTTGTAAACCTACTTTAAATTTCAGTTAAAAGGATTTATGTTCACGTGCAAAAAATTGGGTTTACACTTCGATGGTGCGATCTAATTTTCCTGGTGGCGACATCTAGTTATAATTCAAGTCTAATTTAGTTTGATGGCACATGGATGGAACTGTTGACGCCCGTTGTCATGGAATCCATTAGTCGTGATCCTTTTAAGTTTTACGGGATTAATACTAATCCCTCGGGACAAAAATTTTTATTGGACCATTTCGGGATTATTCTCTATACAATAGTGAAAGAATGAGCACAATCGGTTAACCATTGGCGGAGATATCAAGTAACTTAAATACAAAAACCAGTACGTTTTTTTTTTGATGAACGATTTGAGTCCTCCTTTTTGAAGTCGGTTAAAAAGAAGCTTCGACATGATGAAAACTCCTTAAGAATGCTTTACCAATACGCTGTTGGCGTTCCTTTTAAAAAAAACCCCCAGAGGGTTTACACATGTAAAGATTTATAAATATTAAACGGTGGCCAATTTGGACATGGCCGTCGTTACGTAAGAATCGACACTTCCGAACCAGGCCGCATCGTATGAGCCGGCCAAAAGACCCTACCAGAAAGGGCAGTAGCTTCCTTCTAGGTATTTTTAATATTTCTACTACGATCAACAAACCCTTTGTCATGACATTTGTGAGACTTGTCATGTTCAGCATGCGTGCTGATGAGGAGCTAAAACGAACTCTTAGCGATGGGTATAGAACTGAATATCGCGTATCAAATAGCCAGTATGAAGAGATACAAGTTATTTCTCACATGCAGGTCGTTATTCGCCGGTGTCCGCCCAGTTCGCTTCCTCGGCTATCCGGTCCATTACGTTTCCGAGATATTGATACTGAAACAAAATAATCTATGAGTACTAAGAAATTGAATTGTGTGAAGGCCTCCATCGTCCGTGGCGACATCTATCCATCGTCACTTCAGGACCAAAATAAATGGAAAATCCTAAAATCGTGATGTTTAGGGTTGCGTCGTCAAAAGAACCCTTAAGTTTCATCCTCGTTTTTACTTAAAGCTGTAACGTAACTTGTTACATACTTACGTATATATTTTATCAATTTCAAATTTTATTTTATATCATTCGAATAATTAGTTATTCGACTAATTGTCACTCTAGGATGACGGACCATAGATAAGTTCGTCAATAACGCTGCTAACTTCACGACGCTTCCGAGCATTGTCTATGGCCTTGGATTTGGACGTGTCACTTTTTCAATGCGCTGGAGACGGACAGGGAAGCCATTTTGAGACTCTGGCTATCAATGTCTTTGTTCTCTCATTTTTATTGCAATCATAAGATTTAATAAACACCTGTGTAATGTTTTAAACCCCTGTTGGGTAAGTTTTGCACTGTTTTATAATGTAGGTTGTAAACACTCATTCTAATGCTCAAAGAATGACATGGGCTTTATTTCATCTCGCCATGTCATCTCTCATTATTGTTCACGGCTAAGGTTTTTTCATCACCTACATTTGCAAATAGTCTAGCTTCATTTCTCTTCATTTCATTCTGTATTCTTAGTAAATTCATCTTATCACATTTTCTTAAATTCATCTCCCGTTCTGATTGTGACTTCCACGGCATCATAAACATCTAGTGCTTTTGTGCTGCCGTGGGAGCGGATCACCCTACAAAGACCTGGCTGTAATGCTTGGCTTTTATGCGCATTCCAGGGTTCAAAGTCCACCCTAGGGCAGTCTTCGTCTCCGGCCGGACTTCTCACGAGCTGTCCTCGTTTGCACCTGCACTTCCACCACTTGGACCTTTCGCCGTCGGGTCGCTACCTACTACACCTGCGGCGCACTAAAAGGAGAGTACTGTGGAAGAGGAAAACAAGGAGAGGACTTTTACATACACCCGGTAGAATCAGCTTTCTGTAGGACTTAACAAACCCACTTTCTAGCCCCTCTGGCCGAGTTAGTATTTTGATAATTTTAATCATAGCCCTTCAGGCTCCCTAATTGATTTTAATCATTAAAATTGTAATTTATGTAAACGTGTCTTTTTTGATACAATCACCAACAAGGTTCAGTTACCCCCCCGTGTTTCTAAAACCGGGAAGTCACTGAACCGAACATTTTCACCGGGACAAAGCATAATAGAGACTTGAAATTCGAAGTGCAAGTTATAATTACTTCCTACTCCTGCCGTAGAAAGTGTTGAGATCCCGAGAAGAGCCATTTCCGCCATTTTATTACCTTCAACTATGAAGTTGCCTATTCGAAGATTATCTAAACTATTTACACAGGTAATTTGCTAACTGCATAGTCGAAGGTAATAAAATGGCTGACTGGGCTTTACTCGGGATCTCAACACTTTTTACGGCGGAAGTATATCGACCTTGCAAATTTTTACACAAAACTCAAATTACAGAAACTCCGTTACTGTTAGCGACGACGACATTATGCGGATTAGATAAGGCTAAAATTATGCAGGATGTAACTACAATAGTGTTTATACGGCATGGATTGCGCAATAGTTGTCAGCGACCGACTCGCATGTGTCTACCTATAGATTAATTTCTCGAACGAATACAAAAGAAAGACAAGGACAGTAAAATGTTCTAGAGTAAAGAAAGAGATAGGTATAGCTTCCAGCAAAGCGCGGAAATGTAAGATAAGGATGGCTGACAATACGTAGGGTAAATGAGCGAGACAGACTCTCTAGAAGTTAGGAGAATTTTCTAATAAGTTTTCAAGAACCGAACTGGGAATAAAAGCAGAACTTATCGGCCGTTTATTCATTCGAAAGTGAATTGTAAAGTGCAGTGCAGTGACTGTTTTGTATTAAGTACGTACTAGTTGTGTGTATTCGGTTTAATAAAACGACTTAGTGTTTTGAAGTGTTTCTTCTGACATCCTTCCCGACCAGCTCTAGTTGAAGTCTTACACCTTCGACGAGCCCCTACAGTTACATTACATTGTGGGCAGAAAGGCGGACCTTCAGTGCCCTGCAGTGGAACTTGGCCGACAAGCAAGTATACTTACATAAGGAGTGAAGAGTGCGACAGATCTAGTATGTTGGTCCCGGCGGTATGTAAGCCGAAGCGCGGCCGCTTCGTCGTCGCGCGCCCACGCTGTGACGTCACACCACGGGACCTCTATGCTCTGCGCTGTTGTGTTTTCGTTTTCACACCACGTTGACAGCTTTATGCCGTTCCAACCTGAGAAATAACCAAAATATTTTGTAAAATTATATAATAAATAGTGGGCCGTGGCGATTATCGACCTCTCCAACTAAGTCGACGTCGACAACTCAGTCAGATGTCGTAAGAGCCGACTAAGGGAACCCATCAGAGAAAGGGCAGTAGCTTCTTTCTGTGTATTTTATCCTCAAAACCTTTTTGTTTGGGAGAGGCACGTTCAGTAGTAGACCTACGAGTGCTGATAGCACTCGTAGGTCTACTACTAATAAACGGTAAACGGTAAATAGTGGGAAATTCATCAACGAAAGAATACAATACAATATCTTTATTGACAACACCATGTTATACGTCAAGTAGGTACCAATGTAGGTATAGACCTTACCTATAGTGACGGCGAGCGTGGGCGTGGCCCGTGCGTCTGTCCGTGCAGGCGGTAACGCCACGTCGCCGTAGCCGGGCAGCGAGCGAGCCAGCGCGAGGTAGTCCCGAGCGCGGTGGACCTCCTGGAGCGCCTTCAGTTGGTAGAGACGAGGGCCGGCTACGCACACTCCGCGGTTCACGTCTTCTACGGCCTGGGAAAACAGACGTAAGAGATATTCTTCGCGCTTAACAAAGTATTCCTAATTATTATTGTAAACCTGCACTACTGATAACCGCTGGGGAGGAGTCGATGGATGTAGGCGGCTCAGGATCGCTATTTGCGGCGTCGTTTGGGGGAGACCTATATTCAGCAATGGACGTTTGTATGCTGATGGTATAAATACAAGTTTACCTCGTGGAATATATAAAAGCAGTGGCGGCGGTACACTCGTTGGGCTGCAGTTTACTTAGTGGAATACAAGTTTACCTGGTGGAATATAAAAGCTACGGCAGCGGGATGCTCCGTGCGCGGGTTGAATAGCCACTTGCGGATGCATAGCTGGAGCTGGCTGTTGAGTAGTTCTGGATGTGAGGGCGTGCTAGCATTTGTTGGGTTGGAGTTTACCTAGAGGAATATAAGTTTACCTGGTGGAATATAAACGCTGCGGCAGCGGGATGTTCCTCAGCCAGCGCGAGCTCCGTGCGCGGGTTGAATAGCCACTTGCGGATGCACAGCTGGAGCTGGCTGTTGAGTAGTTCTGGATGTAGAGGGCGTGCTAGCATTCGTTGGGTTGGAGTTTACCTAGAGGAATACAAGTTTACCTGGTGGAATATAAACGCTGCGGCAGCGGGATGTTCCTCAGCCAGCGCGAGCTCCGTGCGCGGGTTGAATAGCCACTTGCGGATGCACAGCTGGAGCTGGCTGTTGAGTAGTTCTGGATGTAGAGGGCGTGCTAGCATTCGTTGGGTTGGAGTTTACCTAGAGGAATACAAGTTTACCTGGTGGAATATAAACGCTGCGGCAGCGGGATGTTCCTCAGCCAGCGCGAGCTCCGTGCGCGGGTTGAATAGCCACTTGCGGATGCACAGCTGGAGCTGGCTGTTGAGTAGTTCTGGATGTAGAGGGCGTGCTAGCATTCGTTGGGTTGGAGTTTACCTAGAGGAATACAAGTTTACCTGGTGGAATATAAACGCTGCGGCAGCGGGATGTTCCTCAGCCAGCGCGAGCTCCGTGCGCGGGTTGAACAGCCACTTGCGGATGCACAGACAGCTGGAACTGGCTGTTGAGTAGTTCTGGATGTAGAGGGAGTGCGGGCATTCGTTGGGTTGTAGTTTACGTTCTGGAATATAAGATATTTACTGGTATTTAAATACTGAAATAATTATAAGGCCACATTAATAACAAATTATTTATCACAACATAACTTATTTCGACTTTGATAAATCGGCCGCACTCATTAGTAATTTCCTAAAATGTATAATTATTTTATTATTTTGTCCTAAAAAATTACTTTGCTATAAAAAGGAGCATCCTATAGCTAAGCTCAAGCGCAGCGTTGTCACTCATGGGTCGCCGGCTGCGCGTGATTGGTGGAGCGCCTGTGTGCAACTGCATACTGTTCTGGGTATTTTCTATATATAATAAAAAATATCTATCTATGTTATGTATTGTATTAAGTTTATCAGTCATCTAGTACCCATAACACAAGCTCTGCTTACTTCGGGGCTAGATTATGCTGTGTGGATTGTCCAGCATTATTTATTATTATTTATTTATTTATACTGCGCCTTACAGCTACACAAAAACAAGACTGTGTCGCCGCTCTGTTTGTGTGCGTAACTGCGTAGGCAGTTACGCACACAAACAGAGCGAGAAGATTATTCGCGTGTTTGCGAATAATCTTTATTGCTATTTTTAGAGAACCCTAGTGTCTAGGTTAACCTAACTTAGGATTTTAGGGAATATTCACCAAAAAACATGTAATCCAATAAAATTATATCTAAAACATAAAAAATGTTTATTTACAACAAAAATTAACAATAAGGCATACATATTAAAAATTCAGAAACTAAAGAACTAACTATAATACGTGTGTATGTCTATTGGATTGGCTACGGCCCCACACTAGGCTCATGGCCCGTGTCGTGGGTACCCGCGTGCACGAATACTCAGAAGATTAGGGTATCAAAGAAAATTTACTTTTATAATCCTGCAAAATAGGTCTGGTATGCTATTTAGAATCGAGAAAGGTAGTGTAGTTGAGCGCAGTGTAGTTGAGTGAGTGTGTGCTGCGATCACGGATGATGTGATGGATGATCTATCTATCTATCTATTTTATGGTGCTTTCGATATGGGTTGCTAATACGGAATCAAGCTCAGATCCAGGGGCGTCTAAGGGGAAATTTGACTTTGTTTACCACAGCAAACTTTTTTACAATGTCAATTAATTTTTTTTTTTTGTATTCCCTAAACAGCCATTGTCTTTATTTGCCAAACGCCGCTACAAACTTCACTGCTTTCTATGCTATCCGCTGTATCAGCTTCCAAATCTTTTTTGCCAACTGCTGCCGTACAAAACTCTCATACATTTTAGCGGATCTTCCTCGCCTTAGACTGAATTTTCCTAACTTTTAAACCACGGACGTATGAAAAAGTTTTAAGGCTCACCATTATTTACCTTCTTTACTACTTACCCTTACTTCTATGTTACTTCGGCGATGATCAGCATTGTATTCTGTATTATTTTTTGTCTTTGTGTGGTAAACCTACTGTACAAAAACTCTCAACTGCTTACCAAAGTTGTACTCAATGATCTCGAACAGATAGAAGTAAGGGCGGATATGCGGCGGCAGATCGATCTTGTCCGCCGTCGCTGCGTACACGTGGTCTGCGTGCGCGCCGCGGAGGCAGCTGAGGGACACCACGCGGGCGTCGGGTAGAACCACCTGGAATGACACAGATTCATAAATAACACGCGTATCTTACAACTTGTTACTATTACTAAGGGGTTGATGATGTTAGTCCTACCCTACTCCAGTTAGTTTTATGTTATTAATAAAAGGAATAGTACAAATTAATGACTGCGATCATTTCTATGAAAATTATTGTTATACATGTTTGAACGCATGTTGTTGAAATAGTCCGTACCAGAAGCTGTAGCCTTATGAAAGCGAAAGTAATTATGTCTGTTTGTTAAGTTTTTAAAAAACGATAAACCGACTTCAATCTAGATAATATTCATCTGTCTCGGTCGAACGAAATCACCCCCCCCCCCTTACTTCCCCTGACCGAAGGTCTATGCTCACGTGCAAAAACGTATAATTCAAGTCTAATTTAGTTTTATGACACATGGATGAAACTGTTAACGCCCGTTGCTATGGAAACCAAATGTTGTAGCTAGTCGTGATTCTTCAAAAATATTAAGTTGCTTTTTAAGTTTAACGGGATAAATACTAATACCTCGGGAATTAAACTATTGGACCACTTCAGAATCATTCTCTATACAATAGTGAAAGAATCAATAAAATTGGTTACCTATAGGCGGAGATATCAAGTAACATACATACATAAAAAAAACATACAGACGAACCGCGAACCTCCTTCTTTTTATTTATTTATTTATTTATTTATTTATAAAAAATACAGCAGTTAGCTTACAGTCTAACACCAAAACACTAACTACTAGACATAAAAAAGAACAGAATACAATTACAAACAATATACAAAATCGAATAATAATAATAAATAAAAACAAGATTACAAATAGGGGGACATACCTACATACATAAACAGAAAATTTATTTAAAAGTAAGGTACAATCTTAAACTTAGATCTTAAATCGTTTAAAAACTGAACGGATCTTAATGAAATTTTGCAGGGAGGTAGACTGTATCCCAGATAAGAACATACGCTACTTTTATGAAGCAGCGGTTAGAAGATAGTATTTTGTATTTCCAACTAGTTTCTGCCCGCTACTTCGCACGCGTTGTTTCTACGGAAAAGTTCAAAGGTTATGTCTATCCCATGGGAACTGATTTATGGGATAAAAGGCCTAGCTTTTATTCCAGGCCTAGAACTATCTATGCAAAATTTCACCCCGATCAGTAGTTTTGGCGTGAAGTGGTAACAAACTTTATTAGTGTGATTAAGTGCTGTGTATATGTGCTTAAAGTTGAAGATCATTTATTATTATTTAGTCCATGACGTGTTCAGAGGAGATGGCGACTCGGCAAACGGTAGTGTAGAACACCCTCCAGCCAGGTGAGACGACGACCTGCGAAAGACTGCAGGCAGATGCTGGATGCGGCAAGCTGAAGACAGGGCGCTATGGCGCTCATTAGGGGAGGCCTATGTCCAGCAGTGGACTAATATAGGTTGATGATGATTATGATTATGATGTCCATAACAATTATCTGTTATATTCTATTACCAAGTTCTATTACTAACCTTGAGATCAACCAGTGCGCCGCCCGCCTCGCCCTCTGTCAGGAACTCTTGCACGCTTTCACTCTCAGCAATCACTCGGACTGCGCACACCTGTAATTAATAATTACAATGAAAATTATAATTTTTAAAGATTATGCAAATAAATCCCCGAGAATCGAACCTGCATTCTTTTGCGTTTCAGGCGTAGGTACCTTCGCCACGGATTTTAATGCAAAGATCTAGAGAAGAGACTAAACATGTTCCCTTTGGTACACGAGTTGCTCATGTTCTTGATTATTTGGGAACCGAGGGGATCACTGGTAAAGATTTTTTGTTGATTATAAAATTGGGCAGTGCCTATAAAGCTAAGCCCAAGCCCTTGTTTTTATTAAACCAATATTTCTAGTGACTGCACAAAAAAAAAAAATTATTGACGTAGTATCAAATAATCCAGGTTACAATTTTATTTACAATCGGCCTCCGCGCAAGGCAAAGCCTGTATCGCGGAAGAGGCAAAGGTAGGGTAAAATCTAGATAGTCGCCTCAGTAGTGATACATGCCCACAGCCAAGTAAACTTACTTCTGAAAACCGCAATGAACTAATGATAGGCTTAATATATCGCCTAATTATCAGGCAACACATTTAGCCTATCAACACTTGATTGCAATTTTTAGAAGTTTGGTTTTGGGCAGTGACGCATCTATCCATATCATCTATTCATATCATCAATATTGGTTCGCTGCGTGGAGATACTAGTCGCTATTAATTAGAACTAGATAATTTTTATTTCTAATGTTCTCATTTATATTAAAATAGTTGCAAGCTGTTCTTCATAGTGAACCAATAAATACATTTTATTTCTTCCTGTCTATCCTTCCAGGACCTTTTATTATATATTTTGTTACAAACTACCGGTTTCTCGTACGCTAATTAGTTCACCAATAATTTTGTTACAAACTACCGGTTTCTCGTACGCTAATTAGTTCACCAATAATTTTGTTACAAGCTACCGGTTTCTCGTACGCTAATTAGTTCACCAATAATTTTGTTACAAGCTACCGGTTTCTCGTACGCTAATTAGTTCACCAATAATTTTGTTACAAACTACCGGTTTCTCGTACGCTAATTAGTTCACCAATAATTTTGGTTCGCCCATAGAAAAATGCGTATCGTTTGAAAAATGCATATTTTGGAGATTGATTGAAAATGCATATTTTACATCACAAGTTCAATAAACTTAGTTAGAGCGATGAGTTGAACCAAATGGTGAATAGGGTCCAAAACACATAATAATAATGCACAATATTATTAGTAGGTATACTAATATGTAAAATGTAAGACCCAAATGAAATAAACGATAAATTATTAAAAATAAAAAATACGAAAAAAAAATTATCGATGATGACTATTTTGTGTGACTGATCAACTAATCTTTATTAAAAATCAACCCCATAAGCACTTGACAGGAGATTTGAAAATTGATTATAGTGCATTCACAGTTATTTTACCTCTAGCTGTTAGGTTGGCAATCTGAGCGTTATATTGCCATATATAACTTCTATGACTCCCTTAAACGAAATGTAAAAACAGTATTGCTAATATTACCTAACTATGCCGATTTAGTATTACACTTTGTGTGATAATGGTACACATAATACGATATTTCTTAAATATTTAATCAGGTATTTTGGAAGTAATTTTTTTAATAAAATATTTATCTCCATACAAAATCAGTACAGTTGTACCAATATTCGATTAACATAATATGTAACTACCAATAATATTATATCAATCAATAATAAACAACAGATCAACATTCTAGTTTCCAGTTTAATTGGGTAAAATGTTTAAAACGGGTAACCCTTTTTTACATACCTGTAAGCTTTGCAAGACGACTCGACAGTTATACCAACACTCAGAAAACATCTGTCAGAGGTAAAATAACTGTGAATGCACTGTAGTTTGATCTGCCTGTCAAATTCACCAACCTTTTCTATATACTGTTCAAGGCCTCTCCTTCTCGCGTCCAGTTGTTGCTCGCTCAGTGTGAACGGCCATTTGCCAGGCAGCTTGGGGAAGTTGAACCCTGTAACAAGGACATTGTAATAATGGATAAACTTTTAAAGCTATATTGTGGTGTATTACATACCCATGACAACTACCCACAATCTTCAGTCCTGATTTGGTAAATCAAGTAAGTCCATAACAGCTATCATGGTTATTAACACTAAGGCCACGGCCGCACTGCAAGCGCCTAGGCTTGCTTCACGCGTTGCTTACCGCGTAGGTTGCAATGTGGCCGCCGGTCCCGTACATTTTCATACTTTTGTTTTCTCTAGCAGCACCCGCCAACCTTAGCACGTGCAGTGCAAAACGTAAAGCATTTTTGCACAAAGGGATATTTACTAAGATTTGTGGTATTTTAAGTTTTCCTATATTCCGGCGAACTTCAGTTATTCCGTGACGCACATTACTTATGGTAAATTCACCATTATTATCGTAAGTAGGTTTGTATTTTAATTTTAATCTATAGATAGATAGATAACTCTTTATTGTACCACACAAACACAAAATATAATACAGAAGAAAATGCTGAGAAACAAGGAAGTACAAACGGCGGCCTTATCGCTTTGAGCGATCTCTTCCAGGCAACCTTGGGATGGACTGGACTTATGAGAACAATATAGACGGTGGCGTTTGAAAAACTTAAGGAAATTAAAACAATTACATATACCTACACTACGTACGAAATCTATTTGTGAATAGCTTATGGTTATTTACAAATAGATTACTATTCCTTTTATCACCTGAAATAAATGATTACTATTATATTATTATAGATGCTTTTAGTTTAACAATAGGCACTATTTTTGTGCACAGTAATAATGATAGTCAATTATTGTTGTACAACAGCCTTGAATTTCAGTTCCGATTCATGAACATTTAACTTATATGCGTATCGAAGGGTAGAGTTCTTTCTGTACTCAAAGTAAAATCGCTGGCCCAGTCACACAGTCACCGTACCTAAAATCACACAGATATACCTTAAAAGCTAGTTCACATCTGGCGTTTAGAAGCGCACTTTGGTAACGCGCGTTTTAAAAACCATTCGGTCAAATGCATCCTTAGATACACATCCAAACGCGCGCTTGAATACAGAGAAGCGCTTCAAAATATACTTGCTCTAAACTTCCTCCCCTCTCATTGCGTCCACGGCTAATTACTTCTGACGCAATTAGTTCACACAGCACATTTAATCGTTTTGTTATTTAGTTAATTACCTAGGAACTCTTTCCTCAGCTGTTGATGCAGCGCTGCGAACTCGCGGTAGCGGCGGCTGCAGAGATGTCGGCCCGCCATGTGGACGTTGAATACTACATACGAACGGCCCGTGTTGCGTTCCATTACGACTCTGCGGAAAGAAGATGATGTTACGAGAAGAGGTTCTAAAGCTTTAGAAATCTAGCAAACAAAGTTATACTGTGCTAACATATTTTGCGCCTAGGCCCGCAGTGCTGTCAACAACAACCGGCATTTTCTGGATTTTTCCCGTACGCAATTAACTTTAGAACTCATTGATAGTGCGGTACCTTTGCGAGAGAATCGAGATTTCATTGGTATGTCATGTAAACTAACTATGCACGGTCTATCTATGCTATTTTAATTTCACAGGCCTAAAGTCACAGCGGCTTCTTTACAGTCCGGTTGAACTATTTTTCAAGAAACTCCTCAATAATGGCTGCCAATTCGGGCCAGTTCGGTGGGTTTGGAACTAGTTTGTTTAGCAAAAATCGTAGCCGTATTCTCTTTAGTTACCTGTAATCTGGAATGGATACTGGCAGCGACCTCTTGTCGGTATAGTCGTATCTCTGGTAAACCGTGGCACGAGAGTTGGCCGCGCCGCCGATGACTCCCACCGGGGCGGTGCCATCGTCACACGGTTCTAGGCGCTCTGCCTCCTGGAGATAAGGGTGAATATTGTGTGACTTTCTTTTACATTTCAATGCTCGAGCATAACAGATTGAATGCCACTGACGTGCTGCGCAATAAGCTGGTCTATGCCAGTGTATTTTGCAGCAACGCGCTCCGAAGGAATGCGCACGACTTTTTTTATGCAAAATTTCCTTCAATTCGCTTTTTTTCAGGGTGCCTTCACCTTTAGGTCGCATCGCTGAAGCTTGGCAGCTTGGCATGCGTTAAAACTATTGAACGGAAAAGAATCAAAACGGACTTTATTTGCTGTTTCTTTAGTTAGTATAGTTTACAATGTTTTGCTTATGTTACGAATACAAGTATTTCATACAACAAATCTCAAGATCTTATCAATGTCATGCCTCAAAGCAAACAAAGCATTCATCGCTTTTAAATGGTGTGTTTAGAAACATGAGTCACCTCTAATCTGAGAAATTAAGGCTTATAGCATTTAAATCTTAAGTATGTACATTAGTTACGAATACGGCATTATTGGATGTCACTGGTAATATTTTGGCAGCGCAGGATTCTGGATTGGCAACATTTCTTGTTTGGTTGGACTTCTCACGCGCCTTCGACTCGATTAGTATACCTCTAAATTAATATCTAAATTAAAACATTACTGGTTTGAATCAACCACAATAAAATGGTTTGAGTAACCGCAAGCAAGTAGTAGCATTGCAAAATGCTAATGGTACAAGTATACAGTCTCAAGAACTACCTGTGAATCACGGCGTCCCTCAGGGTTCGATCTTCGGTCCTATTTTATTTAATCTGTACAGTGCTAATGTAGTAAACTGTATACGTCACTTTAAACTACATATATATGCAGATGACATACATTTGTACATTTCCTGTCGTCCTAAAAATACACGTTGCACAGTGCAGAAGCTAAATGAGGATCTAGATAGAATATACCTTTTGTATTATTACTAACTATTTGTGGGTAGGTTGAAATAAAAGAGTTTATTCGATATACTGAGTCAATTCACTACACAGAGACATGAGTACAAGTTAGGTGTTACATTTACGATAGTCTATAATCCTTAGTTAAGGATATGTGTGACCGCGGCAGAGGGTTGAGGAGTGACTGGTTAAACTCGGCTTAGCTACTGAAAAAGCTGAGTTGCCGAAACGCGTTGGCGCCGCGTACTTTAAGCTAAACTGTGTCACTACATACCAATGCGCAAAATAAAACTACTTCTGAATCCCGGCAAAACCAAGTTTATGATTCTACAACACAACCTGTGATGTAGAATTCGGTCGGTTCAGAGTACTATACAAAGCACCGGTGATAAGAATTGATGGAGCAATTAATTATCGAGCGAGTATCTGAAGTTCGGAATTTGGCATTAATTATGGATGAAGCTCAGCGTTATGAAAAATATGTAAGTGACACAGTAAATAGTTGTTTTTACAGGCTTAAAATTGTTTACAAATTTCGTAACTATCTAGACACAGATTTAAGAATTCAGTTGGTAGACTCCTTGGTTTTGTCAAAATTTAATTATGTAGACTGCGTATATAGACCGCGCTTGTTTCAAAAAACCTCAAATCTAATACAACGAGTGCAAAATGCTTGCGCTCGTTTCTGTTTTGATGTTCCGCCTCGCAGTCACGTTACACCTTTTTTCAACAAATTCGGTATACTCAAGATGGTGTTTATGAGAGAACTTCTATTATTTGGCGTGGTCAAAACGCAAATCCCCAAATACATTTTTGAGAAGCTGAACTGGACCCAAGAGAATAACCCAATCAGAGCCCCTATATGTATACTCCAGATTCCTGAGCATAGTACTGCAGCGTTTCGTGGAAGCTTCTGCTATAGTGCTACAGTTCCTTTTTGTCCGGTCCCTTAACAGAACTGTGACTTTGGGAACACCTGGAGCTAAGCCAGCATTATGCTGAGTTAGGACCATTTTATAACAGCTTTATTTATGTATGTACATACTTATCCTATAAGTGACTTGTCTTTTTAACTGTTCGTATTGTTGTTATAAATAAATGTCCTTCTATTCTATTCTAGTTCATTCAGCATCCAAATTTATTGGGCTCATAATATTTTTTCCAGAGCGATCGGTACATACAGCGCGCTGTTTTATCAAATTTAAATTTATGGTTTGCGCATTTAGAACAAAAAGGACATAACTATTCTTAAACCAATTAGCTTGCCTTACTATTGCTTCATCAATATATTCTTAGCTTGAAGAAGCCCGCGGTGAAAAGGTTAACGCAAAGTTCGCTACAATGCCCGCATGACGGGTCCTTCGCTACCTGCATCCAGTGGTTTCTCACGGCTTTCAAAGACATCATTATTAATTATTGTAACTTAAATTGAGTTAGGATTCCCACTGAGGCTGGCACAATCAACTAGCCTGAAGATGGAAAATTTGGCATGGGTAATTTCCCTAGACCTGACAAAAAAGTCCTTACTAAGGCTTTATATCGAAATGGAGAAAATCTAGCCCGAGAAAAATAAAAAAACTAGCCAAAAAAAAAAAAAATGCATTACATCATACGCATTCGGTTATTATATGAGCGCGCGTTATGGTACGAAGTACAATCTATCTATCGCCTATCGCCCGTTAAATTGGATGTTAGACGTTTTCATTGCCAGTTGATTGGGTGTCGAATCATTCCCAATTTATTTACTGTACCGCTGAAAATATAAATATTTTCTGGCTATCACTTACACTATAAAATATAGCCGTCAATATGTATTACCAGTTTAGTTTTGTGCAACTAAAGAATCTAAATCTATACATATTTAATAACATAAATGTGTTTTGTTTGATTGTACGTAATTGGAATTACTAGGCTACTTAATTCAAAAAGTATTTATCTGGTACATTTTCCCTTTTTTGTATCTAAATAATTTAAAAGGAAGTATCTTCTCGGGACTGAATCACTTATGTTAGTTAGGCCTTAGCGACTATATTATTCATTGCGCCTACGCGACAGTCTGCCCTCAGTACCGCGCGTGCGCGAATTATACGTGAATATACAGTATTTTATTAAATTCATTAATAAATAATAATAATAATTGCTGGACAATCCGCACAGCATCATCCAGCCCCAAAGTAAGCAGAGCTTGTGTTATGGATGACTAATAAACTTAATACAATACATAACATAGATAGATATTTTTTGTTATATATAGAAAATACCCAGAACACCCGGAACTAATATTTGCAGATCGTACAAACATTTGTCCCAAGGAGGGAATTGAACCCGCAACCTTCTGCGTCGCAGGCGGACCTTCGCGGCACATCGGTCGTCATCAAATGAGAGTAATCAAATGATGAAATTGGTAGGTAAAAGTTGAAAGGTTTGATTCAGTTTTGATAAATATTTGCAGTGATTTAAAAAAAGACTTCATATTGTAATTCAAGCAAATGTTGATAATTATTTTGGTATAAATATTATGTCAAAATGAAGTAGAACTTCGGAGATATTGTGGTTTGTTTCGAAGCCTTTTCGGTCGGTAATCGAGTTCAGTTCAGTTTTTTCTTTCTTTACATACAGGCATGTAACGAAAATGTATTCTATTATTATTCACGTATAGGATATTCGTCGTCTTTGTTCAATAGAATCTACAAATTAGAGCTCCCAAAACAAGTCTCAGAGAGTTTTTGCCTACGCATGCATCGGGGAATGATTATAACTGCATAAAATAATTTGGCATGTTTTAAAAAACGATAAAACGCCTTCAAATTCCGGTATAAAGACATTATTCATCTATGTCTCGGACGAACGAAATCACCCCTCCCTTACTTTGCCTGACCGAAGTTTCTCGTGCAAAAAATTTAGTTTACACTGGCGACATCTAGTTATAATTCAAGTCTAATTTAGTTTGATGACACAAGGTGAAGCTGTTGACGCCCGTTGCCATGGAAACCATTAATTAAGTGTTAATGAAATTATCTTATTATTCTGAAGAACTTTTACAAACCTACATTTTACGGCGCAATTCCTCGAGAATCAAACTTATAGGAGACCACCTCAAAATCAATTTTTATACAACAACGAAAGAATCATCAAAATCTAATAACAATTGGATCTGCGCCAAAACTGTTGTAGCTTTTTAATTTTGACTGGATAAATACTAATCCCTCGGGAATATTATTTTTAAGGGACCACCTCGGGATCCTTCGCTATACAATAGTTTAAGAATCATTAAAATCGGTTACCCATAGGCGGAGATATCATGTAACATACATACATAAAAATAAAAAAAATAAAAAAACACAGACGAACTGAGAACCTCCTCCTTTTTGAAGTCGGTAAAAAAGAAGTTTTCTAAAATTTGTTTTATTATTATTGTAGTAGAGAAAACGAACTATTATTTGCAAGTGATTATTATTTCAAGAAACAACCGAAAACATACAATTTGACGATGAAACCGTGCAATTTCTCGTTTTATTTGTAATAGAATAGCCCTAACAGCTTGTGCAGGGTAATTTATGCAGGATCTTGGCGTGTTACCGGCTAACATGCGGTTTTCCTTAAACCCAGGTTTGAATAAACATGGCACAGACAACTATAAATAGAGTAGATGCTTCGTAATTTATGTGATCCAAGATATATTTAGGTTTTGACGTGTGTTTTCATGGATTACAGAGATATACAGAAGCGACCTTAACCGAGTTATCGATAAAACTCATACGGCCACTGTTAAACGTGCCTCCTTAAAGAAGGACGGTTTTTCCATAATCATAATCACCAAGCTTGCCAGGCGGATATTGGTGATCGCAGTAAATGTGTTAAAAATACACAGAAGGAAGCTACTGCCATTTCTCTGGTAGGTTAGTCTGCTCTTATCTCACCTTCGGGCTGAGTTAGGGGTGTCGATTCTTACGAGCCGCCACACGGCTACAAATCGGTCCGAGTAGTGGTCAAATATGTCTATCCAAACTAATATTATAAATTCATAAGTAACTCTATATGTCACGCTTAAAAGGTTGAACGGATCTTAATGAAAACTGGCAGGGAGGTAGACAGTATCCCAGGGACGGACATAGCCTTCTTTTCATCCCGGTAAAGTGCGTGCGAAGCCGCGGGCAGAAGCTAGTGTCAAATATGTCTTATTGAAGGTGGTTGGTACTTACCCTGGCTGTGACAGAGATGACAGTAAGCGTGAGGCAGTCTCCGCCAGACTTGATGAGGTCCACCACCTGCCTGTGGGTGGACCCTTCCACGTTCACGCCATTTCTATAACAAGACATATTAACTGTCAGCTACAGTTGTCCTCTAATCTAAGACACCACAGATGACTTTATTACTACCTTTACACTAGCCAAACTCGATGTAGAATGTTTGTAAACAAACCACGACACAAATAAGTAACTAAAACTCGCTTGGCGACTACTTTCAGATTTTAATATTGTAGGCAAAGTTTTTTGAAGGAAAATTCTCATATCGACAATTATTGAAAACTAAGAGGATAAAAAAGCTTGGAACAAGTTTTGCTCTAACTCGGAAACTAACAACCTAACAAGGTAAAGGTTTCTTGTTCGCTTCTTTACTTTACTTTAAAAAGATTGTAGTGAACAAAAATCAAAGTAATCACTTTATTTCGTAGTTTTGCTTATGTAATTTTAATTTTGTGACGTGTCTAAGAGTCCTGTAATGTCTAAAGGAAATAAAGCACTTTGAATTTGAATTGCGTATAAAAAGACGAGGCAACATAGTGAATTTTAGGTTTTGTATAATATTTTTGTTGTATAACAAATTGATTGATTGTATAATAAATTTTAAGTACAATAACCAGTCATCTGCTACCCGTAAAACCAACCCCTAGCATATAATTTTTTTGCTTAGGCTAGAATAGAGAAAGTGTTTAACGTTGTGGAAACTATTGAAGTTTAATGAATGAATTTCAAATAGCGACGACTCGACGTAATTTTTATGTAATTTTTGTTTATTCATTCTGCCTTAGACAACAATCGCTGTGGTTGGCCTACCGTTCTGTTTATTTTGGGGCTAGATGATGATGAGGCCTGTTTTATGAAAGCTTCCTCATTCAGTGATCTATGCTTAAGTCACGGGAAGGCGCGAGATTCAATTTTTTTTTGTGGTTTTTATTTTTTCTGCTTTCTATAAGGAATAAAACTGACGGAAAAGTAATTTGCAGCAAATCGTAAACCATTTTCCATTAACCTATGAAAAAACACTGCTGTTCACTGGTATTTTTAGAGCATTTGGGAAAATAGGAAAATTTAGGCTAAAAATCCTAAAAACCAAAATTTTCCCAAATCCTCCCAAAATACAATTGAATCGAAGTTGGCTTTGTCATAGGTTCATAGAAAATGTTTTACGATTTGCGGCAAATTACTTTCCCGTAGTTTTATTCCTTGTAGAACGCACAAATAAATTAAATTTTAGTTCTTCGATAATGAATTTCTACTCTTTCTGGTCGGACTGTACCTACCGTTCCCATGATATAAATCGATCCAACGAAAAATTGGTGATTTGATAATACTGATGATTATTGATTTCTCGTTATATATTTCTTGTTCAACGGCAGAACTACAGTACATACAGTACATTTACGAAAAAAAAATTACGAAAATATTGAAATGCCACATTCGGTTTCCTTGGTTGATCCTTGGCACTAACGTCATAGAAATTTGCAAGTTTTTGTAAGTTTTGATTATATAAATTCTATTTTTTTTTGTATGGTATTAGGCGATTATTATATATATGTAAGTGGGCGGGGGCGCCATTTTTCAGTTTAAGCCAAAAAAAAATTTAAGATCCAGGCTGGCTAGCTGTCTTTTTACGGTCCTTATTTATGTAATTTTCAGATTTAATTTCTGCATAAAATGATTCTGTGTTCCCTATTTTATATCTAGTACCTGAACATCATCTATGGCCTTTACATGAATGTATGATGGTATTATGTGGCGTTGGTTTGGTAACACGTAAATAAATAATGTTGCACAATTCACACTTCATCATCTAGCCCCAAAATATGCAGAACTTGTGTTATGGTTACTAGATAACTGATATACTTAATAAGCACTGATATACTTAATAGAGCATAAGTTATGTATAATACCTACCTACATTAAATTAACTTAATCTGTTGGAGTGATTTTCCATAAGGCAGGAGCGAAACCTCCTAACACAGGTATCTCCAAAGCAATTAAAGATGTATATAGATTAAGTTAAAGAAATAAAATATTTTGATTTTTTTTTTTTTTTTGTTGATTTGACTTAATACTTAGGTTTGATTACTATTCTGTACTATACACTAGCCAAACTCGATGTGGAATGTACTGCCCATACTTAACTTAAAATTCACTCTGTTGCCACGTATTTTTATATGCAATTAATATTACTTGTTGATTTGAGATCCTTCGTTTAATAAATATTGCTTATAATAATATCTGAAACTCGACGCCAAGCAAGTGAGTTTTAGTTTTGTGTGTCGTTGTTTGTTCACAAATATTCCACATCGAGTTTGGCTAGTGTGTAGGTACTATAGATGTCAAAGATTGTATGGGGCATCTGTAAAAAGCTATTTAAAGATTATAGTTATTTATAGAAATGTATCGCGTCTTATTCCGATCAATCATCTTTGCATGCAATCAGCATGTGAATGTTTCTAGAAATAGCCACGTCTTCGTCTGATGGAACTTGGCGCTCGTAAACAAACATTTCCGCAATCTTAGGTACCACCTACATAAAGAGTAAACATTTAGGTACTCAGTCTCTAGCATGCTACGGTTAAGAAAGGCCCTAATTTTTCCTTTGGAGATTATAATTTCTATCAGATTGATAGATTGAATAGCCAAATATTATGGACAACTGATGTGACGCGGGGGGCGAAGGTCAGCCTGCGACGCAGGAGGTTGCGAGTTCGATTCCTGCTTTGGGACCATGTTTTTACGATCTGCAGAAGTATTTGTTCCGGGTGTTCTGGGTTTTTTCTATGTACAAAAAAGAAGATACATCTATCCATAATGTCTGTTACCTTTTCACGCCTAGACGGCTGAACGGATCTCAGTGAAGTTGGTATCCCGGACACGGATAGGCTACTTTTAGTCCCAGAAAGAAGCGTGCCAAGCCGCGGGCAGCAGCTAGTACTACATATTGTATTAAGTCTACCAGTCATCTAGTACCCATAACACAAGCTCTGCTTAGCTTGGGGCTAGATGATACTGTGTGGATTGTCCAGCATTTTAAAAATTCGTAAACATGGTGGACTAGAACATCGATAGCACTAGCAATCCGTTTATCCCCATCTCTATTGTTTCGGCCAATCAGAATATAGCAGGCGGTTAGCGACTACTTATTAATCTGTGTAATTCTAATTAGTGACAGAATTGTTCCGTAGCAAATTATCAGAAATTTCAACTCTACTGGATATTATGTATTCCATGGCATATACGAAACACATCATTTATGAGTCACGCAAAAAATACGTGTAAAGTAATTTTCAATACCATCTCTCAAAGGTGGACACAACAATCTCTATTGTGTGGAATTAACTATGCAAAGTCAAAATGTGAAAGTATTTTTGTTATACTTTTTCCTAGATTCCGTAATATTTAAATGTTAACGTACAGCTTTCTGGGAATACGATTATTGCCAAATTTTCTCTAAAGATTGCTTATATTAAGATGTGGGCAGGTAATAATAAAGATTATAAAGGTCAACGCCCACACTCCAAGCTTAGCTTCTAATAAATAAATAATTAAATTAAGGTGTTCGCAAGGTAAAGATTGCCTGTTTCCAAGCAAGTTGATATTTCTAACAACTTTCATACGAAATAGAAGAGAACAATGTTTGAAGAAAATGATAATGATCCGTAAGGGCTTGTATGGCGGCTGATTCGGCTGAAGATCTCAAGAGGCGCAAATATGTAGGTCTCGACAGAGTCTACGTATTTACTCCCCTTGTAGTCGAGACCCTAGGTCCGTGAGGTACCGAGACTCTCTAGGTTTCTTTAGTTAAAAAAATATCACAGCGTCTGGTCGAAGCGGCGTGTGTGACCCGAAGCTGGTGAGTATTTGTGGTAGCGCATCAGCAATGCCACACAGCGGATCAATGCGGCCAGCGTCTTGGGGACGCTTTTGATTAGTATTGATATGGATCAGTGGACCTATAGTTTGTTTGCAACAGTCTGCAGTTACCTCAACTGTTTTAACTGTAAATACTAGTTCTAATTTGTCCTATCCTTTAATTTTAATTTAATATGTTTAATGAGATATTAAACAAGATAAAATGGTAGGCGGGCAAAGCTAGCCTAAACAAGCACTTCTGCAGCTTCTTCGAATTTAAGTCAGGGAAATCACGGTCTATTAAGACCGTTATTCCCTTGTGACTATGATGATGTTTGAAGTAGGTTTGAACAGTTATCATGAAATAGTATGGAAAGAGACCAAGCTAGCACGTGTACACCGAGGTTATTCGCTGTACATAGTTCTACTAATGTTCATATAAACAAAGCAATATTAACTTAACTAGTAGGTATTTATTAGATAAACTATAAATAACTAGATACTGCCCGCGGATTCGCACGCGCTTTTCAAGTATACTATGTCCGTCCCCGGGATACGATTTACCTCTCTGTCAAATTTAAATGAGACCCGTTCAGCCGTTTAGGCGTGAAATGGTAACAGATTGTCAGAAAGACTGACAGATAGACCTTTCGAATTTATAATATTAGTATGGATAATTTGGCGTCTTTTAAAAACCTATAAACCGACTTAAAATTCCGGTAAATAGTATTAATCTAAAGTCGCCTCAAAGGTAACAAAGATTGCCTGGAAGAGATCGCTTCTAAGCGCCCATTGTACTTGTGTCTTATGTAATGTCTTTTGTATTGTATTTTTGTTGGTGTGCAATAAGTATTTTGTATTGTATTGTATTGTAATGTAACCTATGTTCACATTTCTGAATAATACTTTGAAGCAAAAATAAATTGGTTTGGTAGGTAGAACATTTTATGGGACCACCTCGGGATCATTCTCTATACAATAGTGAACGAATCAGCAAAATCGGTTAATCACTGGCGGAGTATCAAGTAACATACATTAAAAAAACATAGGTACAGATGAATTTTAGATCCTCTTTCTTTTTTTTTAAGTCGGTTAAAAATAAAGAAAGAAGATCAACTTAAGTGCTGGTATTGTTACTTATTTGAAATCAAAGCCGCAAAACTATAATTAATTATAAATCTCTGAAAATAATAGATTTATTGTGTTATTTAGTAGAACAAACAAAGGGAATGTGTGTCAAGAAGATAATTGAGGTCAAGGGTTTAAGAGGGTCGGGAAACTATTGAATTATATTGACAAAGTTGTTATAATATAACACATAAACATAAGAACAACCCAAGCATTTCTCGTGAAGGATACGTGCAGTATATCTATTGGGCATAACAATGAACAAAATTACCCATGGTGTGTGTGTGTGTGTGTGTTTGTGGATAGATAAAGGGTGGAATCTTGACATGGGGCAGCAAGGATACTTATTTCAATTCCTATACCTTAAAGCATTCACTGCCCAGTCTTGGCGGTGCGGCCCGCAGGGGCACGCCGCCGCCGCGCCGCCTCACGTTGCTGGACATGGGCATATGCGTTTGGGTCATGAAAGTGATATTTTAGGGGGAAAAGGCTCAATAACCCTAAACTTTAGACAAATTCCGCTAACCCGATTCAGAGATTTCAAAGAAAAAATACTCAGCCTGGAAATTATCAAATTCATAGAGAGGTTTAATCCAATAAGCACTAGGCATTCCCAACTTTGCGCAATCTACCACGAACCTACCTACTTATTTGGGTGTTTATTATTACATAGGCAACTTGTTACGAAGTTGCCCGGATTAGGTAGGCTTAATCTCCTTTCGTATGTGACATGACAAGTGTATGCAAAAGTGACCAGCATAGGTCTAACTAAGGTGACCTCCTGACCTCACTACCCAGTAAGGTCAGAAGGTCACCTTAGTTAGACCATACTTAGTTACTTAGTTAGAGTGGAATGAATGGTAAATATGGATCTAGTAAGAAACGAAATTGCAATTCTCCAATTTAGTAGAGGTGGGTAATACCGGTAAATGGGTACTTTCCCGACTACGGTGAACTGACTTTACAACTCTGGAATATTGTGAATCAGGAACAAGTTAATTCGATCGATTAATTAATTATATTATTTACCCAGATGCCGTTACCGCCTGTTCAGCCTCCAGATCATAAATCTCGAAGCCTGTGTGGTCACAGTAGTAGAAACAGTAACGGAAGTTACCAGAGCCTCCTCGTTGCAGCGACATTGCCCACCACTACGCATTGACACGGTTAAAACACTGGCAAAGTTAACCCAAACCACAATACCATACAAGAAAACTGACTGCACAAAAGACAATCGTGACTATTTTTAATATTGTCTGTTGATCTTCCGTTTGTTGTTTTTTTAAATGAGCAGTAGCTTAAACCACGGAAAGCATTAAAATTTTTAGGTACGCAGTTTGTGATTTACGGAGATAGGAAGTCAATCACATTTAGCAAAGACTTAGCTAGAATTTTCACTGATTGTGATCCTCATAAGATAGGTTCTCTTAAATAATCAAATAATGTAATTCGACAGGTTTAAACAATCTTGGCCGAATACAGAATTTAGGTATGAACAAAATTTTCAAAATTAAGACAATCACTAGATGGGAAATTAAGTAACAAAAATAAATGTAATAAATAACGCAAATTTAAACAAAAATGCTGTTTATATAGGATCTCGGATCCGAAACCGACACAAATTAAATGGACACAAATAGGGTTAAATTGTACAGACAACTGCAACTAAAGAGTATGAAATAAGTTGTGGCATCAATTAAGCATAAAACAAATACAGATAGCGGTGAATTGCGACGTTCAAATTATAACTAATGAGTTGATTAGACAATTTGACCTCAAACGACAAGACAACCTGCGATCCATAGGGTGAGGGACGGTAGTATCTTGTAACCATTTCTAAGTTTTCCTGGTATTTATCTGATTGAGAGAAGCATTATTTCTTTAAGGCTTAGGTAGTGTTTGGACTGGATTATTACAATTATTATGTAATAATGATGTAATATTTTTAATTTTCTCATCTACAAATGACTGCATTTGTAGATGAGAAAATTAAAAATTTCAATAAATCTTCGCACAGACTAATCAAAAAAAAAAAACTAGCCGGCTTTTACAATTATTCGGTTTTGACTTTTTGTACCTAAATTTGAGTGCTTACCCGTTCGACCCAAGATTTTTCTACCCAATATTATTTTTACCCGTTCAACCCAAAACATATGCTCCATTCTACCCAAAGCAAAAATCTGAGTCACAGTGTATTCTAAATAGTACAGTAACTTCAAATTTTGTAACTACAATATGGAGGATAATAGTTTAGATCTCTTCAAACGAGTGCACGTGCAATTCCTAGAAAAATTTAAGAAGGAGAACTTATTGTATGTACAATAGATAATCCAATCAACAACGGTAAGGATTACCATTGTTTTTCTTATCTATTGAGGTAAGTATATGCTATCCTTTTCTTTTCATCATTCGGTTTCTTTCTACTCTTCCTATCTTAAGGGTCACTCCTGTCAGTAGTTCCTAGACCTACTAACTGAAAGGTTTACATTAAATATGGCGGAAAACGAAGTGACTTCAAGTTTTAATAGTGAGGACAATTTTAATTCTATTTAGTCAAACCGTGGTGGACAAATTTTGGTGCACAATGGATATAAATTTTATAAAAAAAGAGCAAACAGTGGCGGAGATACAGTATGGCGATGTGTAAAAGCACCCAGGTGCTTTGGTTGTGTATTTAAATCTACACCAAACAAGTGTTAGAATAATTAAGATGATTTTTATTTATGTTAATCAAAAATATATTTCTACCTCTGATAAAAGTTACCACCTGCATCGATAGGCTTCATATAGTTTATTTTGTACCTATTGTTACGTATAATTAATATATATTTTACTGAATCAAAAATGTGTACCTGTATCTGTGTGTTTTAAATATTTGATCTCGAAAAAATGTGATTCTGCATGACTGATTTTATGTACCTAGATAACTTATAAAAGTAACTTTATATTTACCTACCAAACCTGAATCTGAACAGTGATGTGCTATTTTTTATAATATAATTATTTGATTATGTTTGTTTATTTATAGTTTGATTATTTTTATTGTTAGACTAGTAGACAAATATTTAACTGACTATTATCTGAACAAGAATGATTTAAATAATAAAAATATTTATAATGAATTTCTGCATTTTTTGTCGAATGATCCTTCTTCTTTAGTGTTTCACTATGTCATTTATTTGAATTCAAACAATAGAAATTAGGAATAAGTAGGTGTGGGTAGAACGGGTAACTTGAATCTAATGTTTTGGGTTGATCGGAGCAAAATACCTATTGGGTAGAAAAATCTTGGGTCTTACGTATTCTTTGAGATGTAGTCAACTGTGGAAACACAGCAAGCTCTTGGAAGCTTGGACAAAATAATTAAGAATATTCTATCATCGGTTTTGAATATCGATTTCGACAAAGCATGGTCGCAGGCCTCTCTTCCAGTCAAATTGGGAGGCTTAGGTATACGCAAAATTAGGCCTCTCTGCCTGTCAGATTGGGAAATCAACCGATATGATTTTTTTAAAGTTGATTCGACCTGGAATTTCATTCAAAATTTCATTTTTAGACGAAGCTCGAACGGCTTGGCTTAGTGCTTGCCCCAATGCTGCTCCCCCAAAATCTCTTTTGTCACAACGGCAATGGGACGAAACGGGAATGTGTGAGCTTACACGGAATTGTTTGTTACAATAAATTTAAATATCTAATGAAACTGGCGGACTCGCCGAACTGCTCAGATTGCAATCAGGGTGAAGACGTATATCACGTGTTGGTGGAGTGTGTCCGGGGCGCAGTCCAGCGTGGCTGTTATTTGATTATAATGTAGGTATGTGCAGAGACTAGTACTACTTAATAGTCTCTGGTATGTGCAACAGTTTTCTGAGTGAACCGACTTCGGATAAAGCGAAGAAATTGCTTAGAATATACATGTCGTCCCTAAAGGAGACAAGTTAGGTAGGTAACACTGTATTTTTTGATAAGTGGGTAGGAAGTCTAGATAATCAGTGCGCAAATGTAGACTACCTAAATGGCAATGAATAGTTTAGGTGATAGATATCTCATAGATTCGTTTTCAGTTGGTTTATTTTAAAAGTTTGTTTACCAGGGGGACCCTATCAATTCCTTCCTTGTCTAAATAATTTATGTGGCTTTGGGAAAAATAAATTAAAAATACATCTTAAATAATCCCTAAAACTAGTACGCGAACATTAGTATAATTTAGGTTTTGGTAAATCAGATAGATGTCGAGGAAAATCTCATTAACTAAGTTTCTGTTAAGTTTATTTTGTTTTGTTACTTAGAATGTATATTTTGTTGGAATAAGCACTATTATAATTTAGAATTACGTTGATGACATGCCATGTTCGGCAAATGCCATGCAAAAAATAAATAATTAAAAAAAAAAGTGCTTCAGCTTTGCGGATCGTGATCGTCTCCTAGCCGTTTCTAAATGGGAGTCAGGACATTGGTTGCAAGCATTTTCTTCATTTAACACTGGCACTTCATTGGATCCCGTATCTTTCCATATCGGTACATGTCTTCGGTAGGGTGCAAGGTGTTGCGCGCCTCATTAATGCCAGTGTGGTACTGCTGTCGAACAGCTTGGTCATCACGGGTAATCGTGTACCTACTAGGGCCGCCGGTCTCGCCATGCTAGCCTTAACGATATCATCCGGCGGACCTTTGTCACCGCTAACGTACCAGCTATTCTCAAAACGAAATGTTGCGTGACGATGACAAGAGGGCCGACGGCATGACACTAGTCTTACGGAAGTTGCGGAGGCCCATTACGGGGGACGCTACATGCGTCGACACACTTGCGCCTTACCATCTTCCAAGGACATCCGTGAGGGCTGGTGCGGCGGCAGATTTGGCCGAGGATCTCAAGAGGCGCATATATACATGTCTCGACAGAGCCTACATATTAGCTCCCTTTGGGGTCGAGACCCTAGGTCCGCAGCGTACCGAGGCTCTCCGGGTTTTTAAAAAGTTGTCTGAGCGTCTGGTCGAAGCGACGCGTGATCCGAGAGCTGGTAGGTAACTGAATAAAGGCCATATCCAAGACTCATAATGATGTTGTGATGCTACCAGCATAATAATATTCAATTTATACCTGAGTTTTAAAGTTATATTGGGGGTTCTTATACAATTAAGTGTTAGTTTGATAAAATTTGTAACACAATATAGATTGACTTACACCCATAAGAGTTGGGTAAGTCATTCAAAGACTTTACACAAGATTGGTTTAGAATTTTAGATAGTTCGCTATTTCTTAAGTTATGAATTAACCATAGAAAAACAAAACAGGCTTGCACTAGCACAGAGAATCATAGAATAGCACAGCTGCATATTGATAATTTCTAGTACTTAGGTACTTCAAGATAAGCAATTAGGTTACTAGATTATTTGGATCATTACAACTTGTATAATGAGGACAGTTAGAACGTAGGGCCAAATGAATCGGATCTAACTAGTTTTGATTGATTCGTGTCGGATAAATGTAAAGGTATTGTCCTTTAGTGAAGCTGATAAGAGCATGCAATCGTAGAGAGGCGTTTGGCAAAAACACAGTTTAAAACTGATCAATTTTCTTTCTAACACAAGGCACAAGTTCGTAGCCAACATGCAGCAGCAGCAGGCGACATGAAGCGTCAACCAATCCGTGAGACAAGATCATATCATAGATCGTCATAGATCTTCCTCTTCCTCTACCTGTTCCATCGCCTCTCCTATAACTCTTAAGGTTTGCTGGAAGAAAACTCTTTTTCAGGGTTAAGCTCGCCTATGTACATATCCTATTTGATAAGTTCATGCTGTGTATTAATTGTGTAATTCTTTATTGTTCACAATAGTGAACAATAAATAATTACACAATCAATTATGACGTAATCACGATTGGTTGACAGTCAAACCTCGACATGTCGCCTGCTGCTGCTGCGTGTACACTTGTACAGGCTTTAAGCCACGAAGAGTCGAGTCGAGAGTTATCACCAGCCGTCGCTCTTGAAGGTTTGACGACATCCAGCATTCCGAACAAGCCAGGTTCCGAAAAAGATTTAGTACTGTAGACATGCGTCTACTATCTTATCTTTAGTATAATTAGCCGTTATGTCTGGCGTTTGTGGACGACGAGAAAGTCTTTGATCAGTCGAAACTTGGATAATGCTACAGTGCCAAATCGACTACCGATACTTATATCAAGTGTTGAAGTGTTTGTACAGCAAGGTCATTATGTCTATCCGGATCCAGAACAAGAGCACAAACCAGATCCCATTGCAAAAAGGGGTGACACGGAGACGTTACCTATCCGAAATTGTTCGGAGAGATCTATGAATGCAGTGAGCTCTCAGACTGGGACGGCAATGGCATAAATATCAATGGCGATTACATCACCCACCTTCGGTTTTCCAAATAGCTAGAACACCATAGCATGATGCTTAGAAACCTCAACCCGTTTCTTGACAGGTGGGTCTAATAATGAACATGGCTAAGACAAATTGATATTTGTCTTAGCCATGTTCATTCTGCCTATATCACATGATTGTGATATAGGCATTAGAGGAGGATCGAGGATGGGCGTTAGGCCCATATCGCACCTTTACCATCATTATGTCTACCTAGACCAAATGGTCCAACTAGGTAAATTCAACTTCGATAATGAGCCAACGAATCTCACTCGGATGGACAGCGTTCGTCGGGAAACTTCGCAATATCTACTCGTCACAGAACTTAAATCACAGAACTACTTAAGCACTTGCACTTGTGGTACTTAAGCATCCGAGATGTGGTCGCCGACTTTAGGCATCTTATATAAGCTCGTAATAAACTAACTCAGAAGAGTAGCTCAGCGTGCTATGGAGAGAGCTATGATTGAAGGTTTTCTACTTTATAAAATCCGAAATACGTAGATCCGTAGAAGAATTAAATCACCGACATAGCACAAGCAGTGGGCAGGTCATTTAGCCCGCAGAACTGATAATCACTGGCGTGTAAAGGTTCTCGAGTGGCGGAGTTTTGGGAGACCATCCACTTGATGAACCGACGGACGACATTGTAGCGGTCGCAGAGAGTCGATGGATGGAGGCGGCTCACGACCGGTATTTGTGGCGTCTTATGGGGGAAGTTCAGTAATGCATGTGTGTGGGCTTATACAAGGTATAAGAAAACTAAAATCTATGTCTAGATATTTCAGAACAGGGTAGAACTGGGTGCATGCAGTCCCTGGCTACAATTATCAAAATTAAAGTCATGATGCGTTATGCATGTGATACTCAACATTTTTAGGAATAAAAATTGATTCAAAATTGCAATGGGGTGAACATATAAGCGAATTAGCTGGCAAACTAAGCTCTGCAGCATTCGCTGTCCGTAAAATTAGAGAATTAACTAACATAAAAACAGCTAGAATGGTTTATTATAGTTATTTTCACTCATGTATGTCATATGGGTTGCTTTTATGCGGAAATGCTGCGGATGCACAAAGAATCTTCATTCTACAAAAAAGAGCAGTCAGAGCTATTTATAGACTTGGACCTAGAGAGAGCCTGCGAAACGTATTTGGTAATGTTAATATTATGACTATGCCATCACTATTCATTTATCTTAATCTATTATATTTGAGGAAACATAGAAAACGTTATTCCAAAAATTGTGATATTCATAATTATGAGACGCGAGGAAAGCTTAAGTTAGTGTTACCTCAGACGAGACTAGCGAAAGTTAGCAAATCTTTTGTCGTAAATAGTGCTACATTTTATAATGTATTGCCAGCCAATATTAACAATCTTGGCGAAAAGGCCTTTAGTACCAACATCAAAAAAGACCTAACCAAGAGAGCCAACTATGGCATAAAGGATTATCTCTCTGATCATAGTTTTTGGAACAACATTCCACGAGTCAGCAATATTTGTTAAATTATTCTTTTATTTTTCTCTCTTGATACTATGTACCTATACCTAATATTTTAATTTATTTGTAAGGCTTTCTTAAGTGCAATGTAATGTGCCTATGAGAAATAAATGAATGAAACTGAAACTGACTAGCAAAGTGTGCACCAAAGGGAAAAGGGCCAGCATCTAATAACTAATTAATTTTTACAGGCCCATCCAGTACCATAGTTGCCTGAACAAGACCTATCGTCATGTTTAACAATAAATCTTTGTTACCATGACCTTACATTTCTGAAATAGACTCCATGCTCAGAATGTATAGCAATATAATACAGATTGTTTTATTGCTGCCGTGTGTAACATGCAGGAATCAGGGGGAGACCTTTGCCCAGGAAACACAGGAAACCAAGCATTTTGACATTCAGGGTTAAATGTAATTGTAATAATTGTAACATCTTTGATGATTGAACATGGGGTCAACAAATAAAGGAACTCCAGCATGAACCCTGCAAGGGCACAGCAGAATGATTATATTAATGTTATCTTTAACTATGTAGGCTGTTCAGCTATACTGTTGCAATATCATTGTGTACTAGATATATTTCTGATTGCACAGCAAGTGTCCTCATTGCAGTAATGTTGCAACTTGTGTTGACATTACTTTAGCCAGTAAAATTAGTAAATAACTGTTACATTTTACTACTCAATACATTTATTCAAATTATAATATTGATGAATGCAGGACCTCTCTGCAGATTTCAGTTATAATAAGTTAACAAGTTCACTGCAAAGCCTTAGCTCTACTGTACAACAAGCTGTTCAACTATGTGTTATTATGGGCTTTCCATGTGTTAACATTGTCATCATCATCGCAGCACATACTGCTGGGCCTATAAGCATTATTCAATTCTTGCCAGCTTCCTCTGTCTTGTGATTTTCGCATCCATGTTGCAACCGAGTACCCAGTGACTTTTGTAATGTTGTGGACCCAAAAATATCCAACCTCTTCATGTTAGAGAGAATTTTAAGAAAAATACTAAATAATAATTTATCTTAAATTATATAAAATGAGAAAAAGTTGCGCTTAGCAACAAAATAAATAAAGACCCAAGATAACAAAGTGAAACCAAACAAATTTTTCTTGAGCCTACTTTTCTAGAAGCCATGGAAGAGATTTACTATTCACATTTTGCATTACAATAATATTTATCTGACTTCACTTGAATGTTATGTGGTTTTATTTAAAATCTAAAAGAAAAGATGATGAAGAAGAATGATACCCTTCAGGAACTAGTTTCGATGTTATGAATCATCAATGTTGTGATGTAAATTGAACTGCCAACACTAACGAATTTTGGCAGCTGCAGGAGGAAAGACCTTATCGACAATGCCACAATTGTCCACACATCGGCGGGAAAACCGTCGGTGACTAGAAAAAGTCTATGAATGCAGTGAATGCTGAGAAAATCCAATGGGAATTTTAGGTTCGCTGTATGGAACAGGTGAAAAAACTGTATGCGGGGTACTTACACTTCGAGTATGCGGTCCCCCTTGCGGATGCCGGCCTGTTCCGCCGCGCCCTGCTCCAGGACCGCGCTGACGTGCTGCAGAGGAGCATACAACTCCCCGTTGATCGATCTCAACTGACCACCTTCAGACACTTGACCACGCACGTTAAAACCGAACCCTGTGTCTGTTTTGTATATTGTGACACGACGCGGGCCATTGGCGATCTCTGTTATCTTAATATTTTTCTCGGTTCTTGTAATACTGTTATTATCGGTTTCCGTCTCGGCCATTTTGGACAGTTTCCATTTCTTTCACCATAACCCGACCGAAGGCAATTTTGTTTTGACATAAACTTGACTTGTTTTGAAGTTTCTACTGACAGCAGAATTTTTTTTTTTTTTAATTTGTCTTGTTAGACAAAGGCTAAAGCCATTAAGGCTATACTGCCTCGTCTTTCGTTATACAGTTTTTCTGTAGTTATTATAGTTTATAAACTCAATTATTACAACATTAACACAACATTTGACATTTTATATACACAAATATGGCCTAATTTATAAAATATTATTATTTTTTATATTGTAAAAGGCTTTGATAATCTTGTAGCATAAAAAATGGCTTTGAAACAGAACTAGCGCTGTACAAATTAACCAAAAGACTATTGCTAGAAAAGCTAAAAAGTTTCAGGATAAACCTTTCTTTTAAATAATTCGTACGAATACTGATTGGAGGAAGCCTACATTCAATTTGCATAGCAGCATTATTAGAGTCTGTCAAACGAAAGTAGATACTCGATTTTTTTCGAAACTTTTTACATGGTCACACCAAAGTGTTTCCACCTCCGGACACTATGCTTCGTAACGGGGTAAATTCAGGGCGCTCAAAGGTATGAAATAGTTGGTAATAACATGTAACTAACTATTAAAAGTGGACTGTTATTTTATTTTTATTGACTTAGTTTGACTCTTTTGAAATTCACCACTACACGATCATTACATGTGTAAAAAAACGACTTGCAAGGAAAAAAAATATTACAAATAAACCATTTTACTATATATTTTTTTTGATTCTTTGAATCATAAAAATAATCAATACCTACGTGGAGTAAATTCTAATATTTTCCTCAAAGATTAGGGAAAACCGGAATCGGGCTATGGCATTACTATTCCCAAATTCCCAAATGTTTACAAGATGGCGGCACTATGCTTTTGTTGTTTGGTTGAGTTGTGAAGAATTATTGTGATTTTTGTGTGATAAAATGAATAAAACAATCAAGAGTGGCGTGCGAGAGTTATTATTCTGTATGATTTCAAAATATCAGAAAAAGCAGCAGGAAAAAGATGTTGAATTCCGTCAGAAACAGGATTGTTTACGTATTGTGATCGATTTCTTAGGTGAGTAGTGCAAAAATATTTTGATACTTTGATATTAATTTTGTGTTCTCCTCTTATCCCTGTTAATTTATATAATTGTCTGCTATAATGATATCAGAATAACATTAATAGCTTATTATATTACTATACATTTGGTTGAATAAGCATCACATGTGCACTTAATATCATATTTTTCATTTACAGCAAATCTGGAAGCAGTAGCAGGAGTTACCGACATAATGCAAACAATTGAGAAGCTAACTGATTTGGAACAAAAGGATAGGATACAAACCCAGAACCAGTTCTTGGAAGAAATATCTTCACTCTCTGGTAAGTTTTCACTAAGCTCTGGGCCTGTTGCATTTTTAATGTAAAATTCTGTTGTTCCTATCTGCTCGATCACTTTTATTCATTTATTTTATTTTATTTGCAGAAGTAAGTGTAACCACTTTGAAGAGAATTAAAAAGGAAGGTGCGGTGAATGAAGGTGTCTGGAGGACTCCGGGTAAAAAAAGACCCCACCCGTCAACAGTGTCTAACCTAGATAGTTTTGACATGGATGTTGTGCGCAATAAATTAAACGAGTTCTACATTGTAAAAAAACAAGTCCCCACACTAAGAACTTTGTTGGCAGAGCTCAAAGAAAGTATTGGATTCAGTGGATGTCATGAGACTCTTCGTCAAATACTACTGAAGAACGGCTTCGAATTCAAGAAAAACAAAAATGAACGATCATTGTTGATAGAGCGTTATGACATCTCTGCATGGCGACATCGATTTTTAAGAACAATAGCTTCAAAGCGTTCGGAAGGAAAACCCATCATTTATTTAGATGAGACTTATGTCCACAGATCTTACAAGCCTAAGAAGTGTTGGCAAGGCCCATCAACAAGCGGTGTAGTTGAAAACATTTCATCCGGGAAACGCTATATCATTGTCCATGCAGGATCGGAGAAAGGCCCTGTTCCAAATTCATTGCTAGTATTTAGCACTAAATCGAAAATGGCAGACTACCATCACGATATGAACGCTACGAATTTCAATAAATGGCTACAAGAAAAGCTCCTGCCAAATCTGAACGAGCCAAGTCTGATAGTGATGGATAATGCGTCATATCATTCTGTCATTATTAATAAGGCACCAACAACTCAAACTCGCAAACCAGAAATTAGAGAATGGCTTACATTAAATGGTATTGCATTTGAAGAATACCATACTAAGGCAGAACTACTATGTTTTGTAAAACAAAATACACCAAAACCTATTTACGAAGCGGATGAAATTCTGAAGCATGAAGGTCATGAAGTATTAAGACTGCCCCCCTATCATTGCGACTTGAACGCGATAGAACTTATATGGAGTTTGGCAAAACGAAAGGTGGCAAATAGAAATGTAAGCCTGACTTCAGCACAATTTGAAATAGTTGTAAACGAGTCATTTGAAAGCATAACAGCAGATGATTGGAAAAAAATGACTGACCACGTTATCCACGTAGAAGCCAAATACAAAGAAAGAGACAGAATTACAGAAGATAATTTAGAAAGTTTTATAATTAATGTGGGAGGAAACAGCAGTGATACCAGTGACTCCGATGTATCACTTCAAGTAGAATTTTTAGATTCAGATTTTGATTACGGTGAATAAAAAATTGTTTACTTAATAAACTATTTCATTGAGACTCGTTCCATTATCATAATGGAATGAACACCTATTAAATTAAATTTATCTGCCAAATCAGCCTTTTTAATGTAACACCTATTAAATAAGCTTTTTTTATTTAGCAAAAAAGAAAAAGTAAAATAAAAGCCCTATCAATGCATTTGTGTTCTTTCAACTTAATTATTGTCACATGTGCCTTTTTAAGTTAAAAAATATGAATTTGGATGTTAGATGTTTTTGGGCTTCTTGTAACTTTGTGCTAAATTAAGATAGATTTTTCTTTTAAAATCAGGCGGATGCAGCTTTTTTTCCTGATTCCGAATATGTATATAACTCAATTTTGAAAAAAATGTTAGATGTGCCCTTTTTTGTTACGAGGGCAGTATAACTGGTACAGGTATTGAAGTAAGTGCTTAGTATCATTATGAATGATACTAAGTACTTACTTCAATACCTTGATACTAAGCACTTACTTCAATACCTGTACCAGTTATATTACTGCTTGGCGGTAGAAAAAATGGTACACACCTAGGCCTTGATATATTACTCTTATTTATCTCAGAATGTTAATTTTATACATCATCATTTCAACAATGGGCTGGAATAAAAATAAGTGTTTTTATTTAAAGAATAATATCAAAGTATCAAGGTAGGTTATTCCAAGTATCCCTAAAATTTACGGGTTGCCATACTGATATTTTTTGAATTTGCCGCAATTTTTCAGTGTCTACTTTCATTAGACAGACTCTAGGAATACTTTTATAGGTATGCTCCCGTGATTAGACGCAAACATTTATTTTAAACTCATAGAGTTTTTTAAACACATTAATACTATTTACAATTTTTAATCTGCAGCGTAACAAAAGAACTCATATTCAAAATGGCTTCGAACTAGAGATATAAACAAAGTTAATAAAATTTTAGTGTGTGGGCCCCGAGTCCCAGAGAGACTTCAGTAACGAGACGTAAGCGTGGCGTCTCCTTTTTCCATATAATTTGGTATAGCGCCTCTATCGTGCGGACATGGAACTACGCTCTCGATCGCTTTACGTTACTAACAAAGATCAAGAGATGTACAAATCCTCGGACCAATAAATGATTATTGGTCCGAGTACAAATCCCTAGGAAAATGACAGGTTTTGACATGAATTGCGAGTCCGAATGATACTTACGTTACTATCGTTAAAATCTCGGACCAATAATCATACGTACATCAATACAATCATACGTATGATTATTGGTCCGAGGGTAAAATAACTATGAATGCTCTGTAGTAGAACGTGTGTGAAAAATTGGGTGCATCTTCTTATACCCCGGCTACACCCTCCGTCTTGCTTGCGCAGTCCAGCTTGTGCAGTTATGACTGTAAAAAGACCATTCATGCAGGAAAGCTCGTGCAAATGCAAACAAGACTGCGCATACCTCATGTCATGCCTCATATACGTCTGGACTGAACTGAAAGGTTATAATCTGTTTATATTTCTCTATTTTCAGTGTCCGTGACGTCACGATGTCGCCTACACAAGAAGTTTTTTTATTAGGAGTTCGACGATTTGTACAATTCTATGAATTTAGCTAAAAGTTGCTTCGAATATCCTCTAACTTAACTAATTTTTATGATTTATACGACATTTGTTGTCGAAAACACTTTGCCGGACTGAAGCGCGGCAAACTAAATTTGCGCAGTCTAATCTTCAGTATGTTAATGATAGCTTAAGCCGCGCTTCCGGGTTTGCGCGAGCTTGCCATCCATACGCTCCGTCTTACCTGCGTAAACTGGTTTGTGCAGGCATGCTTGCAAGTAAGGCGTGTGGCCGAACTATTAGTTAAAAAAATAAAAGAAAAATTTCATGAACACATTTTAGTCGAAGCATTCGTAGCGTCATCTATTGACAGCTGTCAAACTTTCTTGTTTGTTTTTGTTTTGTCGGTAAAACAGTGCGTTAGTCAATTTATTTCTCCGCCAGGTGACGTCTCTCGCGAAACAACGTGGTAGAAAAAAAATCATTTCCTTCACATCAAAATCAGCTGTGAATATCAGTCATCATCAGTATGGCCGCTCCATTGTTCAGAAAATAAAATTTGTTTTTGTAAAATCTCGTCAAAAAAATAGCAAACAGCGTCAGTTTTCGTAATTGCCCATTTGTTTTATCACAAGTAGTGTTGATGTTGACTAGAAAAAAGTGTTGCGTCATGCCAGAAACCTCTCACTGACAACCAAAATAATACAAAATTGCGATTGCGACTCGCTCGGATATTACGGCAATTCAGTAAAATTTCATTTTATCTCGTGTATTATTTGTTCGATCGCGCGGTCGAAGTTCCATGCTACTGTAAGATCGTCAAAGAGATAAACATGAGTAGTGTAAGATTGAGTTTCAGTTTCGTATCGGTGAGCAGAATTGCAGTGAGAGGGAATGCATCGCAGTTGTTGTCGGGTGAGTGTAATTTTGTGTGTTATTCGCTTGTTTTCGCCTGATTGGCTTCGCTCCAGACTCGTGTGGAGACGTCGTCGCGTCGTAAAACGTTGCTACATAACGTGCGTACTTGTGTGTGTTTGATAACAAAACGTGATAGCTTCATCACGTTTGCCCCTACAGGATACCCTAGGCTTACGCGTGCTGCGATGAGGCATGCATTGGCTTTGATTTAGCGGGTTTACTTTGCACCCCAAGGCGAGCAGTCTGACAAGGTCACGGGCGACGATCATAATTGTGTATGATTTGTGTGTGACCCTGCTTCTGAACCTAGTCTAAGCTGGTTTGCTAAAACGAACACAATTTTACTATCAATAGATTGTTGTTGTAAGTGTTGGTTGAGTGTGATAGTCTTTTTTTATCTCTGGTACCTAAATAAAACATAGGTATTATAAGTTCAGTAAATTATGCCTAGCTAGGTAGCAATGCATTATTTATTGAATTTGTTCAAAGTTTAAAAGTATAAACCTCAATATTTTATTTAAAAAAAACTAGCACAGTTAGTAAAAATAACCTCCTTCAAGACATGCAATCAAATAAAAGTAGGTATTATAAACTGCTTCATAGTGATCTAAACAATCATTATGATGTAGCAGACACACAGTAGGTATGTAATTTTACTCTTCTACTTGTGACCAATACTATCCACAATCAGCTCTGGTTGGCTTACAATCTAAATGGGGTTGGGAAAAATCATGTTTATAAAGCAAATGATAAATTTGATTTAAATCGTTTTTTTTAATTTTATTTTAATTGCTTTGGTCTATCTATTTTGTGGCGATCACAATAGGCCTATCATGGCCGCAGTGACACGAAAGCCACCTAAAGCAAATAAAAAAAAAAAAATTGGTCTATCCAGTTTTAATGTGTTTATAGGTAGGAAGGAATGTCTGTATTGTCCAGCATTATTTATTTATTTACTGTATACTTCAGTTTTGTGAAATTTTGATGTGTCCATTGTTTTGAACGGATGACACAATCCTGTTGCCGTTCCCAATGTTTAATCAGTGTCTGCTTTAATTTAATTCTCAAACGTAAAGTTTTGTGTCAGAATATGTATGAAAATAACAATCAGATAAAAATATTAACTTTGCCTTATGCCTATAAGTTGTAAATTATTACGCTTATTATTTAGAAAAATTTCAATATTTTACTGTAGATCATTAAGTTAATAAAAATCTATGTTCAACTAAATGTGTTGTAAAACTCCAATAAACTAAATAAAGATATAATAAATAAAACTATAACATTGGTTATTGGAAAAGCCAAGAGTAATAAGGTACTGTTTGGATGTCATCATCCAAACCAAATAATCATCATTGATTAACAACCTTTAATTGTAACTTCATCTCCTACATGTGGTAAACATTACCTGACCTGAAGATTACTAATCTTAGTAGGTAGGCATTTTGTTATGTAGGTACTTAGCTTTTAATTGTTTCTGTAAAACTTTCAACAAAATAATTGCAATATTTAAGTTGTTCTTACTTTCCACCTTCTAATAAGGTTATTATTTACCACACAGTTACCTAATGCTTTGATTGCCATCCAAAGTGAGTGATCATGCTACGAGTACCTCACATACCAGTGGTACAGTCAGATGCAGTATTTCCCTTAAACTTCTCATTTCACCAACTGCTATTTTCAAGTTACAACATGCAAGAGTGAAAGACACCCCCAAATACTCAAATGCAACTCAGATCAGCATGTCTCAATCTCGAGTAATGATTTGTTCATTTCTATGCAGACGACCTTGTTGGAGGATTCTGCCAATTCACAATTTCTAGCATCATGCAGCGAGCTCTCAACGCTTTCAGCGACTGGTGCAGCAATAGTGAACTCTCCGTTGAAAACTGTCAAAAAAAGAGACTTGACACATTCTTAAATCTGAATTGTGTTTAGTATTCTAGGCTGATATACGAAATTTAAATTTGTATTATGTAATTAAAATGCCCTCAATAGATCATAGAGTAGAAGAAATAAAGATTTTATAATAAATTAACAGGTCTAGACCGAGTGGTTAAACAAACACATTTAAAACAAAATGCCCATTGGTTGTAAAACTAAATTTAGTATAATATGATGTTTTGAAAAAACTAAAAACTAACATCGAATCTTATAATTACACACTACTACTAGCAAGTAAGAAGATGAAAATCAACTATACTTCCACCTCCTCCACATATCGGTCCACTGTTGTACCCAGTCCTCCCCCTGATAAGCGCCTTGTTGGCTTTTATCTCACGGGGTGTAATGCCCATTATCCCCACGCTGGGCATGCGGGTTAGGGATCGCAGTTCGGTGCCCACCCCAACTATACTTAAGTGCTTGCTTGAAATTTTTAACTACTGGCAAGTTTTCTTTCCTTCTACAAAAAGAAGAAGATCATAAGATCGAATATCTTATAATTATTGTGATTGTGACTAATTGAAAGTTGTTTTCAGGACTGAGCTATAAACACCCTGAAAAAATAAAGAATCATTATAAATAGGTAATAAAATAAAATAAAAAAGCCTTTATTTCTTGCAAAAATACAAAACAAATATTTTTTATCAATCTAATCATTTAACTATAGGTTTTCTTAAAATATATTAATGATAATTATTAATGAGCTTTTAGTTTTTTTTATTCTTCTGCAGGAACCCCAAATTGGGTGAAGGCCTCCGTTAAACGTTATAACGTTATAAGAACAGAGTAGGTAACTAGTTCGAGCAGAGCTGACTGTACCTGCTATATTTACCTAGGCCTAAGTAGATAGGTCTAGAATCATAGCTGCAGCGAAAGAGAAAGGTATTACGTCATAAAGTTATCTAAACGTTGAATTTTTTTGTTATCGTTACCGTTTTATCGCGTTGATGTTTTGTAAAAGCAGTTTGTTAGAAAGGTTTTGTCGGGAGACATCTACGAGTGAGAGATCGTCAACTGTCGCGCGCATTTTCAAAAAGAAGAAAAATCAACATGTATTCCCAAGTGCTCTATTAGTAGGTACCATTGTACTCGTATCTATCGAGGTTTGTAGCAGCATGATTGGTTACACAGAAAATGGTTTAACGATTTAGGGCTAATTACTTTCCTTTTAGTTTTATTCCTTGTAGGATAAAGAAAAAATAAAAAAAACACAAAATAATTAAATCTCTAGCTTGTCTCATCATTAGGGGGTAATGCCCATAATCCCCACGCTGGGCATGCGGGTTGGGGATCGCAGTTCGTTGGTGGAGTTGCTCCGCAAGGGGCGCTGCTGCCCGTCCCCCGGTGTATGTCCCTTAGTCGCCTCTTACGACACCCATGAGGAGAAGCGGGGTGGTGCAATTCTAAGCTGGCACCACACGGCAAGCCGGTCGGTCCTGGCATGAATTTGGATAAAACCAAAGTCATGATCAATGGCCACATTGATTCAGGACCGGTCGTCGTACCGGCCACCTTCTCGAAATTGGTTCCGTTCGCACCGTATATTAGTTCTGTGATTTCGCTGTCAACTCGGCCTGACAACATTAGGTTAATTAGAACTGTCAAGTCCTCCAGAAGGACTTCACCTGCATGGCCAGACCCGCCAGACAGAAGATCTTTTAGATGCTGTGGAGTCACAGCATCCAGGCCGCCGGCAGAGGCACTCTGGAAAGACATGACAGCTTTAAGCACGTCCTGGCTGGTCATGTTCACAGCGACATCACTCTCATCCCATGGATCGGGGAGTTGCGTATTGGCCCCTGTTGGTGGATGCTTAGGTACTCTTAAGAGATATGAGAGTAGCATCGTCTTTTGGCGCCATCGTGTCGTTTGAAAACATTATGCGAGAGACACTTTTGATGTCACCATCATTGAGTTTACTCTCTACAAGTCTGTAGATAGTAGACTCAGCCAATGGTTTATTACATTTTGAATTTTGTGGTGTGTCCTGATCAACAATGGAAATAGGCTGCCCTTCGCGTGCAGTGCACCTAACACAATTTTGTTTAATCTTAACAGTGACTGATGCTTTGTTGGCCAAATCTTTCTTTATATGCAGTACGCTGTAAGGGAAAACTAGTAAGTGCTCCCAAGCTAGCTTGGTGTTTTTTGAACCAGCATTTCTAATGGCTCCTGAGAAGCGACAGAGATGCGGGCTCCTCGAGGAATACTTTTAAAAAGAGGGGTTGTAGCTTTGTACTCACTCAGAACTTTCTAAAAAAGTGGTGTATCAGCCGTATAATCTGAATTTTGTGTAGAAACATCTACCGCTCCTGCAACCGGAGCAGACAGCGGTATAATGGGATCCTTATGGGTTGTGGTGTGATGAATTTTGAGGCCTCTCTGTCCCATAAAAAAGCGAGCCCGAGGACATTGTGTGCACTCAAAGAGAGGCGGCACAGACACGATGGGATGGTTTTCCGTCACGTTCCTAATTACATTCATGGTTGCGTGCATTGTATCATCACAATAAATGCAAATAAAATTCTTACAAATCTAAATAAACTAACGGAATGACAGCGGCTGGCGCACGCGTGGTAGCCCGGGCTCCACGGCAAACGCCCTCCTTACTGTAGAGAGAAAAATAACAAAGAATAAGCTTCTGTCAAAACCAACGTAAACTTGAAAGGTGGATTCTCTCTTTGTAGTTTACAAAGAGAGAATCCACCTTTCAATTTATGTTCGGCAATACGCTACGCTGCGGCGCTGAGGTTGTCCCCGGCCTGGAAAACAATACCTGATGCGCCCTAGGTGGTGAACCGCCGGCCCTAGAGCTCCAAAGCTCCCGAAAAGCCGTAGAAAAACTCTTTCTGAAAAAATACAAGCAAAGATAAGTTACCAGGGCGTTCAATGTATTCTCGGTATCGAAGTTTAATACTAATGATGAGGGTAGGTAAATTATCTCATTAGTAAATGACACTCTTTGAGGGTATAAATACATAATTTCATTTAATTGTCACCATTAGTATTCAAGATATCATTGCGAAAAGACAACTACGATGACTGATTCGACAATGATGAAAAAATCGAGCATCGTGCTGTGATAAAATTCCTCACAAAACAAGGAAAAACTCAAAAATTAATTCACGAAGAAATAGTGGCTGTTTACCAAGATTCTGCGCCTTCATTATCTACAATTCAGAAGTGGTCAAGTGAATTCAAACGGGGTAGAGAGAGCATTGAAGACGATCCCCGTGCCGGTGGGCCGGTTACTGCCTCTACTGAAGAAAACGTCAAATTCGTACACAAAAAAAGGTCAAAGTATTACTGGTGCATCTTACGCAAACACCCTGCGTAATTTAAAGGAGGCAATAAAAGAAAAAAGACGTGGAAAATTGACTGCAGGTATCTTGCTGCTTCACGACAACGCGCCGGTTCACAAGGCGCGTATTGCCAAGGCTGCTGTGCGGGAGTGCGGATTTGAAGAAATCAATCATCCACCCTACAGCCCGGACATAGCCCCTAGTGATTACTTTCTATTCCCTAATCTTAAAAAAGTCCTTCGTGAAAAGCATTTTTCCGACGATGAAGAGTTGAAGGCAGCAATAAATGAACATTTTTCAGGCCAGGAAGAAAAATATTTTTTAGAGGGAATTGAAAAGTTACTTTCCCGAACAAATAAGTGTATTGAGATTCTAGGAGACTACATTGAAAAATAAATTTTATTCAGAATTTTTTGCTTATTCTTTCATACCAATACCGAGAATACATTGAACTCCCCTCGTAGTAAGTTCACAAATTTATTTTTTCCTGTGACTTTTGAACTTGTAACAATATATAAATAAAAAGTTTGAACGCTATTCGCGTTCTTTTTATCAAAATATTACAGACAATTTTAATTTGATTCACACAAATTGAATAAAAGATGAGTTCTAGCAGTGAAAGCGAAATCCACAAAAAAATATAAAATTAAACGCGGAAACTGTGATAAACAATAAACTTCCAAAATTACGAAAACTTATCTAATATGAATATAAATTTGTAATTTGGTTATGTACCTAAATATAAATATAAATAATCGTAACTACTAAAAGCATCTTATATTTATTTTTCTCTTTTGATGATTTTTTCTCATAGTTTAGGATGAGAAGCAGAGTGTACACGGTAACAAAATTATTTAACCTCGAGCGAAGTACTTTGAATCCCTCGCTACGCTTAGGATTCTACTCTAGAATCCTTCGCTTCGCTCTGGACTCAAAAAATCGCTCTCGTCCTAAATACATTCTTTGTTCCCTTGTGATACAATCTACTATTGTTTGTTACCCAATAAACAACCTTCATACGCTTAACTAAAACATAAAATTGAGTGGTCATATCATACTTACATTACATTTCACATAATTCTTAAAATAAACACATTACGCTGCTATTATTCTACATAAATCGCCCATCGCTGTTTCAACTTTGACGACTTCTCTGTGGCGCAGCAGGCGAAGGTCCGCCTGCGACGCAGGAGTTTGCGGGTTCGATTCCCGCCTCGGGTCAAATATTTGGACGATCTGCAGATATATGTTCCGGGTGTTCTCTATGTATAATAAAAAATATCTATGTATGTATGGTACTGTGTTAAGTATTTCAGTAATCTAGTAGGTACCCATAACACAAGCTCCGCTAAATTTGGGTCTAGATGATATTGTGTTAATGGTCCAGTATTATTTTTTTATTTAAAAACTGTAGTTAACGTATCACTGCCCAGACAGCGACGCTGTCGCTGTCTGTTCTCGCGCCGCTGCTGCTACGAGCTGCTGTTCTTGCACATTTGCGTTATGGGCACTCAAATAGTTAATAAGAACCAAATACTCTTAAAGCAATTTCACAAAATTCTATTTCATGCGGTGGACCGATGACCTGCTACCGTGACAAAATTTGTTGACTGTTTTGTCTCGCTCTTTTTTATGCGATTGTGTAATAAATGCACGACAAAACGGACGACATACGACTGTTTGTCGTGCATTTGTCACCAGCCGGGCTACGATACGCACCGCTACGACTAGCGGTGCGTATTATAGTAGCCCAGCTGGTGAAGATCGCGGGAAATCGCTGGAAGCGGGCAGCGCTAAATCGTTCAATGTGGAGATCTTTAGGGGAGGCCTATGTACAGCTGTGGACGTAGTGGTTTGGCTGATATGATGATGAATTGAAAAAGACAGTTTTGATTATTATTGATAGTCTTTAGTTTCATTCTTGAACGATGGTTTATGTAGTGTTGTTTGGATGCAGATATCTTCTACCAACAGTCATCATTATAATTTATTTATTATCTCACTAGCTGCTCCCCGCGGCTTCAAATGCGCTTTTCAAGTAGCCTATCAAGTAGGCATCTCCTTTGGCAGAGTTATTTGTATCATTCATTAAGATTCGTTCAGCCGTTTAGGCGTGAAATAGAAAGAATAAAAAACAGATGACAGACAGAGTTACTTTCCAATTATAATATTAGTATGCTATGCCAATCAATTTCGCAAGGTTCCCGTGGCATCTTTGAATTCAATTGTTAAGGCTGGTGTATGGTGGCTCAACGGCCTTTGGAACACAAAATAATTATCTGTAGCCGTATAAATAATTTGTTTTATTCGTAAAATGTTCTACTTGTGTAATTTTTTTTTTTGATGTATTATATTTATTTCTTTCACTCCAATATTTATCAAAGTATTTTACAAAAATTTAACATTTCACGAATAAAAAAAATTATATATACGGCTACAGATAGGTATTATTCTGTATTCCCAAGGCCGTTGGGCCATACACCAGCCTTTAAGTGCTGCTCCAAACATAGTTTTACAGCAATGTCCGCCATAGCGATTCTCAAACACCTTGCAACCGGTCGGTGTAGCTGCTTGCCTTGCTACACAGACACAATAGGTGTATCAGATGAGTAGACTGATTTCCCCTGAGCGACTTACGTTAGAATTAACAAGGCAAGCGAGAAGCGAACACCCTATTGTCTGCAGACATTTTCCGCATTGTTTGTGATGAAGCAGATTGCGCGTAATGTATGTTTTTGTACTTACAAGCTCAATCAGTTATTGGGGACTAGCACGCTCGGGATTTTCCTACGATAAAGTCTATATACCTGTGATATATCTAGAACACTTCAACATCTACGCAAAATTCATAAGATGAAAGTCAGATCCATTCAGTACATTCGACGTTGCTCGAGCTCCACAAACTCTCGCCATCTATACTTTGGGTGTATTTATTCTGAATGCCAAGTTACAAGCAATGTTAACAAGTTTCCTATTATGGGGTTGGTAGGAAAACAATACCAATTTGCAATATTAAATCCACTAAACGCATATGACCATATTTATAAGTCCAGAACAGATAGCGTATTAATATTATAAACCATTTTCCCGTCAAAATCATGACAAGGCTGATGTTGTCAAATCCATCAAGTTAAACGAATGTTATACCGCTGATTGTAGCAGATTATGCCAATACAGCCTTCCTTGTAAGGGTTAAAGCTCATCACGTCATCTCTGCTTTGTGTCGCAATCACGCTTGAAGGATATTGTTTCGAAACTTCGCTCTTAGCTTGTCGTGACAATTGGTTACACTCTTGGTTTTTTCTGCTTGTAAATTCATAATTATCGTAATCGTGTATGTGCTGTACCTAATCAGCGCAAAATAGCGTCTCGCCTTCTGTGAGCTAGCATCATCGTCCAGCATCTGCCCGAAGTCTGCCGGACTATTATTTAACTCCAGTAGCTTGCATTGGCCTTGGGGACTAATATCTTTTAAACCATTATGAGACTACCTTGGTTTGAAAGAGATGACAGACTAATAAAACCGGCCAAGTGCGTGCCGCGAAAATGGGAAAGTTTCTTACTGATTCCTTTGACAATGATTTAGATAAGGTTGCTATTTAGTGTAAAACTGGTAAAATAACGCAACCCAAAAAATGGTGAATGGAACGAAAATAGGGGTATATTCCCATGTCCCTATAACACACTCAACGACCATGTTCAATCGTACAATCACATTACAATAAAATTTAAATACTCTTACTCACTTGTTACGAGCGTATAATACGCCCCCTTTGACAACACAATGCTCAATGTGTATAAGTAACATTTCATTGAAGTGGACACGTTACTTATATGCATTAGCCTAACTCTACACGTGCGCTGCCCGCCAAACATTGATCCGTAACACAGTTCAGTTGCATAGAAGCCTTGCTTTAAAGGTGACTTTTAATTAATTACTCGCCTATCTTCATTATTTTAAAACTAGGAACAGCGGCCGTAAAGTAGTAGACTATCTCTAAAGTCATTTACAACGGGATATTTACTGTGATTTGAGTTGAAGTATTTGACTTGACTAAGTGTTACTTGTGAGCCTATGGTATTAATAAATGAATTGAAATTTAAATCACGATTTTTCGACCGTTTCCTAACTAAACTTCGTTCTCGTAGAATGATGGTGCCTTAGTAGGCACCATCCTTAGTAGTCTAAGGACCTGCAGACGCCACCAAAACGGAGACGAGACGAGCGGAGAAGAGATGTGTTTTAAGCAACCAATAGAACGGTATTCACACATCTCGTCTCCGCTCAGCTTCAGTGGAGACCACTGAGCGGAGAAACAAAGAAAGATCGATGCGGAGATGTGAGCTGTGCCTCGCAAACTGGCGACGACACGCAGCGGATACGATAAGAGATGTGAGCGGCGCCGCTAATGCATTCATCTCAACAATATCCGACCCTCGCCAGCACATCTCCGCTTCATTTTCGCCTGTACGCACATCCGCACCGCACAGCTTAGGTGGAGACACCCTAGCTGAAAAACGTTTCTTCTCGATTGCGCTTCGGACATCTCCGCTTTGGTGGAACCTGGGTCTATCGGTTGTATTTCCTGTGTTGGAACGATCGAACACTCCACTTCGTTTGATTCTCTTAGTAATACCCTGTAGAACCACAATGGGAGACACAAATTCGTATTGTTAGGAATTCGCCATTAAAATGATCCGCAAGATTAATTTGATTGAGTCAATAACCAATCTATTCAATCAGGGTTCGCTTGAGGACAAGATTGTCCGAATTCGACCTTCACGCTTAGGTTTTGACATTGGCGCTTCTCAACATGTTAGATTAAAATTTGTTAGTTCGTTACTCTTGCCTTGGAGGAAAATGGAACAATAATTTATGATTCAGAATATTATAATCATCGAAGATGAATCGTAGAACCGACTCGTGTAGTATTTGATACAGGATTTGCATTTTTTTTTAAATAATATTTTATGGATTTATAATTTAATCTGAAATAAATGAATAATAATAATAATTTGCTCTGATAAGTTAATCTCATTTAAAGCTCGCAGTCGCGGCTTAGTACAAGAATTACCAAAATTGATTACCCTACACATAAACAAACTTTTACCTCAATATAATATTCGTGTAGATTACAATTTGTATGCATTCTTAACGCAAATCTATAGAAATAACGCTTTATATTGTTCTGGCTAAGCCCAGTCCCGTTCGCCCCAAGGCTGCCTGGAAGAAATCGCCCATAGCGATAGGTGGCCCTTTTAACCCTCGCGATACTACATCATCGTATACTGCCTGACTTTACCCACTGCTGGCCTCCAAGATTTTGTGATAATCTCTACGGTATCGCGTCGCGACACCTACTTTTTTGTGGTGGTGTGGTTTTTAAAAATAGAACCGGCGGCGCGGCGCAGTGTCAACGGAGTCTAATGAACAAACGGAGGGTTCCGAACCAACGGACAAAAATATTCGGCAAAAGAAACCCTAAAAAAATAGATTTTTTGATGGATCGACAAAAATCCAAAAAGCCATCATGACGCGGGCACCCATCCAAGTACTGAGCGCGCCCAACGTTGCTTAACTTCGGTGACCGGTAGTACTCAACGTGGTATGGACGTTGGCCCTCTTAATTATTAAATTATTTTATTTTTATTATTTGTTTTTATAGCGGCCGTAGTTAATACACATCTTGTAAAAATTTCAACTGTCTACCTTTGACGGTTCATGAGATACAGCCCGCTGACAGACGGACGGACGACGGACAGACAGCGGAGGCTTAGTAATAGAATCCGGGATACGGAACCCTAACAATTCGGTCTATCACATCATCATTCGCAGCCTGATCTTACCCACTGCTGGGTCTTAGGCCTCCCGAAAATTGTTAAAAGGATTTTTCTAGCAAGAAAAATGCACAGTAGTAGCCCGGAGTCCGAAAGTTGGCGGTGTTATACCCCCTTGCTTCGGAAAGCACGTTAATCTATTGGTCCTGCGCTTGGCATCTCCCCGGTGTCGGTCTGCTGACCCATCGGATTATAAGATAAGGGAATTAAGAGTGCTCCTGTGTTTGCGCATACACGTGTGTGCTTAAATATGTACTGCGCACAAGGCTAGTCTTCGTTGAGACAGGCCGCCATCGTGGCCGTAATTCGGCTAGGGCATTATCATCACCATAGTCCTCCAGAAATTTGTGCCATCCACCACGGTCCTGTGCAGTCTTATCTGTCTCATCATCATCAGCCTACATTAGTCCACTGCTGGACATAGGCCTCCCCTAATTCGTCTCCACTCTAGAACACATTTACCCTTATCTGTCTACAGACAAATGATATGTCTATATATAAATTATTTCTCTTGACTTTACGTATGAAAATGTACATGTGTCCGAGCGAAGCCTTGAACTATACCTTGACTTGGTGCTTGCTTGATCTTGACATTCATTTCGACTGTTATGTAATGACTTGATTATATGACCCTTTTTCGCAATGTATCGTTTCGTAATCAAGCTGTCCTAGTGCAGAAGCCCATTTTTGAATGCACTTTTTGTGCTGTGTGGTATCGGTGTTGGATTATGTGCGCAAAACTTCAAAGAGGAAACACTTAAATACAATTTTATAGCGCTCTCTAGTTGTCTTCCCCCTTAACGGCCGGTGTCTCGAACGCTTATTGGTTGACTAATGATTAAATGCATATTTAACGGTCGAAAACTCATACCTATTTAACAATTGTGATATACATATAATGATGACATACTGGTCAACTAACTGTCGTCATCAGCACTTAACTAGAGGTTTGTCCATTGAGTGCAGTACACTCACTGTCCAGCCTCAACAGCGCTTTAACACCGGCATGTGCGTCAATGGCACAGAAAGTGGTGCACTTGTTTAAAATACCTTTGTAACTTAAAAGTTCTGGAGTCGAACGAAATAAATGACATTGCTTCTATGTTGTCCCCAGGTACTTCCCACCAATGCCTCGCCAGGCGCGCGTGCCCGCGCTACCTCAGCACGTGCACAGTCTTGTGCAAGAGCTCCACGGACCAGCCTCCACCTCATCCGCACTCGCAGAAGGAAACTGTCAGCGCAGGTGACACACCTCTCCTTGTCACACCAATGCCTCACCAGACACACCCATCCTTGTCCCATCAATACCTAAATAAGCGTTGTTGAGTTTAGCTCGATTACATAATTTACCTACTTCTGTGTTATAATTTACACTAGCCACAGTTAACCAACTGTGTAGATGAAACGTGAGTGTATCGCGAGGCTGCTCTTCAAATGCCTCCATTAAGTCTTGCAATGTCTTTCTTTTTCTTACTTACTTGACAGAGTAGTCGATGAGAAGTGGAATCACAATACCGCGCCATTCCACTCGCACCTGTTCCTGGTACATTAATGTAGGGGACCGTTCAGTTTACCTTTGACGTATAACGAAAGTATGTTTACCCGAACTTAATCTCCCCAGGTTCTTCATCAGGCGGCAAGAAATCAGGCCCGGGCGTCCTCACCTGCCCTAAATGCGGCGACCCCTGCACTCACGTGGAGACTTTCGTCAGCTCTACTCGCTTCGTGAAATGCGACAAGTGTCACCACTTCTTCGTTGTGCTTAGCGAGGTTGATACCAAGAAGACTATCAAGGACAATTCTGAGAACAAGTCTGGTTTTTACAGGTAAGAGTTAGATACGGTTAAAGAGTTTATTTGTCACTAGCCGCTGAAAGAAAGAAAGAAAAAAAAACAATTTATTGGCTCACATCTCACACATCAAAAAGGTACACAATAATAAAAATAAAAAATAAATCTATGTGAACCAAAAAGGCCCTGCCTCAGCTTAATGTTGCTCAACAGCAAGTTGAGCAACGCTGGTTTTCTGGCAGGACCTTTGGTGCGTGCGTGTCTACTCAGTTACAGGCTTAGACTTAGTACACAAAATAATAATAGTAATAATAATTGTGACATATAATAAACAAACAACTCAAAAAACATAAGTACCCAATAATATTTTAAAAATAAAGATATCTAAGACTATCGTTCCTCGGCCCGTAACTTCGGTGATGTTGTACCTGGATGAAACGTATGATGTCAGTGGTACCTAATGTAGCTTTAGTACAGCTGTCCAGTCAATGAATAATTGTGGATGGAACTAAAGAAAGTTTGACTTCGGAACTTTGAGCCCTAGGAGGGGCACCAAGATTGTCCCGTTTTTTAGATTTTAGGGTTCCGTACCCGAAGGGTGAAACGGAACCGTATTACTAAACCTCCGCTGTTCGTCCGTCCATCTGTCACAGAACTCTATCTCATGAACCGTAAGAGGTAGACAGTTTTCAGAGAATCTGCACGTCTCTTGCCGCTATAAAAGCAAATAATAAAAAAAAAACTACAATTTTTACCTAGTCTCAATCGTTGTCTAGATATGAGTCCCTCGTCTGCCGAATCGTGATCAGACGATGGTACGAAAGCTACTACTTCTGCTACATCATAGTAACCGTCGTCGTCGTCGTCGTCGTCGTTGTTGTCCTCAATCAGGGGTTGCCATTTATCTCTCCATATACTCATTGACTGGGCTATAGCCATCTAGATATATAGATAGTCTATCTATCTATTAGTAATTTTCTGTCAGCATCTGATGTTTCATGTTATCAGGGCAATGCTAGTAATACGAGTAATATCCGCTTATTCCCGGTAGTTCCCAGTAGTCCCTGTAGTTCTGTACAGTACTACAGGGACGTCGCACTTAAATTAAAAAATATAGGGTAATCTTGGGATCATCATTTATGCATCTGCAAAATAATCATCCAAATCGGTCTATAAATACGAAAAAATCGATTAACATACATTAAAAAAAACTTCATACAGCCGAACATAGAACCTCCTCCTTTATGCGAAGTCGATTAAAAAATATACCTAACTACTAATTAGACATTTTTTAAATTAGATTGGAATTACAATGAAATAATAGAAACAAATTAGAACTAGAATAGGTTAATTTGGACGTAGACGCCGCATCAACGTAAAAAAATTTAATGTTTTTTCCCAAAAACTTGTGCAAATATTGACTTGCAAGTCAGACTTGTTTAGCGCTTATTTTATTTGCTTTCTGAGGTCATTGCAAAAACAAATCATTAACCAGATTGATCTGGTTTGGTACGTATGGTGTTCTATCGGTCAAAACATAACAAACAAGAAATCAACACATGCATACACAATATAATATAAAAAGACATTACAATATTTTGGTATTCAGTTCCTTTGAAATCGTCAATCATTTCGTTTTCTTTATAATCATTGATTTCACTACTTATTAGGTCCTACAAAACGTACTTCAATGTAACTTTATCTACACCTTTTGGAAAGGGATTTATTCCCATGAGATTTCGCAACTGGTTCAGGTCAATAATAGTGAAGCTTTTATCTTACTAAACAATTTTATTATCTAAATTCTAAGCTACGCGTATGTTGTCCCAATTCTGGGCAAAGGTCTCCCTAAACTCTTCCAGGAATTGCGTTCGATGGTCAGGTCCCACCATTCTACCCTTAATGCGTCAAAATCGTCTCCTATACGGTGCCAAATACCGTGACAATAGAGGACATTCACCTATCTCCTTCACGAAACCATAACAGGGCACAACTTTTTCAACGGCAAAAATTTTGAATTTTTTAGGGTTATACCTACACTTCTTCACTTCGTCTTTGGAAACTTGTTATTATAAACGTTTTCGATACTTAAATTCTTATGTTACACACAATTCTTAATTTGTTTTAGTCATGTTAATGAAATTTGGTACTCTTAACCATAATATTATTCATTCAATAATTAAAATATCACCGGTTTATATTTCTCTCTCTGGTATTTTAGAACATCAAAACACGTGAATTCCTTGAAAACGTAAAAAGTCATTAGTTAGTTCCCGATATCGAACTTTTCTGGGTTGTGTTGTTTGTTTATTGCTTCCTAGTACCCTTGTACTATGATACTCTAGCGACACCGGTATCGCTTTAGGTTTGTATGGAAAGCGACAGAATAGCCATAATTTTACTTCTACTGTGGAGGAGGAGGTGAAGGACCTGTATTGCCACCTTATTTGGCACATAGTATAGACCTGCCTCGGCGTGTCTTCGCCCATCCTTAGGTACCTACTGTGTGACGATCCGAGCCCACCTTTCTGGGTGCATGCGGCTCACGTGCCCCGCCCAGTCCCATTTAAGTCAGGTAGTCTTGTACCATACGTCGGCAGTTCCAGTTTCGGAACATAGCGTGGTGTTCCGGATGCCATCGATCCTCTTTACTCCAAGCACGCTACGCTCCATAGTAAATTAAATAAACTGAATGAATGATTCTTAATAATGTTAGTAACAAAACAGTGTTAGCAACACCAGATCAGTATACCAGAGGATTGTGCCTCTATACTGACGCAGTCTTGCCAGCGCACTATGAACATTTTAACACAAAATATTATCTTTTCACATACGTACCTACATACGTATTTTGCATAGATCTAAGTATGTATAAAACCTCTAGATATGGTAGGTTCTACCAGCGCTTACTCAACAACTGGCCTGTGTTACAATTACAACTACACGCAAACACTCGCTCCCAGTTATATTTCCAATCTTGTGCAATAATTTTATTGAAAAAAAAGAGGGCAGTCCTGTAGTTTTTGGTAGTCAATAAATCACACTAAAGTGCGTCGTAGCAAGCACGCGTAACAAACGCCGCACCGCCGCGCCGCGCCGGTCCGACTATGACTGAGGTTGTAGGACCTAATTGCACCTAATTTGAGCCTTCCACTTTCGAAAAGCTAGTATCTCATCTTTTTCACATAGATAGATGGTATTTTGATAGGATTTATTTAATTCGAAGAGATCGGTTTATCCGTTAGGGTGTTACGATGCCTCAGACAGACACACAGACTTATGGGTCAAACTTAAACCACTCCTCTTTTTTGTTAGGGGTTAATATAATAATATATATATATATAATAATCTATATATATATATATATATATATATATAATAATCTATATATATATATATATATATAATAATCTATATATATATTATAATAATCTTATCGAGAAAAAAAATAAGTAATTAATTGAAAACTAAATAAAACCCGCTTCGAGTCGCTTTTTTTTTTTAGCAAAATGAGAAGGCGACGGCTGACGAACCGTATAAGGACACCAGACGAGTATTTTGATACCTCATTTATCAAATTTTGATGCTTGGAGGAACTAAATAGTACCAACCACGTAGAATGATCCGGAAAACATATCCCACGCCTCGCGGCAAAAAATTCAGACGAATAGACGATCGAACATTTTGATTTTGCTAACTCCTTATTTCTAACTTATATACCTCTAGATGGTAGCACAGGTGTAATACGATATAACTCATGTATTATGATTACCATGTGAATGTGACATTGTTCTCCGTAAATACACTTACACATTGCACTGTGTTAGAGATTCATATTTATGAATGTGCAATGCAAACACGAAGTCAACGTACCTATGACTTTACAGGATAGCACTAAATAGTGCCTAATATAAATATTAGATGATGCTCGATTCTATTTCGCTAGCGCTTATTCTATTCTCACTCATTTTTAACGGTTTGAGTGAAAAAAACGAAGCTATTTTTACTATAAAAAGTTTCGTAGTTTCGTAGTCATTCGTAAACTTTGAAGTTCATCCAACTCAAACTATTGTCTAAGTCCTAAGTCGAAGTACTAAGTCCATTTCACGCAGGAACTGTTACAGAAAAGCGAAAAGTTAGCATTTGCGCTTTGCATTTGCATCATGAATTTCATTGAATAAATGTTTATGTACGTATATTTTTTTTCTAAAATAGTTTTAGTCAAAAGGCAATTATTAACGCGTGAAATAAAAAAAATGTGACCTGTCAGGGAACGGTTCTTATTTGAAATGGACTAGTTCGTAGTTAACTCGCTTACATATATAATGAACTAACGAAGTTGTGTCTTTGTACTTAGTTCTTCAACACCTTAGTCTTTAAGGGCTTGCTATTGTAAGCAATTGGCGAGTCACCATGGCGGAGGTGAGGTGCTGTTTGGTGCCGGCTTAGAATTTACACCATTCCAACTCTTCCCGCGGGTGTCGTAAGAGGCGACTAGGGAATATCCACCGGGGGGCGGACGCAGCGCCCCATGCAGAACAATTCCACCACCGAACTGCGATCTCCAACCCGCATGCCTAGCGTAGGGATTATAGGCATTACCCCCTATGAGATAAAAGCCAATAAGGCGCTTTTCAGGGGGAGGTCTGCGTCAAGCAGTAGACCAATATAGGCTGTTGAGGTTGTGGTTGGCGGATAGGTTAACTGCTTCTGGTTTGACTCAAGTCTGCTACCCAGGAATTATTTTTCATCATCGACTGATGATCAGCAGACAAGGCTTTTTTATTTTCGTAATTTCAGCCGACTTTAAAAAAAGAAGAAGTTTCCAATTCGGCTGTATGTTTGTTATTCGATGTCTTCGCCAACTGTTTCCGATAAATCATTCGCTTCATATAAACGATGATCCTGAGGTGGCCCCATAAAAATTGTATGTCCGTAAAAGTTGTTTATGGGAAAGTTTAATTTCGGTTTGAAGTTTTTGTAAAATATCGACAATTATCGTAAACCTCATAAGCTCTAGTGTTTTAGTTTACGGTCTCTCTACTCACCTTTCTCGCCGCTCGCACTACTATAGGCACCCTTTTTCATATGCAAAAAATGCGAGTCTCCTATGGTGGAGGGAGGTGACCAGCACTTCTGCAAGTAGTCTACAGTTTTACGCTCTATGGCAAGAATTATAACGATTAAAAGGTATCAAGCGGCTTATTTAGAAAACAACCAAAAACACAACCCGATCAAACGAACAGCCGTTATTTTATAAGAACGCAAGAAAGAGCACGATAAAGGAAATAAACTGAATAGCTTACAGTCTCTGAGTCTCCACAAACCACACCAGCACCAGTCCAAGTTACCCGAAAAAGTAAGTGAAGGACGTGACAGACGCCACCTATAAACCCGTTTCTTTTTCTAATTGGAACCTCAGCCAAGGAGTTTGGCTTATTATAATACTAACATAATTCGTGCTTGCTTATTATACTGTCAGTAAATGCTTTAGGCTACGTAACGCACGTAACGTGAGTTCGTTCTTACATTTTAAGTTTTCCCTTGAACAGAATCCATTGGCTTAGCAAAAAAAGATTGTTTTAAAAAAGCGTCTTCAAAATCCTTAAAACGCTCACTGTTTTTAAAGCTTTGCGGGACAAATACCTCGCGGGAATAAATTTGTCCCGCAAATTTTATGGGACCATCATTCTCTATTATACTACAGCAAAATAATTATCAAAATCGGTCCATAATTGACGAAATAATCGGCGAACATAGGTAGCACCTACGACACCTATGTTTGCCGGTTACTCCGTGTCTAAACTCCGACGGTATGTACCTGTTAGGTAGGTACATACAGCCGGACATAAAACCTCCTCCTTTTTTTGAAGTCGTTTAAAAAATAATATCGGTCAGACAATACAAGGTACTGACTCCACTCGTGTTACGCAAACGTGAAAGCTATGTTATAAAATAACTATACCGATTCGCGTGCGTACTATTTATTGTATTCATAGAAAGTTTATTTCGTGGCGCATCTAAACTATGAGATGTTCTCCGCAACCTGTTACCTGACTTCGGTAGCGGCGTTATTAAACTCTCGTTAAAATTACAGTTAAGTTTGTAGATTTGGGAAAGCCATAGGTGGTCGAAAGTAGTGAAAAGTACGTGTAGATTGCTGAAGCCTGCAACATAAAGGTACAACGATTTTGAAGAAACTTAGTACAGAACTTTTTTGAATAGTCTTTATTGACAAAGAAAATTATAATTCAATAATAAAAACAAATTAGAACTACAATTGAAACAATTAAGCTAACTGCAGACTGTTGCAAACAATCTACAGGTAGCTCAACTGATCCATATCAATACCAGTCGGAAGCGTCCCCAAGACTCTGGCTGCATTGCCCCGCTGTATGTCAAATACTTATATAATATATAAATACTGTACATAACATAAATTGGTGTCAGTTTATGTAGGATGGCATAATTTTAAGTGCTGTAATTAATTAGTTAATTTTTTTTTTTTGAGGTCCATTCTATTGTTCTTTAATATGCCATCCTTTTTATTTCGACCGTTATGAAAGGGACGGCAACATTTTTAGTTCCCGTCAAATTAGTTTAGTTTCAGCGACATCCGAATTGACACCAATTGTAGAATATAATAACCAAAGATTGAATAACTTTGAACTTATTGTAACTTATTTATTTATTTATTCAAAATATTGTACAGCTATCCTTACATGCACACCTAATGAACGTACTATCTATAGAGACACAATCATAAATAATCTGTACAAATCGTCAACTTTTGGTCATATTTTAACATAATTAATTAAATTCCTAATTTTAACATAATTTTATAAACACTAAATTCTAACACCAAACAAAAAATTAATATATTACAAGAAAATAAAATTAATCCAATAATAAATAGTTCATCCAACATTAAAATACAATACAATACAAAAATGCTTTATTGTACACAAAAAAGACATCATTACAAAGAGACATTACATAAGATAAGTACAATGGGCGGCCTTATCGCTTAGAAGCAAAAGCATACAATAAATAATAAAGCCTTGTGTAGAAATAAATGTTATTTTAGTAGACTACACATCGAAGTCGACGACACGGCCGCTCGCGCCGACCAGTTGTCAGAACAGTGTTGGCTGCCTACAATATTCAGGCAACAGGACACACCATTAAGTTTTGTTTCAACATTTACTTTATTTATACGATATCTTTACAGAAAGCCTCCTCCACCGCCGAAGAAAATCTTCGAATACCTGAACAAACACGTCGTGGGCCAAGAATATGCCAAGAAGGTGCTCTCTGTAGCCGTATACAACCACTACAAGCGAATCTATAACAACGTCACCAGCGGGGCCACCGACACGCAGCATCCTTTACACCATACGCATAGAGGTGAGATTGCTTTAACAGCTGAGGTATCCAACTTAGCCATAGATAAGATAATTTGCCATAATACTAGATAGTCAAAGAGATGTTTTAATTTGATGCGAGTACAGCCCGCGTGGGCACGTCTTTGTATGCAAATGAGTCAGTCTGGCCGAACGGTTAAGGAAACGGAATCATATAATTACATAAGTGTTATAAGTGTGTGTGTAGTGTTGTGAGTTTATTTATTTATTTTCTGCTTTTTTGTATTTAGTATGTCTAATTTACTGTTATTTTTGGAAAAAGTCGTTTTTACTGATATCTTCTATATAAAAATAAGTCGGGTTTTCCTTCCTGACGCTATAACTCCAGAACGCACGAACCGATTTCCACGGTTTTGCATTCGTTGGAAAGGTCTCGGGCTCCGTGAGGTTTATAGTTACATAAAACGAAGCCATCTGGTGGCGAAACGGATTTCGCCGGGTTTGCTAGTTATTTATATATAACTAGCTGCGACTCGCGGCTTCGCGTAGCCTATGTCCGTCCCCGGGATACCATTTACCTCCCTGCCGAATTTCATTGAGAGTCGTTCAGCCGTTTAGGCGTGAAACGGTAAAGAGGTACTTTCGAATTTATAAAATTAGTATGGATTTATATATATATTTAACTAGATATAAATTAAGCTTTAGCCAAAAATGGTAAACAGTTATCTTTTGTAAGATAAAATAAATATATTTTACAATTTAATAGGGATAATTTTCAGCCTATATTAGTCCACTGCTGGGCATAGGCCTCCCCTAGGAGAACCAAAGCGCCCGTCTTCAGATAGCCGCATCCAGCATCTACCAGCTATCTGTCGCTGATCGTCGTCATTTCACCTAGGGCCTTATTCTACTAACCATTCGCTTGACTATGGCAATGGAGTCGTCGTATTCCGTGCGTGCTATTTGCACTAAGAGATTCATAGAATGGTTTCAACCTTGACACTTTTACACCGAGTCGGTCCCTCTGTAGTTTATTTCATCTAGAATGCCAAAATGTGTAATTACTTGACGATACTAGCGATTAGTTTAGCAGAATAAGGCCTGAGGGCGTCTTACAGTGAGGTGTCCGAGTCGCGGTCTCCATTTATGAACATGTTAACCTCCAGCGGTTGTCGGTTCTTCGGCAATTACTGACATATATGGCCGGCTCACTGCCACGTGAACTTGCTAACTCTGAGCTATGTATGTCGATAACTTTGGTTCATAGTTCAGTCAGTTGCGAAAATAAGTATACTCCTAAGTTTTTAATTTGACTAAATGGTAAGTGTACATATAATAATTGTAATAATTTATATAACGCATTCTGGACGATGACTACTTTCTACGAAAAATGTATGCGTGGACTTTCATTTGAAAAGTTCAAAGTAAAATAAAAGTAAAAACTTGGAATTGTATACATGTCTGAGCAGCTGACTGTACATACTTTGATCACCATTTTCGAAGAGAAACTACTGAGGTGAACTCAGGCAGAAATGTAAATAAAATAAACAATAAATCCATACTCATATTATAAATACGAAAGTAACTCTGTCTGTCTGCCTGTTACCTTTTCACGCCTAAACGGCTGAACGGATCTCAATGAAATTTGGCAGAGAGGTAAAAGGTATCCCGGGGACGGACTAGGCTTCTTGAAAAGCGCGTGCGAAGCCACGGGCGGAAGCTAGTAATGCTCAATAGCAACGTTTGTTGGTCGTCTATCACAAAGCGATGCGAAAGCAGCCAGTCTGAAGTTTGTCTACGTTTTATTTCTCACATGAAAAAAATTCATTCATAAAAAAACAGATGGCAATGACCTTGTTAAGAATAAACTTGTAGGTACATAACATGTTTATACTGTAAGGACCTTGCTCCGTTTAAAACAAGTTTATTTTCAATACAAAACGATGAAACTAAAACTAAAAAGTTTAACATAAACATGCTTCAGCTCTAAAGGTTACGGTATTAGCCCGGGGCCTCACCTGCGAGCATGCCTGCACAAATCAGTTTGCGCAGGTAAGAACATGCGTGTAGACGTCGGAAGCGCGGCTTGTGTGCAATCGTTGACATGCTGAAGGTTGGATGGACTGCTTACTTGGTTTGCGCTTACTATATCTATACTATTACTATTTGATATTACTATTAATAATATATTGGTATTTGTACGATATGCGGATACGGGAGCTTGTGGACATGAGTGAAACGACCGCTGGTTGGTAACACACTGGTTTATTGCACTGAGGTGACGCAGGCTGGTGCAGGCACGCACACATACGTAGATCCTTATCACTGCATACGTAACAGTATTAGGGTAGTGGCACCTAATATCGACCATTTAGCGAAGTTCCAACTTTAAGGCCTCAGAAAAAATATTGGCAACTTGTCAACCTAGTTCAAAATGATACTAATCGATAGTCTAGATATTTGAGTTTTAAATAATGGAAGATTTTTGTAGTTATACCTAATAGTTATATTATAAAAAAATAAATAATCGAAAATGAGTAAAACTTCAGTTTTCGACCACAAAATTTAGTATTCGGCCGGACCTGAATCCTATTTCGGCCACTATTTTTTGTAGGGTATTTATGGAATAAAAGTCTAAAATATTAACATAGTTTTTATTTGCTCATGTTCTTTAATAACAAAAGTAATCAAAACTCATAATAGGCAAAGCCTAGCTGTGTCCACGGCATTTTGAGTGTTCTTAGAAGTTAGTTTTTGGTATTAGTTTTATCTTTTCGGGTGGCGGACGCTTGATAGGTGGCATCTGAATAGGGATTGCGAAATCCGGATAATTCTCTTATCCAGATAATACAGTTTTCATCATTCACATATCCGGATAATTCGGATAATTCCAATAACTGTAGAATTCAAATAATATATATTTGTAATTGGCTTTTACCTGCGGTTATCACGCAATTTCCCGGGATTAAACGTAGGCTTTATGTTATTCCAGGTCAAGAACTACATTTATGCTAAATTTCGGCCAACTTTGATTAGTTTTTTGGCGTGATAAGGTAACGAACATCCTTTTATTATCCATTTGTGCAATTCAGTTACATTTAATAATATAAATTTCCTAAAAATCTAAGCCATCACCAGAAGGCACAGAGGAGTACCCAGAACGCTGGCAGCATTGTCACGTTGAATGGCAATGCTAATTCGTTGACCGAAATAGAGCCAGTATTCCGATCACCTGTTGACTCTGATAAGTTTTGTAAGATCTTTATAAATTGCGTGTGCCCCAGGGCCCTAAGGACCAAGGGTTTCCACGGTTCAAACAGGAACCCTAGGTCAAGATTAGCGTATTTTCGACATTTGAGGGACTCCGCTGATGTTGCTGCGGAGCCAGCCCTTACTGATGGATGTCCCTGCAAAATGTGAAGGCGCTAAGGTATCACACTCGTGGTATCGCAAACTAAAGACCGACACACCTTCCAGGGAATCAGGGTCATACCGACAGGTCTTTTACCATCATCTCGCATAAGGCCACGTGGTCCGAGGGTAGCTGCCACACTGACGCTGGTAAAAAAGCCCGACGAATGATGTCGCTAATTGAACTACGACGGGGCACACGTCCTGAACTAGAGATACGTGCCAGTGCATAGTGACCAAACTAATCAACGGTTTCAGCACACTGGCATTGATGTGCAATTATGCAAGGTGAACCCAAATTCGAAGAGGTGGCCACTCGAAAAGGGTTTTTTGTCTAAATGGGTACCTAGATTTTTGGAAAGCAGAACATGTAACCAGAGTCCTGATTCCCACTCGGAGACAGCGAGTAGACGAGCACGTTCTGACGAACTGGTAGACGTTTTTGTCTGAGAAGAAAGGACTTTGGGCAGATTCGTGTCAGGACAGGCTATTTTCCATGAGTCTACTTAGAGCGTCATCGTAACTTGTAATTTCAAAATTTTGTAAACAAAAGGGTATATTATATAATCTAAGAGGCCCTCCGATGCTGTACAAAATCTAATACACAGGCAAAATAACTAATTTATTACAACTAAGTTATTTACCTACTTCGTATGGTATTCTAGCGCACATCGGCCACTCAATGCCAGTGCATTGAGGACACGGACACCACAACACAACCACTATCAAAAAAACTCACGGAACTGTTCAGGTACTAGGTACCTGAACAGGAGAGTGAGCGGGAGGTTGTGCGTGTGGTGTTGCACGGGGGTAGGCAGGTATTATCGCCAATACGATTATCGACAAAATACTAAAATCGGTGACCGATGTTAGGACCAAAATCTTCAAAACCCTTTGTCTAATAGTTTTTGTGTGCATAACAAACAATTCAATACCCATAAAATGTCAAAATACGTTAGTTTCCATTACAAAAATCTCCGATTTGTACTACGAATATCTTTTAAAATGCGTTAATGCCGAAAACTGAAAGGGGTTTTGATTTCCGGCCACCTAATTTCTTCATACAAATTGTAGTTGGCCGAAGACTAAATCACAATATTATTCACTTTTCCGTTCTCGGCCACAAATAAACAAATGATTAAATTTCGTTGAATAACAGTATTATGGAAGGCCGAAAATTAAAACTTAGATTCCTTAGGTCGGTTTTAGTCAATACAATGAAAAAGGACTATTATAACCCAGATAAGTAAAAGAATGTGACAAAAGTATTCTGGGTCCATTCGTACTTCTTTCCGGCCCCCCCGGCCGAGATGGGACTTATTTGTGAATTTCTTGTTTCGATACCCGACCACCCAAATTTTCAAGTAATTCATTAAAAATACATAAATATTCTTATCATAATACGTAAAGGAACTATTCTTAAAGTATAAAAAAACAAATGACCATGTGAACATCGTTAAAACATGACAATACTTGCCTTGAACTAAAACACGTGCCACTATTTTTTTTGTTCGAAAACCGACTTGGTGACGGTGCCGTCGTGAATGCAGAACTAAACAAATCGTTCAAAATCACCGGGTGTGTGTACTCACTCGACAATGCTGCCACATAAAGTGTATTCTATTTGACTACTTATTGAACTTGATTTCGTTTGGAAATTGTTTTCAACACTTCTAATAACTGATATTTACGAAGCGCGTACCCCGCGATGGTCGGTAAGGAGGGCTGGTCGGCGAACAGGTGCACCTACCCTACTATTATTACTGTATCAAAAGAACTTCCCGTTGCAGTTTGATCTTAGACTAGTATTATGAAAGCTTGCTCAGTCGTCGATCTAGGCTTGAGTAACGTTTTTCTATAGCATAAATGTTACTTAAGAAGAGATCTATGACTGAGCAAGCTTTCATAATACTATCCTAAGTGTCCCAAGACAGGTTTTCGGTCAAGATTTAATATGGAATGCAGGCTATTAGTGGAGGCCGAAAGTTATTTACTAGAGGAATCGCCAATTTTATCTAGTTTAACCATAGATCTAAGTGTAAACATTTTAATAAGATTATGAGTGTAACTTTTTACTGGTATTTATCTCGTTTATGTAAGTACCTTTTTTCCGAAGTATCAAATAGCTAAACGACGTGTTCTGATTGCATAACATGCGTCCCTAATGGTCCCTAATCTAAAATCTCAAATAGCCTTTGTCGTCCCCGTGATACCGTCTACTTCCCTGCCAAATTTCTTTAAGATCTGTTCATTCGTTTAGACGTGAAAATGTAACAGACAGACAATTACTATCGAATTTATAATACTAGCTGCTGCCTGCGGCTTGGCACGTGCTTTTCAAGTAGCATGTCTGTCCCCGGAATACTATTTACCTCTATCAAATTTCATTGAGATCCGTTCAGCCGTTTAGGCGTGAAAAGATAACAGACAGACAGACAGAGTTACTTTCGAATTTATAATATTAAAGTATGGTTATTAGTATGGATTTATAGAGATTCAATAACATATAATAAATGAAATAACATCCTATTTTTTTTAAATTAACCCTTTGTTAGGCTTTCGTACTATGCCGTATTCAATTAATCCAATAGTTATTAATTTCAATTAATTTATTTGATAGTCTTTTATACGTGTACAATTACTTATTTTATATAATTTTTAATCTTAAGTAACTATTGTAATTGGTTTATTTTAATCGTGTTAGTTACTAAATAAATAATAAAAACATTCAATAACATAGTTGGTGGACTAATATAGGTTGATGATGATGATGAAAAACATAGTTTGAAGGTATTCCTAGGCTATGACTAAAGCCCTAAGCATTACTTAGTATCATCATCACATAATGTTGTATATTAACTTGTATCCGACATACCTTGGCGTCTGTATAAAGCGAAAGCTAGCTCGAGCGGTTTACCCGTAATTAGAAGAAAATGAAGGCTAGACCAGACAGAGCACTCTCCTCTGAAAAATAAGAAATAAGTGTAAGGTTGTGAAAGCGGCTCCAATCGCGTTGTCAGGCCACGCTCGACTTGTCTCGACCTCGTCGGCTTTTGTTCTGGGGCGAGTGATCACGACACGACTTCACGTATTGTAAGTTGTAAGTTGTAGGGATTGTAATGCGACACGAATGACAACGATAAGCGATTGCGGTGGTGTTACTAAATACTGTAGCTTGTGTGTGTCTTTGATTTTGTATTTTGTTTATTGGTAAATCAACAGCAGCGTAGCTTATCAATATATGGTAATACATATTAATCTTAAAATTAAGCCAAAAAAGATTTACACCTATAAGGTAAATTATTAGGTTTAGATTAGATAAAGTGCTCTATGTACTTACAATGAATAAAACTTCAAGTAAATAGGTAGATAGGTTTGTACCTATCTGCAATGTTTGTGTGTGTGTGTGTATGACTACTCCACCGAGGCACTAATCTTTTAAGTCTTTTTGAGTTTAGGCAACGTGAGAGTACAGTGCGTGTGTGTGTGTACTAAATGGGGTGCGGGGGGGAGGGGGTGGTTCTGATTGCGATGTAGTTTTTTGATGATTTTGATTTTGAAGTCAAAACTTAAACATTTGCACGACTAAAAAGTCAAATATAGTGATACTCTATTCTAAAATTTGTTAACCTAAATACTATTTCATTTCAAGGTTGATGTGATTCTAAAATATAATAATAAAAATAATACCCTTACAACAGTACGAAAATTCTTGCAGAACGAAACAAACTGCAACACAACTACATTGATACTCACTTGGCTTAGGCCCGTGAGCTTCTCAAATCACCGGAAGGTTCCGAGAAAAACAGACTTGTAAAAAATGCTCTCATGCTTCTCATTTCAGTCTATGTTGAGTAGTAAAACACAAGTATAATGTGTCGTTGAAACACAAATATGTAGCTCTAAAACGGCAAGTTTCCTGTAATATTACAGCTGCCTTTATTACATTTTATTCATCTTCAGTATTACAAATTCACAAACACTACACCACAAACTTAGTTATAATGAGAGGCTTAACAATCTGCGCAAAATAAAAGTGGTGGCAAATGCATAATCACGATTAAATTACCATTTAGGTACCCGATCAGGTGCCGTGCCGTTTCGTTCCATTCAAAACCGCTAAATCATCATGTAAGCTTTAAATTTTTTGTGAATAAGCTCCTTAGTGGGACGGATTTCCACCTGTATTTCTACGACATAAGAATGTAGTAAATCCGTTACGTCGTTTATCCTTCGCTTCTTCACCCTTTATACAGTAAAAATTAAGCTTTTTCTGACTTGAGAGTACCGCCTTTTCAACCGACTTCGAAAAAAGGATCCTTACACTAGCCAAACTAGTTGTAGAATGTTTGTTAACAAACCGCCCATACTTCTGATGCCGCGTCTTTTTATACGGAATTTACATGACTAGTCGATTTGAGATCCTACCTTCAATAAATATAGCATATATATATTATATTATTATTAGCATATATATTATATAGTTTAAACATTATGTCTTTTATTGTCATTTACGGACTTAGTCCACAATTTTTGACTTCAACTATATCTGTCCCCAGATCTCCTCCACCTAAGCAACAGCAGCAATAGCAGCAACAGCACGGGCGCGACCGCCAGCGGCGCTGAGATCCTGGAGCGACAGAACCACGAGCTGAGGCTCGACAAGAGCAACGTTCTACTGCTGGGGCCCACTGGCTGCGGTGAGTCACATTCCACTTCGGGGATCATTCTTAGGCAACCCACGGCCGCACTGCAGGATGGTAGCTTTTTTGCTGGACCATTCGATCGACGATCTAGGAATAGGCCTGTCTTTAACGTTACTATTCGCTTTGGTCCTTTGCCAATCTGTAGCATAACTAACACTTTTTTAATTATATCTGCATAAATGACCAAAATAAAACAAGAATATATTAAACTAGCTGCTGCTTTTTTCTGGGATAAAAAGTAGCATATGTCCGACCCCGGGATACAATCTACCACCCTGCCAAATTTTACTGAGATCTGTTCAGCCGTTTACACGTGAAAAGGTAACAGACAGACAGCGTTACTTTAAAAATTTTAATATTAGTAATTTTAAAAGCACCAAAAAATTTCGCAAACATCTTATAAGAGCTGTTAACCGTTTGAACTCTTTATGGTAGTGATATGTGAGTCACACGTTTACATTTATGGTCTCTTGGCTCCTCGTGTGTTACAACGTTACACAATGGTTATCCTACTTCTTTGTTTTCAAAAACATCTGTTTATTTGCACGCTTCGCCGAAAGTGTAAAATATTTTATTGACGATATTTTGTCGCTACTAAACTGTTTTTAGGTGTAATCTTGCTGTTGTCTAAACCGCGAGCGGAGCGGCCCCATTCAGGACTCTTTTAAACTCGCAAGAGTATACTGCATACTTGTATTTCCAACAACATATAGTCGAGCGGAAAGGACTGAGCGAGCAGAAAGCGTGGAAATTAACTCCGTCCACTCATGTCTCATTTCCCGCTCATTACCCTTTCGCGGTGGAAACCCGGCTTTACTGTTACCAGATTTGTTAAGTTTTCAAACATAAATGTGTTTCTTTACACAAATCATTGGATTCTTGATAAGTTCATTTATTTATTTTTATTCACAGCTATAACAGAGATGATGATTCGAGTATAGATTAAAAATTTGTTTTTTATCGACCTTCGTTTGACCATAATCTCACTTGTTTTTTTTTTTGTTAGTTATTATCTTAATAATTAGCTTAAATATAAAATGATAATTAAGCTATTACTTGAGCTGGAGTACGTAGTTTTTATCGATCTTATTAGTTTTAAAAATGCTTATCTTATTAGTTTACTGAACACTTTTTTTTAAACTCTTTATTGACAAAGAAAATTACAATTCAATAATAAAAACAAATTAGAACTAGTATTTACAATTGAAACAATTAGGCTAACTGCAGACTTGCAAACAATCTACAGGTAGCTCAACTGATCCATATCAATACCAGTCGGAAGCGTCCCCAAGACGCTGGCTGAACACTTAAATATTAGTCAAGTTAAACTCATAAATATATGTAGTACTCTTGAAAATGATTGCGCTGATGACCATGATACTAAACACTTGAATATAGTTAAGTTAAACTCCTAGTTATAGTACTCTTGAAAATGATTCCGCTGATGACCAAACCGAAAGTTTTTCTGACCTCCTAAAATTTCCATAAACTTGTAGATTTATTTCAATGAATGCGGCTAGATCTATTAATACTTACAACTGGTTTCTATCAAGGTCAAAGATCCGATTTAATTAATTTATAACATTACATAATAATTATATTGTTTATTTCACATTATTCGCTCGTGAAAGTGGGGTGGGTTTAAATTGGAGTAATTCTCATTGTTTTCCATAATTCGTCTAAAATAGTAAGACACGCATTGTAAGTTTAGCACTGGGCTAAACTTACAATGCGTGTCTTACTATTTCCGACATTTTTGACTTTAACATAAGGTGGTCAAAAGACCCCCTCGCCCTGTTCTGTATAAGCTAAAGGTTTCTTGAATTAAGTGTATATAACACTAATATTAAAAATGTGAAAGTTTGTATGGATGGATGTTTGTTAATTCTTCACGCGAAAACTACTGACGAATCAATCTCAGCTTTTGCATAGATCTAGAACGGGAATAATACATTATACACTTTTATTCCTTTAATCAGTTCCCATGGCAGATATAGAAACAGGCCTAAAAATAACGTTTCCATAGAACAGTAATTAGATTTTTATGATATATTACTACTACTTTTTATCCCAGAAACAACACGTGCCGCCACAAGTGAAGCCGCGGGCAGTCACAAGAGTCGTATAAAGCCTGGGCCTAGTGTTATTTAAATAAATAAATAATGCTGGACAATTCACACAATTTATATCTCAATATAAATGACTATACACTAGCCAAACACGACGTAGAATGTTTGTAAACAAACCACGACACAAATAACTAAAACTCGCTTGGCGTCGAGTTTCAGATATAATTGTGTAAGCAATATTCATTGAAGAAAGGACCTCAAATACTGCAAGTAATGTATATTGCGTATAAAAAGACGCGGTAACAGAGTGAATTTTAGGTTAAGTATTGGCGGTTTGTTTACAAACGTTCGACATCGAATTTGGCTAGTATATAGTGAGGTATGCAACGAAACAAGCATAGTAAATATGCCTTAAAAAGCTCCCCCATTAGGACTTTAGTAATGCCATGGTGCTGCGTGGTGCCGGCTTACAATTTGCACCACCCCAACTCTTCCCGCGGGTGTCGTAGAGGCGAATAAGGGATATCCACTGGGGTGGGCAGCAGCGCCCCCTGCAGAACAGTTCTACCACCGAACTGCGATCCTCAACCCGCATGCCCAGCGTGGGGATTATGAGCATTACCCCCCGTGAGATAAAAGCCAACAAGACGCTTATCAGGGGGAGGCCTGGGTCCAGCCGTGGACCAATATAGGCTGTGGAGGTGGAGGTACTACCTGTTATTGTGTAGTATAAACAGAAATATGATCGTTGTAAAGTAATAAAGTAACATAATCCAAAGATGATTCAAAACACGCAACGCCTGGTTTCCACTGCATATAAATAAATTGCATGTTTGCGATTCAGAGAAAAGCATTAAAATGTATTTAATCTGTAACTGTCAACCCTTTTGTGTAAAGAAAACAGACGGATCGACGAATTTAAATTGAATATTCTTTAGGATAACTTTGCGAAACTGGTACATCTCACGTGAAGGTAGTAAATTAAACGACGAAAGACAATAAATTTAAAATATCTCGACGACACAACAGGACGAATAAATTAGTGTAGGGTTCCGTATCCTAAGGGTGAAAACGAAACCCTATTGCTAAGCCATATCTATTAGTAACTATTAGTAATGCCATAATCCCCACGCTGGGCATGCGGGTTGGGGATCGCAGTTCGGTGGTAGAATTGTTCTGCAACCAATGGTACCTAAATTGCTTGTTACGGCGCATTCCCACTGTGTCGTAACAGTAAATTATCGTTGGACGACTATATCGTCTCTAGCTGTTCCCATTATAACGACTGTGAGTCCTCGCGATTTTTATCGTTGAACGACTATCGTATATAGTTGTTCCCATTGGATCGTAACAACACTTCCCATTATAACGACAATATATAGTCACAACACAAACGAAGACGACAGTTAAGAGGACGCATTGCGCGCCATTTTGTGAAAAGGTTAGGCATAGGATTTCGCATTCATAGGAGCGGGACAGAGCATACGTTTTTGGAAAGACGTAAGCGCAAAAATCAAGTTTTTGCTTATTTACATGAATATTACACAACTAAAGTCATTTATTTCATCTTTAAACTTATACAAAGCACTTAGACATGTCATAATAATGTGTACAAATGTACCACTTTGAAGAAGCTGGTTTAAGGAACCAAATAATTAGTAATAACCTACGAATTTAAATATAAATCATTTCAATAGACTGCAGGGCTCCTGAGATCTCGACATTCTGAGACTTGCATATTTAAATGACCAAGGGGATTCATTTGTCCAGACACAGAGCTTATTATGTAATTTTCATTCGAACTCGTGTCATTTTCTTGACTTAATTTAATTTCGTTTTATAATAAACTAGCTTCTACGCGCAGCTTCGCACGCGCTTTTTAGTTAGCCTATGTCTGTCCCCGGGATATTGTTTACCAAATTTCATTAACATCAGTTCAGTCGTTTAGACGTATAAATGTAACAGACGGACAGAGTTACTTTCGCTTTTATAACATTAATACGGATCAATCAAAATAACCAGATATTTCTCTCAATCATTAAAGTCAGGATACCAGGGTAGAATACAAATCGGGAATGAAATAGTAACCATGTCAACTAATAAATAAGGAATTCTTCATTCTTACCCAACTTAATCACTATCAATGGCTTCCCTATCTATACATACTCGTAGTATACCCACATCTTACTTAAAACCTTCACTTACCAGCATACAAACCTTTCCAACACGTGCTTAGAACACTTACAACCAATTACTTTTGTATTATCAGCTTTCTAGGAAAACCAGTAGATTACAATTATAGACTTGGCAAAAAATTCAAAGATACCTTATAGCTTCATTACGGATGTAGGGTTTACCACGAACCTTATTTGTGTTGGAAGAACACCAACATCGCTGCTTGCATTTTCTTACGGAAGATTACAATTATAGACTTGGCAAAAAATTCAAAGATACCTTATTAGCTTCATTACGGATGAAGGGTTAACCACGAACCTTATTTGTGTTGGAAGAACACCAACATCGCTGCTTGCACTTTCTTACGGAAGATTACAATTATAGACTTGGCAAAAAATTCAAAGATACCTTATAGCTTCATTACGGATGTAGGGTTAACCACGAACCTTATTTGTGTTGGAAGAACACCAACATCGCTGCTTGCACTTTCTTAGGGAGATCTCACTGTGTCGGGTGTTGGTATCCTCTGGGTGCATACGGAACTATCAGTGTCTACACCCGGCTGTATACAGCTATCCGCCTTCTCATGGAGACACGGCTTCCAGGCAGGTAGTAGATTCCAACCTCTGTCTCCATTGAAGTTGGGCTGACGTCCTATCTCTATCGCGTCGTTAAGGTATAAAACGTTGGTGTTCTTCCAACACAAATAAGATTCCAAGGTAACCCGTTTACATCCGTAATGAACTCTATAGCTTATCGAAGATTTCCACGCCCGTAGTTTTTAGTTTAGACAAATGTTCATAGTTTTAACGAATCATTATTGTGAAAACTACGGGCGTATTCCATCGATTGTTAATTTACGAACACCTATGTAACATTAGACGACCGATGTGGCGCGGCGGGCGAAGGTCCGCCTGCGACGCAGAAGGTTGCGGGTTCGATTCCCGCCTTGGGACAAATGTTTGTACGATCTGCAAATATTTGTTCCGGGTGTTCTGGGTATTTTCTATATATAATAAAAAATATCTATCTATGTTATGTATTGTATTAAGTTTATCAGTCATCTAGTACCCATAACACAAGCTCTGCTTACTTTGGGGCTAGATGATGCTGTGTGGATTGTCCAGCATTATTTATTTATTTATTTTATTTATTTATTAGAACTTATATCAACCACCGTCTATATTGTTCTCAAAAGTCCAGTCCATCCCAAGGTTGCCTGGAAGAGATCGCTCGAAGCGTTAAGGCTGCCCTTTGTACTTCCTTGTTACTCAGCATTTTCTTCTGTATTATATTTTGTGTGTTTGGTACAATAAAGAGTTATCTATCTATCAACTTGAACTTTAACAGCTTTGTTCCACCAATAATTTGTAAGTTTTTCTGTGTTATGTTATGATGTTATTTAAGTCGGTGGTCAAAGGTCGAATAAATATTTTATCTATCTAACTTCATTCGAAAGGTTTACCGCCTTTTCCTTATGATTTACCCAACCATATTAATCACGTACCAGTATTTTCCCCTGCATTTCTCCAAAATCCTTCGCGTTACCTGGTTGGCATACAAACGCACTCGTGTCTGGCATACAACGTCACTTACTTTGTATTCCATTATGCCAGCGCAAATTGGCAGGACATGCAATTACGAGATAGGGTACTTTATGAGGGCGATGTTGCAATGTTGGGGAAATTTGGTTGTGTTCATTAAATTATGTTTGGACATAATTTTTTTTTTCTCCAAATGGTCGAGCTTTTGGCCGCCACCTCGCTAAAGTAAGTGATTTAGTCTAAGATGGAACACGCTTTCCCATAAGGAATGGAATTGAAGTTGTACTCTACCGAGAAAACAAACGAATCAGGAATTTAAACCCAAGAGAAATAAATCCTTATCTAGAAAACCCTTGATAATAAGAAAAACTGTCCCGATACCAAGCTGTAAAAAAATCTTACATTGAGCTTGTATTAAGATTATTATAAAATACTGGTTTAACTACATTACATTGCATTCAAAGCGTGCAACGCTGCAACGCCACTGTTATTAAATGATAAATTATCCGTAAATGTCTTCTTGATTCACCGAAAAACAGCCCGAACCTTTCCACGCTTGTTACTCCGTATCTTGAATAACAACTCACAATAAATACTAAATTACAAAATTAAACAAGTTTATATCTTCTTCTCCATATTTTAAGGTTCCTTTTCCCCTTTAATCTGTAATTACCGCGAAATGCCAGGTGCTTCCACAGTTATTTTTAGCATGTTTTTAAAACTCGGTATTGCATTGTTTTTAAATGCCATAACATTGCATGTCCATCATTTTTGCAACAAGGACAGGCTGAGTCGGTTCGGGTTATTCACGCCATGCATACTAATTTTCACACGGTAAAGGGGTAAATAAATAAATAAATAATGCTGGACAAGCTAAGCAGAGCTTGCGTTGTGGGTACTAGATGACTGATATACATAATACAATACATAACATAGATACATATCTTTTATTATACATAGAAAATACGCAGAGCATCCGAAACAAATATTTGCAGATCATATAAACATTTTTCCCAAGGCGAGAATCGAACCCGCAACCTCCTGCGTTGCAGGCGGACCTTCGCCCGCCGCGCCACATCGGTCGTCATTAAATGAGAGTAATCAAATGATGAAATTGGTAGGTAAAAGTTGAAAGTTTTGATTCCACAAGCCTAGCATAGTCGATGAGAATTACCTCTATAACAAAGAAATAAAATGCGTTAAATGCTTATACCTGCTCTGCTCTCTACCATTCAGAATCACGCCAGTACCTATAACGGAGATTCCCATGGCAGACAACCACACAAATTATATCTCTTTATTAGATATGGCCGCTCCGCGTAAAGCTGCCCAATCCTGTCCTCACCGTTTGAAGATTTTTCTAACGAATGTAATTTATGTAATGAAACAAGTCACAATTATATGACCAATAAATAAAGTTGAAATGGTTTTGGTAAATTGGAATCAAATTTGCTCTAATTATGCGTCGCGCCTGGCGATAGACGCTTTACAAAAACGAGGTTTTTTTTTTGTTTTATTATTATTGCATTGAGCCTTATCGAAATTTATTATATTCGATTAGTTTTAGCGATTTATGTTTAAAACGGTGAGGACATAATTGGGCAATATTATGCGGAGCCCCCTTAAAGAATGACTCACGCTAGACCGAGTCGGGTCCGAGCCGAGTGTCGGCCGTAGCACGGTCACCGAGCCGGTCCCGTGCCTGTAATTACAAAGACGGGCCTCGACCTCCCTACACAAACAACGACTGCTCTGGCGCAGCTCGGCCGCACTGTATTCATGCACCGAGCCGAGCCGAGCCGGAACCGAGTTGTTTCCGACCGTTGTCCGTTGTTCGGCCGTCAATTGGTTGCCGATTGGTATAGCGTGAGTGTGTCCATACACAATATGTAATATTAGTTGACCGTGCTACGGCCTACGCTCGGCTCGGACCCGACACGGTCTAGCGTGAGTCATCTTTAAAACGTTATTTTTTTATAGAGTGTGAATAATACTAGTATTGTTTGTACAGGCAAAACCCTCCTAGCTCAAACAATAGCGCAATGCCTGGACGTTCCCTTCGCGATCTGCGACTGCACCACACTCACACAGGCTGGCTACGTCGGCGAAGACATCGAGAGCGTCATCGCCAAGCTCTTACAGGACGCTAACTTCAAGTGAGTCTGGCTTACCGTTACAAGATCCTTCTATACTAGGTTCTAGACAGCTTGGCAATACAGGAAGGCAATTCTCGCAATTTATCACTCGATAAATATGGCAAGAACTGTCAAATTTGACTGTTCTTCTATATAAAAACTGTCAAATTTGACAGTTCTTTTGATAATTATCGAGTGATATAATCGAGAATTGCCTTCCGAGTCGTTGACCTGTCTCCTTCATGAAGTCAAAAAAGGGCACAACTTAAAATTTTGTATTTTGTAGGGTTATACAATTCTTTGGAAACTTATTATTATTACGCATAAAATTACACACCTATGTTATTTTGAATTTATAAACGTTTTCGATACAAACTTACATATATCTTATGTTACACACAATCCATATACTTTTTTCAGTCATGTTAGGGTAATTGGTACTTTTTACCATGACTTTATTCATTAATTAATTAAAATATCCCAAATTACTCTGGTATTTTTATTATTATATACAACCACGTGCCTCGTTGGTATACTAAGCCGGAAGGGGGTTGTTGTGCACCCTATACCCAACTGATATGCATGGTTGATTTTCAGAAATAGGTTTTTTTTTTAAATTAAGTAAATTAGTAAATTTATTTTTTTCATAGTAAAAAATAAATTTACCCATACGCTTAGAAGTGACAACCCTATCACTAACGCAAACAAACGTAAGGCCGGCCATTTTGTCGACAAAATTTTAGGGTTCCTTTAACTAGGCCGCCTTTTTGTACTAGATTTACCTTAGTTTATAAGATTTATTTATTATTTTTCATGTGCAAATAAAGAATACATTCAAACATGCGTATGACATTTTTATCTATTCTCGCCTATACAAGGTGCCACGTTACTCATGTACCAAGCCGAAACTGGGTTGTTGTGCACCCTATACCGAACTGATCCACATGGTTGATTTTCAGAAATACATTGTTTTAAATTTTCATAATAAAAAATAACTTTACGCATACGCTTAGAAAAATTACAAACCTATCACTAATGCAAAACCGACAAAATTTTAGGGTTCCTTTTTCATGTAAAGTATACATTTATTCCTGCTAAAAATATAAATAGGCACGTACGTAGCACTTTTTTAAAATATGACAGTTTTTTTAACGTACCTACATAATGAAGATTATTTATCGCGTAACTTTTATTAAAATATCTATAAATAGTCTTTATTAGGTACCTACGTAGACGTACCTACCACGAAACAAACGTACCCAGCTACAGATAAACATTGTAAGTTGAAATAATAGCTTAGAAGAAAAATGTACGGAACCACCGTAAAATTGTCGGCATTGGCTAAAGAAAAGATGGCCACGCAAATAATGCCGCGGTCGTCTCATTGGCTCACGTAACGTACCTACTACGCCTACGCACGGGCGTAAAAGGTACGTTTTTGGTTGGGCTTGGCCAGCGTGCCTACTCTACACATTTAAAGTGTATACCTAAGTACGGGCGGTGACAATTGAAGGTCAAGAACCTTACTGATGAGCAGCTGATGTGTAGGGTAGTCACTAACATAAAAATGGGACAGTTGGGATGAAAGTTTCGAGGTCTTTTTTTTTCAGTAAAAAGCTTTGAAACCCGGAAAGTGCTTGAACAAAAAATGTTCGTGGGAGGGGGTGGACCACCCCCTCTCCGCTTGGTACACAAATAACGTGGCACCTTGTACATAACATTAAAATACGTGAATTGAAAACGTAAAAACGACGATGTGGCGCGGCGGGCGAAGGTCCGCCTGCGACGCAGAAGGTTGCGGGTTCAATTCCCGCCTTGGGACAAATGTTTGTACGATCTGCAAATATTTGTTCCGGGTGTTCTGGGTATTTTCTATATATAATAAAAAATATCTATCTATGTTATATATTGTATTAAGTTTATCAGTCATCTAGTACCCATAACACAAGCTCTGCTTATTTTGGGGCTAGATGATGCAGTGTGGATTGTCCAGCATTATAAAAAAAAAAAAAAAAAAATGGGGTTGTGTTGTTTGTTTGTTGCTTCCTAGTACGCTTGTACCACGATACTTTAGCGACACCAGTATTGGTTTAGGTTTGTATGGAAAGCGACCGAATAGCGATATTTTTAATGCATTTTGCGATTTCGTGGAGGAGGAGGTGAACGACCTGTATTGCCACCTTGTTTGGCTCTTACTCCTGGGCTTTTTCCCTCCGCAACGAGACTTGTCCAGATAGGTCTGTACGAGCTGTATCTCGTTAGTAGCGTCAAGTTAACGGAGATCATTTCCATTTGTCATCCATACAACCTTCCTGCAAGCTCCCTGAAATCTTCTAATTTGTGAGCCGGCACATCACTACATCATAAAACCTTGTGAGTTCAAAGTTTTATTCCTTTACTATTGTTTTCAGTGTGGAGCGAGCGCAAACCGGCATCGTGTTTCTCGACGAGGTGGATAAAATTGGCGCAGTGCCTGGCATTCACCAGTTGAGGGATGTAGGAGGTAAGATCTAAGTTAAACACCACTAAGAGTTCATAATATTGGCTTATTAAATACCCCTGTGTCAACAATGATATTTGCAACCGGACTTACCCACAACTTGTGCCGGAGGGCCCTTGTCCTTACCTACTATGGTAGAATATAGAAACAAGGGCGACACATACAAAATGAAGCTTAATTAAAGAAAGTTAACATTTACAAATTAAAGAAGTTAATACCAATAAGAATAATAATGTTAATCAAAAAGGATGGAAAAGTAAACTAGCTAGCGGTAGGCATGGCACATACATTTATAAGGTCGTGGTTGATTCGTGCTTAAGTTCCGGTTGAACATTCTAGCAATTTCGCTAGGTTTTTTAATAAAATATTCACAAATTCCGAGCTAGATCGCTTACGGACGTGACTCTGATCTTCGAGAGAAATCCAAGAAAAAATTATCTTTCACTTTTTGACAAGCTGTGTCACGAATATGGTGTTGCCACAGCGAAATGTGAAAAAATTCTACAACAGTTAATTTCGATTAGAAATCGAATAGTTTTATTTATTTATCGATTTAAAAATTTGTCTAGATAATATTTACTAAAACGAAAATAAAATATGTAGATACAGTCGTAACGTTCCGTTACAAACTGGGTCTCTCGACGTTTGTGCCAAGACGATCGTTCACTAGCCGCTTCCATTGGCGCCCTGCGACGTCAAATCTTAACTATTGAGTACGTCAAAATGTTTATCATCATTTAGGTATTTATCTGTACTTTTTGTGTCATTCCAGGCGAGGGAGTTCAACAAGGCATGCTCAAGATGTTAGAAGGCGCAGTAGTTTCGGTTCCCGAGCGGAATTCCCGCAAACTGCGCGGCGACGCGGTGCAAGTTGATACGACCAATATACTCTTTGTGGCTAGCGGCGCCTATAACGGATTAGATAGGTGATCTTAACTTAGATTTTTATTAAGCACTAGCTGCAGCCCGCGGCTTCGCACTCTTTATTTCGGAATAAAAGGTAGCCTATGTCCGGCCCCGGGATACCATCTACCTCGCTGCCAAATTTCACCGAGATCCGTTCAGCCGTTCTTGAGTTATAAATAGTGTAACTAACACGACTTTCTTCTATATATATAATATAGATATAGATTTTCTAATATGTACTTTGTCATCTGATCGAATAACTGTTCTCAAACTAGTCATAATCCAAACTATTGGGGTACCTCAAGGCTTGCTTTTCGGACCTCCCCTCTTTCTTATTTGTATACATATTATCTAGATATTGCAACGACTATATTTCGAAATGTCGATGTTGTCAGACTGGTCCAACGCCGCAACAACGAGAAATACCTCGGTTTCGGCGCGTGGGACAATAAGTCGGGTCGACGCGCGGCGCTCGCGGCCGCCACGGCAGACGCCAGTCCGCTGGAGTCCGCGGCCGCCGAGAGCGAGGAACGCGACGCCTGGCTCCGGAAGGTGCAGGCGAGGGATCTCATCGACTTCGGCATGATCCCGGTAATTACTGAACTGAACCTGTTATATGACGACCGATGTGGCGCGGCGGGCAAAGGTCCGCCTGCAACGCAGGGGGTTGCGGGTTCGATTCCCGCCTCGGGACAAATGTTAGTACGATCTGCAAATATTTGTTCTGGGTATTTTCTAACTATTATAAAAAATATCAAGGTATCTATTTAATCTATTGTATTAAGTTTATCCGTCATCTAGTATCCATAACACAAGCTGTGCTTAGCTTGGGGCTAGATGATGCTGTGTGGATTGTCCAGAGAGTGACTCTTCAATATCATATCTATCGAATATGCACGTCAATCATGGTTTTGTAAGTTAGGTCCGCTTTGGGTCAAATTAGTTTTGATCCGCATAACTTTATTAGGAGAATATAAGGAGATACATTAATAAGAGAGTAATTTTCAAGAGCTAATATTTAATTTGTTGGTTTACAGGAGTTTGTGGGCAGATTCCCAGTGCTAGTGCCGTTCCACAGTTTGAACCAAGACCTGCTCGTAAGGATACTCACTGAACCTAAAAACGCTATGGTAAGTAAAGTGGAAATAGTTAAGCTTGGCTAAGAAGGCAGGTCAATGTATGTTGGCGTTCGTTAGACTGTTTATTGAACGAACTCAGTCTGAGAGCGATTTTTTGTGGTAGAATAGACAAAATACATAGTGAACTCTTCTTCTTCCGGACGTTATCCCAAGTTGGAGGGGGTCGGCATAACATGTATTTTTCTTTCACTCTTCCCTATCAGCCGTGATCTCAGTGTACTTACCCATGACCTCTTTCACACTACTCATCCATCTTTTTCCCGGTCTTCTTCTCCCCTTATAGCCCTCCACATTCAACCCTAACACTCTTCTCGTCACGTGACAGTCTACCCCAAAAGACTGTCACGTGACGAGAAGAGTGTTAGGGATTCAAAGATATTTATTTGCCAGAAAACATGTGCACAAAAGATGACAAAAATATAATAAAGTGAAACAAAATACTTGACCGGTTATGGTAGGCAAATTAGGTAGAGAGCTTGCGCAACAAATGGCATTTGAAAATCTAATTACAATTTATCATTTAAAAATTCGTCAAGACTATAATTTGATTTTTTGATTTTTTATTCTATAATAACACTTGTAATTAATTCTTTTTTCAGTTTTATTTTAAATATTTGTCCATTCAGGTCTCTTATAGTGTAGGTAATTTATTGTAGATTTTAGTAGCAACACCAACAATACTTTTCTGCATTAGTGCTGTTTTTGCTGGGTGTTATTTTAACCTAGTATTATCCCGTTTGTTTTGAATAACAAAATCAGATAGCCGGGGATACCGTACCAACCCAGGCCACACCACGCTAACCTATCACTCCTCATACATCTTTTAAATCCATCATGGTTATTAACACTAAAGTCATTTACAACGTTCGGTAGTGGTAACGTTCGTAACAAAAGACCAAAAATTAAGGTAGATCGGTATACCTGCCAATAAAAACTCACTCGCAGTGCCTTCAGTTATTCCACGATCATGGCGCATGAAACTGTGCCGAAATATTGGAAAGCTGAAAACTCTAATCATGGTAAATATCCCGTTGTAAAAGACTTTACAGTTACTCCTCTTCTTTTCCGTCACTGGCGCCACTTTCAAACTTCCTCTGATGTACTCGTTCCTTATCTTATCCATCCTTGTCACTCCACACATCCTTCTCAACATTCGCATTTCCGCTGCATGCACTTCCCTTTCCTTGCCCAACATTCAGTTCCGTACAGTGTGACAGGTCTAATCACGCTCTTTTATATTTTCCTGTTCAGCTTAAGGGGCATTCTCCGATCGCATATACGCATTGATCGCCTGTGATCTGTCCCCATTTAATCCATCCAGCGCTTATCCGGTTCTTGACGTCGCTGTCTGTCTCGCCGTCGTTTTGGATCTATGAATCAGGTATCGGAAGTTGGAGCAGACTGGTAGGGATACACCATCTATTGCAATATTGGCAAAACTGAAGGCACCGCCGAAGTCAAGGAACAGGTGTTACGTTTTCGACCAGCTAATTCTCAACCCGACACTCCAATTTTTGCTGTGATGTTGCCAGCCTGCTCTGGGCTTCAAGTGCATCCTCTCCGACAAGAACAATTTCGTCGGCGAGCAGCATGCACCAGGGTGCCTAAAATACATAATTAATTAATGACATGTTTTACACAATACGTAAAATATTTGAAATACTTTCCTTCAACTTTAGTAATTTACGCATTGATTTTTGTCTACCTGTTTATGGTGCTGAGATGTGCTATAGGCCGACTGCTTAACTGGCGTATCTCTTGCGCGGTAAGAAAGGAGCGGGGGGAGATGTTACCGGGTGGGTGAGAGGGGTGCGCGGAGCAGAGAGCTCACGTCAAGCGCGGCAGTGCGCTGGCGGTGTTCGCAGCGCGCGGTTGGTATTTTTGTTGCGGACGCTTGGACATAAAAGCACAAGGTAAACGACTTGCCAAGATATATCCCAAAATGAATCGCTCTTCCTGTTCTGCGAAAAAAATTAATAAGCAAGCTAAACAAATAATATAAAAGGAGTTAATTGTTGTTTTATTATTTTGTACCAAGAAGCTGTTATTAAAGTAATTGTAGAATTGTAAAGTTTATTTTTTACAATTGAAAAGGAAAAATTAACTAAACTACCTACCAGATATTAAAAATTCCTTAAAGAACAGATACCTACTACAATTATATTTTATACTTTGCCAACAATGCCTATCTCGAGGTATGTCTTGGGATTATTGACTCCGTGTGTAGCGCTACTCGCCCCCGCTTTCTTCTTACCGCGCAGAAGATACGCCAGTTAAACGGTCCGCCTATAGTACTTATCGAATCCTTTAAAAGATTGCTCGATTATGTTATGAATGTTTGGTTTCAGGTGGCTCAATACAAGCTTCTGTTCGCAATGGATAAGTGCGAGTTGTCATTCAGCACGGAAGCTCTTCGCGCCGTTGCGTCGCTCGCCATGGAACGTAAGACGGGCGCCAGGGGATTGCGCGCCATCATGGTACGTTCAGTACTTCTTACAGTATTAAGTTATTTAATTTGAAATGTTTTGTATTTACTTGTTGAAATATCCTCTACGGCCTTACAGAAGTGAAGCACTTTGACTTTTTTTCAAGCCGACGCACTTTTATTGATTTCTGTGGAGCCTTACATAAGGTTGATCGAAAGTTTTTCTTATCAAACGTGTTATTTTGCTTTATTATAATTTTTATTCGATCATGTCTTTGTTAATATTACCGATTCAAACCCGGGTGGTCGTTTCTAGAAGATTTTTTTATTTAATGTGTGTAGCTATCGAGCCACACACATAAAATAAGAAAATATTGTGGCGTTATTTGAGGCTGCACACTATTACGGACGCAGTTACTTCACACGAATGAAATAAGCACATGAAGGCGTACCGCACTGACGTCACGTTCTTTACAGGAGAACCTGCTGCTAGAAGTAATGTTCGAGATCCCCGGGTCCGACATTGCGGGCGTGCACATCCACGCGGGCTGCGTGCACACCGGCGAGGCGCCGCGCGTGTCGCGCCGCACCACCTCCCCCTCCGCGCCGCGCGCCGAGCCCGCGCACCCGCCGCTCGACGACTGGCACGGAGTGCGTCTGCACAACTGTACGTCACACCACACTAACACACTACACAACGCACCACCTCTCCCTCCGCTGACGTATCGCATGGTCCAGATGTTGGCCCAGTTATCGTAAACATCATTGCGATGCAGTTATGACAGCCTCTACATGCCTAGGCTGACCATACGTTAAAATACGGCCACATCACGACTAAATGAAATACGTCACCAGCAGAACATAGACGTCAAAGTTTGGAGCGGTTTCCGATAATCGCCATGCTTGGCAGGCGGGTTGTCGATCGCAGTTCGGTGGTGGGTCTGTTCTGCAGAGTCGCTGCGCAAATTATTTCAATGAATAACTTAATTTCGCCATTGAAGGACGGTTTCCATTAATATCTGTGTTGCCAGACCCAGACCGAGCTATGCGAACACCCGCGTTGCTCACCCGCCTGCAGAGCGTGGCGCTCAAAGCGGCGGCGCGGATCCCTCGCGAGTGCCGCCCGCTCTAGAGTAGATCGACGCACAAGCATGCCATGTATGTCGTGCCTCTATCTCCTCTCACTAATAGACCGAACACCACTGTAGAGTCATTCATTAGAACACCCGCGTTGCTCGCCCGCCTGCAGAGCGTGGCGCTCAAAGCGGCGGCGCGGATCCCTCGCGAGTGCCGCCCGCTCTAGAGTAGACCGACGCACAAGCATGCCATGTATGTCGTGCCTCTATCTTCTCTCACTAATAGACCGAACACCCCTGTAGAGTCATTCATTAGAACACCCGCGTTGCTCGCCCGCCTGCAGAGCGTGGCGCTCAAAGCGGCGGCGCGGATCCCTCGCGAGTGCCGCCCGCTCTAGAGTAGACCGACGCACAAGCATGCCATGTATGTCGTGCCTCTATCTTCTCTCACTAATAGACCGAACACCCCTGTAGAGTCATTCATTAGAACACCCGCGTTGCTCGCCCGCCTGCAGAGCGTGGCGCTCAAAGCGGCGGCGCGGATCCCTCGCGAGTGCCGCCCGCTCTAGAGTAGACCGACGCACAAGCATGCCATGTATGTCGTGCCTCTATCTTCTCTCACTAATAGACCGAACACCCCTGTAGAGTCATTCATTAGAACACCCGCGTTGCTCGCCCGCCTGCAGAGCGTGGCGCTCAAAGCGGCGGCGCGGATCCCTCGCGAGTGCCGCCCGCTCTAGAGTAGACCGACGCACAAGCATGCCATGTATGTCGTGCCTCTATCTTCTCTCACTAATAGACCGAACACCACTGTAGAGTCATTCATTAGAACACCCGCGTTGCTCGCCCGCCTGCAGAGCGTGGCGCTCAAAGCGGCGGCGCGGATCCCTCGCGAGTGCCGCCCGCTCTAGAGTAGACCGACGCACAAGCATGCCATGTATGTCATGCCTCTATCTTCTCTCACTAATAGACCGAACACCACTGTAGAGTCATTCATTAGAACACCCGCGTTGCTCGCCCGCCTGCAGAGCGTGGCGCTCAAAGCGGCGGCGCGGATCCCTCGCGAGTGCCGCCCGCTCTAGAGTAGACCGACGCACAAGCATGCCATGTATGTCGTGCCTCTATCTTCTCTCACTAATAGACCGAACACCACTGTAGAGTCATTCATTAGAACACCCGCGTTGCTCGCCCGCCTGCAGAGCGTGGCGCTCAAAGCGGCGGCGCGGATCCCTCGCGAGTGCCGCCCGCTCTAGAGTAGATCGACGCACAAGCATGCCATGTATGTCGTGCTTGTATCTCCTCTCTAAGTCAAGCTTTAAAAAATTTGGAGTCTCTCACGAAAATAAAATCTATCCGTCCATTCAAGGTTGAACGCAGTTTTGAGGAGCGAACTGTTCACTCAAGGTCGCGACGTGGCTTGAGTTAACAGTGGACGATCCACTCCTATAAGGAAATTTAATCGGGACGTTCTATTGAAGGAAATTTTCATTATAAAGCATACTGAAACACACTGCAAATTGCTTTGAGTGAAGATATTTGGGGTTATAGTAGATCGACGCACAATCAGTGCAACTTTGTCGTGCCTTTATCTCCTCTCACTAGACTTGCGTCGACTAGCGTGACTATAGATGATAAAGGTAGTGTGTATTTTAGCCAACACGCTTTTTAAAGCGATATTATCGTGGATCAACCACATTAATAACGCATAATCTAATATCGCGAAAATTATGGCGAAACTTCAATCACAAGCATACACATACATACAATGTTCAGGACATTGTATATATAGTGTATGACATTTTTATCTATTCGCGCCTTTAAAATAATAAAATACCCTTTTATTCAGATTATTACTAATCAACATGTTTAAGTTTATCTAAATTAAAATTAGAATCAACTTAGAACTTAGCCTAGTATTTGTTGTTTGTTTATTTTCTGTACATTTATGATTTAGGTGTAGTTTTTTGTCTTTCATAGCTTCTCTCAAACTCCAATATCACTTCCAGCCGTTCTTTTTTTCTCCTCTCAATTTCTTTTCGCATGGGTTCTTTTTGGCTTATGACTTGTTCCTGTACCTATTCGTCAGTGTAGTTTGTTTCCTATTTGTATTTTGTTTTTACTTCAATTCATCGCTTTTTTTTCTGGATTCAGCTTTAACCCTACCTTCTCGTTTTTTGTGCAAGCTCTTTTATTGCTGCCGATTTTTTCGCGAATAGCACTATATCGTCAGCGAATCTCAAATGTGGCAGGTTTACACCGTCTATATTGATCCCGGGATGTTTCCAATTGCGTCTTCTGAGAATTGGTTCCAGTACCGTCATGAACAGTTTTGGAGAGAGTGGATCTCCCTGTCTAACACCTTTTGGAACTCTGAATGGAACGCCTTTCTTTTCTAATTTGGTTCCTCGCTGTGCTGTTTACGTTTTTTATTAATCGAATGTACTTGTGTTCAACTCCTTGTTCCTACTGGAACAAGGAGTGCTCCCCATATTTTTTCGTGCAGAAGTGAATCGAAAGCTTTACTGCAGTCTATAAATGCAATGTAGTATGTATGTTGGTATTCGTTGAACTTCTCTAGTACTTGGCGCACTACATTAATGTAATCAATCACCGAGTAATCTTTTCGAAATCCGCCTTGCTCAATGGGTTGTCACTCATATAGTGTTTATTAAATCCGTTTTTAAGATTATTTTAGCAAAAATCTTGTTAATGTTAGACATGAGGCTAATAGGGCGGGTTTCCGATACCATGGTTAAATATGCAGGGTGCCATGGAATAAGTGTACTAAGCTGAAAGGGGGTGATTCTGGACCTCGAGGATCAGCTATTGTTATACAAATTTTGATTATTTTTTTTACGTTTTGAATATATATATATTCGTATTCTTTTACGTGTTCTATTATTATTATTGTTTTGAAATTTTAAAGGATTTACATAATTTATGTAATAAATTCATGTAAAAACACAGGATTTGCTAAATAAAAAATATAATGTTAAATAATGCAATGTAAGAGTGCGTGTAAAAGAAATCAAACAGGAAGAATTGCATCTGCATTTAAAAAAAATCATCAAAAAAAAAAATTGTTATTCACAAGTTCAACAAGACCTTGAGGTCCAGAATCACCCCTTTTGGCTTAGTAGGTACATATCCTACGTGGCACCCTGTATCTATGTATATGTATATCTGTTGTCGAGCATTTTTTATTTATTTATCTGAAACTCGATGCCAAGCTCGGTAATATTAGATTTTTGTTGTGATTTGTTTACAAACATTGTTTCTGATTTGTGTACCTACATTATGGATCTTGTTTATGAAATAACATTTTTTTAAACGCTGGTTTTAAAAAGCTAACATTAAAATATTTGTTTGTTTCACAGAACTGGCAGTCCTCGGAGCTTTTATTCACTCCGCGGCCGGGCGCTCGTATGGTGGTGACGAACTAACGTACCAACCGACGCTCCGGTAGGTTAAACTATTAAATAGAAAACTCCCCAAATTGCTTGTTAAATCTCATCTCGACATCTTTAGTTATAGCATGTACAGTGACGTCATGGATAGGTTAGGTTAACCCCCTGACAGGTTTCGTAATTACATTAGTTTTGGTTTGTTAGTAAACAATTTTTTTATTTTATATAGAAACATTAACGCTGAACACATATAACTAGGAAGATTACTTGTTATTATTATAAGTCGCGTAGATAAGGATTGGGAATGAAAATGACCGACCGCCCGGCCGCATCGCGCTGCGGTGGGATCGCATGAGAGGGGCGGGCTTAGACTATATTTGACAGCATGAGAGAGGCTGTCACTTTCAATCCCAATCTCCAGAGTGCATGAAACATGTGAACTAAACCGAAAAGGGATGATTCTGGACCCCGAGGGGACAAACTTCTTCTACGATTTAGCAATTTTTTTTCAATGTTCGTGTTCTATATTTAAATTCTTACATCATTTTTATTGTTATGAAGTTTCAAAAGATTACATATTTATTTGTAATAATTTGATGACAAAACACTGGTTTTACCGAAAAAAACGAGCAAATAACAAATATTTAACAATTTTGAATAATGCAAGAGAGCATAAAAAACAACACGAACGGAAAGAAATAAAACTGATTTATTAAAAAAAAGAATAAGAACTATTTTAACGTGAAAAAATCGTTATTATCAAGTTGTTACCCTCGGGGTCCACAATCACCCCCTTTCCGCTTATTACACATGTTACGTGACGCCCTGTATATCAACGTGACTTATATACACTGTTGGACCCAAAAGCGGCAAGCCTGTGTCGCGGCAGGCCTGATTACAAAATTAAGTTTAACGGTAATAGCATAATATCTTCTTTTAACCAAAAGATGGCATAGAAGATGAGACTAAGAAGAGGCAAAGAGAAAAGAAGAAGACATCTAATCAAGAGAGAAAGAGATATCTGTTTCATAGAAATTAACTTCAAACTTTAACAGAGCTCCCCTGTTAAGTTTGTCTACCTATCAATGAAAGTCACTGTACATTGACAAATACAAAAATACGCAAAAAAAAAAATCAAACACAGTAAATAAGAAAAGCGATACGATTGTCTTCAATTAGTAAATTCATATGTTACTGTAAATAAGACTTAATTCGAGTACTCCCGAATCTGTGTTAATTCTCTACGTTTTAACCCTGAAGTTACAATTTTAGTGAGTAACGTAGCATTTGAATGTGCCAACTGCCAAGTCGATTCGATGCGTAAGAAAATTATGTGCAAAACGTTCTGACTATTTACTGTATCCATAATAACGGAATTAAATAAATTCATCTTCTTTCCGTATAATGTTCTCGTGGTAGATAACCGTAAACGTGGGTAGTTGCAAAACAGTCCTTACCTAGTTCCTTGTGCCGCTTTCAGATAACGCCATTGGTCGACAAATTTCAGCAACATTCTTATTGGGCTGTCCTTTGAGCAAAAGACCATTCTGACCAATGAAACCTAATTTTTTTTCTTGACTATTGGCGTTATGTGCAAGATAATCGCATTAGTTTTTACTCGGTGTTGTATCACCACCATACAGCATTGCTCTTGTGATGTAAATTACTGTAAATATAAATAAATTAATGAAATAGAAAGTGTTTTTATATTAAGGCTATAATTAGGGTCCCTAGCTACGTCTATAATAAGTTGTAAGTACGAAAAATATTCGGTATTTTATTAGGACTGCTGGCATTACTTTCAAATATTACATTTTGACATTTTTGTTAGTATAATTTTACATAATTATTATCTAATTTATAAACAGGCTGTGATGTGATTAAGGATGATACAATCTCAGAGGAAATCGTTCTGACACAATAATATTCGTTCAATCGTTCTAAATCTAGAAATTATGAATGTGTGATACAGGAAATTGTGATCACATCACCGCTTTACCCGTAGTACCTATAAGCCAATTTTGAATTTAAAATATAAAAGTAGGTAAACCGCATATTTTTGTTTTATTAATCTAGGAAGTTTCTTTATTAAAACACGTTCTTAAACTTAAATAAACATGAATAAAGACAGATTGCTTCTAAAAAAGTAACCATAACTCTTCAAACAACCAAGGTTCTCTTAAAACTAAACTCTTTAAAACCTTCCGTTTTCACTATATCTCGTAAAATATTCACCAAATTGTATACATCCTCGTAACTAGTGTATAAAGCGACCGGCGTGAAGCGAATCACATTCGGTTCTCGGAAGTCCGCCACCACTCCTCGGGCCTTCAACGCCAGGCTGACCCGGTACGCTTCGACATGCTCCGCGCAAACATGACCGCCCCTCTTGTCATCCTCCTTACAGTTTCCTATCACAAAACCACAACCGAGCTTCTCAATCAGATGCATCATATACCTCGTGATATGCAGCGATTTCCTCCGTACATTCACTATACCAGCTTCATTGAAAATCTTCAGTGAACCTTCCAAAGCTGCCATTGATAATATACAAGGTGATCCTATTTGCCACCCGCTAGCCGATTGCTGGTGGTCGAACTCTTGTTGCAGCAAGAACTGCGTCTCTTTCCTGTTCCCGTACCAACCGGCCAGTCCTGGCAGCTTTTTGAAGTGTTTTCGATTGATGTACATAGCTGCGGCTGAGCCAGGTCCACCGTTCAAGTATTTATAAGTGCACCAGATTGCGAAATCCACGTCGATTGCTTTGAGGTCAATTTCCACAGCGCCTATGGCATGGCAGAGATCCCAGCCCATGATGATGCCTCTTTCTTTCGCGGCTTTGCTTATTCGCTGCATGTCTAGCAGCTGTGCGCTTCGGTACAGAACTGTAGAAAAGAGGGCTATTGTTACATCGTCCGTCATGGCGTTGATAATGTCGTCTTCATCCAGAAATCTTCCATCACGACTCTCGACTACTTTGACTGCGTCTTTTGGCTCATATCCCTTTAGCCTAACCTGACTATCCACTGCGTATTTGTCAGTTGGAAAGTTGAGGTTGTCGACGAGAATTTTGTATCTGGTTTTATCTGGTTTATAAAACGTACTGATAGCCTGGTGTATGTTGGCGGTTGTACACCCAGTGACGACTACTTCGTCCGGCGCGGCGTTGACCAGTGGCGCCATGAGTCCCGCGAGGACATTGGAGTACAAATAGTACTTGCTGTCCCCATAATTCCATATCTTCACTCCCTCACTCTTCCAATGATTTAACGCCTTTAATATTGATTCTTCTGCATCTTTAGAACAAAGTCCTAATGAATTCCCGCACAAGTATATGGTCCCCTGCTTGATGTAGAATCTCTGACGGAAATGGCCTAGTTGGTCGTTGTTGTCTAGGAATTTGGGGTAATCTGGTCCTTCTTCAAATTTATTAAAGTCCATTTTACTTACTCCTTTTCACAAATTTTATAGGTAATATAATGCAGTGTAAAAGGGGCAAGTCGCTACGGTCCACTGCAGGTCTTGGTTGTTCAGAAGTAGGTGATCAACTAAAACGTTTTCAGGTTGGTGGTGTTTTATATAGAGCGCTCTCGTTAACATCTCAGGATCGATAACAGAGCCAGAGGAGGTTTTGTGGGGCGACCATTGTTCTTAAAATTTAAATAATTGTAATGTTTTGTATTTTTGTTTGTTTAATGATTTTTACTGATAAACAATTTGTATACTAAACCAAATCGATTGTATTTAGCAGCTCTTAATACGCTTTGTGTTGAAAATTTAAATAAGAATTAGAACGTATTTTAAAAAACGCATTGTATTAATTCCTACTGAGTGAACCAGTAAATCGCACACCGTAATAAATCAAATTGGTTCAGCTTTTAATTTATGTGTGTCAGGCTAACCTTTACGTATGGTACTATGTATGTGGAAAACAAATTATTTCAAATTGATTATTAAGAATCAAATTATCAAAAAGGTGACGATTCTGTGTTAAATTATTAATTCAATAATAGAAAAATGAATGTAATTTCTGGCACTAAATCAAACCAACCAACCAACGTTTATCAGCAACCTTTTGGTAAGTTACCATACAATTTTTATAAATCTACTTAAGAAAAACGGATAGGTACTCTTGCATTCTTTTAGGTAGCCTAGATCATTTGTATTTATTTTTTTAATTTTATTGTAGGTAGGTACGTTAATGCAGTGCGCACAACAAAATTAAAAAAAACTAGATTATGGCCACCATGTTGGAATAGTTCCATGAAGTTAACAAATTTTATTCATAAAATCTAGTTTCTTACCTTTTATTTAATGGGTTCGTCTTCATTGTTTCCCAATGGTTTATAATTGATAAAATCACGCCAACGCTCAAGGGTTTCTCTAAACTTTGTCGTAAATTGGCAATTCTGGACATTCGTTTAAACACTATTAGGTATTTAGTATTACAGAGAAATAGAGCAATTAAATAAGCAGTTCCGATTCCAATTCAGCAGTTTGCGTCTTGATTGATTAGGTACATTTTGTCACGCAGAGTGAAGGGAGAGAGAGGTAAAGGCAGCGGTGGCTAATTAGTAAATATTTTAAAGTTCCTAATTATATTTTTAGCACTAGGGAAGTCAGCGGTCAGGACTGTCCCTTAGATGCAAAATTTGTGGTCACATTTGCCAACGCGGAAAATAATAGAGAGCATATCCTAATATTGAGACATCGTTAAACTCAAGTACTTATTTAAGCTATGTAACTCAAAGTTATTAAACAATTAAAGTGACAGGTGGTTCAATTTTCGAAAGTAGCTCGAAGTGACAACACGTGTAGGATCCTAAGGATCTGAAGGGAAAAAAGTAGTTATTAAGAGATGGAGCGGACTCCACGGCACACGGCACCCGCAGCGCCGAGGCAGACGAAGGAAGCGCTGACGGGATGACTTGGACTGGACCGACACCATAACGGCTGGCAGGAGATGACACAGGACCGAGAGAGGTTACGTGAGATCATGCAGATCCTTTGCCCTAAAGCGAGACTAATTTATTACATTAAAAACATAGACATACAAATGTTACTGATATTAGTTACTTGAAATCTATGTACAGACAATATCATCAACTGGTAACCCTCTAGCGGTAGAAGTGTAAACATTTAAGGGGTGTCCAAATGATGCTGCTCTCCGTACGTTGCCTGATGCGTTGACTGAATTATATAGGTAGCCTTATATACCTATCTACGCTAGGCCTGAAAAGCCTGTGTTATATATATAGCTCAAAAGAATTAGCAAGCTGAGGTGGCAGTGGGCCGGCACTATCTCGCGAAGAAACGACAACCGCTGGGGTAAACGAGTGCTTGAGTGGAGACCGCGACTCGGCAAAAGTAGTGTAGGACGACCTGCGAAAACTGCAGGCAGATGCTGGATGCAGCAAGCTGAAGACAGGGCGCAATGGCGCTCATTAGGGGAGGCCTATGTCCAGCAGTTGACTAATATAGGTTGATGATTATGATGATATACATCTATGTCATAGATTTCGGTGATAAATTTCTGGCAGATCCCATAACATAATCTACGCAAATTAATGAATTTTCCACCACTCTCACCAACGCTGGTTGATGCCTAGACGCAAGTCTATGAATAAAGGATCTGCTACTATTTAAACATTTAGTGAATTATTTTTGGCCAAATTTGGGATGGTCGTGCGAAAACGCGGGCCGTAGCTATTAATGGATAATTTCTAAAAGTGCAAATGCGAACTCAATGAGTAAAAGGCAGGTTACCCCCTGTAACCTACTTCAACCTGCAAGGCTCGCCAAGGCCTGGGTTATCTTGTTATTGTAGGCACATCGTTTTGTGGATGTTTACTCATCATTACGGAACTCAATTATACCTCTATAGGTATACAGTACATGTAGACACTAATGCTTGCACCTACCTAGGTAATTGTGATTTCTTGCACACAACAATTTAATTGAACATATTAAAATATTTATTTTCTCTTACAAAAGATAATGGTTTACAATGTTTGGCTTAAGCTTAATTTATATCTTGTTATCTCGTTTTTCAAGGGACTGGTGCCCGAGAGGGGTTTACAAAACCTGTGGTACGTGTCACCAGGGCCTTACGCCGCAGAATAATTTGGGATAAAAAAAAACTACTTTTTAAGACCTAGTAAGTACAAAAAATTATAGGTCTATTGAGTGGCGCTCACATAAGTGATATTGAACTTGGTAATCAGATCATTCATCATCATCATCCGCAACCCGATTCACCCACTGCTGGGAACTAGCCTCCAAACGCTTGTGCCACTCCACACGGTCTTGCTTAGAGTGTTATAAAGCCTTACGACTATAGTTAAGGGAGCACGATGTCTTAGCTTGTATTTAGATCCGTCCAGACAAAACAGGTTAGGTAAACCTCGAAGCTCTGTGCATTTTGTAGGTGAGAGAGAACGACATATAGATTGCACGAACAGCCCTCTTCGGCAACACAAATACGGTGTTAATATCTACAGCGTTCCCCCACAGTAGTATACCGTAAGACGTAATACTATGGAAGTATCAGTTGACGATGGTAAGAGGCCCGACGGCATGACACTAGTCCCATTGGAGTTGGGGAGGCCCATTGTGTGGGATGCTATATGCGTCGACACACTTGCGCCTTCCTATCTTCCGAAGACATCCGTAATTGCTGGGGCGGCGGCAGATTTGGCCGAGGATTTCAAGAGACGCAAATATGCAGGTCTCGACAGAGCCTACACATTTGCTCCCTTAGGGGTCGAGACCCTGGGTCCGTGGGGTACCGAGACTCTCCGGGTTTTTTAAAAGTTATCTGAGCGTCTGGTCGATGCGACGCGTGACCCGAGAGCGAGCGGGTATCTGGCGCAGCGCATCAGCATTGCATACAGCGGGGCAATGCAGCCAGCGTCTTGGGGACGCTTCCGACTGGTATTGATATGGATCAGTTGAGCTACCTGTAGATTGTTTGAAACAGTCTGCAGTTAGCTTAATTGTTTCAATTGTAAATACTAGTTCTAATTTGTTTATATTATTGATTTGAATTTTCTTTGTCAATAAAGATTATATGGAAGTATCTGAAATAAACAAGTCTAGATGTATCCACGTCTGTAAAATGACGGATTTTTTGACGGCATACGCTGCAAAACTAAGTCTCTTCGATAGCTTATCTATGTATCTATGTCATAGAAGTTTATTATCTATGGTGATTCCTAAGAAAAAGGTACTTTCTACAATTTCTAACGTTTCTCCTTTTACTTTTACATCAGCCTTAACTTGTTTAACATTAGGTAGAATAAATCTAATACATTTCGTTTTGGTCTAGTTAAGCAAAAGATTATTGACACTAAACCAAAGGACTATTGAGATTGCACTATTCACATCGTCGAAATTCGTGCTATGTCGTTTCATTTTAAAAATTAATGGAGTATAATCAGCAAACAATACACTCTCATGATTATTCTTAACAAGAGAGGCAGGTCGTTAATATAAACTAAAAATACGACTTGCGACTTCTCCCAAGCATCAAAAATATGCGATACTAACTCAACACCGGCATCAGTAGTTGACCTGCCGCGAGTAAACCCGAATTGCTTACAATGTAGCAGGTCATTTATATTGAAATGCCTAAGCAATTGGTGTAAAATAAGGTTTTCAAAAACTTTGCTAAAGTGCTAATGCTTTACACTATTATGTACAACTGGTTGTTTCATACGATTTCAATGATGGAAAAAACAAAATGAAAAATGTGGAGTTACTAGGCTCTGAGGTACAGAAATATTATGTCCTTTCTTTTAATAAACCTAGTACTTACCATATGTGAGTGAAATGCAAATTCATAGTTACCTACCTACTACGTTAAAATCATGGAGCTAGCAAATTAGTAGATAGTTACAGTTACCGCCAAACATCTTGTCCGGTGACGACGGGCAGCGAGAGTGGGTTTTTTATACCTACTGTTAAAATTAAACGTTGTTCAGTTTTAACCGTTTTAATCCAACCGTTTTTGAAGGTTTTTCCTCACCGATAAAAACCTTTAAAAACTTTAACGATAACTCGACAATTTTGATTCTATTGACAACGCCAAAGAAGTCAGAAATTTCGTACTATTTACAAACAAAACTCGACCCCGAATAGGCCAAAATCTTTCAAATGAACGTCCTAAAGCCGATTATAGTATCGCAAGTACGAATGCTGTCGAGCAGCGGAGTGAGCTGTGGTATATGTGCACCATTGTACGGTCCTCTGGAGCTGCAGCAGTCTATCCTGATGAACGGCATCAAAGTGGCTGCTCTCAAGCCGCTGGGCACGCAGATATCCGCCTGCACTATTATGTTCCAGGTACCTATTCAACATCATGATCACAATCGCAGACTAAGTCGCCCAGTGAGTATTTTTCTTTCACTCAAATATTTGTCAAAGTATTTTACACAAACTGAACATTTCACGAATAAAACAAATTAATTATACGGCTACAGATAATTATTTTGTGTTCTCAAGGCCGTTGGGGCATACACCAGCCTTAAGACTCGGCGGCGGCGGCGTTGCGGTGCGACCCGCAGTGTCACGCCGCCGCCGCCGCCGCGCCGCGCCGCGTCGGCTCCAGGCGCTAAACATAGACATGTGCTTCGTCGGGGGCCATGAAACTGTTAACTCTATGTAAGCATGTGTCTTAAGGTGGGTGCCCGTCACGAGATGGACAATCAACTCGGCGTGACTCACTTCCTGCGCTCTATTTCATCCGGCACTGGCTGTGGTTACTCCGGCTTCACCAAGACTCGCGTACTGCAGCAATACGGGGCCAGCCTGACATGCACCACGGATCGCCAGCGCGTGGCCTACACCCTGCGCTGTCCTCGCCCAGTCTTCAAGACCCTGTCGTCGTATCTTCTGGACACGGCTGCCAGGTATCAGCATACAGATTGACGTGGTTGCCAGGTATCAGCATACAGATTGACGTGGTTGCCAGGTATCAGCATACAGCATGGCGTGGTTGCCAGGTATCAGCATACAGCATGGCGTGGTTGCCAGGTATCAGTATACAGATTGACGTGGTTGCCAGGTATCAGCATACAGCATGGCGTGGTTGCCAGGTATTATAATCATCCTCTTAACGACGCAGCTGCCAGGTCTCATGTGATTAACGTTGTTAATATGTTAAGTGGATGTCGTAAGAAGGGAACCTACCTTCCTTCTGTGTATTTTTAACACATACTGCGATCACCAATCCGCCTGCCCAGCAGCGTGGTGATTATGCATGTGACAACACGAGAATAATTCATATGTAGGTAATAGATGCCCGGAGGGATTAAATATGTAGGTACCACGCCTGTGCGTGAAATTATATGTTGTGTTGTGATCACGAAGTGAGCAACCAAAAATCACTAAACATAAACTCACCTGAAGCAAGTTTGTGTGAGCTAAGGGTGTTCACATTTATAGACTCGTAATCGAGTTGATAGATGTGGTGAGATACTGACCTTGCATCTGAAACTCTGGCCTAAATCTTACAGATCTTGTTTTGTGCCTTGGGAGGTGAGAGATCGCAAGGACAACATCCGTAAAGATCTCATACGCCTCACGCCGGAAGCACGTGTTTTAGACATGGTAAATAATCGTCTTTTTTATTTACATATTTTGCACTGATCGACACAGGGTTTTTTATACATAATTATAATTACTAGAGAATAAAGTCCCATTTGATTCTCTTCTAATGGTGAGTTTCACGGATCCACTGTCCAACTTTATCGACTACCTACTTGGAATACTTGCCCGGTATGGTATGGTTATGTCGGACGGACATTCAGCTGTTTCTCTAGCGACAACTTAGTCCTTTATACCAGGGAATAGTCCTATTTGATTCGCTTCCAACAATAGATGCAATCCAAACCGGCCAGCCCAGCATGCCTTCCTTCGTACTGTACCTACTGATAGTCCTAAATAGGTAGGTAAGTAGAGATACCTACCTGCTAGGAACACCCCATTTGATTCCCTTCGCCCCAATAGGTCCAAACGGCTTGTTTCATGGGCCCGCTGTGTAACTCCATCTACTGCTGGGAGGACCGCGTGGCTGGTATGTCGGCGAGTCAGCTGTCTGGCTTTGTTGGCGATTACTACCAGTCCAACGTATGTACGGTGGCCAGCTACGGACTGCCATTTGAGGAGACCTTGAATTTTGCTGAAAAGGTGCAGTGCAGTCGCGTAAGTTTATCAAGGAGTCCAATTGACAATTTTCCTATCAATTGAATTTTGGTGTTGCTGAACTTGCGTATCGACGTCGGCTTGTACTAACGTAAAAGGCTTTATAACCCCCGTGACCCGGCGTCGGATTCGGCAATAATAATCATATTTAAGTATGATACAGGAGATGACAATACCATGGTGTGATTTAACCTCCAAGCCGCGCGGAGGCTTCGAGCTGCATGACCTGGGCAGCGGCAGCGACACCTGGATCGCTGTCGCCGTGCCTGGCACAGGGACCTGCAATCAAACGTTGGTATAACGCTGGACGCCTTTTTAGCTTTGTATCATGCAATTCATCTACTTATAAAACAACCTTCCTTGGTCCTTACGTCAACACTTATAAACTACTATTTCTTTTACCAGGTCCCTGTTACGATACAGCATTGTCGCAGCTGCAGCTGGGATCGGAAATTTACAAGTTAGTGTCACATATCTCATGTGGGAACTTTTTAATTGCAAGTAAGATTCAATCGATAAGTAGTAGTGTAGGAGTGAGGTGTTTCCGATGTAGACCAACCACCAGGCCAGCAGCAGCAGCAGGCTATGCTGATGATGATTGATGAGGAACTTGATTACTCCTCACCCACAGATATCAGAAACTAAGTCCTCACCACATCAACGACCCAAAGTGGATCTTGGCCTCCGGCGCTGACTTTTTCAGCTTGGCCAGCTATAAGCCAATAAAATAAAATGATTTTATTTATTTATCTCACAATAAATTGTTTTATTTCTACCATGTGTGGTTGGCATGTCGAAAATGCCATCGGCATTAAACCCACCTTTTGTATACTTTTGTTAAATGTGTGCAATAAAGTATTTTAATAAATAAATAAAAAAAATTAAACTATTATTTTATTAGGTAATGCTACGTTAGGTATTTAATATAAATTTTGTGCGTAGCAGAGTGTATAGCTTCCACTCAGCATTGTGCTGGATACTGAGGTGTCCACCCAGCGCTGGTTTTCAGCGGAGATCACAGGATGCGTGTCATGTCACGGCCTTCTAGAGGTGCCTACAAAATAAGATAAAAGTACCTTTCTATTTAAATACTAAGTGATGAGGAACTAGGGAGAATAATCGTGATGCATGGTACTGCCAGGGTGGTCAGCATTACCAGGACCGACGGCCGATGGCGCCGCTTGGCGTATTAGCGGGAGAAGACTTATACACCAGCTATCGCGCGTTCAACATCTCCTACAAGGAGACTGGCGTGTTTGGTTAGTGCCACTTGCCACGTCAGGTAAAGGTATGCTCTGTTTAAAGCACTTTAAAGCTATGAACACTCTCCATCAAGTCACCTTTCAAGCGACAAAGACTAGGCCCGTGTTATGAAAGCTTGCTCAGTCATCGATCGATGCTTGAGTAGCGCTATTCTATGGAATAAACGTCACTCAAGCATAGATCTACGACTGAGCAAGCTTTCATAATACGGGCCTAAATCCAAATAGGTTCATTCGTTAGGGAGCTACGGACAAGACACCCGTCAAACCTAAACACCCCTCTTTTTTGTCGGGGATTAAAACTGACTGAAACTGTACTAAAACGAACATAGGTAGGTACCTAAATAAGTACATAAACCAAACTGAACTTTTGCAGGCATCCTAGTGAAGACAAAAGCGAAGACTGCGTGGAACGCCGCAGTCTCGGCCGCCAAATTCCTCACCAAAATCCAATGTCTCTCTTGCTCCCAACTTGACCTTGGGAAGACCAGGCTAAGTGAGCTTATTGAGATGTTTCACTATCTTATTTCAACGGGGGAGGGGGGCGCTATGATGAATAGTACCTTGATCAATGGATCCTAGGATATGATACCTACAGACTAATTGAATTTTGCACACATCGGGGGAAGTTCGAAAGTAGCGCCCATGTAGCACCAGTTATGGAGAAGATGAGAAATACATAGCTAGCAGACAAGACAGACTTTTTTTTTTACGTAATAGCAACAGAAAGCCATTTAATGATATTCACGTGTAGTGACAATTTAACTAACAATTGTGAACTTGTGTGGAAGTATGAATGTGGAGGATACAAGGGGAGAGGAAACCCAAAACATATATGGAAAATATAGTGGAAAAGATGGCATGTGTATGCCGACAAGGAGTTAGCAGGTACAGAGGGCTGGTTCTTTAACTTCTTGGGAAAATGGCTTTGCATCTGTTCCACAGGGCTGTTCTATGAGAGTGTAGAAAGATATGATGTGCCGGCTCTGCCTAGATAGGGCTAAACCCCATCATCCACCACCATTATCATACGTTTGCAATCCGCAGAGCTAGCGCTGACTGTGCACTACGAAGACCCGGTGCGAATTACAGAAGGAATTGCACTCTCATTATTCAACAACGCGGAGTATGGGGACGCCTGCTACATGAACTCTCTCATTGACTGCATCTGTCCTGACGAACTCTCTACCACGACTCAACAAATCTCCTCCAAATGTAAGTCATGGACTACCTCTTTCCTAAATGTAAAAGATGGGGGACGCCCCTCTTGTCATCACTCTCATCGACTGCGTCTGTCCGAACGAAGACTCACAGAAATGTAAGTCATGGACTACCTCTCTTCTAAATGTAAGAGATGAGGGAGGATGCCGCAGCCTTGTCATCACTCTCATCGACTGCGTCTGCCCGAACGAAGATTCACAGCTTAAATACTCTCCTTAGTCATGGACTACCTCTCTTCTAAATGTAAGAGATGGAGGGAGGACGCCGCAGCCTTGACATGACTCTCATCGACTACGTCTGTTCAAACGAAGTCTCACAGCTTAAGTACCTACTCTCCTCTAAATGTTAGAGATGGGGAGGACGCCGCAGCCTTGTCATCACTCTCATCGAGTGCGTCTGTCCGAACGAAGTCTCTGCCACACTGCCACGGCTTAACTGCTCTCCTCATAATGTAGGTAAGTACTTAGGTTAGCCGTGCGTGGGTTATCTCTCTTCTGGGAAGGTCGCATGGAGTTCCCTGAGACTGAGAGAGCTTATAATAAAATCTATATAGTTTTATAATAAAATCAACATCAAACATTCGAAATAATTACAAAAGTTCTAACCCCCTATGGTGTGACGTAATATGGATGGACTATCGTCTTGGATCGTGACTACGACACCTACTTGCTAGGTAGTAAGTATTGAATAAAAAATGTAGTGATGAACTACCTTTGCCAGATCTATTCAGTATTCAATATTTTATTGCATAACAAAAATTTGTAATTAAATTTGTGTTTTGTAATTATTAACGCACCCTATCGGATAACCTATGGCACCAGATCCTTAGATAAATTCTAAAGATTAAATCTACGAAAGACTGCTGGCAGACGATGGCAGCGGCTGAAGACAGGGCGCTATGGCCTGTGTCCAGCAGTGCCACAGCTGGACTGGACTAGCAAAGGCTGATGATGATAATGTAATATTCTTCAGGTAAATGGCTGTCGTTAGCCGTGGTTGGTGACATTGGAGCTGTCCCCAGCGACGCTGAATTGGTCTGCGGCAACATTTGTGATATATGCGGATAGATAATCTATCTATTTATTGATTAAATGTTTTACTTTGAAATCTTTGTAACAATATGGCTGGTAGTTAGCCTCGAAATTGAGTCCAAGTATAACCTCAGTTTTCGAGTAGGTAAGTATTCTCTGGGAGTCCAACTAAAGTCAGTAGGTACGTATGACCACACCCTAGCCTAACTCGATGTGGATTTTCTGTAAACAAACCATCTGAAAAAACGAGAATTCTTAATGTTGTTGTACAGTAAAAAAAAACAGATAGAGTAACTGATTTTTTGTGTAAAAATTATTGGTTACTGACAGTTCATCGAAACGGGCAAAGACAGTAAAGAGCTGTACAGTTAGTTCAATTGTTTGAACATTAACGTTTACCTAAACAAGCAGTTTCTTTTAAGTATCGCCGTGTTCAGAGCTTTACTGATATCGTAGCAGTTATATTTACTGCTTTTAAACAGTTCATACACACATGATTTTGATACTTCTAGGTCTATTTTAGCTACTTTCATAGTGTTATGTCTTATGGCATACTACTGTGGGAACGCTGCAGATATTAACACCGTATTTGTGCTGCAAAAGAGGGTTGTTCGTGCAATCTATAATATGGGTCCCAGAGAAACCTTACGTGAAAAATTCAAAGAAATAAACATTCCATGTCAATATATTTATGAAGACTTGTTGTACACTCATAGGAATATCAAACGGTTCCCTAAAAATAGCGACATACATAATTTTAATACTAGAAATAGAAATAAACTCGCTGTGCCCACAACTAGACTAAACAAGATTAATGTATCTTTTAAAGAGCAATGTATTCGCTTCTACAACAAAATACCAAATGAGTTGTAAAAATTATCAATACATAAATTCAAACATATCCTTTATAAAAAGGCTTACTACAAAATATCAGATTATCTAGACTGAGGATAAAAAGCCTGAGACAAGTTTTGCTCCAACTCGAAAACTAACAACCTAAGAAGGTAAAGGTTTTTCTTAACATTCAGCAGTGGGTATCGTTTAAATATCTCTTTGATGAAGCTATCCACAAAAAATCTTTGTCAAACGCTCAAAAGATGCAGTTTCTTAAGTTCAGTGCAGTTTTATACGTTCGGACCTTGGTTATCCAAGGTCCAAACGTACAGCAGGATCTAGCACAGCAAAAAGGTGACGTCATCGAACGACACAGGTTCTGTGACGCATCAACAAAGGTAACGTTTAGCTGGATTCAAGATCTCCGGAGCGCTGGAAGTCTTAGTAGCAAACAGGGTGAGGAAATTGTTATCACTTTGCCACCAGAGTGTTGGCAAAATGTAAAAAAACAATGAGAATCCAGCTGACGACGTAGTGAGCAGAGGTCTGACGTCATCACAGCTGACAGAGTGTCGGTCGCCGTGGCAAGGTCCTACTTTCTTAACGTTGACTAACATCATGCCAAAGCAGCAACTCATGAAGTTTAATCGCAACGAAGAAGTTAGAAGCACGTAAACGTAGCTAGTAATATCTCCGACAACAGCAGCATCATCATCGAAGATTTACTTAAACGTCACAGCTCGTTTACTAAAGTAGCTCACATAGTAGCGTGGATACAGCGAGTGTTGACCTTTATTGTTAGTAAACAAAGGCGGTAGGAGTATCTCACGAACACGAGCTTTTATCAGCAAATAACATTACAGTAAAACATTTACAGCGCCATGAGTTTATTAATTACACAGAATACCAACGAAACAGTAAGGTCAAATCACTTAGCAAAATAGCAAATTCGAATCCATATCTATAACATAAAGCACAAAAGAAAGCACCAAAAGCAGAAGCGGAAATACGTAAGCAAATTAAAGCACTATTAGCAAAATTTAGCAAGTAAATAAGTAGAAATAAGCAGTATCCTAAATTTATTAACGTTGCATTAGCATGGATCTTTTATATTTGGACCTATCATTTGGTCCAGCGTGTCCACTATCATAACACAATTTAGCAGCGACCAGTCTTTATACTAAGACCCGGTAGGGAAAATTCAATTAGCCCGTGACCAGAGGAAAATCATATCTAACTATGACAGTTTCCAACCAAGTATGTCACTTGATACCAGTACTCTGCCAATCAGCAGCGACATGATCAGCATCGCATCAATCTAGTCACAGATTACATAGCACCAAATCTGATGAGGGACTCGTATCAGAATGGACTTGTATCCACCGGTTACAAGCATGGATATTAATACATCTTACAAAAAAGCATACATCTGTCAGCTACAGGGTCCTATCCAGCATCTGAGTCCAGAAGAAAGTGTTCGTTTACAATCTAATGTGACCGTGAAACTCAAGTCCGTCAAGTTAGCAAGGCCGGGCTCATTAAAAAAAAAAAAAAAAAAATAATGCTGGACAATCCACACAGCATCATCTAGCCCCAAAGTAAGCAGAGCTTGTGTTATGGGTACTAGATGACTGATAAACTTAATACAATATATAACATAGATAGATATTTTTTATTATATATAGAAAATACCCAGAACACCCGGAACAAATATTTGCAGATCGTACAAACATTTGTCCCAAGGCGGGAATCGAACCCGCAACCTTCTGCGTCGCAGGCGGACCTTCGCCCGCCGCGCCAAATCGGTCGTCAAAACCACCACACCACCTACATATTTGTAAAAAAACAATGCACAGTTTAGGGGCGTGACGTCACTTTAAATTCCTATCCACAACAATGCACTTAGTACTTACCAACATAGCTCCGATACAGCATCACACCTTCAACTTTACGTTACCGTTCAGCGAACCAAGCCAAGACCATCACCTCAACTTTTCGCTACAGCAGCTCGGCGACCAAATCAGCGCGATGAAGGAAGCAGCACAACAGGAGGTGACATTAACAACGCGCGGTTTTCAATATTCACCAATAAGCAATATCGTACATCGTATTAGCAGCAGGCGTCGCCGCGTCGCAGCGTTCCTGGCGTTTCTGTGGAGGCAAATCAGACGAACCGTCAGCGCGTCTTCCGCTCGCGTTGCGGAACCGGCGCCAGTGCGCGACCCTACACCCGCGCCTCTCCCGCCGAGGGAGTCGTCCTCCAGCACAGCTAGTATTAGTGCGTGTAGGCAACCCGTGACCGAGCTAGAGCATGGAGCCAGTGGGACCGAGCGGTGGTCCAGTTTACATGATATAGACACAATAAGTTTGCCCAGCAGCAAGCAGCAATCCAGCAGACAATCAGTTTTTACTAGAATAGGGATTAGTTTTGTAATCAAGCCATCAGCAATCACTTAGATTATGAAGCATTAAAGCATTGTCCTAACATTCACTTAGCCTAAGCACTACATTGATCATCTATGTAATACTTAGCCCTTAATTGTAGCGCCTCATCTCATTCTCTTCTCGTACCCCGCCCTCGGGAGTATGTTCGATACATCGATCACGTAGGTATTTAGCATCATCAGCAGTTTGGTAGGTTACTGTGCCGCGAGCTACGGAGCCCAGTGCAGCAGCAGCAGCCATTTCAATCGCACACATTAACATTATTATTAGTCGTAGTTTTGTACAATATAGCTATTGTCTTATAAACTCGACTTTTATATCAGCATCCCGGGAAGAGCTAGCCGCGATTCCTACAGTCTGTCTGTCTATCTGTTTGTTACCTTTGCACGCCTAAACGGCTGAAAGGATCTCAATGAAATTTGGCAGGGAGGAAAATGGTATCCCGGGGACGGACATAGGCTACTTCAAAAGAGTGTGCGAAACCAGCAGCAGCAGCTAGTGCAGTAATAAAAACAAAATTCCTGGATAGGTACGTCTTCTCGACCGCCGTGCGCCGTGACAATGACTGCTGATGAGTGTGATAATTATAATTAAATTTATAAATGTATTTATTGATTTAATTTATTGTAATTTGTTACAGTGTATGTGATGTAAAAAATTATACTCATTAAAAATTATACTGTGTATGAAATAAATGTCATATGATTTGATTTGATATCATCAGAATGGTAAGCTATTAGCCCTAGGAGTGAAAATCAGCGATAGTTTCTCAGTAGGCATGTAGAACATTCCGTTTTTCTCAAACTCCACGTTCTCGACGGGAGTCGCGCCGGGCGGAGGTCGCATGTCAAAGTTCAGGACGACCGCGGACAGGGCGAAGAGGAGAGCCTGCTGGGCGAAGCGGCGACCTGTATAAAATACAAGCGGATTTTTGGAAATCTAGTTATGATAGTTGATGATAGAATTCATTACGGTTGTAAGCGGGTTAACTACTTTTACGGACCCAAACCTTCGTGCGTGTATTAACACCAGATTTTACGTACTAATAGCAACTATAGTTCATCTATTTATTGAGACCTTATAAATATGTGACCTTATTAAATAATGCAGTTTATGGATCGATACCGCATAGAGCAGTGCGTTTTAAGTTATAAGATCGAACTCTTACCCTTGTGGAAGCCTCCAGTCAGTTAAGCTGGGCCTCAGGTAGATTAATGACCTGTGCTCTGGATTTAAGAGATCGCTCTGCAAACTTCAGAGATGGGGGGCGAATGGGTAATTTTCGAAATATTTATGTCAAAGTCAAAGTCAAAAACTCTTTATTTCCATAAATACAATAAATATACACTTAGAAAAGGTCAAATTCTTAATAATTAAACACTGACACGGAAATAAAGTGATATTTTTGATTTCAGTCGCTTCGGTATGTTGACTAAAGTAAAGAAGCGACGAAGAAACCTTTAGCCTGTTAGTTGTTATTTTTCGAGTAGGAGCAAATCCCGTCCCAAGCTTTTTTATCCTCTAGATAATCTGATATTTTATAGTAGGCCTTTTTACACAAGAAGGTTTTGACAATTTGTTTGAATTTATTTACTGATAATTTTTGCAACTCACTAGGAGTTTTGTTGTAGAAGCGTATACATTGCCCTTTAAAAGATACATTGATTTTGTGTAGTCTAGTTGTGGACACAGCGAGTTTATGTTTATTTCTTGTATTCAAATTATATACATCGCTATTTTTAGGGAAGCGATTGATATTTCTATGAGTGTACAATAGGTTTTCATAAATATATTGACATGGTACTGTCATTATGTTTATTTCCTTGAATTTTTCACGTAGGCTTTCTCTGGGACCCATATTATAGATTGCACGAACAGCCCTCTTCTGCAGCACAAATACGGTGTTAATATCTGCAGCGTTCCCCCATAGCAGTATGCCATAAGACACTATGAAAGTAGCTGAAATAAACTAGTCTAGAAGTATCAACGTCTGTAAGGTGACGGATTTTTTTGACTGCATACGCTGCAGAACTAAGTCTCTTCGATAGCTTGTCTATGTGTGGGCCCCATTGAAGTTTACTATCTAAGGTTATTCCTATGAATATGGTACTATTAACAATTTCTAACGTTTCTCCTTTGACGGTTACATCAGCCTTAACTTGTTTTACATTAGGTAGAATAAATCTAATGCATTTCGTTTTGGTTTCATTAAGCAAAAGGTTATTGACATTAAACCAATGGACTATTTTTGAGATTCCATTATTCACATCGTCGAAATTAGTGTTTTGTCGTTTCATTTTAAAAATTAATGAAGTATCATCAGCAAACAATACGATCTCGTGGTTATCCTTTACAAGATGAGGCAAGTCGTTAATATAAACTAAAAATAGGAAAGGATCAAGGATAGAACCCTGTGGTACACCCATTGTAACTACAGACCCCGAAGACCGTTTCCCATTGATGTCAACTCTTTGTATCCTATCACTCAAGTAAGATGTAAGAAGATCCAAAGAGGTGTCTCTTATTCCATAGTGATGTAGTTTCCTGATTAATGTTTCATGGTGTACGCAATCGAATGCTTTTGACAAGTCGCAAAAAACACCTACAGCATCTTGCGACTTCTCCCAAGCATCAAAAATATGCGATACTAACTCAACACCGGCATCAGTAGTTGACCTACCGCGAGTAAACCCGAATTGCTTACTATGTAGCAGGTCATTGCCATTGAAATGTCTAAGCAATTGATGCAAAATATTTTTTTCAAAAACTTTGCTGAATGTAGGCAGTACTGATATTGGTCTAAAGTTAGTGGGGTCAGACCTACTACCCGATTTAAACAATGGTATTATTTTACTACATTTCATTAGATCAGGAAATACACCACAATCAATAGATTCATTGAATATAAAAGCTAGATCTGGTGCAATAGTATCAATTAATGGTTTAATAATTCTAACGGAAATGCCCCAGAGATCTGAAGGCTTTTTTAATGTCAGTTTCATCGACATGGTTGAATTTAAGTTTATTTTCGCATTTAGGTACATTTTTTTTAAGTAATGACTCAACGATTACTTGAGAAGAGTTTAGACACTTTGTAGTAGAGATTGGAACGTCAGTAAAAAAGTTTTCAAATGCTTGGGCTACTTCAACATCATTTTTGATAGAGCAATCATTAATCTTTAAATTGTAATCATTATCGTAGGTACTGACCTTTCCAGTCTCACTATTTATTATTTTCCACGTTGATTTTATTACATTTTACTATTTCTAATTTTCGAGCTAATATAATTTGATTTTGCTATTTGACAAACTTTTCTAAACATTTTTGAGTAGTTTTTTACTTTACCTTTGAACTCCTGGCTAAAATTGTATTGTTTTTCACTATACAGTTCATACAACGTTTGTCAACTCTTATGTATACCTACTGTTGCCCACTCACTAAAGTTAAGTTTTTCTGAGACCATAATCGATTTGGATGTGAATATTGAATTGAACGCATTGGTGAATTTATTAAAAAAACTACAATACGACTCATTTGGGTTGTTATGTGAGTAATGAGGTGATGGTTTAGAATCCCAATCCAATTTCAACCGTTCAAATCGACTTGTGGTCACAGGTATGTATTTTATTTTTTTGGTACAATTATTATTTTTTACTTGGATTTCTAATTTAATTAATTGACCTAAGTGGTCCGATTTTAAATAGCTTATTATTTTTTTACTAACATATTTTCCAGTTTGGCAAATAAATATATTATCTATACATTTTGCTGAGGTTTCAGTTATTCTAGTTGGTTCCATAAATATTGGCCTTAGATTATAAGAGTTAAATAAATTAGTTAATCTACTACTGAGGGAGTAAACTTCTAAAAGATCAATATTAAAGTCTCCACATACCATGAGATTTTTATTAGATTTTGATATTTTAAATAAGATATCATCCATAATTTTTTCAAATATTTCAAAAGAAGCTGATGGTGGGCTGTATACGCTTACTACAATACTTTGCTCCAGCTCAACACATGCTACTTCGATGTGGCTTTCAACGGATAAGCATATTATGTCCTTACGTTCTTTGAACTTTATGAGTTTATTTAGTAATATTAAAGAGCCTCCACGAATAGCATGTGATCTGCAAAAAGAACTACCAACCTGGTGGTTACTGAAGTTAAACATGAGCTCATAGCTTTTCAGCCAGTGTTCTGTTAAGCAGATGATGTCAATATCAAATGAGTTCATGTACAATTCCAATTCTAACAATTTACTTCCCAATCCTTGAATATTTTGGTGCACCAAGTTAGTTGACTTTGCATTCATTTTACAATTTTGTTTTCGTTGTTTTTTCCTGTGATTAATACTATTTGACTGTTTATTGCTAGAGACTTCCTCTATTGTCGTTATTTCTAATTTAAATGACTTGGAATAACTTCCAAGGTCTGGTTTTTTAAATCATTAAAATGCTCAAAAGAAGCATTTTTTGTAGCCAAGTTTTTGGCTGTAGTTTTAAAATAATAGGATAGCGAAGTTGCTATCTGTCTTTTATAATAATTGGATAGGTAGTAACTACCTTGAGTCATATAGTATTTTTTACTAACAATACTGTTAGTATCAATCACATGTACATTGTTGTTGCATGAAATAAACTTGAGAGCAAAAAAATCGCACATTCATGATTTTTTGACATAACTAAAAAAAAACAAAAAATATTATGTTTCTGTAATGCAGATTCATAGTCTATTTTAATACCTATCCAGTGGTATCTGATTTGTCTTTCAATCATTACATAAAAATGCTTTTGTGGATCAATAACAAAAATGCATGTTTAGTAAAAAATTCTTTATTCAAGTATTGGTGTCAAAGTTATGAAATTAAAAGATAAAATTAATTTAAAGTTTGTTATTAATACCGAGTGTTCCCTCCCCTAGCCTGAATCACTGACTCCATCCGTGTTTTCATTGATGTTACTAGACTTTTGATAAAGTCTTGAGGAATAGCCTCCCATTCCTCTGCGATCGCCTGTTGCAGCTCCTGTAGAGTCGATGGAGGAGCATCTCGGCCTCGAACTCTTCTTTTCAGCTCGTCCCATAGATGTTCGATGGGATTGAGGTCTGGGCTTCGAGCTGGCCACTCCATAACGGTCACATCCACCTCTTGAAGGTACTCGATCACTATGCCAGCAGTATGCGGTCTTGCATTATCTTGCATAAACAGAAAGTTTTCGCCGATAAACCCAGCAAAAGGTACGACGTGGCTCTCGAGTACTTCCTCAATGTATCGTATGGAAGTCAATCCTCTTGATTGGCGACCAGTATTCGGTCCGGTGATGAAGGCAAGCTCGGTTTTTGCTTCCATAGACATGCCTCCCCAAAACATGATTGATCCACCGCCATAGGCGACACGTTCTGTTATGCAGCATTGGGCAAATCGTTCTCCCGATCTTCTATACACCTTCCCCCGTCCGTCGTTGCCATGCAAGCACATCCTGCACTCATCAGAGAACAGGACTGCACTCCACTGCTCTTCGGTCCAATTCAAATGGTCTCGAGCGAACTGAAGGCGGGCTTCTCGGTGGGCTGGGGTCAATTTCGGCCCGTTTGCTGGCCTGTGTGCAGTCAGGCCACCTTCTCTCAATCGTCTTCTGACTGTCCACCGGCTAACTTCTACTTCACGAACTCCTTGAAGTCGTTGGCCCAGTTGAACTGCGTTCAAACGACGATTTCTTAAAGATGTCGTTATAAGAAAGCGGTTATCACGCTCTGTTGTAGCACGGGGACGGCCCGATCCTTGTCGCCGTTGGTAGCCACCAGTCTCTTGATACCTCTGGTATACACGCCGAACGGTAAATCGGCTCAAACTCAATTGTCGAGCCACTTGACTTTGCTTAAGCCCCGATTCAACAAGGGCAACCACTTGAGCGGCTACTTCTGGTGTAGTATCCATTTTCGTGTTCCGTTTGAAGCCAATATCAATAGAGAACCTTTCACACTGTACGTTGGTATGCAAATGATGACCATTCCCTCAATATGCACTCTTTTATACCTGCGATAAATCCCGCCGCCGGTCTTATCTGGATCGAGCGACATAAGGGGGTCTATTGTTTTGTTGCTAATGAGTTGTTTTTAAAGGTAAATGTCAACCCTTTATCAGTTCTGCGAATGCCTAGATTATGCACTTTAATTTAATTTGATTTTAATTTGCTGTAAGCTCCAAATAAAAAAAAAATTGAACTTTTAAGTAAAAATGTGCGGATGTGCGATTTTATTGCTCTCAAGTGTAGTATGCAATGTTATATTAAGCTTATATCTAAGGTTGTTCTCTGATTGTGGCAAGCTGTCGCTATAGGGGAATGTGAACATCACAACTTGTTTTAAATTTAATGAGCACAGTTTGTCCACATACCTAATCAGGTCTGATTTGTTCACATTACCCCTATTTCCAAGGGTCAAATAGTATGAAATCTACAGAAATTCTAGAAACTGTTTTGAAATTTCCAAACCGATCCCTTTCGTTTGATACCCCAATTTTTCAAAAAGTATCTAAGAGTCCTGTAAGGTCTAAAAGAAATAAAGTACTTTGACATGTGATACATACCTAAGCAGCTCCTCGGGCCATCTCCAAATGGCAGATAGGTATAAGGCTTGATGCCGGCCTCGTTCTCTGGGAGAAATCTCTCAGGCCGAAACAGCTCGGGCTCCGGAAAATACTCCGGGTCGAAATGCATGCCTATTGCGTTCACGTAGACGATCGTCTTTGCGGGAATGGTGAGCGAGTCGTCCACCTTAAACCGAAAAATAATGTCATTCTATGAGAACTGTCGTATTTTTAGTAATACCTACATTGTGTTAGCGGGCCAACTAAGAACCTAGTTTGTGTTGAACTATGTGGTTGAACCTACCTAGATCCGCACATACCTAGCCCAATTCTGGTATACCAATCGCTTCACAGAGTCACTCGAGACAAGTGTGCGCACTTTGCCCCATGACGGCTCACTGTGCCTTTTTTATTTTTATTCACATATTTCCAAATTACAGTAAAAGCTCCTTATTCGCGGGGTATACGTTTCGTAAATATGCCGCGAATTTTTGTGCGAATACACAAAAACCGTGGATACAGAACTGTAATTTGTATAGGAATGTAGAGGATCTGTTCTACAAAAAAAGGAAAAATCGTATTAAAAATCAATTTAATCACCTAACGAAACTCTTTTTTTTAATAATACCTACTTATTATTATCTGGCTTCGACAAAGCTTTACAACTTAGTAATTTTTTCTTTTTTTGCCGCTTTTAAAAGGTCCTTCAATTTAAATTATATTCGGCATTTTATAGATGATGCTGTGTGGATTATCCAGCACTATTTATTTTATTTACCTTGTAGTCGTGCTCCGCGATCCGGTCCAGCCAGCCCATCGGCGGGTATTTCCTCAGGGATTCTGGTATACAAATGGTTCTGAGTTATCATCATCAACATTATATCAGCCCACACATAGGCCTCCCCATATGACTCCACAAATAGCGGTCCTGAGCCGCCTCCATCCACTGACTCCCTGCTGGTATAATATCGTCGGTCCATCGAGTGTATGATCTCCTAAGACGCGACCACTATGCAACGCGGATCGGAATCCGCGTTGCATAGTGGTCGCCACACAAAAACCTCCCCAGTGGAGTTAAATTCTACAATACCAATTCTGTATTATATTCTTTACTTTACCTTAAAAAGATGAGAAGAGAAGAAAGAAGAGAGAAGAAAGAAGAAGTAAACAAAAATCAAAGTGATCACTTTATTTTCTAGTTTTACTTATGTAATTTGAATTGTGTGACGAGTCCAAGAGTCGTGTAAGGTCTAAAAGAAATAAAGTACTTTGAATTTGAATTTATTGCACAATCAAATCTTTTAAGTAATCTTATCGAGAAGACTTAACTGACCTCATTGTTAGACAAAGAATAAGACATATTTTGTGCGAGCTTTTGATAAAGTATGGCATGAAGGCCTAGTGCTAAAGTTAAGGAGAATGCTACCGATAAAAGACGTTGAAATAATCAAATCATATTTATCAAATAGAGCTTTTAGAATAAGACAATATGACTTCTTCTCTGAAATAAAGGAAATAGAGGCAGGAGTGCCACAAGGAAGTGTATTGGGTCCGGTCCTCTACCTCTTATACACTTGTGACCTCCCTGAACATGAAAACTACACCATCGCTACTTTTGCTCATGACACTGCTATAATAGCCACAGGAAGAACTCATGCAGAAGCCGCCGAAAAAGTCTAAATGGCAGTGAGGCAGTTGTTTGTTATACACAACTGGACAAAATCCTGGCGAATCAAACTAAATGAGTCAAAATCTATGCATATCAATTTCACAAATAAAAGAGAAGACTATCATCCCGTATTCATCAACGGAGTCATAGTACCATATGCTAACACAGCAAAATATTTAGGCATGACCCTTGAAGCCAAGCTACGCTTGAAAGCTTACGTCAAAAAGAAAAAAGAAGAGCTAGAGATTCGCTACAAAAAGATGTACTGGCTAATTAGAAGAAATTCTACTCTAGCAGTACACAATAAAGTTTCATTATACAAACAAGTCCTTATGCCAATTTGGACCTATGGCATACAGCTCTGGGGCTGTACCAAAAAGACGTAGCAATCATACAAATATTCCAGAATAAAGTACTCGCAATCGCAATCGTTAATGCTCCTAGGTATGTATGTAAGAAATGGCGATCTTCATCGGGACCTGAAGATTGAAATCATCGATAAAATAATACAAAAATACGCAGAGGCTCATGAACAGAGGCTTCATCATCATCGAGGCTATCCAGGTCCTTGACAGCACGGACATAGTGAGAAGGCTCAAAAGAACTAAACCTTTTGAATTAGTGTGGTATGTTATAGTGTAAGTGCATGAGTGCTACTTTACACATGAACCAAGTGTCTTCCTCTTAAGTAGAGACAATAAGAAAAGTGCCGATGAACACGTTCTTAGTGATATGTTTTTATAAAATTAAGTTAAAACAAAATTACCCATTAGCCAAATCTATGGCTAGATGGTAATGTTATTCTAGTGTATTTAAATATGTATGCTAGACAAACATTAAAAAAAAAAAATAGTTATGCAAGAGACAATATTTGCGCAAGTTTTACAAAGTATAATGTTACCTTTCAAAACAGCGTTCAGGTACGGTAGTTCAACGAGCTGGCTGTAAGCAAAATCAGCACTTCCTAGCTCTGCTTTTTTCTCCCGTATTTCATTGTAGAGTTTTTCCTGAAATATAACATATTAGGTAAAACATTGCTTATAATTGGCTATAACTGGAGTCCTCTCATCTTTCAATATCCTTGCAGATAAAATACAAATAAGTCCGTTTAAGTCACCTGCTCAACAGGATGGTGTGCCAGCTCGTACAAAGTCATGGTCAGCGTGGCTCCCGACGTGTCAAACCCTCCTAGAAGAAGTATGGCCGCTTGAGCCAGGAGTACGTCTTCGCTCATATCTGAAAAGAAACAAATTCACAAAATATTTTATCAAGAAATTACAGCAATTTTAATGAAGGAGATGATTATGGCCTATTCAGACTCAGTGAATTAAACATGAGATTCCCTGATATTTGCCCAAGCATAGCTCATGTTATTAACGTTTACTAAAAATCGCATAATTCTATGTTACCAGACCAGATCAACAAACGACCAGGGTAAAATTCGTTAAATTCGGGTAGCATCAGGGTGCTTTTCCACTAGAGTTGTACAGACAGGTAAAAAAAAATCTCCTTACACAGATTTAAATAAATGTTTAGGTACCTACTTAAATCTATGCCTACGTACGTATAGTGAGCGGCTACTTTAATTTTTTACCTGTCAGGTAAATAATCAAAGAGAGGCTCTTACATGTAATCCTGTGACTATGAAAATTTAGTCTGAATCCACTTAGCTGGTGGAAAAGCACCAGGAAGTTTTGTCCAGTGGACCCCTCTTGATGACTGGGTGGATAAAAATTCATCATCATTACAGCCCTCACGTCACTCACTGCTGTGCTGGGTATAGAGTGTAGACATCCATCTATTCTTGCCAACCTCCTCTGTCAGGTGCCTTTCGCATCCAAATGTGATCAGCTACTTCGACTCGTCAACTGAAAATGAGTGAGGTACCTACATATGTAGGTATTTTAAATGTTAAGTACCTTCGCCTGCAGCAGCAGCGTCCTGTTTCATCTTGATGAGTGCGTCGAGCAAGTCCTTGGGCTCAGTGACCTTGCCTCGCTGCTCTAGCATGGCTCGGAACAACTGCCGCAGATAACAGATCGTGTGTTTCGGGAAAAAGGTCAACATGCCTCTGAAGAAGAGAAAACAGAAGGTTAGTATTTAAATATGACACAATAAAGTGGGGGAGAATGAAAGGAAATGTTATTAGGTACCTACTCCAATTTTGTTATGAGACCTTAGACACATAGATAAGTAGTTTTTTTTATTATACAAAGAAAATACCTAGAACACCCTGAACAAATATTTGCAGATCGTACAAACATTTGTCCCAAGGCGGGAATCAAACCTGTAACCACAAATAACTATAACTAATAAATAAATAATGCTGGACAATGGATTGGGGCATTATTATCGATATTCGCAGCGAGTTTTCCCTCTTTGGATACGACAGTGAGACATCTGGATCTACTCTTGCAAACTCACCTAGACAAATCCACCAACTCAGGCAAGAAGAAGATACTGGACCAGGACAGCCCCCGGAGCGTGTTGAATTCCATGAACTCCCGGGTCACCTTCCGGATGATGCTATCTCCTGTCTTTACGGCCTCGGACTGGATTCCAAACGCGGACTCGCCTATGACGTCCGTCGTATAGTCTGTCAGAAGTACCTGTACGGAATTGAAGGAGGGATCGTATGCATATTCTTCGCTTCACAAGGGGCCGTCCATTAATCACGTGATGTTCAAAAGGGGGAAGGGGGTTCAGAAAAATCACGAAATATGACAAGGGGGGTGTCGTGAGATATCACGTGTATATATTTTTTCATTCAACGTACATTTTCCAAAACCGTAAGTCTTAAACCTCACCACGTATCATCAGGCCCCCCTGAGGGGGTTAAAATGGTGCAAAAAGTATCACGTTACGACCCACAGCCTGTACCTAGTAGGGAACATTGTAGTCCTTCCTATTTCCTAACTTGGAGATAAGTGCCAGTGGAATTTCGCATGGTCTTCATTCATTGACTACATAGATATATGACTGAGCAAGCTTTCATAATACGGACCTTGGTTACATATAATATTAATTTCAAGTAGGTTATGTGATTTACCTGTTGGGAGTCCCATAAATAAATAAACAGTAGACTAGATAATGTCGCCGCCCCGCCACCGGATCGTTAAATCAGCGCGTTCGTTGAATGGCAAGGCGGTTTAAAAATCGGCGCCATTTAGATAAATATGTACCTACCACCAAGCTACCTATTTATGAATCAATTAGAACTATTGATTGGTTGTGTACGGTTCGTACAATAAGTATACCTATGGAAATACAACTCAGCATTTACGTGTAGCACCGACTGTAGGACCGATGATTGAGGCGCTACACGCGGTGCCCCGCGCCAGTCCACATTAACATCGCGGATCATTATCACGTCTCTCCCATCAATTAATATCTAAGTATTTTATGAGTTACAATAAATCGTGTGCAGTTTAAATTAAACCAAATTCTCATCTTTGATGTCCCCAACAAGAATGGTCATTGGAAGCCTTCGAAGGCTGGGTGTATCGCGAAATTGTGATTTTACGTGAATTGTGCCTAAACTGGATTGCCCAAGGTCACAACCCACAACTGTGACCGTAAATGAGATAGCATTCTTCGGTGAGTCAGTACATTCTCTATCCATAAGAAGCTATCACGTCGACCAAAATGGAAGGTCTTTTGGCTACTCAAAGCAACATCATTGGAGTGATGGATCAACTTCAGACTAACTTCAAAAAAGACGCTGCTGATCGAAAATCTCAGCAATACATCAAGAAAAAGCTGAGCTCTCTCGAGGCATACTGGCAGGAGAACATACCAACCATATACAATCGTGCGAATTTAATGATAAAACGAAATGCGCAGTATGTAAGTCGACTACGTTACATGGAATATTTAGTTGCGACACATTCCTTAAAATGGATCCCCACATGAGACAGATAACCGTCGAAAAGCTATCCTTATGTACAAGATGCCTTGCACTGCAACGTGGTTCAGACCGACCAAAGATACCTACTTACCAATTTCGGAGACTGAATTGTACCAAAACTGCACTAATTTTGAAGATAATCTACGCCTATGTGACCTTCAGAAACCGGTGTATCAAAAAGCTAATGGGGACAATCTTAATCGTAATCACATTCATGCTCACCTGTTGCGGTCAATGCACCGTAAGATGTATCTGTGGCTACCAAGTTACACAGGAACAACTATGGGTGATCTCCACTCAGTATGTAAGAGAATTCGTTGGAAGTCTTTGTCATTTTCGTCGCACAAAATTGTGCAAATAAACGGGTATTCAATGCATTGCTTGTTATTTTGTTAACTGCTTTAATCACAAATTAAAGAGATTGGTGCAGTCTATCACTCAAATATTTCTACCAGGTGTTGTCAGTGGATGACACAGTGAATGGCAGTTACTCGTGGTATCATTTTTATAAAATGTCTTATAAACCCAACATATTGCCCGACCATGGCAGGAGCTCTATCTGCTGCCACCGAAATAATGTTTGTAAACGGAAACGATTTTTCCTTAAAAAATCACTCAGGACATTAAATATTGATTCGCCTTTAGTGTCCGTGTCCAAAGTTTTCGCAAATAGTAGCTCTTCATGGTTTTTTATATCTTGTTGAAGATAGTTTTAGTGTCGTTACAAAACAATTAACAAAAAAAGAAGCTGATTAAACATCACAGAACGGGGAGATTTGCGTTTATTCCTTACAAAACTGAAGCCTAATATTGATAATTTGCTGTCGATCCATCAAGTACGGGATGTACTTGATGGATTGACATTAAAGTTATGACTATTGTTGGGGTTTCGGAGATCGGAGATCGGTTTCGAAACCCTTATGAAACGCTTTTTCTGTCTTTACTATCTCAGCAACTACAGCAGCTAATAATGTGAAATTAAAAATAATAATACAATTCGTGCGCCTGTACAGATTAAGAAAAAAAAATTAAAAATTAACAGTACAAATTGTACTCGTAATGTGAAAAAGGCAAAAAATTACCCATTCCCGTCATTGAAATTTCTGTAGATTTTATACTTTTTGAAATATTTTGAAAAGTCTCGAAAAATACCCATTCCCATTTTCTTTTTAATATTCCGAATTTTAGGGTTGGAATTGGAACTCAGCCGAAGATATAATCTTCACATTTTTGACGAGATTTAGGAATATGGTAGAAATGTAACAGCATGGGGTCCACCGAAAGCAGTAAAATTTTGAAAGTGAAAAAAGAGTTTGGGAACCTCTGGGCTAGGGTTATGATTAAGCAAACACTTTTTGCTTTGCTCTTCTGAATGAATTTAAATCACATAATTTGCTCAAATTAGCCGACTTCTCAACTTTAGCAAAATTTTCAGATTTTTATATCGCACTTGAACTGAGCGGGACAGTATGAGAGATGACGTCATTCTTAATCCAGCAAAGTAGAGCCCTCTTACCCTCAGATTGAAGTTCTCCTTAACATCAGCCCCCCGCTGGATGCGCTCCACCAGGTCCGCAGTCTTGCCGCGCACCATAACTTGGAAGAAGCGGAGCTTGGCTGCCGTGAAGACAGGCGTCATACGCTTCCTCACGTTCGTCCATAGCGGGTCCTAGGGATTTAATGATCTGTTAGTTAACTTAGAGTAACCTATTAAAGTGCTACCCCGACTCATACTAGCGCTGCCACATACGTACATGATTATAATACATAATAATAACAATAATAATGATTCACCGTTTTGATATATTTTTTACTGTAGAATTGTTTTATAATATATTTTTTTCTATAATAAAAAATGTATTGTATAACGATTAAATAAATGATGTGGATAAAAATAATAGATTATTGCAAAACGAATAATTACAAATATGTGCCTCCTGTGATGGGTGATTTAAATAGAGTTTTACCTTTTTTGTAATTTTTACATTGAAATTATCAGAAAAAAATTACAATTTTTGGGTCTAACCCACGTTCTTCTATCTGCTATAGTTCCGTAGATAATTTGGTGCAAAGTGATTTACCTACCAGGATATTAGCAAAAAAATCGTGAATATAGATTAATTATGTCTAGTTGTGACCCCTTTAAGTAATTGCTCCACACATTGGTTTTCGTGCTTCGTGATATCTTTCGTGCTTGGTTATATTACTTTTCACATTTTATTTTTCAGTATACATATGTATCGTGAATATTGATATATTTAGAGTTAGGTATATCACTTTGAACCAATCTTTCTCAATACTTATTAGGGTACAATTCAATAGAAAATAATCTAATCTTTGGGGTAGTATTTTTATAATTTGTGTGTTTGAGCAACATTGTGTTAGGAACATATTCTATTAATTATTAGATTTTTTTTAGTTCTTGTATAGCAGTTTACACAAAGACAACTTATAGGTGCAACATAATATAACTGTACTTGTAGCATTTATCACGTAATTTTAACACATGTTATAAATAAAAAAGGTACAACTTACAGGTTTTAGTAAGTTACTTTAAAACTATAATATTTAACATAAAAATTCAAATGCACAGTGAATGTGAATGTTTTTGTCTACAAAAGAAGGTACTTAAGTGTAACCTAGCCCACTTAGTTCACGAACTAGAATTTTTTAAATGTTATTTTTGTTCTCCTGTAAAGTGTTAATTTTTCACTTATATTATATATCACTGGAGGCAAAGAAACAATTTGTCCGTCATTATGAAATATTACACTAGTGAGAATTCTTGTTCAAATAATTATGTATTTAGCCTAAGTTGCCTAAACTAGACTAAAAAGTCTGTTATATTGGCAGCTGTGCTCCCCTTACAACCAAATCTTATCATTATTTTATTTTTGTAAATGTTACAAAAATAAAATAATGGTGACGTTTTCAAAATAGAATAAAACATAAAATTGCTAAAAGATTTGGTTAAAGATTGCCATGATTCTAATCTTATTAATTTTACGATTAATTTCCTATGAATTCCATTTCCTACGAAAAAAAGAAATTTTCAAAAATACATTGGGCAGTTTGTGACATAAAAGCTTTTTTAATGCCTGTGTAATAGTTTTATTTTGTATAGTAGGTATAGGCAGATATGCTAAGTTGCTTTTGGAGGCCACCAGACTCTGTTTCCCTGGCATCAGGTATCACACACGGCTGTGTATAAGTCTACTCTCCCTCTGTCCTTTGTTCTCGTTCTAACGTTTCCTACTAGCTGCTACTTTGACCATATTGTCAACGTACCACAAATTTTTCCTTATAAAAAGGTACGCGGCTGTATACATAAGTAACTTCCTAGGATAGTCTTACTTACAGTAGGTAGGTAGTAGGTACTATAAATATCGACAATTTCTTTCTAGTAATACTGGTAAAGGAGAACCGGTGCTATAATATTACATATTACGTATGTACAGGTAACTTGAAGTTGTGTAAGTTTTTCGTAAACAAGCATAATATATTCTCATTCGAAGTAAACAAGTGCATTAGATGGTGTATTGGCTTTGACTGGACCGTATTTAACTTGAACAATATATTTTTTTCATTAACTTCGAGGGCGGTCCCAGTCGCCCCGGCAGAAAAATAATAAAATTAAATCGATCCGTCCATTGGGACCGCGGTCCCAATACTAGTGGTCCCAATCGACGGAAGCCTCCAGCTGACTATCCAGTCGTTTTTTCGAGGATCGTATAAAAACAATTATTAATATAAATTATTATTTATTTATTACGACGCGGCCCAAAGCGCAGTTAGCGGGACGATCATGACATAACACATTATTGGAATAAAATTAATGGAAGAAAGGATTTATCGAATCTGGCGAAGACCTACCATTTCCTTTATTAGATAAATAGAAATTACCTCATCATCACTCATACGTCTAAACCACCTTGGTTTGGTGACACAAACAAAGTGGTGCATCCACTAACAAAGCGTGGTGATTATGTCAAAACCAGGGGCGGTTTTGCCATAATCACCACGCTTGGTAAGCGGATTGCTGATCGCAGTGGAGGTGTTGAAAATACACAGAATGAAGCTGCTGCCCTTCCTCTGGTAGGTCACCTCTTATACGACAGCCACGGGCTGAGTTGGAGGGGTCGATTCTTACGCCACGACCGCCAAGTTTCAGAACTAAGTAGGTACTTACTTTACAAGTGAAAATGTTAAGGCTGCCTATGGGATCAGTCTTGCCAGAACCGAGGTAGTGGTTGCGGAAGTTATCAGCATCCTTGACGAGCACCCTTCGCGCCAGGTCCGGGCTGTTCACGACCAGAGCTGGTCGCCAGAACACCCACATGCCCGCGTACGGCCGCCCCAGCGTTGTGTACACGCGCCTGAACCATAACGCCTGCAATTTGTTGACATTAGAAAGTATACATACTTACCAGAATATTTGAGTATTTCTCAAAATAAATGTTTAAGTACCTACGTAACGAAAAAATTATTACGAAATATTGGTATCAAATACAGGCTGTATTTGGTACCAATATTTCGTAACAATTTTTAGATGTGACTAAATAAGCCCTAAGGCTTATTTAACAATGGTGAATTATAAGTTAACGTTTTATCTATATAAAATAATTTATTTATTTTAATTTTAATGATTTATAATGATATGGTTATTTAGTCATTGTTTTATAATAAAGTTACGCCGACGCGTGTCCAGGCTTACGATAGGTATTTATTGTTAGTATTTGAGTTTTCAAGTTTATAGCTTTAGTAGTTGCTGAGATATTCAACAAGAATAAACCGCCAAGTGCGAGTCAACTCACACACGAAGGATTCCATAGGTACCGTAAAAATCAGGCAACTTTGTACCATTTAAACCATTTATTGCTTTGTGATTGTGGTATACATTTGATCTTAAATTTAATTTTAGGTCAGTATTAGTACTATCTACTCTTTCGAGCGAACAAAATATAACATGTGTTTGGAGTTGACTCATAGCATGCAGTAACAAATTATATTATCAAAAGAAAAACATGTTTACAATAAAATTAAAATCAATTTATATAATAATCTAAAGTAATAGTATAAGTCATGTCACAAACATAAAAATTCATAACAATATTCCAATATACATACATATAATAAAAAACTCCATAATTTCGCCTAACCCTAACTCAATTTAAAATTAAATTCGTGTCATCGTTTTAGTCATAATCCATTAAAAAATTCATGCATGTCATAAAAGCAATTTTCCATTCTCCATTTTCAAAGAACATCAAATTTTCACTTGTTTGGTTCCTTTAAGTTTCAACTTTATTTTATTTTTAGTATTTTTTTATTATTACTGTTGAAGTGTTGCTTAATTATAGAAAGGTTTATGTGTCTAGTCTACCTATTGTAGTTCAAAAGATACAGCCTTGACAAATTAAGAGCAAAAATAGCCAAAATATCACGTTTGTTGTATGGGGGCTCCCATACAACAAACCTTTTAATTTTGATGTTTATTTTATTTTTATAGTTTGTTGTTTGTTGTTACTTATAGCGGCAAGAGAAATACACATTATCTGAAAATTTCAACTGTCTACCTCTCGGTTCATGAGGTAGAGCCACGTGACAGACGGACTGACGGACGGACGGACGGACGGACAGCGGAGGCTTAGTAATAGGATTCCGTTTTCACCCTTCGGGTACGGAACCTCAAAAAAAAGGAAGGACAGAGCGAGACCATAAAGATTTGTCCCTGACCGAAACCCTAACTAAAACGTATGGTTTAGTTAAGAGTTTCGGATGTACATATATCCAGCCGAACATAGAACCTCCTTTATTTGAAGTCTGTGAGACGAGATAGTTACGGTAGGTACCTAATTCACTTAGGTATTTCGGAATCAGTCTGTTAGCGCGGTTGAACACTAAATTTATATTCAAAACTGACCTTAGGTAGGTAAGGTACTGAAACTGACTAGGTATAACTTTATTAACCGACTTCGAAAAAGGTTCTATGTTCGTCTGTAGATTTGTACCTATGTTATTTTTATGTACGTTCGACGATTTTCCGTCAACGGATCGATTTTGAAAATTCTTTGGCTAATCTGTATAGAGAATGATCCCGAGGTGATCCCATAAAATTTTTGTTCCTATTTAACCATTTATACCTTCAAATGGCTCATTCAAGAACCTATAAAATTACAGTACACCCAAATCTAAACAATCAGCCACACACAATCACACACACTCATAAGGTCTCCGGTTGCCTAGACTCTCATGAGACTGCCGACTGGTGCCTCAGGAGAACTAACTAGCACACAGACACATACTACGCACTCATAAACACGGATAAATATCTATAATAAGATATTATGTAGGTATGTATGAACCTTCCACTATTAAATATATTGTTAATGTATGAACACACATGGATGTAACCTTATGCACCCTGCAGACGGAGTTTTTGATTGTACGGTTGAAATAGATGTAGGTACTTATAAGTGAATCCTTTGGTTTCAAAATCAGTCAAATCCACTTGAAGCTTTTTTCAGTACTGGACGAAAACTAGTTCTTGTTTACAGCAGCCCCCAGTAAAAGCAAATTTTTGGCTGGTAATTTAGAGGGGATAAAAGACTACTTCTACATGAAAGCATGGCCTCCTAAGAGGCAGGTCTACGGTCAGTAATCTAGTTTCATTTAACAATGCGCTATCATCTGGCACGGAATCAGGTGGTCAAGTTGATGCCATTTATACTGATTATAGCAAGGCCTTCGACAGAATTGACCATGTTATACTTCTCAGAAACTTACTGGCAGCAGGTATCCAGGGAGATCTCCATAGGTGGTTTGCTTCTTATGTAAGGGATAGGTGTCAGACTGTTGTCCTAAACGGATTTGCGTCGTCAGCGACGTTGATCACGTCAAAAGTGCCACAAGGCTCTATCTTGGGCCCTCTCCTTTTCCCTTTGTCTTATGTATAAATGACAAATCCTTTGTTAACTACAACTTTTTACTTTTCGCTGATGACATGAAAATCTACAAAAAGATCAAGTCCGCTGATGACGCAATTCTCCTTCAGCATGACCTAGTAATTCAATGCTATCAATTATATCACTCAACGTAAACTGAAAAACACAAAAAGTGATGAACTACTTAACATAGACATAAACCCGAAACTGAGTGTTGATTTGATAAAGCCAATAAATATTTCTGCGCTGTAGGTAAACTTCTAGCAAACAATATTACAGCATCGGGGTCTGTGATAACGGAACAAAATACTCAAACTGATTTCAGAGACACCCAGGCTTCAAATTCTTTTGATCTTTTTAACACATATGTGGATGAAGTGAGAACCGTTATAATGAGCTTAAAATCTGACAGTGCTCCAGGGATTGATAAAATACAGGTTAGTTCTATAAAAGCATCTCACGTACAATTTGTCCCGGTAATCACACATCTAGTTACCTTATGCTTCGAAAAAGGAGTCTTTCCGAAGCTCTGATAACGCCTGTTCACAAGATGGAGAAGAGACTGTTTTGGCGAATTATAGACAAATATGTACACTCATTCTTTTTTTAAAAATTTTAGAAAAACTTATATATTTGCGATTGGTTTGTTTCCTTAAAAAAATTAATCTACTGTCACCATCCCAGTACGGCTTTCGCCAGTGCATGTCCACAGAAGATGCCATCTTGGCACTTACTTCTACTGTAACAGACCTAGGTACTGGATATTGGAAGTAAGTGTCTTGTAGTTTTTCTGGATCTCAAAAATAATTTTGACACAGTCTCCATCCCAATCCTTGTTAACAAACTTAAAAATGATAGGCATACGTGGCACACCGCTCTTGTTATTCAAGGATTATCTGTCTGATCATAAGCAAAGAATTAAAATAGATGACCTTATTAGTCTTCACTAATAAGGTCACCTATTTTATTTCTTCGGTGTCCCCTAAGGCAGTGTACTGGGATCTACTGACAAAGACAATGACAAAACCTGCCCCTGGTCAATGCTCATGTTACTTAGACTATTTATATAAATGAGGAACAGAGTAGGTCCCAGTACACTGCCTTAGGGGACACCGAAGAAATAAAATAGGTGACCTTATTAGTGAAGATGGCTGCCTGGCTGGACATCAACCTTCTAACTTTGAATATCTCAAAAACGAATTACATATGCTTTAGCATTTATGACTCTTCTCAACCATCAAATGATTTTCAATTAAAAATGCATAAATATTATGACCCAAATGATGTATGTACTTGCACCAAAATAAATAGGATAAAACAATCAAAATATCTTGACTCATACCGCAAACAAATAGTACATACCTCACATACTCTACACACAACGTACATACAAATAGCTGAAAGTTTGTTCATAGGTTCATCTTATTTTATTGTATTGTTTTAATTTATAACTTTTTACTTAACTTCTTACTTAGGTAGGTACTTACTTTTTAAATATAATATTAGTTGTGCATCTAACTTATAAACAGTTAATATTTCTGGTAAGAGCAAATACAAGCAAATATTGCTTAAAGGGGGACTCCAAACCCTGTATATTTAATTTTTTATAAGTTATCGAAATAAACACTTATTATTTATTTATTATATCACAGGTACTACTTAACTACTTATTTCTTTAACTTACAGGATTCTCCCTCAGCAAAAATGTAAGACTTCCAAAGACTGGGTGTGGGGGGTAGTGCGGCACTCCCCTCTCTTCCCAGAACTTCCTTACTCTGGCCCAGCGTATGGCCAGCCAAACCGCTACAACACAAACGACCGTAACCAGAAACACGTGCAGCATCGCAGACTTGGAGTTATCTTGTAAACCCGTTATGAACGGACTATGCTTATGATTATCAGCTAACCTTTGCAGGTCATGATCTAATCATCACTTTCCTGTAAATATTGTAAGTAGGTATGTATGGATATCATCCTAAAAACATCCAGCTTGTCTTACACAGTAGGTATGCTTGACGAAATTCGGAATTTCGTCTTAGTTAGTTAGTAGCTATCTTTTTGTATCTAGACTGGATTACGTTTTTAACGATATAGGAACTACGATTGTAATCCCGTGTTTATTTCTAACTTTTTACCATTGAAACCATTTATTTCTTTGTGATTGTGGTAATATACAATTGATCCTATGACATTATTGTTTAATTATATTATCGTGAAGAACAAAATCATTGATATTTACAATAGAATTAAAATCAATCCATTTAATAATCTAAAAATAAATCGTAAATAGTCATGTCACAATCATAAAAAATCTTTAATATTATTCCAAGCTCATAAAAAAAAAGTATGTCATCATTTTGGTATGTCATTCATAATAATTCATTAAAAAGTTCATGCTTGTCATAGAAACAATTCTTCAGAAGCCATGAAAAAAGTTTAGTTTTCTGTTTCTGTAGTGTAGAGGCAAAGAAGTTATGTCATGTGGGATCATCGATATTGTTGAACACTATAACAGACATCTAATAAAAGCTTTTACAACTTATTAACTTATTTAATTAATTTAAAAAGAAAGTAATTCATGCAACCTTTTTTAAACTTTTAAAATTTTAAATTTCGAATGTTTTGAATCAGAAAAAATATACAATTGAATATTTGTTTCATTCTCCGTGAAAATGGCGCCAACAAAAGATTTGCGTGCGACTGTAATTTCACTGTTTCAAGCAGGAAAAAAACCAATGCAAGTTTTTAGTGAAATCCAAAGTTTGGGATGTAGTCGGAACTTTGTGTATTATACCATAAAGAGGTACAAGGAGACCGGCTCTTTAGAAGACCGTGGAAGATGTGGCCGCCCGCGGTCTGTAAGGACGCCCACCAACATCAAAGTAATCAGAGAGCGAATTCGTCGCAACCCTTGCCGGACTCAAAAGAAATTAGCTCTGCAGACCAACATTTCGCGAATATCGGTGAACAGGATACTTAAATATGATCTTAAACTAAAGGCCTACAGTCGAAGGAAAGTGCATTATTTAAACGAGCGTCTTCGTAAATTGCGACTGGAACGATGTCGGAACCTATTGAAGAGACACGATCCAAAAAATATCCTGTTTACCGATGAAAAGATCTTCACGGTGGAAGAAAAGTTTAACCGGCAGAACAATAAGGTTTACGCCAGAAGTTCAAAGGACGTCCAGCCATCTGTACGCAATGTCCAGTGCACTCATCATCCAGCAAGTGTGATGGTTTGGTGGGGTGTTTCCTACGAGGGGGTCACTTCGCTTCATTTTTGCCAGCAAGGCGTCAAGGTGAAGGCACAAAATTACCAAACCGACATATTGGAAGCGGTGGTTAAACCATTAAATGATACGCTATTCGCTGGAAAATACTGGGTTTTCCAACAGGACTCTGCTCCCTCCCATAAAGCTAAGACTACCCAACGTTGGCTGGAGGCCAATTTGCCAGGCTTCATTCGGAGCGAAGATTGGCCCTCGTCAAGCCCTGACTTGAATCCTTTGGATTATTCTTTATGGACGGAATTGGAGCTGAGGGCATGCAGAAAGTCTCACCCAAACCTGGATTCTCTCAAGCGAGCCCTTATTAAAGAATCGAAACGGATTCCCATTGAAAAGATTCGTGCCGCCATAGATGAATGGCGCACGCGTTTGAAGGCCTGCATTGAATGCAAAGGCGGCCATTTTGAATGATTTATTTTTAAATACAGATCTAGATGTCAGTAGTTTTCATTTTAATATCCAATAAATGAATACTCAACTTAGCTCCAAAAATATTTTAGTTTTACTGTGTCTCAAGACTTATGAACACACGAGGTAGAAGATAACCTAAACATAGGGATGTCCAATTTATTACAGAAACGATCCCGGATTCTGGTGTTTTTTGTTTCAGGTTTCTTGCAATAAAATTACTTTGTCTACCTATAGTGGTTCAAGAAATACAGCCTTGACAAACGAAGAGCAAAAATAGCCAAAAAAACACGTTTTTTGTATTTCTTTGAATACATTTTAAAATTAAAGGGAAGCCCCCTTTAAAAAATAAAAATATAAAATAAAATAAAATGTATTTATTTCAAGCAATTTAAGAGCTCATAACATTAGGATTACAAAGGAAAACTAAAAACTAACAGGATTGCTGGGAAGGTGGCGTTCACAGCAGTGCCTGGTGTACGGGCAGTCCAGCCTTCCAGCTATCATTGCCAGCACGGTGTTGGAGCTGGCCCGAAACCTGCGTACCAGAGAGGCGGCGCGCTTGCGCATGGTGGTATGGAAACAGTCAACCCGCGCCGCCGCAAACATCTCTGATGCGCTGCAGTAGCGGGGCAGCCCCAACACCGCCCTGAGCGCATTGTTGTACTGGACGCGGATGGCGCTGTACGTCGCGAGCTTATACTTCGCCCACAGGCTGCACGTATACAAAGAGGTGCAGTGCGCTCTAAAGAGCGTTAACCTCATCTTCTCTGAGCCACGCGCAAACCTTCTGGCAACCATATTCGCCCGCACCGACAGCGCCCTCCGCTCCCGTTCGATGTCATCATTGTCTTTGAGGTCGGTAGTGACTATGTGACCTAAGTACTTAAAAGAGTACACCCTCTCTAAATCGACACAGTTCAGTCGAACGGGTGGGACGTTTTCCAGCCTCTTTCTTCCGGCCTCAAAGACCATGAACTGACTCTTATTCGAGTTGTACACCAGTCCGTGACCACAGGCGTATTCCTCACAGATTCTCATAAGCTCCCTCAACCCGCAGATCGAGGCGCTCAGCAGTACCATATCGTCGGCATAGCTGAGGTTATTTATGCAAACATCATCAATATGACATCCGATATGGCGACTGCTGAGCGTCCCAATCAACGCGTCTAAGTAGAGGTTGAAAAGCGTGGGTGAGGTCAACCCGCCCTGTCTTACTTCACATTCCAGCCGATATGATTCCGACATTGCTCACACAGAGCGAGTAGAACATAGCTAGCACCCCATTGATATGGGTACCTGCATGCTGGAGGTGCTCCACGCTGATACCATCGTGACCCGGGGATTTACCTTTTTGTTTGGGCTACCTTCTTTGCTGTGAATCTATATTTGAGCTCCTCCTTTGGCTCCTCCTCAGCATTGAGCACCTCCGTATGCTTACTCAAAGGTGACTTTATTGTAAAGTATTCCTTGAAGATGTTCGCAATGCAATCAGGATCACTCACACCGTCCACACTCAGCGGTCGACTCGGCCTCACATTCTCCTTGTTGGTGCTCCGCCAGAAGTCGCGAAAATTTCCACTAGTGTGCTTCCTGGCCAAGTCATCTATTTTGATTTGATCCTGATTGCCCTGCAACCACCTCAAGCGCGATTTAAACACCTTCCTTCCTTTAATATTGATATTTATTTTTATTATTATTTTATCAATAAATAAAATTTATTCCAAGAAACGTAAATAGACAATACATTAGTGCATTAAACTAATAAATATAGCTAAGTATAACAATTTAGCCTGAACTAGGTAATCCTGTGTTACAGGCGACAGTAGTGCTAATCTATACTTATAAATAAAATAATCACTATTACGATAAAGGCGTTTAGTTTAACAACGTTGTTTATGTTACAAACATTTTGTATATAAATGTAGGTACATAAATTGAGTAAAACTAGATTTTAACACTATTCTAACTAGGTTAACTTTATGTATAAAAATATAATTTATTTGATAATTTCTAATAGCTTCTCTGTATCATCGTAGGATAGACTTTGAAGTGTGTCATTTTATTGTTTTTTTACAATTGTTATAGTTGAATAACGCGCGTAAAAATTAGACCTTGAATTTAGTTTGTTGTATAGGAACAGACCAAGAAATAGATAAAATTTGTTCGCAAAGGAAAATTTTAGGGTTGTTGGTTGAGGGCAAACTTTAGTATTCCGTCTCATAATATTAGTAAATTCAGTGCTGTAGGGAAAGGCTGCGTGCTGTCTTAGTATTGTTGTGGAGAACTGTATTTACTTTCTTCCAAATAAAACTCCTTTTTCTGTATTTTGTCTTTATTTCCCACTTCGCACTCTTATTACTGCTACTGGAACCACTGTGTCACTGTGTGTGTTCGCTTAGAACTGAACTTCGAAAAGGCTCGGCTTTTATACCCAATTTTGTCCTTCAAAACCTACGAGAATATTCACCTAACATCTAGAGACCTAGCTCCGTCTCGCTTATTTACCCTACATATTGTCAGCCGTCCTTATCTTACATTTCTGTGTTTTTCTGTAAGCTTTCTGTACCTATCTCTTTATTCTAGAACATTTTTATTGTCCTTGTCTTTTGTTTCCATTCGTTCGAGAAATCAGTCTATAAATAGGTAGGTACTAACTAACTAAGACGAAATTCCGAATTTCGTCAAGCATACCTACTGTGTAAGACAAGCTGGATGTTTTTAGGATGATATCCATACATACCTACTTACAATATTTACAGGAAAGTGATGATTAGATCATGACCTGCAAAGGTTAGCTGATAATCATAAGCATAGTCCGTTCGTAACGGGTTTACAAGATAACTCCAAGTCTGCGATGCTGCACGTGTTTCTGGTTACGGTCGTTTGTGTTGTAGCGGTTTGGCTGGCCATACGCTGGGCCAGGAAAGGGAAGTTCTAGGAAGAGAGGGGAGTGCCGCACTACCCCCCACACCCGGTCTTTGGAAGTCTCACATTTTTGCTGAGGAAGAATCCTGTAAGATATAGATATACGTAGTTAAGTAGTACCTGTGATATAATAACTAGAAAGAACTAAAAACCGTCTTCGAATCCTTCATTTTACTCTGTTTTTAAGTTTTGCGGAACAAATACTAATCGCCCGTGAATAATAATAATAATAAATAATTTATTGCCCATAACTTGTTAACCTAAACTAGAATTAAAATGAATCCCTTCAACTTCATTATCGTACAGAATGTATGTCGATGCGATGCGATGTCATTATTGTCTATTTTTAACCCTAGAGAACAATCCCCGTGATTGGCCTACAGTACGTGACGGATCGATGACTTTATCACCGTGTGACGTCATCGAAACAAATCCGGCCTGTGCATAACTAGATGTCGCTAGTAAAAGTGGACGAGCTCTAGATCGCGCTGACGAGAACGCACGGCTCCGAATGACCTCCGTCTCATACTTTACTACAGTATCGCTTCTCGGCCTTTTGGCTAAGATCAAAGTGTAGTATCTGTTCTTTTCAGCTTAATATCTGAAAGTTCCCTCACTGAGGGACCAGTATATTAATCTGATTTTTGTCAAGCGACGGGATGTTCGGGGCTCGCTCCACTCCCGTCACGGGTCGGCCCGGCATTGCAGTGCCGCCGGGATCGGCCCACAGAATTCATTATAAATTCGAATGAGGAACTTGTCAATCACTTGACTGTTTCTCATTCAACTTATAAAACAATAAATCTCGGTTCCGTCCGAACGGAACTTCAAACTGTGCTAACACAAAACATTCGCTGTATCTATAAAAATTATGTCAATTTTACCATAATTCATATTCAACAAAGACTGAATATCGTCGGTTCAGGATGGTACGAGAACATTTCAAAATGAGCTGTTATGAGATAAAGGCGTTTAAAACTTTTACAGTTTTTGGAAATAGTTTTTAAACACTTAAATTAATAATTAAATAATTTTACTTTAATTGTTAATAATCTCGACAAGTTATTGATTAACGTATTTTGATTACGACTGAGCTGTCATGTATAGTTTTGACGTAAAATGCGAGTTTCTGAAATGAGCCACTACGGAACGGAAAAAAATAAGTTATTTCAATTAAATGTAGGATCGTATTGGAACATTTCTAAATGACCTGTTAAGGAAATAAAAAAAAAAAGTAACTAGTATAATTTGAAATGCGCCAGTAAAGTATTACAGAACTGAAAAAAATAATCAGTAAATGTTCCACTCCTTAACAACTGCAAGTATACTAGGTACTAATTAAACACAAATTAAATCTATTTATGTTTTTTATTGAAACAAAGATGTTAAGAATTTAAAGTAAAATAAATCAGTCTTCGTCTTCACCGTCTGAAAGACGATTGTTAGTCGCCTCCAATTTGCAGTAGTGCTCCCGGCACACTCTAGGGATTACATTAGAGTCACATAATGCAATCAAATATTTTTTCTTCAGATGTGATATTTTAGGACGTTCGTGATATTTCTTACGAAGTTGTAGTTCTGTAACAGGCATACGTCTTACTTTGTGGCGCACATCTATTATTTTCATAGTAGCAGTTGGTTCCTAGGTGTCTGGTACATCATACACAAATTCAAATTACCAACTAGGTAAGTTTTGCTTGAACTTGCGCGACAATAATGTGATTCTTTTCAAGGGTATAAATTTGTGTTCACGCACTCCATCTTTATCAACTTCAGCTAAACATTTATTTAAATTGCCGTGTTTTCCTCTATTATCTTCTTCCATCACTCCCGTAGGGCCAGCTTTTTTACTTACCGTTGATAAAAATGAGTGCCCGTTATCTAATGTTACTGAGAAGAATTTTTTGCATACTCTTATTCGCTCAGAATCAATGTTGAAAAAGTAGGCTACATTGAGTGATCTTTTACTATTTTCGTTGTGTAAAGAGTATTTTGGTTTTATATTTTGCATGCAATTATTGTCTTTGTCTCTCTAAGTCCCCAATATTCCAGAAACTTCGAAACAGTTTATTTCGGTGGGTTTTTCTGTGAACATATAAGTCGACATTTTTCGCCACTGGTAGTTTTACTTCTTTAGCCGGTACTGTTTTCTAAGTAACTGGTTTATATGCCTTTCCTGTGCTCATTAAACTTTTCTTCCTATTTTTTTCCAGTTTTCAGGATCCCTTTTTCTTTTTCTCGACTTTCTGCCAGTAAAAGGCAATCCTTCCTTGGCCTTCATTTCTTTAATTTTCTGAAACTATGTTTGTCGAGTTCATGTCATTTTCTAATATAACCGGTTGCAATCCGTAACTATTATTGTGGTGCTCTATGTCCAATGAAGCTGCAAAAGTGGTTGCCAAATTGAGACTCTTTTGTGGTTCAATCTGTTGTAGTTGCTGTTGAGTATTACTACCTGCGAAACAATATGCAGTAGCATTAAAACCTGCAAGCATTAGCCGCCACATATTTATTTAATTAGGTAAACATTTTTGCGCAAATATTGTTACAAAATACCAACTTAATGCTATAAAGCAGACAAACATTAATTGCGAAAAACCATTACCAAAATTACATAGCTCATATAGATCAGCAACAAGAAATAATGCAATAAGCTCACTTTCAGATATTTTAAGCGTCGGCCCATTCGATTAGGCACCTTCATCCGCGCTCTCTTGTGGTACAATCTGTAACAGTTGCTCTTCGAACTTACCATCTGCAAAAGAATATAATAGCGTTAAATCCCACAACCATTAGCTGGCACACATTGCAAAAAACCACAAGCTGAAGTAGCAACCTGGCTCAGATGGTTTCTGATGTTCAGTGGCAGAAACTGAGGCAACAAGCTCTCTATCAGATATTTCAAGCATCGGCACATTCGAGAAGGCACCTTCATCTGCGCTCTCTTGTGGTACAATCTGTAAATGTTGCTCTTCGAACTTACCACTTGCAAATACAATAGCGTTGAATCCCACAACCATTAGCTGTCACCACAAGCTGAAGTACCAACCTGGCTCAGATGGTTTCTAATGTACAGTGGGAGAAATTGAGGCAACAAGCTCTCTTAGATATTTTAAGTAACGGCACATCAGAGACGGCACCTTTATCTGCCCTCTCTTGTAGAATTTAATGTCGCGGTTGGTCGTTAGAACCACCATCTGAAAAACCTTAGGTAACTGTGTCATATATTACAAATAATACTAGGCAGCCAATCAATCAATCAATCAAATATTAGGTGAGTCAGTCGGTAATAGTAGGGAGTCGAAAGAATGTTCTTTCTCTGCTAAGACCAGAATTGAATTTAACACACCTTAGGTATAGGTACAAATAAATTAGAAACCTACACATAAGTAAGTACGTCCCGTTTGAGTAGTTTAAATTTCAAGCTGTAGGTATACTAGTTAAAGTAGGAAACACTTACCTCTACGCTGACCATTTTCTTCACTTACTGGTTCTTCACAAACCAGATTCACTATTTTCATTGGCCTGGAAAGCATATTAATTTTCTCGTATCAAAAAACAAAAGCTACGCGCGTGTCTCCGCCACGGCGACTCGCGTGCTACTGGAATAAGTGCGAATTAAACAATATAAAAACTTGCTAATTTCGGGGTCTTATTGGAATATTTCGAAAAAGCCTCATAATGAATTAGAAACGATCAAACGTTTTATTTAGTGCCATAGCAGTTCTTAAGACTTATTGAAGTGTTAGAGCGGTTTTCGACTTATTCCATTATTGATCTAGATAGATAATTATTTTTTACAGCAAACCGCATACTTAACTCAAAACATAAAATTTTGGAGATGTTCCAGTACCATCCTGAACCCACGATATTGATTGCGACATTATTTATTATTGTTTTAACAGAATGCTGGCTTACTAATTAGTACAATGTGCCACTAATGCCTGAATAACCTATGTACCATACTAACATAAATTATAATCAAAATGATGGGGTCATAGTTTATTTATGCAAAGAATCACCATTATGATGTGTCTGTCGAGGAACCTAACATGCAAGATTGCAACAGATTGTTAGTTAAAACTGGTGCTGAAACTGCGCTCCAATTTTAACTAACACTCTTCTTCTTTTAGAAAGCCCAGCAATTTTACTGATTCTTTAAACAATACGCTACAGTGCTTATCGTCTTTTAAGAATATTGTTGTAGCTGGAGATTATACCTGAATATAGCGACGAAACTAACCAGAACTACTTAAACCTATGTTCCTTTCATAGTTTGCTTCCTACGCACACGCTCCCAACGCACCAAGGTGGTTCCTACTTAGATCATATAATGAGACAATATTACAACTGAAATACTAAAACAATTACGGCACATTTTTATTCCCCCCTTGACACACATTTCCAACAAATGCTTGTCTACGGGTGTTTTCCCTGCATGTTTAAAAAAAACCATAGTTGTCCCGGTGTACATATCTGGCAGTAAGGACCAAGTCACAAATTATAAACCGATGTCTTTACTACCTTCTATATCTATAATATTAGAAAAAATTATCAATACAAGGTTGGTGAATTACTTGGAGGATAAATTGATTTTATCTAAGATTCAATTTGGTTTTAGACCAAAAATTTCTACTGCCAATGCTGTACATCACCTGACCAACTATCTCGTTTAAGAACTCGATAAAGGAAAACACAATTTTCTATTACTTATATCGTTATGGTTCTTTCATTTAAGAAAACTACTTAGTTTGCGCTTTAATATATTTTTAAATTATTTCTTTAAAGAACAAAATAATGTTATTTCAGCTGGCATTTAAAACATAAAACTATTATTAAAATAACTCAGGACTTGGTGATTTCTGGAATTGGGCCCACCATAAGACTTTATTTTTATTTATTTATTTTATTAAGACGCATACAACATATTACAACTTACAAACACAAAAAAAAAACAATCTTTCAATAATGTAGGTCTAAAACTTGATGTAACACAACCTATGTGCATACTAAAATATTAATATTACAAGCAAAGTAGGTATGTACAGTAAAAGGGTAAATCGTAAAAATATATAAACCAATAGTAAAATAATAAACTTAGCGCTCACAATCATGCATGGTACCTACCTACTAATGTAGGTTGGTAACATCTGACTAGTAGTGTTCAAAGTTGCTATATGGCAATCACTTGCTAAATGCTAAATGCTATATATTTTCAGCATGCTTTTTTTATGCTATAATATAGCATGCTATTTTAAACGCGTGGGTACTTGACTTGCTACGGCAAAAAGCGCGGGCGCGAATATAGTAAGCGCGGCTGACAGCATGCTATAAAAGAATATTGCATCGCGTTTATGAATTACGATAAAACAGAACCGTTAAAAATACAATGAACTTTTCTTCATACTTGCCAGGCTTAGGACTGTCTTTAATTGAATAAATATTAATTAAAATAAGTTAGTATTTAAAGCAAAAATAGGCGTATTTAGAAGTTCATTGATTGTATGTACAAAAATCAACTATAATATTGACATTTTTTTACAATTACACAATTACAGGTTTTGCGTGTCCTATCACTAAATTTATTTACAGTAATAAAATACGTATTTATTTACGTGAGCCACCCGAGATATCACAAATTCGCACGCGGTGACCCACGCGACCGACAGGAATCGCTAGCATGCTACGACTTGCTATTGTGTTTCGCGCGACGGACAGAGACAGAGAGTGCGATGTAAAAGCAAATAGCAAATAGCAACTTGTGAGAGCCACGATAGCATTTGCTATATGTTATTTGTATTTAGCACGGTGCTATAATTTGCTATATGATATATTAACCACCACTAAACATCTCTACAGTCCAGTCTACCTACCTACTCATTGAAGTTCCGTCAGAGGGGCGGCGCGGCGCCGAGATTTATTTAACACCGTGTTGGTTTTAAGTTGATAGAGTCAATTAGTCTTGTGTAGTTCAGACACGATGTCCTAAAAAGAATGAGTTCCCACACGTGAACTAGTAGGAGCTATTCAGATTAACTCGTTCCTAGCAGTACACTAGTACACTTGTTCATCAGTCACGAAATCTCGGAACAACTAAACTAAAAAGATCTTATTTTGTATGTCGTAAAGTTTAAAATCTAATAGCAAGAAGAAAAGAACTATTAGGGAATCATTAAGGAAGAACAGAGATAGAAAACGTATAAATCCACGGTACTAAAAGAGACAGAGTTATCTAGTTCAGTAGTACTCATGTTTCCTCTAAGTCACTGTTACAATAAAATTGTGTCGGACAGCATTGCAAGACAAAGAAAGGATAAGGAAGAAAAGAGATACATAGACAGCGCATAGTCCGTTGTAGTAAATGAGATGGAGATATGCGGTAATACTGCAAAATTTTGTAGAGCTCAAACTTTATAATTGATCTCATGTCATGGTGTCAACATTACTCGACTGGATTGCTATTTTTGGTATTGGGTCTAAGGTTCCAAGTTTAAAAACATTCGGTAATTAATAAAAATATTGTTTTAACATAAAGATCATTTTGCCTTTATATTTCAACTTTTGTAAGTGTATTGTTTGATTTACCTTGTTTGAATTTTGTTGCGAGCAAGGAAATAACGACTTCTCTTGCTAATTTCGTTCGTATTCTTGTTTGTTTCGTTAGTGAAATTAAAAGAAAGTGAAAATTAAAAGTATTTTTAATTAAGAATATAACTAGATGGTACATTTTTGTGTGTGCGCGTGTGTGTTGTGTGTTTGTGTTTGAACGTTTGTACTTTGTAGCTGCGGCGCGCCGCGGCGCGCGTAGACATTTCAAAATGCCGCCTATTAGAGGGAAAAGGAGTAATCTGTGGGAACATTTTACAGAAGATAGGGCTGAAAACAGAGCAAAATGCAACTACTGCTTATTGTTTTTAAGCACAAAGTCCGGATCACTGGGGAATTTAGGGCGTCATATGAAAAATAAACATCCAACTATAGAGTTCACTCAGAGACAACCAACAGCAAACCCAATACCTTTAATGCCATCTCTGTTTGCAAGCACGGACTCCACCCTCAATGTAGAACCTGGGACGTCGTCATCCATGAGACTAGAAGTTAGGAATGCTCAAAATATTACAAACTTTTTGCGTCGACCACCACCCGCCCGTAAAGTGGAACAAATTGATAGGCAAGTGGTTTCTATGATCACAAAAGGACACCATGCTTTGCGCGTTGTAGAAGAACCAGAATTCAAAAAATTAATAACCATGGTTTCAAAATGTCCAGAGTACTTATTACCAACCAGAAAAACGCTGACAAATACACTCATACCAAAAATTCATAATGAAATCAGAGAGAGGCTACAGCAGAAATTATCTGAGACTCATGCTGTATGTTTAAGCATAGATGGGTGGACTTCGATAACGAATGAGTCGTACATGGCTGTAACGGCGCACTTCATCGATAAAGAAACAAGATTAAAATCGGCTTTGCTTAGCTGTACAAAGTTTGATATGCTCATATGCGTCACACTAGCGCCAACTTAGTAGTATTTATAGATAACACTACACGAGAGTGGCACATTATGAATAAAATAACTTGTGTTGTCAGTGACAACGCATCCAACATGACGAATGCAATGGCAATAGGAGAATGGCGAGCTGTAGGATGCTTTGCGCATTCTATTAACCTAATTGTGCAAAGTGGCATAAAAAATAACATTGAACAAACCATGGTCAGAGTAAAAGCTGTAGTGGAATATTTTAAAAGAAGTTCCATCGGTCTTACAAAACTTCAAGATATCCAGAGGCAGATGGGATTACCGTTGCTGAAGTTAAAGCAAGAATGTTCCACCAGATGGAAATCGTGCTATGACATGATGGACAGAATCCTAAAAGTGAAAGACGCCGTCGTAGCTACACTGGCTCTTTTAAAAAGTGATCTCTCACTGCAACCTAGAGAGTGGGATATTATGGCGGAAGTAGTTCCTCTACTTCAACCATTTTATGAAATAACCACAGAGATCTGCTCAGAAAAACACGTCACGTTGTCAAAGGTACTAGTATTTTCAAACATGATGATGAAACACGTAACCACGTGTCAAACTACTCGATCCCAACATGAAGAAGTGAACGGTCTATTAGCCATCATGGATTATCAAATCCATAAGCGTTTCGATGGCTATGAGCACAATCCGCTATACACAGACGCTACAATACTGGATCCTCGCTTCAAACGTAAAGGCTTTCGGCTGCAAGAATCCTTCGACTCCTCTTGTGATCAGCTGAAACGCCGAGTGTGCCAAATAAGACTTGCACAGGACGAGGTAAGAGCCCGTGCTGAACCTGAAATACAAAAGGATCCTAATGTACAAAAAAAAAGTATCTGGGACGATTTCGACACAGACATTTCGAGCGTTGTTCGTCCAATAAATCAAACAGCTGCCGCGATACGAGAATGTGATAAGTACCTCAGCGAAGACCTCATAGGGCGAAAAGAAGATCCCCTGCAGTGGTGGGCCAGCAGGAAAGACCTTTACCCTCGCCTTTAAATATTTATGTTAAAAAGGCTGTGCATCCAGGCAACCTCAGTTTCATGTGAGAGAGTTTTTTCTAGTGCTGGACTAGTTCTGAATCAAAGACGCACCCTGCTCAAGCCAGAAAAAGTGTCGCAGCTACTTTTTCTCCATAGTAATCTTGATAGCGAAATATGATCAACTGGCTCGCGATAGTACATAGATGTTTTGTACATAGTGTATATAATGCTAAAAACCGATAAGAAAATTATTGTAATTTTTTTAATAACGTTGATTTTGGGTATATATATAATATGTACATGTATCGTGTACATAGCAAATCGTTGTAAATATTTGATTTTAAATACGCCATTTTAACAAATCTTTGAGATTTTTTAAAATGCCAGTCCTAAGCCTGTAAAGTATGAAGGAAATTCAAATATTTGCTCACAGAAAAAACCTAGGATATAGTTATATTTTAATTTTCCAACACGAAACACCAGCCGTTGTCGTTCCCGCCCAAAAAAACATAACGAAACATAACAATTGCGAATTTCTATTTCGGAGAATTAAATCAACTCGAAAATTTTGCCGAGCAAGGTACTAATAGTACTAGAAGTCCGAACTAGTACTTCAGTACGATTGTACTAGTTCGGAGCGATCCCGTTACTGACCGAGCAAGAACAAGCCTAGAGTCAATCAGTCGTATTTGACCGGTTCCTCATTTGATCGAGTTCATTCATAATGAATTCTGTGGGCCGATCCCGGCGGCTCTGCAATGCCGGGCCGACCCGTGCGAGCGAGCCCCGAACATCCCGTCGCTTGACAAAAATCAGATTAATATACTGGTCCCTCAATGAGGGAACTTTCAGATATTAAGCTGAAAAGAACAGATACTACACTTTGATCTTAGCCAAGAGGCCGAGAAGCGATACTGCAGTTTTTTTTTTTTTTCGAAAGGACTACAATGCTGTTGACCGCAGATGGCCATGACAGCGTTACCGGACTTTTGGCGGGCGCAGAAGGCGCCTCGTCGATACTGCAGGATTTTTTTTTTTTTCTTCGAAAGGACTACAATGCTGTTGACCGCAGATGGCCATGACAGCGTTACCGGACTTTTGGCGGGCGCAGAAGGCGCCTCGCCGGTAAAGTTATGATGGGGCAACACGCACAAGGGCCACCACTTAGGTGCGAGCCTCGGCTTGGGCTGTCGCCAGATGCTACAAGAGGGAATGGAGGTTTCGCCAAGGTGCACGAATGCACCTATGGGCGGAAGCGGGGAATTCTTCGGCCCCGCATCCGGCGGGGTCGGTTTTTGGTCGGGTGTGTAGTGTGCGGAAGCGAATCGGTATCTGTTGCCGTCACCTCCGGGTTAGCGGCGGTGATTGGGTCAACGGGGTCACCGAGAACGTGTCTCGGTCTACGGAGGAGAGAACTCGTGGGAGGATCGTCAATGGGATAATCCGGTATCGTGGAGATCAAGGGATTATAATGATCTGAGGCCGTTTCATAATGACGCTGGGAAGCGGTCTTTATGAAGTGGGCTACGGACTCGAGATTAAGATCTCGATGGTCGATACTGCATTCTGTTGTTTTACAATCACATAAATTAAGCTAAAATTAGAATTAAGGAATGTCAAATAGACGCAAGGTATTCTATGTTTGAAAAGTTAGACTGACAGGTTTGAAATTACCTAGGTAGCATGACTGCTCTAAAATTAGTATATACCTAGATCTGACTGCGTGACTGACTGACTAGACTACTACAATACCATAATTCTAAAATCGGACACTCTTCCTATATATAGCATAGCCGTTCCCCAGGGTTCAATTATCATTCTAAGGGTTTACATACCGCTATCCGTATTCCAAGCGCCACAGATGGCGCGCACGCATTTTTGAATGAATGCCTTTTCAACATCAGTGGAGTTTCCAACCAAAATTAATCCATACGCCAAAGTTGATGTGATGAGACATATCCGTGGTACGCTTTGAGAGCTGCATCGGTAGACACTCGTAGTCTCAAACTTTTTATTGTATCAACAAACCTATCTAGCTTTTCACATCCATGCTTAATGTGAGCCTTCCAATTGCAGTGCTGATCGAGCCAAACTCTTAACAATTTTGCTCTATCAACTTCGGCAATCTTGGTGTTGTTATAATTAATAGCAGCGTCTATTTTTTTCCGCTTATATGTTCCAAACTCTATAATATTGTTTTAGTCAAGTTGATCTTTAAATTATTCTTATGGGAAACTACCTATTTTTGATCCTTATTATCGATCTAACGGTAGCCTCCACACAAACGGAATATGTCATGTATGCGGACGATGGATGTTTAGTAAAATCTGCTGAATCCCATAGCCTTTTTAACGCAAAGGACAATCTCGTAATCGAAAAAGTGGCTAGATGGTTCTCCGCGAATAGAATGGCACTAAACATAGAAAAATTCAAATAATTGTACCTACACTTCTATTTAGGTAGGTACTGACAAAAACAAAATCCAAGTTGATGTAGTTTGTAATGGACTTAAGGTTCCCATCTTTGACTCTGTTAAGTTGAATCCCATAGCCTTTTTAACGCAAAGGACAATCTCGTAATCGAAAAAGTGGCTAGATGGTTCTCCGCGAATAGAATGGCACTAAACATAGAAAAATTCAAATAATTGTACCTACACTTCTATTTAGGTAGGTACTGACAAAAACAAAATCCAAGTTGATGTAGTTTGTAATGGACTTAAGGTTCCCATCTTTGACTCTGTTAAGTACTTACCTAGGTTTCACTATAGACTAAAAACTAATTTGGGAACCCCATATAGACATAAATTATAAAAAGCTATCCCCTGCGTGCTTCACACTACCTAAATGGAAGCCTCGATCTGGAAAATAAGCAAATGGCGTATCACGGGTACTTTCATTATGTAGGTATTAACGTACGACGTAGAATTTTTTGGACAAGCGGCTGAACTTTTAAGACCGTTTCGTCTACAGAACCGCGCGGTCAGAATCCTTTGCGGCGTGGAGTGGGACCATCCTGCTCGGGGAACTCTTTAAAGATACCAAAATACTGACGTTGCTAGGTGAGTTAATTCTGCAAGCGGCCAAATTCGTCAGAAGTCACCTTAGGGAGTTCCCGACGTGGTGGGCTGAAACCCACAACTACCCCACTAGACATCGTCATCGACTAAAGCTACCAAAAATAAGATTAGCAAAAGCAAAATAAAAAATTGACTTTAAAGGAGTGAAAATCTACGATAAACTGCCGGACTCTACCTCTATAACTAGCGCCGTGTTGACAGAAATATTCACGAACAAACTGAAGAGAATCCTAGTGGACAGGGCAAACTACAGTTTAGATGAATTCTTTGTTGACAAATTTGTTGACGCCGATGTCGTAGATCCACGCACTACGCATTAATTAGCACCCTATAAATATAATATTATAAATATTGACTTCTATTTAATAGCATTATTCGCCTCTGAACATCTTCATTGTCCTCTGAATTACTATCTTAGCCACTTCATCATCGATGTAAGCTACTGTAAATACAACTTAGCTTGGCAGTTATTTTTAAGCATCTACATTTGTAACATATTATATCTTATAGTAAATCATAGTAACTGAATGTTAGGAACTAGGTATTACGACCGACGTGGCGCAGCGGGCAAAGGTCCGCCTGCGACACTGGAGGTTGCGGGTTCGATACCCGCCTTGGGACAAATATTTGTAAGATCTGCAAATATTTGTTCCGGGTATTCAGGGTATTTCTATGTATTATAAATATATGTATCTTTGTAATGTATTGTATTAAACCTTTCATAGAAAACTTTAACTACTTATGTGTATAACAATTACAATACGAGCACACCATCAACAGAACCAACAGAACAATAATAAACACTAGGTACTAGTACTTGACATGTAATTCTAATAGTAAAAGAATTGAAGAATATTGTAGGAAATGGTGCATATCAGTAATTTTGAGAGAACAAAAATCGCGGTTCTTTTCGAACAGCAAATGAGTAGGTAGAGATTACAGATTGCTCGTCAGCTTGGAATTACCTACGGTAAGTAATCTACTTATAATACGTAAATTTAGGTACAAAAAAAAGTAATTGTACCTATCGACATCTAGTTTTATAACTCAGTATGTTTAGAATGATGTGAAACATTAATAATTTATAACTCGTCCTATATAGTCTATCCATGCAGCCGACAAGTTCCCTCTGCCAGGTTTGACCTGTTGACTAATGGCCATGTCAATGAGGAGGAGCTCCTTTGTGCCACGGAATCCAACCCTACATCCATTCTGAGTAGGTGCCAAAATTTTGTTTGTAACAATAGTATGCGTGTTAGTTTTTGTTAATTTTTACAAATTTACACATTAATAAAATAATAGGAGGGGAAAACATATAGATAGGATAGTAAACATTTGAGAGAAGTAGGACGAGGGATATCAGGGGGGAAGTAGGTACCTACATCATAAAGGGGAAAATTTTATTTAGATAAGATAAGATAAGATAAGATAAGATAAGATAATTTTTATTGGTTCACAACTTACAACACACAAGAAAATACAATTTTAAAAGAATTAAAGAAAAAAACAATGTGAGACCAAAAGGCTGCCGCTCAGCGTGTGCTGCAGGAGCTTGGGGAGCAGCTGCAGCGCTGGTCTTCCGTGGCACCTTAGCGTAGAGCGCGTTACTGGCTATGGACACGCTCTTTACAATATAAGTTTGTATGAAACTAACATAAATTACGTATTTAGTAAAATTTTATAAAAATATAACAAAACATTTGCGAGTTAAAGACACAGGTGACGAATTAAATACATTTTTGACATGATGATTTAGATGATTTAGAGCACCCAGTTGAAAAATATGTGGTCAATAGTTCCTTCTTCCAAACCACACTCACATAAAATGATCCCTAATCCTAAGTTTAGCCAAAAAAACTGGAGAACAGCTGCGCTGTTCTCCAGTTTTTTGTCTGGATCTCTGCTGCAGTGATCCAGTCTTATCCTACATAAAAAAATGGCCAAGAAAGAACCTTTACCTTTACCCTACTATGACAGTGACAGAAAAAGACTGAAGTTGACTGAATTTGATTTGACTTTTATTTGATTTTGATGGATGAATTAATAGAAAGATGTATGTTGTGATTGTGGGACAAACTAGCTATTGAACTGATCATATTATTATTTTTGAAGTTTATGACACTCCTTACTGACACTGGCAAAGTCGTAGCGAAAAGCAAGCGGCGCCAAAATAAAGAAGTTGAAGTTAAACTAGCTATTTTTCACTAAAATACACACAGTAGTTTAATAATAATGTTAGCTTCCACATGCTACAAATAAGGTTTATTCGCCGAAATGATGAACTCTGTACAAAATACAGCCAAATGTAAGTAGACACATTTTGAGGTTAACTACCTAGAAAAATCAAATCTTGTGTAATAACATTTATATCTTTTCAGTTCTTCGATATATCAACATCAAAAGTGTATTACAAGCTCCTAAAACATGTGCACCAGTTGTGGTTGCAAGTATGAAAGTGCCAGCGGCTGCAATGTTTTCTCCACGGAGTATCGGTATAGAGATTGGTGAAAAGCCGATCATTGCCAGGATCCAGCAGGAGCCGATCAAATACGTGCCGATCGTCAACCCGCGCTCCATCCTGCCGTTGCTTGAAAACGAGTGGCAGCGACAGGAAGTTGGCCTGCCTTCACAAAAGAATGAAGAAATTCAGGTTTGTAATTCTGTCCAGCACTCTCTACATCATCAAAGTTTTCAGTGATTAACATTTACGTGAACTTACAGGCTGCTCGTTTGATTGTGATTCGGAAACGAAAAATGAAGAAACACCAGCGACGAAAGCTTTGGAAGAAGATGAGGCATCGTTGGGCTAGAGTGAGTTCTGTTTACACAACAATAGTCTCACTAATGTGACTAGGGTGAAACCCCTTCAGTCCATTGGATATCTTGAGATTCTACTTTATTGAATTGTAAAACAAACTAAATGCTCCTCTTATTCTATTTCTAGGTCAAGCAGCGCCGCCGCATAACTAAAGAAAAGATTTTCCAAAGTGAGCTTCTATCCATGATAAAAGCAGCAAATACCTTTTCTGCTGAGGACTATGTAAGGAGCAAAATTGAGCAGTCGAACCATAGGCCTCTGCCAACTCGCTGGCGACACAAGCGTTTGCCAGAATTCATCATCAAGCAACTACTTGGCATAGACAAAAAGATCAACTATAAGCATACAGATACTTACAAAGCTTAGCTGAATGATTATAAAGATGAGGCATAAAATAAAGTAGTCTTATGTATTAGATTGACTTGTTTTATTCTGCTAAAGTAAAAAATACTTTATTTTTATGAATGAATTTTGGACACCTTAGCTGAGTAAAGGTTGGTCTTGGAGTCAAAGTTAAATGATCCCGAGGCTGCCCCGGGGTAGTTTCCCCACCCCAATAAATACTCTCGCATTAGGTACATCTCACTCATCCTCTCTCCATTTACTTCCCGTATCGCATGAATTGTCTGTTAACTGTGCATTGATTGACCTACTTTATATCATCAATTTGGATCAGAGTTTTTCCTCAGTCAAAAAATCTATTTTTACCATCCCATTCCCAAATATTTTGATAAATATTAGGACCGTAAAACCACCCAAGTATAGTCCAGTTTTGACAGATTTCGTGTTTGACCTCTTTTCACAAGATAATGGAAATAGTTACATATTACATAGTGATGTTTTAGAAACAGTATAATGTAGTTATTTAGCAGCTGTAAGTAAAAACATCGTGTAGATTTCATAGTTAAAATAAAAAAAAATGGACTTGTATGGTATTTTGCCAAATAAAGACCAGATTACAAATCATGCTCTAGATCTGTATTGTGATACAGTGGACTATAGTTGTTGGCCATAATAAATTGCCTAAAGTTTAGTCTTTCAGAAAAACAAATTATTGGGATCAAATCAGGTTTTATTGACAAAAATTCTCGTCACAACACAAACATAGGTACCTACCTAATTATGGTTGTATTTTTATCTTATAATTAGCTCCAATACAGTCTTCTTGTTAATATATATTAACAAGAAGACTGTATTGGAGCTAATTATAAGATAAAAATAAGCTCAAAGCGTCCACTGTTCCGTGTGCCGGAACTAGAGTACGGAACAGTGGACGCTTTGAGCTGAGCTATTGGGGAGACAATCTTGTGGATTGTATAAAATTAGCAATCCTGTTTCTCCGTTAGGTACTTATATCCACGTTTCGTTAGCACCTTCATCTTACATGGGTCGTCAACTAGGTTCGTCTCATCATAATTATAGATATGGTGAGGTGGCACTCCCTCAGTTTCAGTCTTCAGGTGATCAAAATCCGATTGAACCTGTCCTTCATCAACAGCGGCTCTTAATCTTTTTATGTTATTGCAGAGCCATAAGGACAGTTTTTTTTTGTGCCGTTTCAGAAACATAGTTGCCCAGATTTTATCAGATAGGTACCTAAGTAATTTTGGAATCGATCAACTCTGCATCCTTTTCTGTCTAGATACATTTTCACAATGCATCTCTAATCGAATATGGTTATCGGGAAACCATAGAACTTGCACATTTCTGCTGCATGTTCGATGAAAGCAGTTTCTTTGACTTCTGTGAAGATGCACTGACAACCTAACTTTGAATTCCTAACTTTGTACTGCCGAATCGCTTTAACTTAAAAATTATCGAGCTCCTCGGAATTTTATATTTTTCAGCAGCGGCACGCTGAGTTAGTATAAGCTGTTTTATAAATCAGATAAATCCGACAGACATAGTCCCATTTGGCGATCACTGTAGGACTTGTACGGTCGCCCTGCAATCTTTCTTCTCACCAGTTTGTCTTGCGTCATGATTTTCTAGAACAATTCAAGGTAGTTTTTAAATATGGTCCAAAATACTCCAAAAAAACCGTTGGCCCATAGTTGAAATCCAAGTAGGTACGAAATTTAAAAAAAATCTTACACAAATAATTAAATATGCAAAACTACACAGTAAACTGTATGCTAAATAAGTGTAAGTAATAATATTACCTTTCATATCAATCCAATTCTCGGTCTTTTCCGTCACTATCACCAATATTTCCAAATAAAAGTTTGCGGAGTTCGCGGGACAAGTTCACACAGGTAATTTATGCAGTACCTACGTTGATTAAACCTACTACATGTATGTCGAGTGCGCCATCTGATGATAATGTATGTGGTACGCAACTAAATGCCATAAACATCAAACAAAGACGGTTGCATGTATCAGAACCTAGATAACACCACAAGTCGAAAAAAAGAGATTTCGTTCTAAGTGGGAGATGGACTAGAATTGGGACCCTGGACTAGTTAGTTTAGTTAGTACCGTAAAACCACCCAACTATTATAGTTGGGTGGTTTTACGGTACTAAAGCCTACCTACGTTCCGTTACCATTCCCTCTCTTCGGTAGCAATGGCTATTTCCTAGTAAAAGTTTACTTTGGGACTGAATTTTTTTCAACCGTACGTTGAAATAGCTATAGCCATCGAGTTAAAAACAACTTCATTTGATTTTGATTCTTCCTCCTAGGATTCGATAAAATATTAATCGAACCTAAACATCTCCGGCCGGGCGTCATGCTTCAAAGAAAATAACTACTTTTATATGTGCTTTGACAACCCCATCCCATCATTTTATATTCATTTCCAGCCTAAATTTGACCTGAAGCACAAGCAAGAGCTTAGTTTTAAGCATAACTAGAGCATTTCCATTCAATTTAAAAAGACTGCGGAGTCACTCTGCTAAAGGCTCAGACGAGGAGCAATCTGTGCCAGCCACTATCCGATAAAAACGCACCTGTGAAAAAGAGTGCATAAACCACAAACAAACTTAGAAGATATTTTATGTTCTCTAATTAAAATTGTCAATACAAATACCTAACCGCATACCAAGACAGCTTACTCTTTTACCTCTATTCCAATTTTTATTGGAGAGCAAGATGCATTCCTCAGTTTGTAGAGTGTGTTTAAGTATCAAGATGAAAATGCATCACATAGGAAACACCTATCTCCAAGAAGCTTATGAGAGGTTCACTGGGAAAATGGTAGGTGTTTGGTAGATGTTCAACTTCTTTTGTTTAACATTATCTTTCTTTTGTTGGTGGTTCAATAAATTAAACAGTTGAGACAACAAACCCACACTTGTTTGGCAATATTACATAGAAACATCATGTTATTTTATTTTGGTTTCAGATAGATAAAGGGCAGCCTATAACTGTCTGCTACATCTGTTGTGCAAACTTACAAAGATGTCTGAAGTTTTATAATATGTGTCAAAAATCAGAAAAGATCTGCAAAGATCTTTGCCATAATAATCTTCAGGTAAACATACCAATCAACATTACACAAAATGACTTTTAATACCTTCATTAACAAAGAAAATTGTAGCTAATTAATAGAAACAAATTAGAAATACTAATTACAATTGAAACAGCTGAGCTAACTGCACACTGTTGCAGATAATCTAAACATAGTTTAACTGAACTCAACAAGCAAGTCAATTAACAAACTAAAATTATGTTGGCAGAGAATATTGGGTAAAACATAACTATAGTAAGATACCTACTTCAGATAGATAACATAACATAACCTTCAATGCTTCAACTTTTCAGGTCAGTTACTAACATGTTTTGACTGTCCAATAAATTCTAAAATTTTTGTTTCAGATTACTGAAAAAACCATTGCTGAGCACAACCTAGGATGGTTGCACAACTTGTCAATGTCTCCTGTAAAAACCCTGTCCACCTATGAAGAGATCACAAACAATGTTGAAATAATCTTCAAGGAAGAAAGAACATCAGATGATGAATCCTTCATGCTAGACAGCTTTGAGACATTTGTTGATGTTATCAAAATGGAAGCCAGTTCACAAGAGGTAAAGCCTAATTCTAATGAAGACAAATTTAATCATACACATAACAATGTTGACTGTAAATTATCTATTTCCTGTGAAAAATGCAAGAAAACCTTTGTAAGTCAAGCTAGACTTGAGAAGCATAAATTAACACACAATAAAGTAAAGTCATACAACTGTGAGTTTTGTATCAAAGTATTTCCCATGAAGAAACTGTTAAAAGTACACACAATAAAGAATCATACTGGAGAAAAGCCATATGCCTGTGAAAGCTGTGATAAAAGATTTAACCGTAAACGACTCCTGATTGAGCATAGCAGGATCCACAGTGGGGAGAAGCCATATCATTGTGAAGTTTGCAACAAGTCATTTGCTCAAAGCTCCACTCTGAGATGCCACATGAGGGTGCATACAGGTGAAAAGCCCCACACATGCAACATTTGCAATGAGTCATTCACCCGGAAACATTCTTTGAACAAGCACCTGCGATCTCACAGCGGGGAGAAACCTTACACCTGCAATACTTGCAACAAGAGCTTCTCAGCTAAAAGTGTCTTGACGATACACATGCAACGGCACACAGGAAAGAAACCAATAACATGCAAAGTTTGCAACAAAACATTTGCAGTGAAAGATGGCTGGCTGGCACACATGCGGATTCATAACGGTGACAAGCCATTTATCTGCAGTACATGCGGTAAAAGCTTTCTTCGTAAAAATCAACTGATTTTTCACATGAGAGTACATTCTGGAGAAAGGCCGCACAGTTGCAACCTTTGCAATAAGTCGTTTACACATCCTTCGACTTTGACAAGTCATATGCGAACTCACACTGGAGAAAAGCCATACAGTTGCACTATATGTAAAAAGTCATATAAGCATAGTGGTACCCTAGCTTGCCACATGCAACAGCATTCTGGTGAAAAGCCTTTCAAATGTTCTATATGCAATAGATTATTTGCTATAAAACCACTTTTGAGGCAGCACATGGCAACCCACACAAATGAGAAACCTCATGTATGCAACATTTGCGATAAACCTTTCATGCGCAGCACTTCTCTCAAGCGGCATATTAAAATTCACACTGGAGAAAAGCCATATAACTGTAATTTATGTGAGAAAAAGTTTCCTCGCAAAGATTTTTTAAAGCAACATATGAAAACACACTCTGGGGAGAGATTTTACTATACATAAACAGAACACGAAAGCTTATTAAATAAACCTACTTATTAAAATATTACCTATGGTTTTACTGTGCCTCATCATCATAATTATGGTTCTATCTAGGTTAACAAGTGAAACAGTAAGTAAAGCAATGTGGTAAACCAGCAACACATTCCTTACTTAGATGCGCTGTGGAAATTATTTTTCATCAGTTTACAAGATACCTATATAAGTAGATAAAAATGTTGACCTGTTTATGTAGGTACCTACCTATATTTTTTAAGATAAGAGGTAGTAAGTACTAAAAAAATACTTCATGGCTTTGGGGCTAGCATCGAACCATACAGTTTTTTTGCTAACCCAGTAGGAGGTAGGGGATCAGAACTTATTATTTTATAGGCTACTACAATCTTTGGATCCGCGTTTAAGGAAGATAAATTAAGATCAAAACCATTTCATGATACAGGGACTATCTAGCTACATGCAAGATAAATAGTTACAAAATAATCCATCCATCATCCAATACTACTACGAAGTTTAATTAGTTTTATAAATAATAGGCCAAATTTTTTATTATTTTTATGTTAAAATATGCAGCAGAATTGGTTATTTATGTACAACCAGACTCCATTTTCGACATTTTGAGCGATTCTTGCGTTGGTAAAAACGCATTGTGAAAATATTGTATGGGACTGCCTATGTTTTCGTTTTTAATATAGTTAGTATATTAATATAAATAATATCTTTCATTTTATACCTACTAGGATATAAATATCATGGTATTCAGAAATTGCCACTGTTTAAAGACAGTGGCGGTTTCTGGTTCATTAGATGGTATGAACCTGAAATCGCCTATAACGCGGTATAAAAACCACAGTGTTATTATTTTGTGAAATAATCATACTTCAACTTCTTTTTAATTTGGCGCCGCTTGCTTTTCGCTAGTACTCTGCCAGTGTCTGTGTCGGAGTGTCGTAAACTTCGAAGAATAAACAAATGCGCAATTAGAAACTGACATATCTTCGCTGGATTCTAGTTTGGAATCTTTTTCTATATCTGAAGATTCCCCTGCTTCTTCCTATAGTGAATTTGTCGACTGTATCATTGCATGTGCAGACCGCCATGTCCCCATAAAAAAGACCTCCCGTGATTTTAAGGTTTCCACCCCATGGTGGGATTCAGAATGCACAGCGGCGATTGCTGAGCGTAAGTCGGCTGAGAACGCTTATTGTCGTTCTATGACCATGGAAAATTATTTAAGTTATCAAAAATCAGCGGCAAAATTTAGAAAGTTGTGTTTTAAAAAGAAAAAGCAAGGCTGGATAAGCTTTTGTGAAAGCCTATCTCCTAGATCTCCTTCATCACTTGTATGGAGGCAAATAAGGCGCTTTAGAGGGTCTTGTGCAATTGATAATCTGACAGCTAATGATCCCTCTTCTTGGTTGGAGGCCTTTTCAGATAAACTTGCTCCCCCTTCTTTCTTTGAATTCTATTCCATCCCCCCCTTCTTTTCTTCCTTCCACTAACGGCTTAGACGCCGCTTTTTCTTTTAGTGAACTGACTCTTGCTCTTGACGGACTGACAGACTCTTCCCCTGGCATAGATAAAATCCCTTATTCTTTTCTTGTTAAAGCTTCCACCGAATCTAAACAGGTATACCTGTCTCTAGTTAACAAATTTTTTGATATTGGTGTTATACCGGATCAGTGGAAGTCCCAAATTATTGTACCTATCCTCAAACCTGGCAAAGATCCCTCGGATCCATCCAGTCGTAGGCCCATAGCGTTGTCGTCAGTTATGGCCAAAGTGGCGGAACAGATGGTCAATCGCCGCCTACAATGGTGGTCTGAAAATGGATCTATCCTCTCTAAAACTCAGTTTGGTTTTAAAAAAGGCATGGGAACTCTAGATAACCTTAGATTATTAATTTCAGATATACATATAGCTTTAAAAGAAAAAAAAATACCTCGTAGCTATATTCCTCGACATTGCTGCTGCGTATGATAGCGTCCAACTTCCGCTACTTATGAGGAAGCTTCATCAACTTGGTGTTCCCGAGAAGCTGGTCCGATTTATTGGTAACCTTCTATTGGAAAGATCAGTGGTCATTAAATCTTGCCATGGGCTCCTTCCACCTAGGTTAGTCTGGAAGGGTTTACCTCAGGGCTCTGTCTTAAGTCCTCTACTATATAGCTTTTATACATATGTATGATCTTGACCAGACTGTTGATTCTTTCTGTAATGTATTACAATATGCTGATGACCTAACTCTCTACATATCATCTTCTTCCCTTGATGAGGCAAGTACCCGAATCAATTCAGCTCTATCATACCTCAATGACTGGCTTATAGATCATGGTCTGTCTCTGTCTGCGGCAAAAAGTTCTGCTATCATCTTCACTAAAAAACGAATAGTCTCGCCTGTAAATATTTTTATTAATGGTGACACTGTCCCTATAGCCAGTCATGCAAAATTTTTAGGCATAACGTTGGACTCTAAAATGACGGGTTTTCAACATTTTATTTCAATTGCCCAAAAATGTGAAAAAAATACAAATATACTTCGGTCTCTATCCGGTGTGTGGTGGGGCTCTCACCCATACACCCAGAAATTGTAATATAATGCGATAGTAAGGAGTCATTTTGATTATGGCTCCTTCCTTCTTAGCATGTGCAACAAAGTAGGTTTGGACAAAATTGACAAAATCCAATATAAATGTTTACGTATAATAATTGGTGCCATGAAGTCTTCGCCTATAAATGCTATGCAGGTTGAGTGTGGCGAACCTCCATTATTTTTGCGCCGACAATTTCTTTCCGATAGATTTTTATTCAAACTAGCTCAAAACTCTAATCACCCTCTTCTCCCAAAACTAAACCATCTTCTTAGTTTATTCCGATATACTGAGAAAATTCCCTGTCTACTCCGCAGCTTCAAAAAATTTTCAGAATTTCCATATCCTGTTATGCAGTTTCCAACTAACCCTTTATATTCCACTCCTTATGATGCCCTGGTTTTCCGCCCACAGGTTTTATTGCATTTTGGTATATTTAAGAATTCTGTTGATGCGAGAGGAATATTTAATTCGGAAGTTGATACAAAATTTTGTGGGTGACACTCTATTTTTACTGACGCGTCTAAGTTATCAACAGATAGTGAGGTTGGTGCAGCGGTTTGGATGCCTTTTACAAATATTACGCTAAGTTTTAAATGCCCTTCCTTCTTGTCGGTTTTTACTGGTGAGGCTGTTGCTATATTACAAGCTATTCTGTTTGTTAAATCTCATAAGTTAAACAAATCTATAATTTTCTCTGATTCTAGAAGTTGCCTCCAATCAATTATTTCTAATCCTTTTGGAGACATATCACGATTCCCTCTGATTCTTCAAATTCGTCAGGCCCTTTATGAGTGCAATAATCTCTGCATTGATGTAGTTCTTGCCTGGGTCCCAGGTCATTCTGGAATTCCAGGTAATGAATCAGCTGATTCTTGTGCGAAAGCAGCGGCTCAGTTAGGTTCGCTTGAGCATTTCCATTCATTCTGCCACGACTTATGCCTCCTTCCTAAAATTTATCTCCAGAAATCTTGGACAGACCTCTGGAATGCCTCAAAACTTGTTAAAGGCAAGTATTATGCCGATGTCCAGCCGGACATCCCTCGATCTCCGTGGTTTTTTAAGTTTCGAAAATTTAATAAAACTACCACCTCGACAATTTGCAGGCTAAGGCTAGGTCATTCTTGCACTCCTGTCTTCCTGGCGAGACTTCGGATCAGGGACCATTCCATATGTGAGTGTGGCTTAGATGAAGGTCACGTGGACCACATTTTTTTCAGTTGCCCTATTGTTTCTATTTCTTTATACGATTCCCTTCCCCCTGAAGTCCCCCTTCCAACTTCTATGAAATGTATTTTATCTCTATGCTTTTCTCCTACAATTAACTATGCCATTTGTAAATTTGTATATAATAATGATATAAAGTTGTAATTAGTAGTAGTAGTAGCTCCTTTGTGTTTATTTATTGTAAATTTAATTATTTTGCAGTTTTGTGTTATTGTTGCACTGCTTCCTATTGTTCTGTTTTGTAGTTATTAGGTGTTTTTTTTTTGTTTGGTATGAATGTTTTTCTTTTATAAATACTAATAAGTTTTTAATGTACCTTTAATAAAAAGTGCAATCCATAAAGCTTGTGATGCTGTCATGAGACGGACATTGGCGAAATTGCGACAACCCAGTCGCAGAAGCCATCTGACAAGAAGAAGAATAAGAAACTGACATTGGCAGAATTGTGTGCAGCCATGATGCAGAGCCAAAGATAAAAGAAGAAGAAAAGATAATTTTTCCGTCGTCGTCGCGTCGTCGCGCGTCATCTCGTCGGCCTGCCATTGCTATCGATTTTACAAATTATAAAGAAAATTAATGATAAACATACTAAAAAAATCAGAAAGAATATGTGTAAAGGATTTTAGTAGAGGATGCATCTAGCTTCCTTATTGCCAGAACGAACAGCCTTGCAGTACCTATATGTTGCGTAAATTGAAACTTCTTACCCCCTTTTTGTGTAAACAATTACAAACGTGTAAGAAACCGATCAAAACTAAAGCTTTTACAATGGTACCTGTAAAAACTATGAGCGAGCTGGGCTACATCTTCAATTCAGGTAAAGATCTAATATTTTTATACCTGTTTAGAGACATTTGTCGACCTTCAGTTTGTTTGTAGGTACTAAAATGTTAGTATCAGTTAGGGGAGGTAGGGGAGCATTGGGCACTTTTTTAACACAAATGGTAATAAAACTATTATTTGTTTACAAAATCATATAATATTTTATTGCCAATGTAGCTCACATAATTGGCTTAAATTGTTGCAAAGAACAGTTTTCATATTGTAATCAGTCTCAAAGATACAAGAGATCTTCTCAACCCATGTCCAAAGTGTCCAAACCTCCCGGTGGTTAGGTGGTTTGGGCACCCCTGTGGGGGGGTTTGGGCCATTGTATTTAATATGCCACATATTGCTATGCTGCATACATATTATTACTATAAAAACTTGCAATACAAATATTGTTATCCTATCATAGACTTAAAAATAATGAACATAAACTGACTCTGAATGAATATTGCATCATGTATCAATATTCTGACATAGATAAACTTATCTAAGATTTGGTACTTATTCAACAAGCCTATCTGGCTTGTCAAATTTGTATTTTATTCTGCCATGTTTCATCTATATTGTTGCTGTAGGCAATTTCGTCTTTATATCCTCCAGTGGGACGCTGCGCTGTCTACGTCGTTATCGATAACAGGAAATTTATATGTATTTTGTAACTTACTCATTCTCGTAAATTTGACAGTTGCCATGGAGTGACTAATTTATTCGATTAACCCAACATAATTATTAATGATAGACAGTTTTTTTTGTATCAAATTTAACCAACACAAAATTATTGTTCTAGACACCTATTGAAAAATTTATCTTAACATAAAAATTATGATTTAGAAACCTCTTCTAATGCTCGCAAAATTATATATATATTTAGGGATTTGGTGTAGTTTATTTTTCTTCTTGAATTAAAACGGCATTGCCCTGAAAGGAAACAATAAAACATTCAGTACAATATACAACTTAACAATAACTTAAAACTACAAAAGTATGACACCAATACAAACTTTAACGGAGGTAGCATTGGGCATGCCCAAACATCCCTACGTAGCTAGTGAGTGCAAATAAATTTGAAGACGTTTATCAAATGTTGAATGCTAATTTACAGGTAAATATTATATAATATTTAATAAAATCAAAAGAAGACGTTAGTAAAGATACTTACATTTTCTTGTTATTTTCTTCCAAATCACAACCAAAATATTTACTTGCGCACACAAGAAACTAGTGAAATCAATTGCGGTTGCATATGATTTTGAAAGCTAAGCGAGATGACAGCCTGTCTGTGTGCCTGACTGTTGTTTGGTTGAGCGGTGTTGTAAGCAACTGAACTATATTAATAAGGAAGAAAACAAATAAATCTACTAAGGATTTCGAGTAAGGGGGTGCCCAAACCACCTGACTGACCAATGCTCCCCTATCTCCCCTACCCATTTCTATTCCTAACAATTACCAACTCTACTATTGCGGTTATATTTAGATAGGTAATCTGCTCTAGCAAATTGTTTACATTGTGTTGATAGCTAGAGCACATCTGGAGCTTGAACTGTTTTTTTTTTTCTATTTAGGTACATTCCACATCTACTCTAATTTCAGAAGGCCAGCTCAGAAAAATAAAAAATGATGGTCAACCAGGGGATGAGCCATTCCAGTTTAACGTCAGTGCACAGCATCAGGAGTGTCAATCTCATTATGAAGAGCTGGGAGAAGCAGTTACCAACTATGTGTACCACTTATTAGAATCTCAAGTACATTTGACAAAATTACCGGTGCCTAACAAGTCTACAGATGGCACCTTTATATTTGTTTCTAAGGAATATGACAAGAAGAATACACTGCTGGTGTTGATCCATGGCTCTGGGGCAGTTCGAGCTGGGCAGTGGGCAAGATCGTAAGTAAATAAGGCATAGAGAAATAATGAAACTGGCTATAATAACTACACCTGTTATATATAGTGTTAGGTAGGAAGGCTTTTGCCTTGCAGTGAAATGTTATTTACCTAGGCTGAAATAAATAAAGGTATGTTCCTAGAGGACTTTAAATCTTGAAATAGAAATTTAATCTTGTTAAATTTCAGGCTAATTATTAATGAAAACTTAGACATGGGCTCACAAATACCATACATAAAGAAAGCAATAGCCAAAGACTATGGAATAATGGTGTTGAACACAAATGAAAACTGCACAAGAGATGGGAAAAATATTAAAAACAGTGGCAGTGCAGAGGAACATGCGCTTTATGTCTGGGAGACATATGTCTCACATTGCAAAGCAGAGAATGTAGTTATAGTAGCACACAGCTATGGAGGAGTGGTGACTGTCACATTGGCTGATAAAATGAAAGACTTTGCATCAAAAGTAAAGGCCATTGCATTTACTGATTCAGTACATGGGTACTCCAATATCAAAATAACAGATTTTCTTAAACAGGTAATTACAAAAAAAAACAGGTTAATGGACATCATTACTATTAAGAAATATTTTCCTAGCTTTTGGACTTGCTGTTATCCTACAATTATCTTTATAATTATTCCAGGTAACAAAAAATTGGATATCAAGTTCAGACCCTCTGGACACCCCTATGAAAACACCTGAATTTGATGTCACCAGAGTTTCAGCAGGTAATAATAATTATGTAAATATTTTTTTCAATATTCTAGTATTTCAAGTTTTATGAATTATGTTGATGCATGCAGCATTAATCCAGAGCAATGTAAATCTAGAGTGAATAAGTTCCTTGGAAAGTGTGCTCCATCTTAAGCCACATCATCACTTTTTCAAATGAGATAGTAAATGAAAATAAATGAGGTGGAATGCTTTTCGCGAAAGAAGTCCCCTAGGCGCAGCGCTGTTGGTAGTGCAACTGAATAAAATTAGCGTTGAAATAAGCTTAGTTCCACTAAATGCCGCGGGACGTCTTTCGTGAAAAGCACTCTAGTGTGTTTTGTTTTTCAGGTCATCAAAAGCATGAGATGACTTCATACGCCTGCATAGAATCTGTCTTCAAATTCTTTGAAGAAAAACTTGACAAAAAGTTATATTGAGATTAATGTTATTCTTTAATTGTAATAGGCATCTACTAATAATAATAATTGAGAGTCATAATTAAAATGCATTTAACAGTGATTATAAAACTGTATTAAATAAAATAGAATCTATTTATGTACACAAGTATTTCATTTTTTTCCTTTGATGGGATGTTTCATCATATATTTAATATCTTGTTTGTTAGCCCGGAAACCTAAAACTGCTGACTTGGAGTTGACATCCTTCATGACAAAGGGAGAGAATCCAGCTGTGTAGTCAGGGTCTAAAGCATTAGTTTTGTTCCTGGCCATTTTGGAAGCAAACCTTTTGTGTATATGTTGGTCTTCTGTCAGAATTGGATACTGAAAGTGTTGGCCTCCTTTTGGTGTTGGTAGACTGAATTTCTTGCCTCTGGCTGTGAGGGGCTTCCTTCCATTGATGTGTATGTGTTGGTTTCCCTGCTCATCAATGCTTACACCAACTTTCTTCAGTGTTGAATGACCACATTTGGGACAAAACACTTTAGTCATGACACTTGTGGTTTTGAAGCAGGTTGTGCAGCGGAAAATGAATGTTCGGAGTTGTCTAATGATTCTGCCATCTATTGAGGTTACATTGAGACCTATTTGTTTGAGAACATTCTGCATAGCAAAGTCTGAAGTGATACAGGCTACTTCTACAGATTTGTCTTCAAATTCTCCTTGTTCCATTTCTTTCTTCTTTGCAGCTAAATTGCCAGGAGTGATCCATTCTCCACCATCGCTGTCGGAGTCCGATTCATCTGCTGAAGACTCTTCTTCATCTTCTGACACTTTGACTATAAGATCATCAACTTCTTTATCTATCAAATCCATGTTATTTATCTGTTCAGCTATTTCTTCTGCCAGTTTATCATCTTCCTCACTATCATTGTCTTTCACGTCTACAGTTTTTGTTTCTAGGTTGTTTGCAGGTTTGGAATTAATCAATGCATGGCCGGTGCCTTTCGCCTTGGTATTAGCCTCATCAGCCGTTTCTTGGTTCTCATTCGCAGGTTGTCTGGCTGGTTGTTCATCTGGGTGTAAATTGAACCCAGTGAGTCCCGTGACCTTGACGGTCTTCTGCACAGTAGGTTCACTTTTCAGGTGTTCTGTGGTTCCCATCTTCTCTTTCTCCAGTTGATAGGCCAGTGCCATAACCTTGATGTCGGTTGCAGACAGGCTCGTGTAATCACCAGTTTTCTTAGAGAATTCTGTGACGAATTTGATGTTCTCAGTGAATACATGTTTTATAGCCAGGTCGTAAGGGAGCACCACAAGCTTTTTCCTTTGCCTGTCGTTGGTAATTTCATCTATTACCTCTTGAATTGTGTAAACATTTTCAGCAATATCTTGGAGGTTAGCAGCTTTTATGAATGCAGTGGTGTCAACAACCAAATGCTTTATGTTTTTAGGCATTTTGATACGGAGTCTGAGCTAAGAATTGCCAGATAATCGAATAAAATCCACGAAAATAACAAAAACACTTTCTTCACGTGTCGCACATCATTTTATGAATGAATGAGAATGATGGATGATCAATGGGAACGTTATACGAACCACAGTATCAGTGTTGCCGATGTCCATGGTCTCGGTTACCCAAAAACCTGACTGAAAATGTCTAATTTTAGGAAAAATAAAATCAATATTCCCCACTAATTTTTATCAAGTAAATAAAAGTAATTTCTATAAAAATCAAAAATATTAATTACAAAAATCTTCAGAAATAAATACTCAAAAGACATTACATAGTGATTTAATCTACTTTTTGCAGCTCGCAAAAAGTAGATTAAACAAAAAAAAAGAAAAATTTACGCCCGATAATTAACATAATTATTTGAAGGATCTCATTTCAGGATCAAAGGGGTTTGAAGATTTGACCCTAACATCGCATCGGTCACCATTTTGTTTTTTTTTTTTCAATATCGCCGCGCGCAAAAAAAGTTATCTAAATTGGATAAAGTAAAATAGGACCATTATAAAATGCCTTAAAATAAACTAGGACCAATAAAATAACTATAACAGAAATTCAGCTGTGCCATTTAGCCGTAGAAAGAGAAGCTCAATCTACGCATTTAGCGCTCTGACGGAGAAGTACACGCTGAAGAGAATCGAGCACGTAACCATTAAAAAAAAATCGTATTGCCTAGAAAATAATGCTAGAAACACATCACATCACTATTAATAAACAACTTATTCCCAAAAAAAAACTCTTGAAAAAAAAAAACATTGTCTTTGTAAAAATATTTTGGGTTACTGTTTCTTTTGGTTTTTGTTGAGGATTTTACTTTCGCCAATTAATATACAAAATACCATCTGCTATGCTGGCTCATCCTCAGTGAAGACTACACCATGAGTTCCAAAAAAGGGAAGCGCCACACGGCGAACAAAGTGTTTCCTGTGCCGGAATCTGTGAGCATTGCGCTGAAGATACAACTGGACAAGTTTATGTGTGATGATAAGGAGACAGAGCTGAAGTTTCCGACGTTCCTGTCGGCTCAGGAGCGCGGGTTCATCCACGCAAGGGTTGCGCAGCTCGGACTCAAATCCAAGTCGCGCGGCAAAGGTACATATTAACAACAAAAACACAATACAAAACTGTTATGAATACAACACTTTCTGTTTTTGCTACAAGTATATTTTATTTTCCACTAATTCTTTATTCATTCAGGAAGTATGGAAACAAGCACATGTCAGCTTCTATATAATTTATATAAGTGATTATATAAATTTAGAGAGTGTAATAGATTTTGCGTGTCCTTTTCCTAAATTTATGCAATATTAACAAGATGCTATTATAGCAACTTACTTTGATTGTGTAATTAAATGCAAAAATCTTTGCAAACCCTTTAGGCTAATATTCTCACATTGATACAGTTTCTCCAATTTTACATGATAATATTCTAGCAGTGGCTAGATGGCTCAAGCAGCTTTTCATCAGGACCTCATAATAACCACAACCACTGCTGAAAGTTAACAACTGTATCTGAGAAGATGTTTATTATTCTAACTGACCTCTCACATTGCAGGTGTGAACCGCTTCATAACCATCTACAAGCGTTTAGGCTCCTCAATAGTCCAGAATGATGCCAAACTCATCCTGGACTCGAACATGCGCTGTACCATCACGGAGCTGTTCAATGCATTCCCAATCACCACCAAGGAGAAGGAGGATCTCAGTAGTTGTCCTGAGAAAGAGAGAAGTCCTCAGCTAGCTCATAAGGCTATGGGGCAGCTTAATAATGGAGTAGCACAAGTAATTTAGTAGTTTAAAATATTATACTTTTCTCAGTATCAAGTCTTATGGTAGTAAAGTGTTATTATGAACTATATGGATAAAAAAAGCATGAAAATTGCAAGGTCTACTTGGATGTGATAAGCACAAGACAGAGGAGGCTGGCAGAAAGGAGGCCTACAGCTGTTAGTGTGTTGAATGAAATGCTAAAATAATGATGATCATCATAGTATATCTATCAAAACCAATCTATTTTGCTAAGAAGTGTGCACTGCTGGTTTTTGACTTAATTTCTGTGTCCAGATCTACACTTAAGAAATCAAAATTCAGTTTCTAAATTAACCTGTATTAATGCTTTCAGGTTCCCAACACTACATACAACCCAGAGGTTCAGAAGTTTAGGGAGAAACTACCAATTTATGAACAGAGACATGACCTTATTGATGCCATTACACATAATCAGGTATTGCTCCTCTTTTTAAAAAATAAATAATGCTGGACAATCCATGCAGCAGCATCATATAAGATGACTTATATACCTACTTAATACAATACATAACATAGATAAATATTTTTTTATTATACATGTCAAATACCTGGAACAAATATTAGCAGATCATACAAACATTTGTCCCAAGGCAGGATTCGAACTTGCAAGCTGCGTCCTGCGTCGCAGGCCGACGACCTTCGCCCGCCGCGCCACATCGGTCATCAGTTATACAATACTATACAAATATTCTTTATTGCACACCAAATAATTAAAAAAAAAACACAGAACACAAAAACAAATAAAGATAATGTACAATGGGCGGCCAAAAAATATAAACATTTGTCCAGGCAACCTTAGGATGGACAAGAAGTGACTGAAAAAGTATAGACGGTGGTGTGTAAACAGAAATAATGTTTAGGTAGTAGGAAGCAATGAATATACTTAAACTTATATATACTAGTATATATTACATAATATAAAATAAATATAGTAAACATACAAAATTACTTAGCAATTAGATGTTGAGGTGAGGAAATCTTCATAAACCATATTTTTGAATATATGGAGAGACTTAGCATGTCTAATAGAAGTGGGTAGGGCATCCACAGCTCTATGGCATGTACGGTAAAGGATGAGCTATAAGAATGGAAGGGGCGGAGAGTTTTCAGTTGAAGAGTGTGTGTTGAGCGGAGGGAGCGGCCATGGGTTTGATGGAGGTATTCTAATTGTTCCTTGAGGTAACGGGGTTTTAAAGCCATTTTATTTCATATCTACTTACTGTCAGTGGACTACTATTTTGTTTATTTTTTTTGACGACCGGTGTGGCGCGGCTGGCGATGGTCCGCCTGCGACGCAGAAGGTTGCGGGTTCGATTCCCGCCTTGGGACAAATGTTTGTACGATCTGCAAATATTTGTTCCGGGTGTTCTGGGTATTTTCTATATATAATGAAAAATATCTATCTATGTTATGTATTGTATTAAGTTTATCAGTCATCTAGTACCCATAACACAAGCTCTGCTTACTTTGGGGCTAGATGATGCTGTGTGGATTGTCCAGCAAATAAAAAAAAATACTATTACTATTACTTATATACTTAGACATAGTATGTTTATCTATAACTTCTTGCCAAATGTGTTGCAACACGCTGTAAGCGCAGACACTTGTCATAACTAGACGAGAATAGTATACGTTTAATGAAATACAACCGGTCAATGGTCTGGACTGTAATTGTATTACACATTTAAGTTACTAGTGCTGATGGTTTCCCTAGACGAAAGAAATAAAACTAAAATATATATTCCGTAGAAAAAGGCGACCCAAAAAAGTAATTTCAGTGCAATATATTTATATATAGAATTTTATGAAATAGATATAAATGTAAATACTAATTTTAGTTGTTTTATTCTGTTACGGTAATTTTTTTATGTAGGTTATGTAGGTTTATGTAGGTCACTTAAATTATATTTAGGCATAAATATAATTTAAGTGCAATATTAATGTATAACAAATTAGCTACATATAATCCATATGAATTCTAGCTTACAGACAGGCAAATGTAGCTTTAATAATATAATGTTATGAGTGTCAACTTTCTTATCCACATTTGGACTCCATGTATGTTCGACACACTTAACTAAGACTTCACAGAATGACTGCTTTGATAATAATAAATATCTCTTTTTTGACTGGTTTCCTCAATTAGGACCCTAGTGGGCCCATTTTGCGTGACGGCCCCAGCCAGCTGTTAATCTTACCACCACCAATAATAATATCTTATCTCAGGTTATAATAGTAGCGGGGGCGACCGGCTGCGGCAAGACAACCCAGCTACCACAACTAGTGCTGGAGCACTGTCAGGAACACAAGCAGCCTGCTAGAATCTACTGCACGCAGCCACGGAGGATCTCCGCTGTCTCGGTGGCTGAGAGGGTAAGGGCTGACTAGGCATCACACCGCACGTTGCACATGTAATAACAATAATAAATCATTTCTTGCCTATAACTTCATAACCTAAACTAGAATTATACACAAAAAAAAAGTTTCTAATGATAGGCAAAGGCAGTAGATTCAGCATTGTGCTGCATGCGAGGAACATGCAGCGCTGATGTTATATCTACTCCCCTCGGGTAGGTGGTCACCGACCTTGGGGGTTAGGATAGCGGGTTTAAGTCGGTTATTATACTTACTTATACATCTATTTCAATCGTACTTTAAAAAACTTCGTCTGCATGTCATCATTTCAAACAATTTATGAATGATTGACTGAAGACCAGTCAATCATTCATAAATTGTTTGAAATCTGCTGCGGGGTATAGCCATCCAAATTCTTTTGCCACTATAACACTTCGACCCATATGTTTAAAAGGTTAAAGCTGTTTTTTCAAGATGGCGGCAATATGTTGCATTCGAAATCTTAACACGTAGACGCCATTTTTAAGATGGTGGCGGGCGGCCGCTTTATCTAGCACTGCTTTATCTGCACTGTCATCTCTCATGGAGGTGTATTGTGCATATCCACTTAGGTAAGTGGATCCAGGCTAAGAATTTTAATTGATATCATATTTCTTTGACAGGTGGCCTATGAACGTAACGAAAAGATTGGCCAGTCCATCGGCTATCAGATCCGTCTAGAGTCCCGCGTCAGTCCTCGCACCGTGCTCACCTATTGCACCAATGGGATCCTACTGAGGACGCTGATGCAGGGAGACAGCTCGCTCACAGGTCAGTAATGTACATCACAGGCTAGTCTCTAAGATAGGCCAGTTTACAGGCTAGCATTATTATTTTAATTTCTAAATGTTCATAAACTCTTTGCGCCTCACCAGTCTGACAAACTCCCTGTCCCCGCTATTCCCCACTGAGGTCGGATTGAAGTCTACATGTATTATCTTTTTCGTAGTCGCAACACCCTTGACGGAGTGGTTGTGGTCGTTGTATCAGGGAGGGTGTCATGCTTCACAATCCGGCGCCATTCTTCTCGCACCGCTGCTTTCCTGGTACATTTGCGTAGGGAACCGTTTAGTGCAGCTTTGATTTGGTCCGTCCAGCGCATATAGGATCTGCCGTGAGCAATTGTGCTGTCAACTTGCCCTTGTACCACAAGCCGTTCCACAGACGCGTCTCCTCGACGACGCACAAATAATTTATGAATTTACCCTATTGTCTTGTATAGTCACTTAGCTGTTACACGTATTGTTTTTAAATCAACGCGTAGAAAAGTTTTTTGCGGCTGTAAGATCTGATGTTCAGGCAGTGCCCATAATCTACTCTTGCTTGGATGACAGTGAGCTTAGACGTGCTGTCACTAAAAAAAGTACAGGACAAAACGTAAAACATTGCAGGTGTAACTCACATATTCGTGGACGAGGTACACGAACGTGACAAATTCAGCGACTTCCTTCTGATCGCACTGCGTGACGCTCTACCGCGCTGCAAGGAACTCAAGCTGGTGCTCATGTCCGCTACGGCGGATACGCAGATCTTCTCCAGGTATAATAATAATAAATGTTTATTGCAATTACTTAAAAACTATACACACAGGTTCTGGAGGTATGTTGTTATACCTTTGAAGACCACTGTGGCGCAGCGGGCGAAGGCCCACCTGCGACGGAGCCATAAACATCAATAAATATCTATATATATATATATATATATGTTTACTACACATATTTATTTTGTGTAATAATTATAAACAGGATTCTGATTTTTTTAGTACTCCCTCCTAAGTTGGTCCGATAGAAGTTTTAGATTAGTATAAAAGCGGGATTGATTGGCATTAAGTGTTTGTGTTAAATTAACACCGTATTTGTGTTGTTTTTACAAAATTATTGATATCTACACTATCCATCATTGCTACAGGCTGTATCTAAGTGCCACATAACCAAGGCCGCAAGCAGAAGCAACTAACCAAAGAATAAATGCTTATCCACAGATACTTCAACAACTGCCCAGTAATAACGATCCCCGGCCGGCTATTCGACGTGCAAAGATATTTCCTCGAAGACGTGCTCAAGATAACTCAGTACAAGACCAAGAAGATGCACCAGACAGAGATAGAACTCAAACACAAGCTGAAGACTGGGCAGAGCTACTGGTCGCAGCTTGAAGGTGGGTTCTTTTACTAGTAAAGTTATTTATTTAAAAATACAAAAATACAATATTCATTTATTTACCACTAGCTGCTGCCCGCGGCTTCGCACGTGCTTTTTATGTAGCCTATGGCCGTCCACGGGATACCATTTACCTCCCTGCCAAATTTCATTGTGATCCGTTCAGCCGTTTAGGCGTGAAAAGGTGACAGACAGACGAGAGTTACTTTCGAATCTATAATATTACACTTAGAAACAAATTTCGATATAGTTTAGTCTAAAATAGCGACAGAGAGCTAATGTTCTGTTTACGATAGATAAACAAAATAAACAATTTATATTAGTCATTAGATCTGTACAACGAAATAACGCCGCATCCACATCTTTCGAAATAAATTGAAGTCTATTTTGTTCTTGCAGGTACTAAAACAGGTCCAGCAGCGGAGGAAGGCAGCAGTAAAGACGTGAACGAGAACAAACCCGAGCAGCTCATTGACCCCGCGCTGCAGGCCGATATGGACGAATTCATAGAGGATTGCTTCACCGAGGGCAGCTGGGTAAGACAGCACATCTACACTCTTTGTTTCAATTTATTTTTTTATTGGCAAGTATTACGAAATCAGCTGCCCTTAAATACTAGTTATTCTAATATTTTATACAAAACTTACGGCCAAAAAAAAAAAGAGTATTTATATTTTATATTCTATGATTTTTAAACAGACAGTCCAATGATACGAGTAATAATGAACTACAAATACAAAATGTTTATTAATCATTATCATAAGTTACATTGTGCATTGTTCAGTGTTCGAGACCTCTTTTTAAGTATATAAATACCTGTACTAGAAGGTAACGCTCTTTCTTATAACATTATGAGTTAAAATAATAGGTTAATATAAAACATTTCACAATAATAATCCTATTAGAAACATGAACAACAATTTTTACATAATTTGTTGAGGGTAGGTTTCTGCAAACTTTATTCTATTGTAAGTTCAAGAATGTTGTGTGGTACAAGTGCAAGTTAGTGCGAGTTGAGTAGTGGGTGTAGTGAATGCTTGTGTAGTGAGTGTGTGTGTTTTGTTAGGTGTTTCTGAGGGCACCGGTCTTATAAGAGTCCGGGCAACAAAAGCTACCTACTTAGTGTGTAAGTGGTGTGTGTTTGTGTAATGCATGTGTATGTTTGTTGATGTCTCCGATTTTGTCTGCTGACTTTTAACTTGTTCGTGTGTCTGTCGAAAGCCGCGGTGCTCAAAACAAATAATTGTCAAGGTTGAACTTGCTCAGAGTGCAAGCAGGCGTGCACTAATTTGAGTATTCACGCGCCCCGTTACCCGCTTGCGTGATGCGTCAGCACTCTCCATCTTTGGCCTAGTTAGAAACTGAAAATCTTCACTTTTGTATAGACCCATAACACAACCTCGGCTTAGTTTGGGGTTAGCTAGACGATGCTGTTTGGTTTTTTTTATATTTCAACTAGCTGCTGCCCGCGGCTTCGCACGCTCTTTTCCCGGATAAAAGTAGCCTATGTCCGTCCCCGGGGTACCACATACCCCCCTGCCAAAACTCATTAAGATCCGTCCAGCTGTGGCGTGAAAAAAGGTAACAGGCAGACATACAGAGTTACTTTCGAATTTATAATATCAGTGTGGATTATTTATTGCGTACATGTTGTTACATAATCTAACACAAACCTCTTATGTTCCAGGACTCGTTCTGCCAGCTCCTCTACATGTACCTCTCTGAAGGTGTGTATGCGGACGCGGCGCAGGCGCGCGCGAAGCGTACCGGCCTCATGGCGGCCGCGAGGCACGGCCACGCGGATACCGTCAGGCAGATGTTACAGCTCGGTGAGTTATTGTGGGCTGCGACGGTCACGGTGTCAGATTGAGGAACGGCAGCAGATTCCTTCAGTGCATTTGTACTTGTAAATAAGCAAAAAACTTGATTTTTGAGCTTACGCCGCGTGCCGTTCCAAAAACGTATGCTCTGTCCCGATTCTATGAACGCGAAATCCTATGCCTATCCCTTTCACAAAATGGCGCGCCATGCGCCCTTGTAAATACGTTTGCGAAAGAAGCGACCTGATTTGCTAAAAATAATCATCATCCACAAGCCGACTTCACCCATTGATGGGTACAGGGCCTGCAAACTTCTGTGCTAGTCCACGGTCCTGGGCCAATCTCAACCAAGAGAAGAATTAATCAACCGAATATTTCTTCCGCAGGTGCCGACCCTACAATAAAAGACGCAACCGACAAAACAGCACTCGACTACGCAACAGAACACAACCACGCGGAATGCATCGCGCTTTTATCCAACGACAACAAGGCCGAGGAATCCAAGGACGCGACAGACGAAGACGCCGCAGACAACTTCTTATTAGACGTCTACCATCACACTGCATCCGAAGAAAACATTGACCACGATCTGATGCTCGGGCTGATCAAGCATATACACGTCAATCTCCCTAAAGGCAGCATTCTCATTTTCCTGCCCGGCTACGAAGATATTGTAAATCTGAGAGACAAAATCCTAGCGTGTACAGAAATGAACAACCCGAAATACCAGATCTTCACTCTTCACAGTAATATGCAGACTTTGGATCAGAAGAAAGTCTTCAATCCGTTACCGAGTGCAAGAAAGATTATACTCTCCACCAACATCGCCGAGACGTCGATAACTATTGACGATGTGGTTTATGTAGTGGACTCTTGCAAGGTTAAAGAAAAGTATTATGAGTCGAACGGTGGAGTGTGTTCGTTACAATGTGTGTGGACGTCGAGGGCTTGTTGTCAGCAAAGGGCGGGTCGCGCTGGCAGAACCAAACCCGGCCACTGCTTCCATATGTGCTCGAAGCGAAGATTCAAGACGTTACCGCTGAATTCTGTCCCGGAGATCCTCAGAGTACCGCTGTCTGAGTTGTGCCTTCATACGAAGTTACTAGCAGCAGGCAACACGCCGATAGCAGACTTCTTGACCAAAGCATTAGAACCGCCGTCGTTCCTTTCAGTTCGTAACGCTGTGACGCTTCTGAAAACAATCGGAGCGCTGACCCCGATGGAAGATTTGACGGAGATCGGTCAGCATTTACTAGATCTGACCGTAGAACCGAAGTTGGGCAAGATGTTGCTCTACGCGTGTGTCATGAAATGCCTCGACCCGATCCTGACTATCGTCTGCAGTTTAGCGAATAAGGAACCGTTTCAGATATCTATGAACCCGGAGAATAGAAAGAAAGGGCATACAGCGAGGAAGGAATTAGCTTCTGAGAGTTTTTCGGACCATATGGCGTTGCTCAGAGCTTTCCAAGCGTGGCAGCACGCGCGCGCGAATGGGACCGAAAGAGCTTTCTGCGCGAAGCATCTTATCTGCGGTGCGACCATGGAAATGATCGTCGCGTACCGCTCACAACTGCTAGCTCAGTTACGAGCGCTTTGCCTCGTCAAAGCTCGAGGCTCCGGAGACATCAAAGACGTAAACTTAAACTCTGAGAAATGGCATGTCGTTAAAGCTGTATTAACAGCGGGGTTATACCCGTCCATCGCACGAGTGGATCGCATGACATCGACTTTACGGACGTCTAAGGAGGTTCGCGTCGCTTTCCATCCAAAGTCGACGTTACATAACGGGGGACCTGGGAAAAGCGCAATGCAGACAAGCGTGACAACTTTACCTACTGATTGGGTCGTTTTCGAAGAGATCTCCCGCTCGGGAAGGTTTTGCTTCATACGCTGTTGTACGCTCGTAACCCCTCTAACCGTAGCGTTATTCAGCGGACCAATCAGATTAAGCAGTACAGCGTTAACCCAGCGAGCGAATCCACCCGGCTTGTCTAGTGATTCGGACAGTGAGGCAGACGAAAATAACTCTTCACCGGACACAGCAGGGATCACTTTAGATGACTGGATGCAGTTCACGGCTGACGCTTCAGATGCTATAAGCGTTTTCTACCTCAGACAGAAGCTTTGCGCGCTCGTTATTCGCAGAATGTCGAACCCTGGCAAGCCAATGACGCCTTTAGACGAGCAGATACTTAACACTGTGGTTCACGTTTTAGGCGCGGAGGAAAAGAACGTAGGGTTGATCCAACCGAATGGAATCGGCCAGCGACCGAAACCGCTCACCGTTGACTCACCCAACTGGAGAATGAGGGTCGAAGATGAATACAGGCAGTACAACAGCCAACCACAGTATAATCAAGAATACCCGAACTATTACCAACAGAACTACCCCGCCGGCGCCGCGGGTTACAGGAACGGACAAGGCAGGTCCAACTGGCAAGGACCGCCTCAGAACTTCTCCCCTCAACCTTTCAACGGGCCGAAAAGCCCCATGTCTCCAAACGGGAAGACGTTGTTGGCTAATATAGAGAAGTACGCGGAAGTGCCGGATAATAACCGGTACATGGTGGTGAAGGCAGATGATGTTATGAGCGTGGAAGTGGCGCAAACGACGGGTGCTTACCCTTTCACTCAGAACGTGCAGAAGAAATTGCAGAAATTTAATCAGGTAACTTTCTTTAATGTTATATTTTTAACACTCCCGTTAGTAGCTACTACATGTTCGAGACAATATAAATAGAGGGTAGCAAGAAGCAAAGTTCATTGTTATTTTTAACCGACTTAAAAAGGACATTCTCTATCATATAGACAGTGTATGTCTTTATACCTTTGTAGACTGGGATGAGGCTCGAACAGGACTGATTAGAACACAATATAATTTATTGTAGACCACGAAAATAATACGATTAGCCTGGCGTGTAAAATATTAGGCCTCAAACCCAGCAGTGTTGTCACGGACTGATTATAATAATAATAATAATGCTGGACAATCCACACAGCATCATCTAGCCCCAAGCTAAGCAGAGCTTGTGTTATGGGTACTAGATGACTGATGTACATAATACAATAATACATTACATAGATAGATATTTTTCACTATACATAGAAAAATATAGATAGATGATGGTGATTAAGACTTTCTATGTTATCCCCCGTAATACGATATAAATAACATATCCCAGACAAAGTAGAAGAAAAAGACCAGAAATAACAATAACTTCATTTTGCAGGAGGGCGTTCGCGTTAACCTAATATTTTCGTGCGCCAATGCCGCGAAGTTCATTGGCGTAGCCGCTGTAGATCCTACAGGAAACATCGAATGGATCAATAATAACCATCTGCCGTTCCATATGGTTAGGTGAGTGCCAAATCCTTACTATTTATGAATTCAATTAAGCATCAGATATGTTGTATTTTAACTCGCGACAAAAATGAGTGAGTTATAAAGTTTTACGTGTGTAACTGTAAGTCTGACTGCGGCGTGGCAAACGGCTATGGCAGCTTTCAAACGGATGAACCTATTTCGATTACCTATCAGCATAGCACTTTTACCGCTGGGGTAAACGTGTTCTTTAGTGGAGAACGCGACTCGGCAAGCGTAGTGTAGGACGCCCTCCAGCCAGGTAGGACGACGATCTGCGAAAGACTGCAGGCAGATGCTGGATGAGGCAAACTGAAGACTGGGCGCTCATTAGGGGGCCTATGTCAAGCAGTGGACTAATATAGGTTGATGATGATGATGATGATGATGACATCACTTTTACGTTTACTGCGGAGAGCGCTGCAGCCACAGCCAAGTAGAGGTGTTAAAAATACACAGAAGGAAGCCACTGCCTTTCTGGGAGGTCCCTTGGTCGGCTCTTAAGACTTCGACGAGCTGAGTTGTTGGAGTTATTCTTACACCGCGATCGCCATAGCCAGTGTAATAAAATACTTGCATCTATGTTTCCAGACACATCTGCAACGGCGGCGGCGGTCGCGTCTGCTACGTTCGCGACGGCGCCGAGCTGTGCCCCGCGGCCGGGCGCGCCCTGCTCGCCGCCGCGCGCCGCCGGAATAACAACCACGCGCGACCCATACAGAAGCACAACGAACATTGACCAACCACTTGCAACTAGGATAGACCAAGACATCATTGAAAGCCTCGAAGACTGCTGTACGCACCAGCTCGTTAAAAAAACATTACGAACAGTGACCCATCTTGCAATTATTTAAAAGCCTTTTGCACGTTACAATGCTTAAAGAAACTGTCAGTGGACGAATAGATCTAGCAAGTAAGGCTAAGGCTAGCTCATTCTGCCTTGCTCACTGCCGCGAGAAGACGGATCAAAACCACGCGCTACTCATACTGAAGCACAACGAACACTGACCAACTACTCTTGCAGGTAAAGATTGGGCGATCTTTGAATACCTTCAATGAACGTCTCACGCGCCAATGCTTGAAGAAATATTACGAACACTGACCAACTATTTTACTATAAAAACTATCGTAGTTTGACGAATTCATAACGGATGTAAGCGGGTATACTACGAACCTTATTTGTGTTGGAGGAATACCAACGTTTCATCCCTTAACGACCCTATGGCCTACGACCCGTGCATTGCGGGCGTTAGCCCGTAGTGCACGCACGAAAGCGGTACAGGCGCGTCACGAACCGCACTCACCCTGATGAAGTCCCTCGTTAAGGGATGAAACGTTGGTTTTCTCCAACACAAATAAGGTTCGTAGTAAGCCCGTTTATCTACATCCGTAATGAACTGACCAACTAATATATAAATAAGGATTAGACTGTACTTTAGCTATAAATGGGCTATAAATATATAATGGGCGCGGTCAAAGGGGCTATCGCAACTGTCCAAGAAATCGCTTTAAGCGATAAGGCCGCCAGTTCCATTGCTGTTCCCTACATTATATTTAATGAGTACTATCTGTTTTATAAGGTGATGAATAAAGCATTGTCTATCTATCTATCCAATGTATTTTAAAACACGAATCGTCTTCACTCTAATTTAACACCATGGCTAAGCACTGTTTTTACTTAAGTTAAAGTTTACATGCCTACAAAACCATGGCAGGTTGTATGATTATTTAAGACCTTATATTTCTTACAACGTTTTTAGCTAAGTACTTACATTAGGATAACACAAGACCCCAAAAACTTGATCGTAAAACATGTGATAGTTGATTGACACAGATAACGAATTACGAAATAGATATGTGATATTTCTAGCTGCATTTTAAAAGTACACTAATTTTATAATATTTTGAGTGCTCCTATTTAACTCATTGGTATCGATTCAGATGTCGTAATTTGGCAGCATTAAAAATAACGCCATCCTTATTATTTTGAGCGTTATAAAACGTTTTTGGTCCTGTCAAATTAGTTTTCTTTAGTTTTGGCGATATCTGAGTCGACGCCATTGTAGCTTCAACTATAACCTGCGTACATAAAAATTTTGATTGATAATGACGTCATCTCATGCTATCCGCTAAGGTCAGATCGAATTCAAACTGAGCGGGACAGCATGACAGATGAAGTTATTCTCTACTAATAATATAAATTATTAATGTTTTTCAATTTTGATGTTTAATGTTTAGATCATAGAAATATTTATTAAAGTTATATAGTAAAGACACATGTAATTTCACATTATAGCAATATTCTAAAGCACAGTTTTAAACTTACAGATTTTATATTCTAGTTGCTGTACATTTTTGTACTTTGAAATAAATATTGGACTGTAAATAAGTGTATGAATACGAAGCCAATATTATGAAGATGAATTACTTACGCCCGAATACTAAAACGCATCTCAGTCCCAAGTCGTAATTTTCTGACAGATTTTAACGACTTGAACCTTGCATAAAGCCCTACGCTCTTTAATCCAATACCGCTGTGTGGTAGCGACCACACAGCACAAAAACGTGCATTCGTGCAAACGTGCATATGGACCTAAACTCGTTATTTTTAGATACATTTTACAATGACAAAATGGCTTCAAACGAGTGGTCCGCGAGCTGCCAGTCATCTGATGCCGTGCCGATGCCGTCAAAATACAATTATCTAAATATTACAGGTTAAAGCCCATATATGAATGCACATTTTTGTGCTGTGCTGCAGCGGTGCTTTCGCACACCTGGTGCGACAAGTTTAAATCTCAGTTGCGTTTGAGTATTCGGGGATAATGTTAAATTGTTACCTGTCTAATTTGTTTTTATTTAAACCATACGAATGCGAAGTACTTATGATGTCATAGATTAATCTTGGACTAAGAAATTAAATAAAATCCCAAAAATGTTTCGACGTCAACGAGACTTGGATCCGCTACCTTCCCTCAGTATGAGAATTCGCTACGTCGTCGAAGTCGAACTTTTTTTGAGATATGATTTAATTTCTTAGAAGTTTTCCTAAGTGTGAGGTAACGCACTATTATAGCAAAAAATTTTGGACTAGTATATTTTTTCTTGTTGCTACTTAGCTGAACTTTGCCCAAATATACAGGGTGTTTGGTACTTTATTATTTTTCTTTAATTACTATATCAAATCCATATTTTTCGGAGTTGGGGGGGAACTCCGAAAAATTATGTCGGTCGCAATACCAAACACCTTGTCTAAGTATATAGGGTAATGTCTGGACTGGATAGCCTCAGTGAATTCTTGCGTGCCCCACTGCCAAAACGCCTTACTCCTGAAAATCGCAATAGAGTATTGATTGGGTAAAATTTTTGGTAATTTTCTAGACCAAAGATTAGTTAGCCTATCAAAATTGGATTGCGATTTTCAGAAGTTGTATTTTGGCAGTGGGGCATGAATTACCTCCTAGGGCATCAATCCGGGCTTTACCCCGGACTCCACCAAAGCGGAGATGTGCAGAGATGTCTGAAGCGGAGACGGGGATATCTGTTTTACAGCTGGGGTGTATCCACCGAAGCTGTGCGGAGGTGTATACTGGCTAGACTGGAGCGGAGATGTGTGCTGGCTTGAGCGGAACTGAGCTGCGTGCGGCGAGCGTTGGATGTTTGTTGAGAGCGGCGCCGCTCACATCTCTAATCGTTTCCGCAGCGTGACGTCGCCAGCTTGCGAGGCACAGCTCACATCTCCGCTTCGATTTCGCCATACAACTCTATGATACATCTCTGCTCGATGGCCTCCACCGAAACTGAGCAGAGACTTGATGTGTAAATAACGACGTGTTATTGGTTGTTTAAAACACATTCCCTCTCTTCTCGTCTCCGCTATGGTGGAGCCCGGTCATTACCCATGACACATCGATCTTGAATAGATCTCCTACAAGGTAGTTAAGTCGGATTTAGTACAAACTACTCACTAGTTGGTGTGAAGGTGTGGTCCAGGCTCGTTCTAATTTCCTAGTAGGTAAGGATTATATTTATCTAACGTCGCGTCGTTTTTGAACATGTTATGTTTGTTTAGTGGTAAGTCGATAGTTTTAGCATAGCTTCCTGCATTTTAGTGTGATTTTAGCTAAGTTTAATACCCTTGATGAAATAGATTTTGATTGTTCCTCGAAATTTTAATAGTAAATGAACTTGTATGTAAGTTTTCTCAATTGTTTGGTTGTTTTATGTGAAAAATAAAATTATTTTAAGCTTTGAGTGCGTTTTATTGCAATCAAATTTAGTCTTAGCAACAATTACGTGTTTTTACTGGTGTTATGAAAAGAAAAAATACTTTTAAAAAAAATGTTTATTCTTACTACAAAACATAAACCTACTCTTCATAATTCGTTGTTGTTACAGCAGTTATCCTTTATAAAAGGCTGCGTCAGCAACTTTAGAAATTGTACCTGAATTATGCTTCTTTCCTTCAGCAAAACTTACATCCATAGTTCTAAATCACCAACACGACTGCTATTTTACGCTGACAGGACGAATACCACTTGATTTGAAGTTATTTCCGTAGAGTGAACACTTCTTCAGGCGCACTTTTACTGAACAATGAATTAAATTGTACCGTCACGTTCGGATCGGTTACGCTGAACACTGCTCCAGTTGGCAGTTTTTTCTTTCACTATTTTACGTTCCGTTCTATTTTTGAATAACTTGTTTTTCGATCTTGTCTTGTTGTTCTTGAGACTGCAGCTGCTGTAGCGTTAGTAGTGAAACTCCGAGTTGATCCTCCCGCGTGAAAGGCTGCGCCATTTGTCGGAGCCAGCGCTTGCAGATCTGAAATGTATGTAGGTGATGGTAAAATTAATTTTCAACTGGCTAAGATACTACATAATCATAAAATTAAGTCAGGACCTAGTTGAGAATCACAGTGCACAGTTGCTTAGGCCATCTCCTCTTTGTATTTACTCCGTGAAACTGATACAAAAGTTATTGCTGAGGGCTTAGAGACTATAATGTTATCGATGGATCTCACACTAGGCCGAGCCTGTATCTCCAAACTGATGATTATTAAAGAAACGAGATGGTACTTTGTTTCGGTGTGAACGTACATTATATCACTTAGTTTTGGTTTCTTAAATTATCTTAGGTATCTAGTAGTTACACAAGTGACTAATTAATTACTACAATACAACCAAAAAGTAAAAACGTATCTAACTTATAATTTTGAGGATATCCTCAGTGTCCGTACAATCTAAGGTTACTTAAAGCCAATTGAATAGGGTTTGTTTAGCTTCACGGACAGTCATATCTCTAGTATTACAAATGTTCTCTACCTTGTTATATACATCTGACCGTATATGCTGCCCAAAACGGTGAGCAAAGAATGAATTTACTGGTGGAGTAGGTATTTTAAAGACTTTTTATGACCAACGTTGAGTAATATTCTGAATTTATTAGTTTCCTATGTGCACCTAATGTAGTGCAAAGAATATAAAGTTGTTGTACACTGACATACTGTTTGAAGTTTGAGGTGGTCCTGTATCCAGCGCGGCTGAACGGCTTATCCTTGAACAGAGGTCGTCAGTAGACATTTACCTGCACAGCCTCCTCCGTGCTCAGATTGCAGAGGGAGTCCTTGAGGTGCTCCTGTATCCAGCGCGGCAGCTTGGTGCGCTTGTCGGCGCGGCTGAACCGCTTGTCCGCGAATATCATTATGCCGTAGTCGGTCTTACCACTGGAATTTAAGGTAAACAAGTTAGGGCGTTATCACACTGGCGATTTACGAGCGGATTCAAAGCGCAACGAGCAACGAGCTCGCGCGAAGACACCGCGGGCGCGCAGCGACGAACCTCTAACCATGCTTCCTTCCTAATCGCGGCGAGCTCGCTGCCCGCTCTATATTTAACGTTTAAAGGTTATTTCCATCCCGTGGGAAACGGGAAGAAAACTGTTTACGCGGTAAAATAAAAGAAGCCTATGTGGTGTTTCAGGTCTACACCTACGTATGATGTAAAATTTCAGCAGAAGAAGTAACAACCATACCTATCGCACTAAAATTATAATCCTTCGTATTTATAATTTTAGTGCGATTGATTCTTACAACAGCCATATTGGATTTATTTAATTCAAACGATATCTAAGTTGTCAAAATCCTGTAAGTCGTTTGGGCTGCTGCGACAGCCTACAGAATTTACATAGCCACATGCATGCAACCCGTAAGAGGTAAAAAATGAATTAAAAAAACAGACTCTTGGATTTTTTTTATATATTATCAATTTTCTATTTAACAATTTTTTCAATTCTATTTAACAATTTCTTCGTGTCTGTTTTATTACCGACTTCGAAAAATGTATGTTCGGCTGTATGTATGTTCGTTTATTTCTCCGTCTTGACGGAGAAATAAACGAACATATGTACATCGGCCCACTTGTGGGCCGATTTTGAACATTCTTTCACGAGTGTATAGAGAATGATCCCGAGCTAGTCCCATACAAAATCTATTCCCGAGGGATTAGTATTTAACCCCCAAAAATTTAAATTTAGTGTGAACAGTGTAAAATCAAGGGATTCAATGTCGGTTTTTAGTTTTAGAAACACACAAATAATTAATTCTAGTGAGATAGAGAAGAATGTTACTAACCGTAAGACTCTGCCCACACATTGAGCTGCGTGTCGCATAGCGTCGAATGTGAGAAAGTCGTTTTCACGGATCTGGAAAGAATATAAAACACTACGTGACTGACAGGTCAATACACTTCCTCACATACTCACTTCTGCTCTTTAGCACGCACAAGCCATTCATCAAATCAAATCATTTATTTGCTGAATACATTATTACAGGTAGGTACATGTCAGATCTTATAACTAGAGTGATGTCAAATGTATTCAACCCGCAAACAGGTGTGCAAATATTAAATATTGGCGATTCAAATAGTTAAAAAATAATCAAGGATAATACAATAGACAATAAATAATGAACAGTCAGATAATTAATTAACAATCATAGTCAAAACATAATAAATTATTCTACATTAATATATTCATTTACACTATAGAAACATTTGTCAAGCAGCCACTGATTTAATTTTTGTTTGAATAAATTACCATTGAGGTTTTTAATGGGTTCTGGTAACTTATTAAGTTATTATAGATGACGATACACATATTAAATACATTTTCCTCATAGATTCGCTTGTGGCACTGTGGCTTGTACAGAAGATTATCGAATTTTACTCTTTTCTGTCGAGAGATAATACCCCTACGTTTGGTAAATACTCAATACGTTTTATGTGTACTCCAGCCATTCCCAAGAAATAATGTTAGTAAACAACTCACAACACAAAAAATCCAAAATTCTCGTTATGACGTCGAGTTTGAGAAATTATTGTCAGCGTTATGCATTGTAGGAAAAAGTTCAAATCGACATCTAGTGCAAATTCTGTAAAAAAATTCAACAACAAGTGATTTTCTGGTTAAGTATGGAGGAAAACATTATTATGAGTTTGGCCGGAGTATTGAGTATTATTTTTCAATAATTTTGTTATCAAACAATAAAAATATTGAGTACTGATTATAGGTCCTTTATTGCGGTTCCGTATCTAATATAAACACAACTTACCCAATTTTTCTATGTCGCTAGCAGGCTTTATAATTTACAATATTATTTCACCTGAAACTGGTCCCGTAGATAGTCGAGGCGCGCCTTCAGGATGCGGCTCTGCGTGTAGACGTAAGGGATCCCGAACATAAGCACGGCTCGCCCCAGGTGGTGCTCGAAGTCCACTCCCTCTGAGACTTTCCCTCGCGCCACGGAGAGCAGGACCGCACCGCGGCCGCTCTCACATGCCTGGACAAACAAACGGTTATGTCTATCATCATAATTTTAGGCTAGCCGGCTAAGAAGTTGCACCACCCAAAATCTTCCTGAGGGTGTCGTATGAGGCGACTAAGGAAAATCCACCAAGATTTAACACTGAACTGCGATTCCCAACCCTATACCCAGCGTGGGGGTTATGGAATTACCAACCCCCTAATGATACCTATAAATGATAAAGCCATTAAGACGCTTATCAGGGGAGACCTATATCCAGCAGTGGACTATTATTACAGCAACAGCAGTTGTGGGCTGTACGTGGATATAGCTAGAGAGCTTAGAAAAACCTTCACTGCCGGACATAGATGAACACGTCAACTGCTGGAGATAGGACTCTCTCAAAGATCGCCACAATGTCCGGTCCTGCGCTATCAGCATCCAGCGGTATTCTGTGACCTCCACCAGGCAGTCGATGCATCTTGTGAAGGGTCTGCTCGTGTTGGTATGTGGAGTCAAGGGCTTTATGGCCCCAACGGCCGTCAGCTTTGTTATCTAGATGACCCGTCCTTGTGTACTAACTATCACCCTTCCACTGCTGGATGCGCCTACTTTTATACGTCATCTTCCGGTGATATCATCAGACCATGTACCATTTTATATATATCGAGGGAAAACTAGCAGCTAAATTGTGAGATGTATGCCAGTACAGTCACTGTAAACTTACCTTGATATAATTTAAGAGCGCGAAGCTAGTCTCCGCCGAGTCCTGTGTCTCGATGAATAGTAGTTTGTGCCTCTGTAAGCTAGCCACCACTCCTGAAGTCAGACAAGGACAATCAAAATCTGAACGCAAATAAAAGACGCGATTAAATTTAATAGAGAAAACTACAATCAAAGATTAGAACTAGTATTACAATTGAAACATCTGAGCTAACTGCAGACTGTTGCAAACAATCTAGAGGTAGCTCAACTGATCCATATCCATACCAGTCGGAAGTGTCCCTAAGACGCTTTAAATGATTTGTTAAACTTGACAATACCCTTTATCAACAAAAAACACAACTATTGATTGACTAGGTCAATCAATAGTTGTGGATTGGTTTGGTTGCGGTAGTTGACTTCTGTGAAGACGTCCTTACAGAGAAGGAAACTGCGGAAAGGGAGCGAGATATAACTACTGACCTCCCTATCCGCAGCATGAGACCAGGGCGTCGGAGGAGAATCTTCCACGCTCTCCTCCGGCCACTATAAATTAACCAAAATGTCGAGACGGCGGCCAGGGGGGTGGACGTCGTCAGTACTCAGGACCTGGAGGCAGCGCGTGTTTTCCACGCGCCTCTCAAAGAGAAATTCCGTATTGAGTCGGGGCCCCGTCAGCACCGTCGGGCCAGCGGAAGAATTCGCAAGTGTACCCGTAGGCCCGGCAAACAGGTGCAGAAAGAAAACACAGTTGTGGGTTTAGAAAGAACGGTTATGCCGGACTCCTACCGCGAGTCCGGCATAACCGTTCTTTCGCCCCTTACGAAAAAAACAGTATCCAAAAGGGATTGGTTTGGTAAAACCAGTCGCTTCACTATAACAATAGTAACGTCGCCATATACCATACGAAAACGAGTTTCAGGTGGCGATTCTACACCACCATTGTCATAGTTGCCGTGTGGTGCTGGCTAAGGATTTGCCATATCTTCCTGTGGGTGTCGTAGGAGGCGACTAAGGGACATGCACCGGGGGCGGACAGCAGCGCCCCCTGCAAAACAATTCCATCACCAAAGTGCGGACCCCAACCCGCATGCCCAGCGTGGGGATTATGGGCATTACCCCCAAATGATGATACATGCCTGAAAATGACCCCAGTTCCCGGGGTTCCGTTCATTGCATAAAAATTTTACCCCGGCTACGTTCAATGGACGCACTCTGAGGCTTGACCACCATCTAGCGCAGTTGGATGTGGAACATTAAATGGCCAGTTCTGGGGTTATGCGAAGTCCGTAGAGGGGGAGGACACCCTAGACTCGCGTCATCTTCTCTACTTTCGCGAGGGAGACCAAAAATCCCAGGGTGGCGTAGGTTTCCTCGTCAATAGGGCCCTCTCTAACAACGTTGAAGAAATCTCCAGTGTGTCGTACCTGATCCTTCGGCTGTCCAAGCGCTACAGCATAAAGATCATTCAGGTTTACGGACCGACCTCGGCACACTCGGATGATGAAGTGGAGGATATGTACGAAGGCATATTCAAAGCCTTGCACAACACCACTAAAGCAACGTTGTTCCCCCATGATTTTAAAGGCAAGGTGGGACGGCACCTATACCGACGAGTTCGTCGGCAGTTGACTGATGTCTGGCAGTTGCCAGACATCAGTCAAAGACGAGATGGTGTTAGCTCTGAGGCAGCACAAAAATTTAAAAGCCCCCGGTGAGGACGGTATTACATCAGAGTTTCTGAAAGCCGGAGAAGCCGCTGTAATACAGGAGCCAAGAACCTCTTTAACGCCGTCTTTCACAGTGGGAGAACTCCAAAGGCGTGGAGCAGGAGTTTGGTGGGGCTCTTTTTTAAGAAGGGAGATAAAACCCTCCTTAAAAACTACAGATCCATCACACTCCTGAGCCACATCTAAAAGCAGTTCTCATGATATTCACGAACCGTCTCGCCAGGAGACTCGACGAGTTCGAGTCTCCGGAACAGGCCGGTTTGCACGGAGATTATGGCGCTATAAACCACATTCACACAATTTAGCTTCCTGCCAAATTTAATTTAGTTCCTTTCAGCCGTTTAGGCGCGAAAGGGTAAGAGACAGACAGAGTTACTTTCGAATTTATAATATTAGTACGGATAGCAAGTTATTTTTTTCTTTTTGCATTGTTATTGTTTAGTATTGACAATACAGAAACAGTTCTGTGACTACACTAACAACCTACATGCCTAACTATTTGTTGCCTGAAATAATTATTTTATTATAATTTGAAGGAACCAAATGAAATTATATATGATAAGTACTAGGTAACGGTATGTTTTTCAGATTGTTCCTATAAAAAAACAGCGTTTATTATTTTCAGGTACCTACCTCTGATTTAACAAAATAAATTCGACTCCAATAATCTCTCGTATTCACAGACTGCGCAAACTGTCAAAACAAGTCGTAGACAATTTCGAGTGTTATTTTTGTATGGTTCTAAGTATCTACGGAGGAGGCGCTAGGCGGCAGATACCTGATCGAAGCATTGGAAGCATAATTTACCTTGATCATACCACGCGCCGACCACGTTCTCCAAATACATGTAAGACGTGAAGAAACACACCACACCATCGGGCACACACGCTGCGATCTGCAACAATATTTTACTTAAGAGTTTTTCTGTTTATTGATAATTATTCGTCTTGCAAGATATCGTTGTTTTTTTCGCGACATTTCCTAGTGCGTACCAGCAAGACAGGGACTAGTAAGAGCAGAACCTTAGTGCTTACCTCAACCAGCAGCTGCCCGTAGTTTCTGATCACAGCGACGTCCTCCCTAGACTCGTACCGAGATGATATCGCCACTTGGTCGCTGCCTTTGGATACAATCTGAAAACATTACCATTATTATATATGTTGCGATGCCGTTTCTTCGTCAAGTCTTAGTGCTGTAATGTGAAAATATAAGAATTAAGAATTAAAATATATATTAGTTGGAATAAAGGTTATATCAGCCAAGCAGTGTTATTGTTCCGGAAGGCACAGTTCCGAGCCATGATATTTGGTAGGATTTAAATTATTCATATCACCTCTCATTATATATATAAAAGAAAGTCGTGTTAGTTACACTATTTATAACTCAAGAACGGCTGTACGGATCTCGGTGAAATTTGGCAGCGAGGTAGATGGTATCCCGGGGCCGGACATAGGCTACCTTTTATTCCGGAAAAAAGCGTGCGTAGCCGCGGGGAGCAGCTAGTTATTATATATTTATTAGTATTGACTCACCATAGGTAATATACAGGGCCGGGCTAATGTCATGGTAAAGGAGCTCATTACCACCGGATTGAAGTCTAGAATCTTAGGATACATGTCTAGCGGGGATAGTGTTCCGGAGGTTATGATCACAGACTGGAACCGAGAGAACACTGGCCGCATCGCTATCGAGGAGTCCATGCATCTGGGAATGAAAGCGACTCTTTTAATGGTACTGCTGAACGGTAAACTAATTTTTTGCCAATTTGTGAACATGATAGGAATTGGATTTCACGTTCAGATACGCATACCTGGAAAAGATTTGGAAAGGCGTAAGCGCAAAAAAACAAATTATGGTTTATTTTGTGATAAACCAGTTTTCTTGTGAAAACTACACAAATAATTAAGAAACTGGCTTAGAGGAACCAAATAATTAAATTAATTTGGAATTTTTCACCACTGGGATCCCGTGCGTACTGAGATTTAGACCTAGTTACTTACTAGATATCTTCTATAGCTAGATTATAGAAGATATCTAATCACTTTTGTCTTGAAGAAACTCAAGACTCAAGCCAGGCAGCGAGTTCTGAGCCACATTTATTCTGACACCACAGAAAAAAAGTAAAGTTTCTCTACACTCGCGCGCAAATCACGGCGCGGATCGCGGTGCGAATCACGGCAGAACTGCCAAGGCCCTCCATACTTGCGCGCGAATAACGTGCGCCTTACAAACCTTTTGTCAAGGGACAAAAAACCGACAAAATACGAGAACGAGGCGCGAACGCGACGCGAAGAATATGCGAATCGGATCCACAATTATTATATCGGGGCTTCGCGCGTGGTCCGCGCGCTAGTGTGGAGAGGCATAAAGAAATGGCTTATTCCATTCTTCCCCGTTGAAGATCCCCGTCAACGGGGAACAATGAACTTTTGGTTCACTATTCCCCGTTGACGCCGATCCGAGCTTGTAACGGGGAATAATGAACTAAAAAGTTCATTATTCCCCGTTGCGTCAAAAATAAAATATTAATAATTTTTAGAATCATGTTTTTATTTATTTATAAGGTAAAGATCACTTATTGATTATTTTTATAATCATATTAAATTGCCGTGGAAACTATTTATTAAACTTTTTAATCAAATCAGATTTTTTCCTATTTCTTTTTTATGTTTCTTCAATAAAATCACAGAACTATAAAAAAACATAAGCATTATAAAATAAAATACAGATATGTACTTATGTTATCACAGATTTTACGTTTAATAATACCTACAATCACAGTTTAACAGTTAAATCAGTCTCATATACCTAATCAAATTACAGTTTGTTACAATTATTAATTAAATAGGTAACATTAAAAACATAATATTCCTATATATGTATATACCTAATAAAATCACAGATTGTTACAATTATTAATTTAAAAAGTAGCATTAAAAACATAATATTCTTATATGTATCTAATAAAATAACAGATTGTTAATTGTTCATAAAAAATGTAGCTTAACATAACACTCCTATAAAATGCAATTCGGGCAACAATACCCACAAAACAAACTCTTACATAAATAATGTGTTGTTGAATCACCGAAGTTTTTCTTAGAAGTGTCCAATTGTAATTTCGCCTTTAGTAAGTTCCATTTGTACCGCCTGTATGTATATGTTGGTCGCGGTTAATACTTTTCATTGTTTTTTTCTGAAATACCTTTATCATCAGAAACCCGCAATGCAAGAACTTCATAATAGGATGCATCTTCAGCCAACGCTGTGAGAACCTTCATAATATTGGGTTTCTTTTTTAACACACGCTTTTTGATTTTGTTGTTCCAAGTTTCGACTAAATTCATAACCGGCCAAATGCACACCATACTATAATAAAGTCTCAGGCAATGGCCTGAGCATGTAATTTCTGAACTCCTTGCTTTTATCATTGTTGTCAGGGCTCTGAGAGGCAATATAAAACCAACCCGAAATAATTTTGTCCGATGGTAACAAGGCCAAAGCGGCACTAGTGCAACTTGTCTTCTGGTTAATTTGTCCTTTGTTAGCCCCAGCTGCCATACCAGCCATTTCTTTAATTTAACACTTCCAAAACATATTTATCTGTTTCTAACTGCAAATTTATAAGGACTGCATTCTCAAAACTATGACACTGTGCCGCCCCACTACTAACCGACAAACAAAAGATGACCTGTACGAGCTGACAAGCCGCCGCCGCGCGCCGCCAAAAATGTCCGTCTTACAGTATTGTGTATCTTATTGCATACCTAGTTAATAAGGTCGAAATTCTCAAGCATCGCTTGAATGCCTTCGTTGGGTCAGCTTCAGTTTTTCGAATGTTTCTTTATTAATCATAAAGTAGGTAATTTAAAGTTGTTAAGAAAGTAGTAGTAATTTAAAGTAGTTATTAGGAAAGTAATTTTAAATTGATAATTATAACAATCTGTGATTTTATTGGGTATATGAATGTTATGTTTTAGATGCTACATTTTTACGTTTAGGTAACATGTACTAGAGTAATCACCATACTTATTAGTACTTATTAGTATATTAGTACTTGATTAGGTGTATAGGACTGATTTAACTGTTAAACTGTGATTGTTAATAAATTAATAAACGTAAAATCTGTGATTGATTACATAAGTACATATCTGTATTTTATTTTATAATACTTATGTTTTTTTATAGTTCTGTGATTTTATTGAATAAACATAAAAAGAAATAGGAAAAAATCAGCTCCACGGCAATTTAATATGATTATAAAAATAATCAGTGTGATCTTTACCTAAATAAATAAAAACATGATTCTAAAAATTATTAGTATTTTATTTTTGACGCAACGGGGAATAATGAACTTTTTAGTTCATTATTCCCCGTTACAAGCTCGGATCGGCGTCAACGGGGAATAGTGAACAAAAAGTTCATTGTTCCCCGTTGACGGGGATCTTCAACGGGGAAGAATGGAATAAGCCAAAGAAATAACAAAAAAAAATAACAACAGTAAAGTGATAGACGTAAACCATTTTTGTTTCTGGTTTCGATTAACTTACGAAAAATGCAGTACCGGATTGGAAACAGTCGGCGTTTTATCATCAAACGGCTCAATTATAATAATAAACCCCTTCGTATAGGTTGACACCAGCGTGGCCAAGTGCGTGATGAGCGTGAGGGCCCCGAAGTTGTGTGGATCTGTGATCTGCAGCGTCTTCATGAGGGAGTTGAGACGGGAAGCGCAGAAGCGGAGGGGCTTGCGTTCTATGCACACGCGGGAGGCGCAGTCTTTGAGGAAACCTGGGGAAATAAAAACTTAGGGTTACTTTTTCGAAGTGTGGCACATAAATAATAGCTTCAGGCGTTACTTTGCTGAAATCCATTGAAAAATATTTAGTAAAGATTCCGCGCAAAACCTTCTTATAAGATCATTGCATGCATATTCGATAAGATCAATCAAGATCCAACAAAATGAATAAGATCCATCAAAATGATTCGCGTGCAGGCGTGGAATTGTTACCAATTATTTTATTTATGGCGCGTTACCACTGTGTCGTGAGAACAGAAAGTCGTGCAGTTTATAGCATCAAGGCTTGTACATTTAAATGGAGGTGTTCACATATAGGACGACACGATTAACTTTCGCCCACGACTTTTTTTGTTGTGACGATAAATTGTCATTATAATCGCAAAAGCTAGTACGACAGTCGTATAACGATAAAAAATCCCAGTTAATATTTTCGAGCATATCTATGTAGTTGGCTGGGACTCTAACCCGAAGCAACAAAACAGCATAAGCGATTTTGGTAATTGAGATATCAAACTCTGACTTCCGGGAGTGTTATTAGCTAAGTTTTGAAAGCCTGTGCCCCTCAAAAAAGAGGAAACGTATAGACCAGATTGTAATTTTTTTTTACAGATTTTAATTAACTATTTGTTTTGAATATAGGTTCAGTTCAGATTACAGATCTGTGATAGGTTCAGTTCGGTTATAGATCTGTGCTTTGTGCTGCCTGCTGCGCTCTAAACGCAATTATTAGTCCAGGCATAAACAAAATTAAGTTTATTAAATCACCTCGAGGCACCTGCCCGACCACCTGCCTGATGGTCAGGCGACATTGTGAGGGCAGTAGGGACGCAGTGGGTACGGCTGGCCAGGGGTGGCGTGGTAAAGAATAGGAATGTAACCAGCTGGTTAGATGGATAGATTAGTACCACAGATTTTGTAAACCTATCACAGGCACCAGAGGTTGAGGGACACACAAGGTCATAGTCGATGGTATAAAATGTATTATTAAGACACACGTAGACTTTACTTGCATAAGTGTTCCTTTTAGTAACAAAACAACTATGGTGAGAAACGAATAAATGCTTCCATTATGAATGTAAGCGGGTTAACCACGAACCTATAACCTTATGTTTATGTGTATGGTACTAGTGGTGCTGAAATAAATGATTTTTATTTATTTTATTACTTATTATATATTAAATTAATTAAGCTGTATTTGTTTTCATAATTTAATTGAAATTTTCTTTGTTAAAAAAATTCTAGTAGATCACTTTATCCCAATAAGTTGTGTATATAATGACATTGTAAAAATGATGTGTGTTTACTTAAGTTCACTATGTAAGTCACTATATTAAACGATTTGAAATTGACTTCGTCAAACTATGAAAGCTTTTAATAGAATAAAAATGTAGCAATTAATTTATTAGTAAAATTTATTAGTGAGTAGTAACCTGCAGGAGACTCCTGCACCACGTGCTGTATCCTGAGCCGTGTCTTCAGGTACTCTATGAACCGCTTCAGGAATGATAGGAAATGTTCCGCGTTTCGGATGTTGCCGGGGACCACCTCTGTAACAGAAGGAAAAAGATTGTTCCAATTTGTGGTTGGTTAGGCGATAGGTACAAAAAAAAAACGTCAAGTGCGAGTCGGGCTCACACACCAAGGGTTCCAAATAATGATTGTAGGTCAACGGGAAGTACCCTATAGGTTTTGGTCCCTTGCGAAAATCCAACTTTTTTTTTGTGAATAAACTACAAATTTACGATTTTGGTATTTTTCCCTTAAGTTGTGCTATAAGACGTTGAGAACTTACCAAATTTCATGATTCTAGATCAACGGGAAGTACCCTAGATGTCTGTGTCCATGTGATTTCCTTGAGAGCGTCAAAATAAAGAGGCGTCTTTAACTGTACGATACAAACCGTTTAACACCTCATCCGGCAGTATAGGGTTCCCGAGTATCATATCAGTGTCTCTGGCGACGGCCGCCTCTCGTAGTCCTTCCACCATTATCTCGTACTCGGAAGTCAGTCGGGCAGCATCTTCTTCGCGGATTCTGAAATAGATAACGGCCACTCAAAAATTCCATAGAACCCTAAACAGAACAGTTGAGACACGCGTACCAACTACAACCAACAAAATATCACGCGGTATGTACTTACCAAAACTCACACTAATATTACAAATGCGAAAGTTTGGATGTTCGTTCTTCTTGTTGCACTGCAGCGCCTATATTGTTTCATGATATAACTTACTGTGTAACAGTCTTCTCTAATGCCTGCAGCGCCTGTATACTCCTATCTACGGTGCGCCGCGTGACCTTGACGCTGAGCGAGTCGATGCACACATTATCAATGTTGTGTGCCTCGTCGAACACCACCACAGCCTCCTTGTGAAGCTCCTTGGAGACCACTTCAGCTATCTTGGGGTCCAGGAGGTAGTGGTAGGAGTATACTACTATTTCTGCGTGAACTATCTGAAAATAAATTAGCATTGGAATTACAAATCGCATTCTGGTCATGCTATTGAGTCGCCACTTCTCCGACAAATATCGAAATTAATATGCGTTTTCGTTTTCTAAAATCACTTTTATCGAGAATTTGGATATTTACTGGTGAAGTGATGCAACAGACCTCTGCTTCTGCTTCTGCAACTGCGGAAGTTCCGCGCGCTTTTTAACATTCTGTATCCGCAACTTTTATAATGGAAATATGATCGGAAGTTTACGACGGTTGAGAGGGGCGAAGGTGCGGGTGCAACGAGGCGCGCGTTTGGCGGTAGATCGCGCGCGGGAGGGGTGTTCCAGCCAGCGAGCGCCCGCGCATTCTTTTGTCACTTGTCGGAACGTGTTTCTTTACATACATACGTACCTACCTTTTATAGTTCACGCCGTGACGTTGTGTAAGCGCGACCGTTTCTGCTTTAATTTACTTTTAACTTGTGCTTCCGTTTCTATTTCCGCTATGACACTTCCGTTGCATCACTAATTTTTACCATGATTGAAAAGTTATTTTTTCGTTCTAGGCATTTAAGCCTCTTAGAATACGTTCCCTTCCTACTGATGCAGAGAGGAGTAGAGTCGATAAATTAGGAACTTGAGGAAGCCTGTATTGTCTTAACGGAAGCGGGTGTGGATTTCAATAATTAAACGTTTGCTTGATGCGTACGAATTTCCTTTGAAAGGTTAGGTTGGCATCTACAGTTGATTTGGTAATTTTGATTATTTTGAAATTTACTGTGCCATACTTACTGCAAACCTAGCCAGGAAGTAGGGGCACCAGTTTCGATCAGCTCCGTACTGTTTCAGATCATCCATCGTGTATACACCATATGGCAGCATGGATTCCTTGCCTTCACGGTTGAAGCCTTCATAAAACTGACCTAGAATTTACAATCAAGCTCAAGATTACAATCAAGTACACCTATACAGGATGGTACAAACGAACGTTTCTTGGAGGGCAGCTACCCGAAATATGCAAGATCGGAAATTTTACTGAAAGGAAACATTACTCTATTGAAAAAAAATGTATAACTGCATTCACAGAATTTAGAAAAAACTACTGGCCTTATCCGGTTATTGAATACAATATAATCAAAAAAAAATAAGGCCCTAGTTTTATATGGCACCATATATAGTAGTAGTAGTCAATCATAATTTTTTTTTCTTATGATTGACTCTACCGATCAGTGGCATAAATATACAGGTTGTTACTTTTTAAGATTTTAGTGGGTTATTAAAGGATAAGGCCAAAAGTTTTTAAAAATTCGGTGAAAAAATTGAATGCAGTTCGAATTATTTGTAAAATAAAGGAAATTTGCTATCTTGCATATTTCGGGTAGCTGCCCTTCAGCTGTGCGATTACGCAAAACCACCCATCCTATAAAGACTTTAAAATTTGAAAGCCTTTTGAATGGGCTTCGTAATTTGCTATTGTATGGATATGACCATAGAAATGGCTTACAAGGCCATTCAAAGGCCTTTCAAATTTCAATTAAGTAAAGGAAAGGTTATTTTGCGTAATTGCACAGCAGGTAACGTTCGTTTGTACCAGCCTGTATAAGTATAGCAAGCCAACGTGAAAACTGGCTCTTATAACCTTCTCAGCACACATACGTCCACTGCTGAAGGTGCCTCCCCCACCCCCACAAAGGGGTTTTTGCCATAATCACCACGCTTGGCAGGCGGATTGGTGATCGCAGTAGAGGTGTTAAAAATACACAGAAGCTGCTGCCCTTCCTCTGTTAGGTTCCCTTAGTCGACTCTTACGACATCCACGGGCTGAGTTGGCAGGGTCGATTCTTACACCGCGACCGACACGGCCCTAATAAACCTCTTTGCTAATATGAATCACAAATTAAGCGTTATATGAGATACAGTACTTCAAACAAGTTAGCTGGGTTAACTGTATTTTTCTACTTAGATGGTAGCATAAAAGGAAGGTACCTTTTTTTTATTTAAATTTATTATTTCATGGATGTGTATAGAAATAGGTTCAGTTTATTAAGAGGGAGCAAAGGATAGGCATAGGATTTCGCGTTCATAGGAGCGGGACAGAGAATACGGTCTTGGAACGGCGCGCGGCGGCGTAAGCGCAAAAATCTAGTTTTTGCTTATTTACAAGAAAACTACACAACTTATGAAGAAACTGGTTCAAGGAACCAAATAATTTGTAATAACCTACAAGTCAAAACATAAGTAATTTCAATAGACCGCAGGATTCCTGAGATCTCGAGCAAATTATGTGCGAAACAGTGCACTTTCATGATATTTTTTCTCAATCGTGTTTTCACATTCAAGGAACCAAAGCAAAATGAATTTTATGTAATTCGAGATCCCGTGAGTACTGAGACAACCAAACCCGTTAGGTTCGCCCCTTAATGCTTAACTCTGGCATTTTCAAGCTAGTCCTACATTAACTTACATGTAGCCACAGACTCATCCCTCTCATGCTTTTCTCTCACATAGCTTGCTGTAAGAGAATGGCATTTGCCATCTACTAACTTTCCTTCTCGTTCTCGTGACACCTAGAACACAAAAAATAGTTTTGAATTAAGAGTTATTATGAAGGGCCAAATAATAACTCCATAACGTTGGTGAACTACACACAAAAAAGTTGTTAGATAACCTGCTCACAATGTTAATGAGTTGTCAATGTACAATAGTTTTTTAGTAAAACTAGCTGCTGACCGCATCTTCACACACTCTTTTCCGGGATAAAAAGTAGCATATATCTGTTCTCGGGATGCCATCTACCTTCCTGCCGAATTTTATTGGGATCTATTCAGCCATTTCGGCGTGAAAAGGTAACAGACAGACAGACATATTTTCGAATTTATAACAGTATGGATGGATAATAACTTATTTTTACCTCAGGATGAATGCACAGGTTCTTCCTTGAGCTTAGAACTAGCCCTGTAAGACTAGGTTTCTCCCCCCGGCTTTTTTCATAGTACTTTATAAGATTCTTGAGTTCTTCCAGTACTTTCTCTATTTCAGGAACGGTTCGCGAACAGTAGATTAGTTTTCTAGAAAATGAAAAGAATAGGTAAGTGACCGGTCCTGTTTAAATTATTTTCTTCATACAATTTATTAGGTACCATGTAAGTTGGTATAGAGTAAGAGTTTTAAACAGATGATATATGATGATATATACATATATGAAATATTTACCGGACTTGGTGGGGATTCTGTATCATGTAGGCGACAATGAGAGACAACAACGATATCGTTTTCCCGGTTCCTGAAGGCATTTCAAGTAATCCATGACCCTGAAATCATGCATTACATGAAAACTGAATATCAACATAACCTACAAATAGTAGCAGCTCCTTGAAAAGTTTGGTAATTTGTGGGGTACCTTGGCGTCTAGAGCGCGTTTTAGCTCTAGCATATACGCGTATTGTTCTGGATAAATGTAATCATACGGGAAATAAACCAGCAAACCGTCTACAGTTAACCTAAAACAAAGGTAACGGTTAGAAATCGGCTTCTATAAAACGAAACTTTTAGTTATTGTAAGGGAAGGATATCTAGACGAAACAGGACTTACTTCATATTGAACAAATCGTGGGTTTTTGGTGAAATTCACAAAAGTTATCTGTTTTGCGGCCGCAACAACTTCCAAACAAAAACAAAACAAGTTTGATAAAAATTGATTTGTTTGATTGATTAACTTGACAGTGCTGCTTGACAGAGACAGCTTGCTTGCTTTGCTTGATTCTATTGGAGTTGCGTAGTTGCGTTCAGTTTTTTTTTGTAAATTGAGCATGATTAGAGGAGAGAAAGACAAAAATAATACGAATCTTCAGACTTTAGAAAGAGACCAAATCATCCTTCTAAATCAGCTGATTGTAAATCTTTTTACTAGAAAAAAACGGTTGGCTTTGCGTGCTTTGCTTGCAAATTGCCAAAATTGTGTTGTTTGTTTTGATTTGATTTGCCGTCTTCATCTTCCTGCTATACGAGTAGTAAATCTTCAAAGAAATGATAAGCCGAGGTAATACTCAGTGAAGGTTAATTGTTCAGATATACTTTTATCAAAATGAGTGAAACTACGACCGACGCAACGCATCCGCGATTTTCGTCGAAAAGCGCTTTATCTATTGGCGGTATAGTATTATAATTAAATTATTCCTCTTACGTTTTACTATAGCTAAAGTAACGAATCACTCAAGTTTACTTTAATTTTAAGACTTGATAACCTACTTTCTGATAATAAGTAAACCGTAATGTAAATTGGACTTTATGTATAATTGATCGAAGATCATTGCTATAAACTGTGATCTATCTAATGGTTACCCAAGTTTGATAAGAATGCGGTTTCACGGCTTGCATTGTGTACAAAGTGGTAAAGATTTATATTATTTTCCATAGCCTATTTATATAATTCATTCCCCCGTTAGTTACATTGATTACACTAGCAAAAACCAATATCTCAAACAACAATGAGTAAAATATTATTTTACTTGCTTTTAAAGCTTCTAGGCTTCATAGTTTTCTTTGTTCAATGGCGTTCAAGCTATTTTGTGTAATTTGTTGTATTTTCTTAACCAAATGTACATTTTATTACAATTCCAGGTTTAAAGATAGCCTTGGTCCAACTGTCAGTGGGCACGGACAAGTCAAAAAACATAGCAGAGGCTGTAAAAGAGATCCACAGGGCTAAACAGCATGGGGCTCAGTTGGTTGCCTTGCCAGAGTGCTTCAATTCTCCATACGGAACTGGTAAGTACTTACTCATACTTACTTGTACTCCTGTACTTTAGTTAGGCTTCCTGTCAAGTTAGAAGAATTATGAGGAAATCAATTCTGAAATAGCAGATTCGATATGACTGTCATAAATTCAGCTATCCACAAGCATCTTTTTCTTGAAATAGTTAAAAGATAAAAAATTAAGAAACAATGCACACAATATGATGCTATAGCTGCAAACTGGGTAAGACACTGACATCCAAGCAACCAACACTGATAAACAGTTACCCCCACTCTGAACAGTGGCTAACAGACTCAATGAAAACCAGCACAACTACAAAGACTAAAATATGTAACCCACCCCAAGAAGATTGGATTAACAAAGAAATCATAGATGGGATCAAAGCTAGAAATATAACTTATCAAAAACTCAAAAAAGATGAATCAAATGAAGACCTGCAGGAACAACTCTCAAAAGAAAGATGTTAAGTCTCAACTAATATAAAATCAATCAGAAATATCTTGGGATTAGCCCAAGATAAACACTTAACTTGGAAGCCACATATAGACAGACTAAGATCAAAAATATCTTCTTTAATGGGCATGCTTCAGGAAGCATTTAACCAGTAGTTAAATGCTTCCCAAGAAATATTTGGCAATTAATTTACAACTCACTTATAAAAATCGAACTTGGTATACCTTATTGAGGTTTGGGGAACTGCTGCCAAAACCAATCTAAAGATCTTCAAATAGCACAAAACAAAATTGTAAAGATGCTTTTCAACTATGACACCACAAGGGCACGAAACTGATGAGCCTAAGGCAAATATATACATATAACACCTGCTTTCTTATACAAAAATATGTTAGATACTAAAAAAAGCACATATCTCTGTAAGTGAATGTATAATTATGATTGTTGAGAAATAAAGTATCTTTATCCACAATTTGGTCACTACTATATTAGACCACAATATTTTGGATTGGGTTTCTTCTTTGTTCGTATTACAAAATTAAATGTTGAGTTGGACACAGCATCTATAACGATCATCTGGTCTGGCTGGTACCTATAACACAAGGTCTGCCTAATAAAAAAAAAATGCTGGACAATATGAGGGCTCAATGCTTTGTGAAAATAAAATATCCAGAATATTTTTATTTTTTATTCCATACCTTTCTACAAATTTAACTGTTTGTTTTAAAACTTATTAAACTGATGTCTCTAGGTTTCTTCAAACAGTACGCCGAAGAAGTCCCATTAGGCGAGACATGCCTCGCGCTGTCAAAGGCGGCGGCGGAGGCGGGTGTCTGCGTGGTTGGAGGCACCGTGCCGGAGCGCTGCGGGGACATCGTGTATAACACCTGCACAGTGTGGGGGAGTAGTGGGACACTACTGGCACAGCATAGGAAGGTATGTTATCGTACGAGAAGTGCCTTGCGCTCTCTCAAGCGGAGCGGGAGCGCGTGCGCGGTCGGAGGCACCGTGCCGGAGCTGTGGGCGTAATACTTGCATGGTGTAAGTAAGGGAAAATGAATACCTACTACTAGCTCAAATTAAAACAATTGTTAATTGATAAGGCCTATTACAATGTTAATGAATATCTAATGGATAAATTCTAGAATAAGACAATTCATTGATTATTAATTAATTTAGTTATAGACATTGTATTTATTTATATACATTTATCGTGACTTTGCATGCTGTAAAGCTGATCATGGTTGTGCTCATTCTATTTTAATCTAACATCCCTGTAACCCATGTTTCGAAAAATATATGAATTTGATTTGATTTGAATTAGCTTCCGCCCGCGGATTCCCACGCGTTTTTTGCCCGTCCATTCGCTCAAGCAATCGCCCTCTGGTGTGGAGTTATAAGGGCGTGCATCCGATTGGGAGCGCGCCTTCGGACTCTAAAAGCGAGCTATAAGGGCGATAATGAGAATACCACAGGATGAGTTTGCGCCATCGTCGTATATTAAGTTTTTAGGGATCTTGACCGTGCGTGCCCTTGTCATATACCAATCCGCGCTGTATGTGCGTGACAACTTGGAGGAATATAGAGGTACAAGGTACGGTGTAGGGACGGTCAATAAATACAACACAAGGCAAGCGCTCCGGCTGAGATCTCTGCCACGACGCGATGATTGGCGAAGACGTTTAAAAATTGCAACACGTGATGGGGATGGCTGTTTACAACTTCTATCATCAGTGCACAATCCACTCAGTCATTTAAGGTTAAGTTGAAAATGTGGCTGATAACCCAATCTATAAACAGAAAACTACAAACAAATAATTAGAACTAGTATTTACAATTGAAACAATTAAGCTAACTGCAGACTATTGCAAACAATCTACAGGTAGCTCAACTGATCCATATCAATACCAGTCGGAAGCGTCCCCAAGACGCTGGCTGCATTGCGCCGCTGTATGGCAATGCTGATGCACTGCGCCAGATACCCACCAGCTCTCGGGTCACGCGTCGCGTCGACCAGACGCTCAGATAACTTTTTAAAAACCCGGAGAGCCTCGGTACCCCACGGACCTAGGGTCTCGACCCCAAAGGGAGCAAATGTGTAGGCTCTGTCGAGACCTGTATATTTGCGTCTCTTGAGATCCTCGGTCAAATCTGCCGCCGCACCAACCCTCACGGATGTCCTCGGAAGATGGGAAGGCGCATCTATTATATGATTTTAAAATGAGTGTGATTAATTGATTATGATGTTATTTAATTTTAAATTGTTATATTTTCATTTAATAATTTATGCACTATTTACATAATTCATGTATAAGTGACCTGTAACATGTTAAAATTATGAATAAAGAACTAACTATGAACTTTTACTGGAATAAACATAAAAATTATTTATTGTCGAAACAGTGCACAAAAAGGTCTTAAAAATAAGGTGGAAAGTGGAAACATCAGTTTGTCTATTAATTACAGATATACCTACAATATTTAACTTACATAACTAGGACATTCATTAAAGAATCAAATAATTCAAAAGGGTAGGTGTATGTTCATCCGAGTACAGAATTACATCTGTGTAAAATTTCAGCTTACTTCGTTGAGAAGTTTCAGCGTGAAGAGATAGATAGATAGAAACATACAAATATTCAACAAACAAACATATAAATATCCAAGTGTTCACTTTCGTATTTTATGATAACTCAAGTGAAAAAGACATCCACCATGTTATATAGATATATTGGATGTTTTTCGTCGGCAAATGCAAAAACGTAAGTCCATAAAATAAGGACATTCATTTCTGCATTTGGACTTAAAATTTGTTCTATTACTTCTGCGCTATTATCGGCTAGCTTTACATCGACCTAGTTGAATTTTCGCCGTTTATTTTTATAAATAAATAAATAATGCTGGACAATCCACAGAACATCGTCTAGCCCCAAACTAAGCAGAGCTTGTGTTATGGGTACTAGATGACTGATATACCTACTTAATTCAATACATAGATATATATTTTTATTATACATAGAAAATACCCAGAACACCCGGAACAAATATTTGCAGCTCGTACAAACATTTGTCCCAAGGCGGGAATTGAACCCGCAACCTCCTGCGTTATCTATAGAAAAGCTGTTTAGTGAATCGGCAGACAAGTCCGCCCACCCGCACTCATTAAAAATCGCACACGTTTCAGATGCATCTCTTCGACATTGACATTCCCGGCAAGATAACCTTCAAGGAGTCGGACATACTGTCGGCCGGCAATGAGCTGACGATGTTCGAGTATTTGGGAGTGAAGGTCGGGCTCGGCATATGCTACGATCTGCGGTTTCAAGAGATGGCGATGCTTATGGCGAAGAAGGGTGAGTGATCGTAAGCAAGATCATAAACCAACCTAAAGATAAATTTAAGCCAACATAAATAGCAGTGAGCTGAACACCTATTAGCTCAGAAAAATCTTCTTCCACTAGGGGATAAAAGATTGAAGTGAAGAGAGAATCAATAACACCTTATTTCTTAAATTGATATTGATAATAATTTTGTAGTAGGTATAAAATTTTAATTGTCTAAGTGCTTATTTTGTAAGCCTAAAGAAATAAAGTTATTGAAATCTGAAATAGAAATTATGAGTGGGTCTCGTCATAACCGATTGAACGCTTTGATTATTCGTTTTGGGGATCTCCGGTTCCAAAAGATAATAATAATATATTTGATATATTTTTTACTGTAGAATAGTTTTATAATAGTTTATTTTCTATAGTAAAAATGTATTTTATAACGAGATTTTAAATAAATGATGTGAATAATAATAATTTATTCAAAGTAACTAAGAACTATTCAAGATAAAAAAGTTCATCTAAAATTCTAATGGAATTAAATAATGCGTGACCCTGAACTAGGTCAAAACCGGTTTTTCAGGCAAAAAGTCCTACCAAAAAGAAAAAAAAATTAAGAACTTATTAATTATACAAAGGCGATGGTGTGTATACTTTAAAATAATTACTTATGCTACCTACACTAAGCTAGTGTAGATGGCGCAGGTACTGGCGAAACAGGTTGTTTTTTTTAATCAGTCAATACGTTATTAAGTTTAGTCTGTTTTATAGAATAGAAAATCTTTATTCGTGTAACTTAATTTAACACATGACATACATTGCTTGTAACTAATATTAAATTTAATGTAATACAAAAAGATCACCGGCTCAGCTTAATGGCACTTGTGCCATTGTAGCGCTGTGTTTCAGCGGTGCCAGGGTGCTGAGTGCAGCGCTATTTGCTACACCAGTAGCAAATAACATAGGTAGGTAGCTTTATAAAAAAATATTAACAAACAAAGCATAAATAGGTTAACTCTATTTCTATTGCACTTTTCACACACATGGAAGTGCACTACACACTTTCAACTTGGCACGAAACGGCGGGGGCGGCGCGTCGCGCTCGGTGCCGCGACCTTGCCGTTACCGTGTTCATGTTAAAAGGGCCTTAGCGGTATTCGCTAATCTAAATCGTGAAGAAATCAGAGTTCGCGTTGTAGTATTATAATAATTTAATTGGAAGGGTTAGTAGTGCACTGACCTGTGTATGATCCTAAATCATTATCCTAAATAAGAACTAGAGCTGAGTAAATCGAGGATTTGTTTTCTTCGCGATTTAAATCTTTGGCCGTTAAAATAACTGTCTCATTTTCCTGAAAGTAATAGAATTTAATTGGGGCCTATCACCATCGCTTCCTTCCTTGCAGGCTGTGACCTCCTAATCTACCCTGGAGCGTTCAACATGACCACGGGTCCAAAACACTGGGAGCTGCTAGGCCGCGCGCGCGCCACCGACCAGCAACTTTGGGTGGCGCTAGTGTCGCCGGCGAGGGACGAGTCGGCCGGCTATGTCGCGTGGGGGCATTCTACTCTTATCGACCCTTGGGGTCAAGTCGTGCAGAAGTTGGATGAGAAACCTGCGACGTTAATAGCAGATATTGGTAAGTCAAGCGTCATCTGTAGCCATTGTAAATCATTATTTGAAAACTTATCTTCGCATTATCTGAAATACTGAAATAAAACATAAAGATCACTTTTAGACAGGTTTATAATAAATTTAAAGGCTCAATACAATAAACACTTCCCTGAAAAAAATTTTATGACATAGTGGAGTTGCCCGCTCGAGCAACCTATTCTACTAGTCCAATGCTATAATATTGCCAACTGTACACATTTATTAATAGTTCGAAACGTTCGTTGCCGTGTCGGTCGCGGCGTAAGAATCGACCCCTCCAACTCAACCCGTGGATGTCTTAAGAAAAGAGAGAGAACCTACCAGAGGAAGGGCAGCAGCTTCCTTCTGTGTATTTTTAAAATCTCTACTGCGATCTTTAACTATAGGTAATACTAAATAAAAGGTGGCCTTTAATAAACAAAGAAAATTACAATAAAATAATAGAAACAAATTTGAACTAGTATTCACAATTGAAACTATTAAGCTAACTGCAGACTGTTGCAAACAATCTACAGCTAGCTCAACTGATCCATATCAATACCAGTCGGAAGCGTCCCCAAGACGCTGGCTGCATTGCCCCGCTATCCTGATGTGCTGCGCCAGATACCCACCAGCTCTCGGGTCACGCGTCGCTTCGACCAGACGCTCTGATAACTTTTTAAAAAACGGAAGAACCTAGGTACTCCACGGACCTAGGGTCTCGACGGAGCAAATGTGTAGGCTCTGTCGAGACCGGCATACTTCGTTGACTGCAAGCACCGAACTCCCTGCCAAGCGTGGTGATATGGCCAAACCCACGGGGGTGCGTGCCCCCAAACAACGGTGTCAGGGGGCACGTTCAGCAGTCGGACGTGTGATGATGCAATGACGGCGACGATTAAGAGCCTCCTTTAAAATTAAATAGAGGATCCCCCAGCAAGTTGTAAGGTGATAATTTTCTTAGATCCTTTTCTAAGTCACATTACCAGTACAGATTCTCAGACCGAGATTCACTGGCAAAATTTCAATACCAAAACACTTTATTTGACTCAAACTAAAATACATTATTTTGTTTATGTGTATGAAACTTGTTAAATTATTTATGTTTTAGTGAATATATTTTTTTATTTTCAAATTGTACTAAATCTGTCATGCCTTGTATAAACAACCTTTGTTAAAAATTGTAAGTTAATAAATAAAATACATTGCAAAAGACATTACATAAAACATAAAATAATTACAATGGCCGGCCTTACCGCTTAGAAGCGATCTTTTCCAGGCAAAATAAGATCTTTCTATCATGTTTCTATCTCTCTTTTTCAGATCTACAAACTGTGGAGGAAGTGAGAAACCAAATACCTATTAGAAACCAAAGAAGAACGGATATTTACGATATTATCGTCAAAGATTCACTATGATAAGAATAGATGCAATGATTTTTATGTATTTTATGGTGGTTGTAGATATATTGGTACCTATAATACATATAAAATACTGGATAGTCATAAATTATGTATTGTTGGTTTATATGGGGGTTTTCTGAAGAAATTGGAGGAGATGTGGCAATGTATACTTTTTTACACTACGCTCGTAAAACGCTTTTTATTCGTCATGTATCTCTTAACCGAAAGCAAGTGATTACAGCCCTGTTAGCTGAAAAAGGTGAAGGTTTTACCTAATTCAAACAAATCGAATGAGATCTCTTAGTTCGAGTCTGTTTGGTCAATATTTCCAAATATATTTTGAGGTTCCAAATTAGAACTCATTACTCCCTTGGGAATAATGACATTGAGTTTGGTTTGGAACATCAAAATACGTGTGAAAATGTTAACTAAGAAGATCCGTACAATAAGACCTACACAATTCGAACTAACCAAAGGCGGAATAAAAATCAAATGTCGCAAAACACGAACTAAACTTTTACTATTAACCTACTCGCAGAAAGTGTGAAAAGTAGAGTAATCTCCTTGTGCGTAGTCTTCGTCTTGGGCGTGATTAAATCCCTCTTGCACTCAGGATTCTAGTAACTCCCTCGCTTCGCTCGTGAGTTATTCTAAGTATCTTGAGTTGCGCTCTGGATTCTATGACGTTCGTGCAGTAAGTCACTGCTTTGAGCTCTCGGTGCATAATCTACTATAGTATTTTATGTTTTTATAATATATTTGACAGAAAACTTTATTATATAATATCAAATAGATTATACACAATTTAAGACATATTTTACTCAAAAATATAATGATAAGTTGTTTTTTCTATAGAACTTTATAAATTTATTTTTTTATTAAAGTTTACACACGTTAGGAATGTAGTGTTTGTCTAATAGTTGTAATACATCGGTCGCGCATCCCCAGAAGAGAGTAAGGCCGCTGCCCCCTGAAAAATAAAAAATCGAGGATTAGGAATAGGTATAAATGAATTTCTAAGAGATGATTACGCAAAAGAATTTTTGATAAGAGTAGGTACCATAATAAGGGGTTCACCCAATCCAAGCTAATATTATAAAAGCGAAAGTAATTTGGTCTGTCTGTTACCTTTTCAAGCCTAAACGGCTGATCAGATTTTTATGAAATTCGGTAAGGAGACGATATCTCGGGGGCGGACATAGGCTACCTTTTATCCAGGAAAAGAGCGTGCGAAGCCGAGGGCAGGGGTTAGTTATACTATGAATGCGAAAGTTGGGATGTTTGTGTATTAGTTAGGTACTCTTTAACACCAAAACCGCTGACAGTTTGGTATAAATGTAGTTCTAGATCTGATAAAACATACTTTTAAGCTAATTTTATTATTGCGTGATAAGCCAGGAAGTTATTTTTGCACAATTTAGTTGACAATGCTCAAAAACTTACCATGCCCGTAATTATGAATGAAGAGTTTCCCCCCTCTCCTCTCAGCCTCCAGCCTGACTTCGTCCCTGGCAGGTCTCAGGCCAACCCATTGTGCGTATAGTTTAGCATGCTGGAAAAATAATAAGTTCTGGTAAATCTGTTAATGCAAGTAGACAACATTCACCAGCCTCCCTATTATACCTTGAAATATTTTATGACATGTCAAGACAAGTCCATGACAGAATTTAGTGCATGTTTGCCCAACAATAGCTTTATTTTAATTTGAAAGTAAAGTGGGGACAAGATATAGGTCATATTTGACAGTTAATCAAAAAACGAAGCAGTAACCTTGTTACTGCGGCCATATTAAATTATTTTTTTCTACCTATCACACTGGTTTTATTTTTCAAAATTGCATCGCACAATGAAGTTTGTAAATTTGGATAGAGGACACTTATACAAATAAAAAAATGTCCTCTTACATAAGTACATAATGTCCTAAAGCGTCAGGGGTCTGGGATATTTACAGATAAGAATACCTATTGCTTTAATTTTTTTTTCATATGTAAATATCTCACATTCCTGAAGCTTTAGAACATTATGTTATGGGACATTTTTTATTTGATCATGTGTCCTCTATCCAAATATTTAACGTTTATCGTGCGCGGCGATATAGAATAAAAATGTTGGTAGCCGATGTTAGGGGCAAAATCTTCAAACCTCTAATAAATTGGGATGTTCCTGACAACAATGGAACCTGCGCATTATTTAGTTTTTATCGTTGTGCGACACTAAACACTGCATTTTTAGTGTGTTCTCTGAAAAATTGCAACACTATTTTCAGCCGGAATCCGCTAATGACGGACCTTTATTACCTGTGACGCAACCAAGAGAACGCGTTGCCGAAGCACTCAGAATTGGTAAAAAAACACAAATTCAAATTAAGAAGCATGGACGATCAGGCTCAGAAGCGAATGCTCTACGTTCACTGAAAAGAAGAAAGAAAGCCAAGAAAGTTACTGATGTAGATAATTATGATACTGCTGCAATTCGCAGCCACATTTATGGCTATTATAGAAAATAATATTAGGTCCTTACATATGAAATTGGCGTTTTTCGTACTGGCCACTTTAATCACAAATGTCTCCTCTTTGGTAAGGAATTCCAAATTCAAATTTGTACAGCTATAGACTCATGTATTTGTGCTTCGATGATCGTCATTCATTTGTTTTTTTTTCTTCTGTTTTTTTCTGTTTGCGTCACTCATTTTACAAAATGGAAAACTTAAAATATCACATTATTTACGAGTACGAGTTCCGCCGTGGCACTAGTGCTGCGGAAACAACTCGAAGGGTGAATGATGTGTATGGCGGTCGTGTTGCAAAAGAAAACACAGTTCGTTTTTGGTTCCAACGTTTTCGTTCTGGAAATTTTGACCTGCAGAACAAGCCCCGTGGACGGCCTGAGACTCAAGTTGATAATGAAGAGTTGAAGGCTATTGTGGAAGCGGATCCATCGCAAACCACGTCCGAGTTAGCTGCAGGCTGCGATGTTAGTGATAAAACTGTTTTAATTCACTTGAAGCAAATTGGGAAGATTAAAAAGCTTGAAAGGTGGGTACCTCACGAATTGACTGAAGCAAACCGGCAAACGCGCGTCGACTGCTGCGTTACATTACTAAACCGGCACAATAATGAAGGTATTTTAAACCGAATCATTACCTGTGATGAAAAATGGGTTCTTTACGATAATCGGAAGCGCTCAGCGCAATGGTTGGATCCTGGCCAGCCAGCCAAATCCTGCCCCAAGCGAAAATTAACCCCAAAAAAGTTACTTGTAAGCGTTTGGTGGACTAGTGCCGGTATTGTTCATTACAGTTTTCTCAAATCTGGCCAGACTATTACGGCTGATGTCTATTGTCAGCAATTGCAAACCATGATGGAAAAGCTAGCGGCTAAACAACCTAGGCTGGTCAATCGCTCCACGCCACTGCTGCTTCACGACAACGCTAGACCACACACTGCGCAACAGACGGCTACTAAATTAGAAGAGCTTCAATTGGAAAGTCTAAGACATCCTCCGTACTCCCCGGACCTTGCTCCAACAGATTACCATTTTTTTCGAAATTTGGATAACTTCTTGCAAGGGAAAAAATTCAACTCCGATGGGGCAGTCCAAATCGCCTTCAAAGATTTTATTGATTCCCGTCCGACTGGTTTTTTTAGTAAAGGGATCAATGAACTACCTATAAGATGGCAAAAGTGCATAGAAAATAATGGTTCATACTTTGATTAATTAAATATATTATATTAAAAAATATTCGACTTTTTGTTCCTCCCATACAAAACGCCAATTTCATATGTAAGGACCTAATATCCTACAAGGAAAAACCTATTGGATTCACCAAAGAGGCAGGTTTCTTTTCTGGCGGTAAGTCGACACTGTCCAAGATTTTATAATAACTTCAGATATAAAAATCCGACAAGAGAATAATCCTGATAGAACGCTATTATAGAATACGGATGACCGGATGATGGCAAGTGGCCGAAGGATTGGTCTTGTTCCCTTTTCATACCTCTTTAAAAAGGGGTCCACAAAGAAGTGCAACAATTACCGGTTGATCTCTCTTATATGCCGCGCAAGTAAGGTGGTAATACATTATCAACTAGCGGCTAGTCTTATCTATCTCCTTAAATCGCACCTGAACGGGCAGGCTATGTAAAAGAGGTAGAGGAACGAAAGCAAATTCTTATACTACGCCAGGTCATAGAGAAGTCAATTTAATAACCCCCTGTTTTTAAGCATTGTAGACCTTCGCAAAGCTTTAGACACTGTGCAACGGCAGAACTGTGGGGACATCACCAACAGCGGAGGCTGTGAAGAGGAAATCAGAAGACGTTGCGCTATCACACGATCTGCTGCTGAAAGGCTCACCAAGATTTGGAAGGACCGCGATAACCAAAAACCACCAAGGTTCGTCTGATGCGGAGTCTAGTCTTTCCAATCCTTCTGCACAGAACTTAGACGTGGACTCCGAAACAAAAAGAGAGGAGGAAAACGGAACGCGAAACTAGGACGACTAGGTGCGGACGTCCTGCGAAAGACTGCAGTCAGATGCTGGGTGGGACAAGCTCAAGACAGGGCGCTATGGCACTCATAAACACTTATTTGAATTCGATTCGCAAACGTTTGAACATCATAATGTTATCGGTAATTTTATTGTAGGTAAACAAAAATGTCACCTCACTACCAAACTAAGTTTGACAATTGATAAATATGACCAGATAATTATCTTGTACTACAGTGTTTATCAGTCATCTGAGCCCTGAGTTCGGTTTGACGATAGTATAGACATCATCGTAACGTCTCATTTTTGTATGGGCTTTCCGTACCTAGTTCAATTTCCGCACGATAGAGGCGCTGTACCAAATCCCTTACAAAAAGAGACGTCACAACAGATGACACAAAAACTAAACCTATAAAACTAACTTGACAGCACAACAATACCTACTAAAATAAGTTAATTTCTTAACGATCGAAATAAATAAGATAAGCATAATTTTTAGTGCTGTCCAAATAACTAAGTTAAATTTTCTTGCTCTCTGAGTTGACCCCAAAAGTTTAAAACTGCATGTACCTACATATTTTAAGCCAACTTACTTTCAATGTTGGCATAATATTCTGGCATCCCTTCATCACGAACTCCGTATCTTTATCATCTAGATTCCTGTTGTAATCATTGACTTGGTGCGTTCCTCCTAGGACGCATGTGTATTCACTGTTGACAAGAAAATGTTCTGTTTTAAACGTTTTATTTAAAGGAATTTTCGTATAAACTTTCTATATTGCGGCCAACAAGGACGGATCTCTAGTGTTTGCAGTTAGCTCAACTGTTGCAATTGTAAATACTAATATTTCTAGTTTGTTTCTATTCTTTAATTGTAATATTAACTAGTAGTTCCAAACTCAAAAGGGGTTTCAATTTCAAATAATGTTTTTATCCGCATAAAAATGTTATGCGTGGGTGGTAACCAAACGAGCTAATGCTCATTCTATCCACACTCAGTCAAATTCTTTAGGTATGTTTAAACAGAGACAGAGCATATTCTATCTTTGTTTTATCTCTGTTCGTAGAGATTAAAAGCAGAAGAGGAACGTTCTAGGTTTTTTTATGGTTTCGAGATCGGTTTCGAAACGGTGTGGTCTCATTTTGTGTATTTTGCCTCTAATATCTCAGCAACTACAGAAGCTACCTATTATTTTGAAATTTAAAACAATAATACATTTCGTGTGCCTGTACAAATATAAAGAAAAAAGAAATGAAAGTTATCTGTACAAATTGTGATGTCGAAATTTTAGAAAGATACCTACTGTCAAGTGTGGTAAGTATTAAATTAAAGGTAACCTATCAGTTTGTACATTTCAAAATAGTCTGAAATTTTTTGTAAGTTTCATACTTTTTGAAATATTTTGAAAATTTACCATTCCATTTATCTCCGAAGGTTGCGGAGTAATCCATCTAAAATGTATGTAGTGTTTGTAGATATGGATCTATATTTTAGAGGAAAATATAGAGAAGCCTGTAAGTAAAACAATTTAGTAGTACTATTTTTAAAAAGGGGCGGAATAATTTTCAAAAGATTATTCCCCTTACCAAGTGGGATATCAAATGAAAGGTACCGGTTTATACCTACTACATTTCAAAACAGTTTTTGAAATTTCTGTAGGTTTCATACATTTTGAAAAAAGCACTAAATTACCAACACCCCCTAATCTCCGAAGTTTGCAGAACGATTCATGGGAAATGTAGGTTGGTACCTACTATTTTTAGGTATTCATTCAATAGCGAAGTCTCTAACCGGTACCTTTAGTACATAATAATTTGTATAATTGACAAACGTTCGAAACCCTCGGCGCGCGAGTTACACTCGCACTTGACGGATCTTGTTTTTCATTACGTGTACCCATATTTAAACATCTTCCAAACTTTCTCCACGCCAGATTTATTTTAGAACAAAAGTTGAGCTCTCCGGCCAGAAACAAGCCCTCTCAGCCTAGCACACCTATTTCATGGCATCTTGCACTGTGTATTAACATAGGTGCCTACTTACTTCGGTAAGATATAATGTCCTGCTCCATCGAACACGCACGCGTTGATCCACGGTGCTATCACCTAAAACGAAGGCAAACATAAGCCCAACTCAACTGTAATAACCTAACCTAATCAGCCCGCTGGATACTGCCACTAGTCTTTGGTCTACATAGGTAAGTAGGTACTAGCTTCTTCCCTCGGCTTCGCACGCACATATTCCGGAATAAAAGTAGTGTCCTGGAACAGGGGCCCTAATCAGCTAAACTAATCTCTTCGCTGTGACACTGGTATCGTCACAGAATACATATTCTGTGAGGACAGTATAGAACACAAAAACCTGATAGGTATGTACCTAACATAGTACCTATCCGGATTTGGTATTCTATACCTTAAATGAAACAAATCTAAGACGATTCTACAACGACACCATTGTCATAGTGAAGCTATTGGTTAGATGAATTAGGCCTTAGGATAGATCTCTTTGCCTGTCAACAAAATCGGTTCAGCTGTTTAGTCGTGAACAGGTAGCAGACAGTCAGAGAGACGGAGAGTTGCTTTCGCAATTTTCTTGAAATTTCATGTAAAAATATCTACCTACCACCTGTAGATTCATAGTAGTACCGTCATAGTACATGTATGTAGCACTGGCACATGACAATTTAAAATCTACATCTACTATACGGTATAGTGGACCGGTCCACTGCTGGGCACAGGCCCTGATCTAATAAGCGCCTTATTGGCTCTTATCATAGCAGATCACAGTTCGGTGGCAGAATTGTTCTGCAGGAGGCGCTGCTGCCCGGCCACTGGTCAATGCACGACCGGAGGCCGTCTAGGGTTGAAAAAACTAAGATACGAGATACACCTACTTACCCTGGAAACTTGCCCTCTGATCGCATGTACCCTTTCATCAGGGACCACGTCCTTCGCTCCAAGCCCCATGCAGTTCACAACGATATCGAAACTATACAAAATCGGATCGTCCAGAGACCTCACGGTGGCTTGCAGCATTATCCCGTTTAAACTCTTGAATTGATTCGTAAGTTGAGTTAAGAAGGGGGTTGCTGTGGTGACAAAGGTTGAGAAGGCTTGGCCGGCTCTGAAAAACAAGTTTATTATGATATAGAACTTACAGCTGAACGTGCACCTGTCTGCACCACAGGAGCCGCACGCGCCGCGCATGTGCAAGCTACTTATTCTAGGTCCACACAAAACTTGTACCTACCTGCTGCGCATCATCTTCTTGCATTCCTCTAGTAGTCAATGTGATAATGTGCATTATCACATTGACTACATACATTAGGTAGCTTTTGCTGCGAAATTACTACTGTTCTTTTTGACGCTCATTTACGGATTTTTGTATAGTACTTTAATATAAACGAGGTGCTTATAATTAGAAAGTAAGAAAGACGCTACCTACTTACTCAAACTTAGTGTTGTGCAATTCGCTAAGAAACTTCAAATACTCTTCATCCAGCACTCTAAAGCTGAACACAGCATCAGACCAGCTCGGTTTCCGATAGTTCTTGGCGTCTCCATAGAGGTTGAAGCAAGGCACGAAGCAAACACCGTAACCTCCTTCGAGCCACAGCTTGTGTAGCAGTGTGTATGTTTCTGCGCCCCATTTACTGAAAATTGCGATCGACTAGTACGTACAATTTAGGTACGCCCACCAAAAAATGTGTGATTGAAAAAGTCGCTGGGCATTTAACCCAGCGACTTTAATGCCATTATTGATCTAACGTGTTTTCGGTTTACAGATTTTACAGAAAAAAACATTGGTTTACAGCACTGAATTATTATTACTAGCGTATTGTAACTCAATGGATGACAGCGACTTGCTGTAAGTTTTTAACGTATTTACCTCGGAAAAAATTATATAGAAGTATTAAAACTTGGAAATGACTTCAAAATCATAAAGTTCAACATTATTGAACCAAAGGTTGTAAATACCTAAGTACCTATAGTGAACGTTGTGTCCACCTTTTATAAGTAGGTAGGTATATGTATTAGAATAGAACTGTCCTATGTTAACATTTATTATATAGTTAAGCATAATATGTATACCTACTGCTGGTGTACTATTTTAATAAATAAATAAAGGTTTATGTGACCAAAATGTCACTTATTTTCAATTGATAATTCGCGCCCTCTGAGTAGAGAAACAAAGGAGATGGCATATTGTTCTATATGAACTATCGGTTATACAAATATGGTCTAAATCGACATTGTACTCATAAACTTGTAGCTATCTCGTTTTAACTAACCTACAATACCCCATGTAAAAAGAGACAACAATATATTTGTTTCACCTATTTTTGGCAACATTAAAAAGTGACGTCATAGCAATGCATGTTTGAGGCCGGTCCGCCATTTTAGTTTCCCACTGTAACAGGTATGTTAGCTGTCAACGCGAGTTGTATTTGCAGTGTTTTGTGCGAAAATTATTTGAATTTGTTACTTTTTCTTGTGAATACTTATTTAATAAGTAAAAGAAATCAACAAGGAACATGCCTAATTGCAGTGTGGTAGGTTGCGGGATCAGAAAAAGCGAAAATCGTCAAACATAACATTACACCGGTACGTATTATTATTTTGCAAAAATACAATAATTGCCTCATCTTCTGGCTTTCTTATGAATACTTTACATAAAATCCATATCAAATGCAGCGTATACTACGTACTTTTGTGGGTTTTGATTTGTTAATACAAGAAAATATAAAACTGATTGTTTCGCGATAGAGTTGTCCATCAAGGCATTTTTCATATCGATGTTTTCAAGTGGAAATTGTTGTGTATATGTAATTTTAAACTGGTTTTTTTCGTTTAAGGCTGCCCAAAAATTACCGTAGAAGAAAAATGTGGCTGGATACAATAGGTGTGGAAAATTTAAAGTCTCGTACGAAAACCATTTTCGTTTGCTCTCTTCATTTTGACGAAACGTGTTTATAATAGAACTTTGAATATCACGACATAGCGAGAGGATGCCGTACCGTCATGAATCTTTTTAGTAAGTATTTTTATTACGTGACCTTTATACAAACGTGTACTCCTTTATGCTTCGCTCGCGTATATTTACAAACTTTGCCACCTGCATTTATCCAAAGGGTAAAATAATATTTCCATAAATCATCTCTTAGCAAATTATTTCCTTGACAACTAAACCTATTTACTTACCAAAGGTCAGATTTCTATTCTAGTAGTTTTGGTTGACAAATAATATTCTATTTTATACTTATTCTTCCTTCATGCATGTTTCAGCCGCCAGCCCGATCCAGTACATCCAGTACTTTATCAGAAATAGACCCAAACCAGACTCCACCTACTTATAAATGTGATGCGTCAGATGAGGTGAATATAAAGAAGGTGAATATAAATAAGGCTGATTGAATTACTTGAAAAATTAGAACTAAGTAAAAACGTAATATTATCATTAAAATCCTAGTTGTATAAAAATAATAACTTTTTAATGTTTTGTGATTGTAAATGAATGAGACTGATTGAATTGCGTAGACAATCGAATACTTAAGTGATTGTGTATCTGAGATATGTTTAATAAAGGTTATACAAAAGTGTGATATTGGAAATTATATTATTTTAAGCTTTAATTGTCAGTACTTGTACTTGTAAAACGGATTCAAATTTATTATTAAAATCCTAGTAAAAAAATATTTTTTTGTTGACAACTATGTTACTTTTTGTTTTATTTCAGTACCTTTTAAATAAACATTAATAAAATTGCACAATTTCTCAGTTACAAGTTGTTACGTCCCACGGTCGGGCCATGCTTGTGTGCACATACACGTTGTCTCTAATTTGTGCATATATATTTTTTTATTACACAATATCGTTTTATACTATCAAGGTAAAAACAATAAGATCAGCACCCGGAACTGCTTTAATAAAATATCGTCACAAAAATGCTTGTATCGATAAATATATCGATATACAATAGGGCAGCACTACGGAAGGAAGCCATTTTTGTTTCCTAATAAGTTTAGGTATACACGTTTTTTTCGTAGGTATGCCATCTCCATTGTTTCTGTACTCAGAGTACACAGTTTCAGAGTTCTGTACTCATAAGGCTGATTGAATTACTTGAAAAATTAGAACTAAGTAAAAACGTAATATTATCATTAAAATCCTAGTTGTATAAAAATAATAACTTTTTAATGTTTTGTGATTGTAAATGAATGAGACTGATTGAATTGCGTAGACAATCGAATACTTAAGTGATTGTGTATCTGAGATATGTTTAATAAAGGTTATACAAAAGTGTGATATTGGAAATTATATTATTTTAAGCTTTAATTGTCAGTACTTGTACTTAGTAAAACGGATTCAAATTTATTATTAAAATCCTAGTAAAAAAATATTTTTTTGTTGACAACTATGTTACTTTTTGTTTTATTTCAGTACCTTTTAAATAAACATTAATAAAATTGCACAATTTCTCAGTTACAAGTTGTTACGTCCCACGGTCGGGCCATGCTTGTGTGCACATACACGTTGTCTCTAATTTGTGCATATATATTTTTTTATTACACAATATCGTTTTATACTATCAAGGTAAAAACAATAAGATCAGCACCCGGAACTGCTTTAATAAAATATCGTCACAAATATGCTTGTATCGATAAATATATCGATATACAATATTATAGGGCAGCACTACGGAAGGAAGCCATTTTTGTTTCCTAATAAGTTTAGGTATACACGTTTTTTTCGTAGGTATGCCATCTCCATTGTTTCTGTACTCAGAGTTCGCGCCTCATGTGCCTGTAATTTCACAACCATACCCTTCAAACAAACAGCAATGATCCTTGGTGCAGAAAAGGGGCTAAGGTCAGTAGGTTTTAAGATGCGAACCTAGCAAGCAGGTTTGGTTGTCAAAGTAGGCCGAGATCTCATTAGGATCTCCTAGTGAAAACACGATAGCGAAAAAAAAAACCGATAAAAAATATTATGAAAGTGCATTGTTTCGCACATAATTTGGTCGAGATCTCAGAAACCCTGCGGTCTATTGAAATGATTTATGTTTTGATTTGTAGGGTTTTACTAATTATTTGGTTCCTTCTTCATAAGATGTGTAGTTTTCTTGCAAAAACTTGATTTTGGCGCTTACGCCGTTCCAAAAAAGTATGCTCTGTCCCGCGCTCCTATGAACGCGAAATCTTATGCCTATACTTTTCACAAAATGGCGCGATTGCGCCCTCTTAATAAGAAAATGATGGAAACACTCACGCTAATAGGTGTTCCGGTGTGTTCCCCAGTAGATAGGGGTACCATAATCCTCCCGAGCCATCGGCTGTGGTGTCCGGGCAGAATTCTCTTGCGATTATTACCACCTGCAATATAGGTGATTGTATTTTTCAGAATTAGTTGGAATAATTCAATGAATGAATGAACACTTTATTGTACAAATTAATGAATAGAAAAAAATATATATTATATTTAAGTTAAATAAACCGCCAAGTGCCAATTGACTCGCACACGAAGGGTTCCGTACTGTAAAAATCAGGCAACTTTTTCAAAGAACATTAAGTTTTCACTTGTTTGGAGCTTAAAATTTTCAACTATTTTTTATTTTTAGTATTTGTTATTATTACAGTTGAACCGTTACTTAATCTACCTATTGTAGTTCAAGAGATATAGCGTTGACAAATTAAGAGCAAAAATAGCCAAAAAAATCACGTTTGTTGGTATGGGAGCCCCCTTAAATTATGATATTTATTTTATTTTTATTATTTGTTATTATAGCGGCAAGATAAATACACATTATCTGAAAATTTCAACTGTCTACCTCTTACGGTTCATGAGATATAACCACGTGACAGACGGACGGACGGACAGCGGAGGCTTAATAATAGGGTTCCGTTTTCACCCTTCGGGTACGGAACCCTAAGACAGTACAAAAGGCGGCCTTATTGCTTAAATCTATTTTTTCCAGGCAACCTTTTAGTTGGTTCAGTTATTAATTACTTTGGAGCGGCCCCTAAGCGTATTGACCGTACAGTTTATTTTTTTAGACTATTTGTATTTTTTCTACTAATTGTCCCATTGCTGGGCAAAGTCCTCCCCCATACACTCACGACGTAGGTATAGGTAAATAAAATAAAAATCCTTTGTTTCAGACAGAGAGTCAATATAGAATGGTTTGGCGTAATTTTGGAAACTTAATTAAATTTAAATAAATTTATACCATTCGAAAGCTAACAAAATTTCTTTTCAAATGGTATACACCAATCTGCAGTTTATTCCATGGAAACTGTAAAATATGGTCTGCAGAAACCAGCGATGAAGTGATTCCAGTTTATAGCTCGCAAGTGTATATATATATATATAAACTATCACAATCGGTACAATATAAGTACAGTTTAGAAATATAAATAAACTAAAAAAACTATAAAACTTTATTGACACGGGCAGGCATCTAGGAAAGGAGGAATTGGTCTAGCTAGAGACAAAGAGAACTAGGTACGATTCCGATCCGCCTCGGAGTTTAAGACTTGTATATAGTTTCGTTTGGCGTAGCAGCGCCCCTGCAGAACAGATCCAACTGCGATCCCCAACCCGCATGCCCAGCGTGGGTATTATGGCATTACCCCCTAAAGTTAAGAACCATTAGTCTATGTCCACCAGTGGACTGCTAAAGGCTGTTGATGATGTGATGGGTGAGGTCAATGAAATACCTTGTTCAAAAAACTGACAACGAAACTCTTTATTTCTAGAAGATAATTAATCGTATTTACCTGATAGTCTTTGTACCGTTCCTTGATCCTCAAAGCGCAGGCGAGGCCATTGATCCCGGCGCCCAACACGGCTATTTTCACGACCATTTCACTCAACAAACCTGATAACTACAGGGTTATTGTAACTCTAGTGGAGTCTAAACACCATAGCTGCCTGCAATATGCATACACTGTAATGTCGCAACAACCCGCCGGGTTGTGTTAGCTGGTTCGGTGTGTAGTATCTAAAGCACTCTACACACCAAAGCCGTCAGCCCGGCTGCTTTACCCGGCGGGTTACCTAAAAACATGAAACAATGCACGATTATCTACGCACTCACAAAGGCACTCTGCGGTTCTGACTGAAAACCAGCGCTCTTCCACAAACTATCATAGGTTTTTGTGTTAGAGAAATAAGCTGAGTCAGGACCTGTTAGACCTGCACACACGCGCTCGTCTGCTTGCTGAGTGGACTACTTAGTAGAACCTATGTTTGTGTTAGTATACTACTTAGTTCACCTGGGTTTTTATCTTTCTGTTTGTTACCTAGTACTAAGTAGTCTTTTATTTATGTACCTAAGTTTGTTTGTGTGTAGTAGTGTGTAATAAATAATTTTCTTTCTTTTTCTTTATTATCGCAGAGCAAGCCTGACGGCAGCGCGGCGCGGTGTGTAGAGAGCTTAAGTAGTAACCAGAGTATATTTTGATCTTATCGCGGGTTCATATGTAAGTTCAATTAACAAAACTTAAGATAATTCCAGTAGAATAAACAAAAGTGTACCCACATAATTAAAGTATATCATCGTCAGTAGTATAGTTAACTGTGCCACCGAAGTTTAATTTCGTTGTCAAAAATAAATATTCGGTGTTCCAGATAACGGGGCCACGGGCCAGAAGCGATCTATATCTGTTTGGCTGGTCAAAGATCAATTAATTTTTTGGGCCTGTAGTTTAATGTCAGTATAGTCATTAGTAGGATGTTAAAAAACTACTTAGTATATGCAAACTTGATTTTATTCGTTTAAATTCATTTTAAATTCAATTTATTATGTTTACAGTTCTATATTAAAAACGTTTAATAAACCATTATTTTGCTTAATAATACTACATCACAACAAAAAAATGCAAATATAGGAATGTTTTGATAATACATAATACAATAGATATGTAAACTAAGCATATTTTATGGCTGTGTATCTGTGTTTACTTTTTATTTACTTACTATAAGCTTTTAGTTAATCGCTAAAAAAATACACTTTCAAATTACTTAACTACCGTGAACAAGGCCTATTTTAATATCTATTGGAATAAGGTCGCTTGTGCTATGCTATCAGTCTGTCTAGATACTGTTCATTGTATTTCTAGATACTAATCTATTATGCTTTACATACATCGTTTATTATTCGTTGGTAATTGGTACTTAGCTATTTTTTTTATCGTGTGTTCAAATATTATGCAGTTCATAGCTAATGTTACGTACAGTTCTTATCACACTGCACACTTGTGCATATTATTTGTATGCGAAGAAACACTAAGAAAGATCGAAGCGGAGATGTGAGCTGTGCCTCGCAAGCTGGCGACGTCACGCAGCGGAGACAAGAGATGTGAGCGGAGCCGTTAGTACATGCATCTCAACAAAAATCCGACCCTCGCCGCACGCAGCTCAGTTACGCTCTAGCCTTTTCCGCTCAAGTCTAACCAGTACGCATTTCCGCACAGCTCGGTGGAGACACCCTAGCTTAAAGACGTATCTTCTCGTCTCCGCTTTGGTGTAGTCTGGGCCTTAGCGTGTAGATGACAGTTGCCTGGTCCCTATCTGTGTCAGACTTGATGCGTTTGCGGGTAGAAGGCAGTCCCCTGGTTGCCTTTTCGTCGCTCTCGCGCGCGACTGACGTACGGCGCCGGTTGCTTGAGGTGTACGGTTCGTACGTGTAGCTTCCGACTGTTTGACTGACCGAAGCCTTTGCCGCAGATTTCGCATTCATAAGGTTTTACTCCGGTATGGGTCTGGAAAAATAGGTTGTTGTTAATTACCTCTATAATGTTAGAGATATTATGCGCTTTTATTGCCCCTGTTGTCACCCTGTTGTTTAGGTGTTTGTCACCCTGTAGTTTAGCTATGGCCACGACGGTCGCGGCATCCTAATCAACCCCTCCTAATCAGCCCATGGATGCCGTAAGAGGCGACCAAGTGAACTAGAGGAAGGGCAGCAGCTTCCTTCTGTGTATTTTCAACAATTCTACTGCGTTAACCAATCCGTCTGCCAAGCGTGGTGATTATTGCCAAACCCCACTTGTTTGGGGGAGGCCAGTGAACGGAAAAAACATAGAAGCATTCCTTGCGCTAGAAGATGACCCAAAAGCAAAGTATGCTGTAGTAGGCGGTGCTTGTAAACTAAGATGCGAACGGGTTTAATTCGCAAGGCGACTGGCGGTAGCAACTGGAGGCCGTTGTAGAAAATGCCGTACGCGACTTACACGTTAAACGACAATTAAATCTCAAACGTCGAGGGAATAAAGTCGACTTTGAACTGAGCGTCCTGAGTGTTAACAAATTGTTGGCTAATGCAGCGAAGGATATTTGACGTGTAAGTTTGTTTGCAATTTTGTGTCAAGTTGCGTGCATATTTTCCTTGAAGGAAGTGTTTCATGTTTTTTGTCCGTTCGCTGGTGCCTCCCGTTCAGCAGTGGACGTACGAGCGCTGAGTTTAACTAAGTATATTTTACCCTGTAATGTCGGTCCAGCGCGCCCTTGCACTTGAAAGCCTTGAAGCACACGTCGCAGGGATAGGGCCGCGAGTCGGAGTGTGTTTTCATGTGCATGCTGAGATTGGTTCGATGGAAGAAGGATTTCCCGCACTCTGCGCATGAGTACTTGCGCTCGGTTGTGTGGGTCCGCTTGTGGTATGTTAGGAAGGCGTTACCCTGGAACAGAAAAAAACATACAGCCGATGGATTTTGTTCATGAATAAATAATAAAAAAGGTGTGTTCATGTGACCGTAAATAAATTCTATGGCTATGTCTTATAGAGAACCTCCTCCTTTTTTTGAAGTAGTATAATAATAAGAATTAGAATCCAACAATGATTGTTTACTTCCGTATCGACCATAGTGGCGAAGCGGGCGCGAAAACGCCTGCGACAAAGGATGTCGCAGGCGGACCTTTGCGGGACGGTTGCGGGTTTAATTCCCGCCTCAGGACTGTTAATAATGTTTGTACGATCTGCAGATATTTGTTCCGGGCGGTAGAAAACACCCGGTTTTCTATCTCTAATAAAAAATATCTATCTATAAATGTAATGTAATGTATTAAGTACTAACTGCTGCCCGCAGCTTCGCACGCGCTTTTTAAGTACTCTTATATCCTCGGGATACCATTTACCTCTCTGCCAAATTCCATTAAGATCCGATGATGCTGTCTGGGTTGTCCAGCATTATTTATTTAATGTTGTAATTAAACGAACTTACCCGGAAGCTCTTCCCGCAGATATCACAAACGTAATCCCTCTTTATTGGGTAAGTCTTGTCTGGGTGCGAGCGGCGGAAGTGCGTCCAGTATTCACGGGCGTTATTTATCTCCAACGGACACTGGATAAGTAAAAACATATTATTTATTAGCAATAGGCCTATAATTCGAACATGTAATTAGAAGTCAGTATATCTGCTACATCGATAAACGCTTTCAAAAATAAATTAGAGAATTCTGATTACGAGACAAGAACAATAAACGAAATAAAGATATTTTTTTTAAAAGCTGGCGCGATCCCCTTTTATTTTTCGTATACTGGAGGCCTGGATTTGTAACGCCAGCGTGGAATTGTATGGAAAAACAAAGACAAGGAGGCCTGGATTTGTGACGTCAGCGTGGAATTGTATGAAAACACAAAGACAACCGCGCCAGCGTTAAAAATTTATCTATACACAAATATGGGCCCTTAGAACAAATAAATAGATGGACTATGTGTCTGCTGTGCACTGATATTCCTGTGTGACCAGCCATTGTAGCGACCTTTGGGAGGTATCATCATCATCAACCTATCTTAGTCCACTGCTGGACATAGGCCTCCCCTAACTCTCGCTATAGCACCCCCTCTTCAGCTTGCCGCATCCAGCATCAACCTGCAGTCTTTCGCAGGTCGTCGACCTGGCTGGAGGGCGTCATACACTACGTTTGCCGAGTCGCGGTCTCAACTCAAGAACACGTTTACCCCAGCGGTTGTCGGTGGTGGGAGGTATTTCCAGCTGTAATGACCGTGGCGATCGCGGCGTAAGAATCGACCCCTCCAACTCAGCCCGTGGATGTCGTAAGAGTCGACTTCTTTTGTGTATTTTGCTAACACCTCTACTGCGATTACTAATCCGCTCGCAAGCGAGGTGATTACGGCTAAACCTTGTTTTGTTTGGGAGGCACTTTCAGGAGAGAATGTACAGCTGCTTACTCATACATATGGGCTGATTATAATAGAAATCAATAATATCTAATTCCCCATCTCACTAACCCTACAGAAATTAAAAATAACATATATAAGAAAAAATAAAAAAAACATTCTCAAAGTATTTCCTGGGAAAAACCGTTTAACTAATGAAAGTTTTTTTTTTCCGAGAACAATGGATTTGGATGTAATGGGAATAAGCCAATGGAACATCCTATGGCCGGTGTACGCACGCACACACTTGCAATGCAGGCTGCGTCTGCTTTACCGACCGAGACCCGCTTAAGCAACTAAGGTGGCTTAAGCGGGTAACTTCGCGATGAATGAAGACTATTTACTTTAAGCAACATTCGGACCGTGTAGGTAGCGAGATGCTTGTTTGTGTGCGTTATCATGCGTACGGTTGTTTTGATAATGAAGAACTTTGGTGTATGAATATGTTTAATTTTAAGCATTGTTGGCTCATGCATGAGATAAGCTTGCTTTGTCAAAGTTATGTTCTCCAACAGGCACCCGATACTCATCGGCTTCTCGTACACTTTATTGCACGTAGATATAGGTATAGCGTCAAAGATTGTTATCTATTTCCATTAATTAGGGGCGTGCCTTACGGGTTTGGCTGTCAAACTAGGCCTAGATCTTTGTGCTCACGGGATCCCCGTGGTACAAAACTCGACTAACATAAAATTAATTTTTTTTTGATTGGTTCTTTGAATGTGAAAACCAAATTGAAAAAATATAACGGTAAAAAAACATGAAAGTGGACAAAAAAGTGATGTGAAGTGTTTCGCACATAATTGATCGAGATATCAGGAACCCTGTCTATTGAAATGAGTTAAGTTTTCATTCGTATTTTTTGTACTTCTAGCTTATGTATGCACGCCCTTTTGGCGTCACGTGGCAAGCGCTGATTAATAAAAACAACTTAAGAATTTTTTTTTGGGATAGGGTTATTTTTTAATCAAAAATGTTTCTCTTAGTATGGGTACGTTCCCTAAGCTGGGTGCGGTGACACCATGCTAGTCGGTATGCCAGCTGTAAAATGTTTCTCTTAGTATGGGTACGTTCCCTAAGCTGGGTGCGGTGACACCATGCTAGTCGGTATGCCAGCTGTAAAATGTTTCTCTTAGTATGGGTACGTTCCCTAAGCTGGGTGCGGTGACACCATGCTAGTCGGTATGCCAGCTGTAAAATGTTTCTCTTAGTATGGGTACGTTCCCTAGGCTGGGTGCGGTGACACCATGCTAGTCGGTATGCCAGCTGTAAAATGTTTCTCTTAGTATGGGTACGTTCCCTAAGCTGGGTGCGGTGACACCATGCTAGTCGGTATGCCAGCTGTAAAATGTTTCTCTTAGTATGGGTACGTTCCCTAGGCTGGGTGCGGTGACACCATGCTAGTCGGTATGCCAGCTGTAAAATGTTTCTCTTAGTATGGGTACGTTCCCTAAGCTGGGTGCGGTGACACCATGCTAGTCGGTATGCCAGCTGTAAAATGTTTCTCTTAGTATGGGTACGTTCCCTAAGCTGGGTGCGGTGACACCATGCTAGTCGGTATGCCAGCTGTAAAATGTTTCTCTTAGTATGGGTACGTTCCCTAAGCTGGGTGCGGTGACACCATGCTAGTCGGTATGCCAGCTGTAAAATGTTTCTCTTAGTATGGGTACGTTCCCTAAGCTGGGTGCGGTGACACCATGCTAGTCGGTATGCCAGCTGTAAAATGTTTCTCTTAGTATGGGTACGTTCCCTAAGCTGGGTGCGGTGACACCATGCTAGTCGGTATGCCAGCTGTAAAATGTTTCTCTTAGTATGGGTACGTTCCCTAGGCTGGGTGCGGTGACACCATGCTAGTCGGTATGCCAGCTGTAAAATGTTTCTCTTAGTATGGGTACGTTCCCTAAGCTGGGTGCGGTGACACCATGCTAGTCGGTATGCCAGCTGTAAAATGTTTCTCTTAGTATGGGTACGTTCCCTAGGCTGGGTGCGGTGACACCATGCTAGTCGGTATGCCAGCTGTAAAATGTTTCTCTTAGTATGGGTACGTTTTCTAAGCTGGGTGCGGTGACACCATGCTAGTCGGTATGCCAGCTGTAAAATGTTTCTCTTAGTATGGGTACGTTCCCTAAACTGGGTGCGGTGACGCCATGCTAGTCGGTATGCCAGCTGTAAAATGTGTCTCTTAGTATGGGTACGTTCCCTAGGCTGGGTGCGGTGACGCCATGCTAGTCGGTATGCCTGCTGTAAAATGTGTCTCTTAGTATGGGTACGTTCCCTAGGCTGGGTGCGGTGACGCCATGCTAGTCGGTATGCCAGCTGTAAAATGTGTCTCTTAGTATGGGTACGTTCCCTAGGCTGGGTGCGGTGACGCCATGCTAGTCGGTATGCCTGCTGTAAAATGTGTCTCTTAGTATGGGTACGTTCCCTAGGCTGGGTGCGGTGACGCCATGCTAGTCGGTATGCCAGCTGTAAAATGTTTCTCTTAGTATGGGTACGTTCCCTAAGCTGGTTGCGGTGACACCATGCTAGTCGGTATGCCAGCTGTAAAATGTTTCTCTTAGTATGGGTACGTTCCCTGGGCTGGGTGCGGTGACGCCATGCTAGTCGGTATGCCAGCTGTAAAATGTGTCTCTTAGTATGGGTACGTTCCCTAGGCTGGGTGCGGTGACGCCATGCTAGTCGGTATGCCAGCTGTAAAATGTGTCTCTTAGTATGGGTACGTTCCCTAGGCTGGGTGCGGTGACGCCATGCTAGTCGGTATGCCAGCTGTAAAATGTGTCTCTTAGTATGGGTACGTTCCCTAGGCTGGGTGCGGTGACACCATGCTAGTCGGTATGCCAGCTGTAAAATGTGTCTCTTAGTATGGGTACGTTCCCTAGGCTGGGTGCGGTGACACCATGCTAGTCGGTATGCCAGCTGTAAAATGTTTCTCTTAGTATGGGTACGTTCCCTAGGCTGGGTGCGGTGACACCATGCTAGTCGGTATGCCAGCTGTAAAATGTTTCTCTTAGTATGGGTACGTTCCCTAGGCTGGGTGCGGTGACGCCATGCTAGTCGGTATGCCAGCTGTAAAATGTGTCTCTTAGTATGGGTACGTTCCCTAGGCTGGGTGCGGTGACGCCATGCTAGTCGGTATGCCAGCTGTAAAATGTGTCTCTTAGTATGGGTACGTTCCCTAGGCTGGGTGCGGTGACACCATGCTAGTCGGTATGCCAGCTGTAAAATGTTTCTCTTAGTATGGGTACGTTCCCTAGGCTGGGTGCGGTGACACCATGCTAGTCGGTATGCCAGCTGTAAAATGTTTCTCTTAGTATGGGTACGTTCCCTAGGCTGGGTGCGGTGACACCATGCTAGTCGGTATGCCAGCTGTAAAATGTTTCTCTTAGTATGGGTACGTTCCCTAGGCTGGGTGCGGTGACACCATGCTAGTCGGTATGCCAGCTGTAAAATGTTTCTCTTAGTATGGGTACGTTCCCTAGGCTGGGTGCGGTGACGCCATGCTAGTCGGTATGCCAGCTGTAAAATGTTTCTCTTAGTATGGGTACGTTCCCTAGGCTGGGTGCGGTGACACCATGCTAGTCGGTATGCCAGCTGTAAAATGTTTCTCTTAGTATGGGTACGTTCCCTAGGCTGGGTGCGGTGACGCCATGCTAGTCGGTATGCCAGCTGTAAAATGACGCAGGGTACCTGTTCGCACTTGGTGGGCCAGGGGTTTACACCGTTGACATGCTGCTTCTTGCCGTAGTTCTTGGGGCGCTTCCTGGCGTGCTCGCGGCGGTGGTGTATCCGCATCTCCTCCGGGTCTGGGATAGATATGCCGCACACGCGACATCCGCTCCTGTTAAAGGGAATTTATACATACTAATATTATAAATTCGAAAGTAACTGTCTGACTGTTACCTTTTCACGCTGAAACGGCTGAATGGATCCTAATGAAATTTGGCAGGGAGGTAAATGATATGCCGGGGACGGACATAGCTAAAACAAACTTTATAGTCACAGCTTTGCACTAGTGTATGTTGAATCACAGATGTGATCGACTAGGTCATGTTAAAAGTTCAATGGTGATTTCAGATGTCACCAAAACTAAACCAATTTGAACAACACTAAAAAAATGCTGGACAATCCACACAGCATCATCAAGCCCCAAGCTAAGCAGAGCTTGTATTATGGGTACTAGATGACTGATATACTTATACAATACATTACATATAGATATTTTTTAGTATACTCGTACATAGAAGACATTCAGCTCATATATTTGCAGATAGTACAAACATTTGTCCCGAGGCGAGAATGGAACCCGCAACCTCCTGCGTCGTAGGCGTACTTTCGCCCGCCGCGCCACAGGTCGTCATCTGAAGCTAAGCTTAAATAGTTGCCTCTACCCCCTTAGGAAATGCGCGTCGCATTCATTGTTCCTACTGGCACTTATTTATAATGTACTGACTTCTGCTTTGACACATAACTAGTTTCCGTTGAGACTGGTCGCCAGGTCATCATTAGGGTAACTAACTATACACCGGCCAAATTCAAGATACCATTTTTATTAACACTGCCCCATACCTAAAAATCACTACCGTTCATTTTTGACTGTTTTTGCACTATACCCGAACAATTAACTTTATGTTCGGGTATAGAGCAGTCGATTTGAGAGCTTTGATACAATGCGTAGTGCTGACAATACGCCAAAACAAGAATTTAGATTTTTCCGACTGGTATGGATCAGTTGAGCTACCTGTAGATTGTTTGCAACAGTATGCAGTTAGCTTAATTGTTTCAATTGTAAATACTAGTTCTAATTTGTTTTTGAATTGTAATTTTCTTTGTCAATAAAAATTAAAAAATGTTACAATTTAGATCGATTTAATGTACTGACTTCTGCTGAGGCTTCGCTCGAGTCACGAGGTACATGAATACAACAGGAACTCTGATTAATGTAGACGAAATCAATGTATGCCTGTTTTTTTGCTCTCAGTTTGAAATAGAATCGTAACTAACACTAGAACTACACCATTGTGCTGGGGTGAGTTGTGGCGCCTCAGGCAGAGGTATATTGGATGCACTACAATAGTGTGGTTCGAGCTTAATTAGCGTTGTTGCGATTTGCAGATATGTTTTCCGGGTGTTCTCGGTGTTTTCTATGTATAAAATAAATTAAACTTTTATTGACAAAGAAAATTACAATTCAATAATAAAAACAAATTAGGACTAATATTCACAATTGAAACAATTAATCTAACTGCAGACTTGTTGCCAACAATCTACAGGTAGCTCAACTGATCCATATCAATACCAGTCGGAAGCGTCCCCAAGACGCTGGCAACATTGCCCCGCTGTATGGCAATGCTGATGCGCTGCGCCAGGTATCCGCCAGCTCTCGGGTCACGCGTCGCGTCGACCAGACGCTCAAAAAATATATATATATAATGTATTGTATTAAGTATGTAAGGTATCAAGTACCCATAACACAAGTTCTTCTTAGCTTGGGCTTGATGATCCTGTGTGAATTAAAAGCATTATTTATTGCACTACTGACTGACTTCATATCGTCGCGGTGGTTAACCGACGTGATGCGATGTCGGTTGTAAGCCTCCGCCGTGAGGAAGTTCAGGTCACATTCCTTGCAGAACTGCCCTGCCTGCGTCTCTTCTGTGTTCTCCTGTAAAAATATACTTTTTAAAATAACACATACGTTAACTATGTGTGGCGCATTGACTCCGAAGTTGGTCTCCGACACATTATTTAGATTTTTTTTACATTTTTATTTGTTCAAACAACTTTACAAGACACACCACTTAAGTCTACACATCTTGCTCAACTTAACTTAGATATTTAGATAGATATTTATTTCAAAGAAAAAGAACATAGGTAGTTCACATAAAGAGAAAAGTTATAACATTTGTACTTAAATTATACCAATTTTATAGCAGTAATAATTTTTTAAATTTAACTCTGTAATAAATTAATTTAACTTATAGTAGTTAAAAACTTATAGTTAAAATAGGAATTTAGTACATAATGTAGATTACAAATTTTGAAAATAATATACAAATAGGTGCTATGTACTGACAGTGGTTTGAATTGGGTTGCCCTACCTGCCGAACTAGTTGAGCACTGTATCTCAGCAGGTAGTGTGCTCCTCCTCGCTCCTCGTCATTCATAGTTCAAGTTTTAACTTAATTTAGTTTGTTTAAGAATTATAAAGAAAGGTATAAACCTAAACTCGATATTTTTTGAAAAATATAAGAAGAAAAATAAAATACTATTTATAAGAATATGTGTAAGTACACAAAATATTAAAGATATTCTGTGTCTTCATAACTTAAGGATTTCAGAATTTTAGGGACAGTTTTCTTGCAATTAAAATTAGATTGAATTTTTTTTTTTTATATGTATTTAATAGTTATTTTATTTAATATTTATTTATTTATTACAAGGAAAACTAGCAGCACATACATACAAATTATATAAGAGAATTCGAAGAAGAAGGCTATTAAAAGGTTTTCACGGTTAAAAATATAAATCCATACCATTATATTATATTATATCACACTAATATTATAAATGCGAAAGTTTGGATGTCTGGTTGTATGGATGTATGGACGGATGTTTGATACTTCTTCAAGCCAAAACTACTGAACGGATCGGGCTCAAATTTAGCATACAGGTAGTTCTAGGCCTGGAATAAAACATAGTCATACTTCATATCCCATAAATCAGTTCCCATGGGATAGAAATAACCTTAAAACGTTTCCACAGAACAACGCGCGCGAAGCCGCGGGCAGAAACAAGTATATTATAAATTTGAAAGTAACTCTCTCTGTCTGTTACCTTAAAACGGCAACGAACGTACGGACAGCAGAGGTTTGGTTATAGAGCGATCCTGACGTGTTCAGTTATATACCCTTATACAATTCATTACATTGTATCAACAACAATGAACAAAGTTCAGAAAATATGACAACATGCGCATTTCGATACTGCAAAAATACATTAGGTATTTGCTTTCTTATTTAAGTTGATTTTGAAAATTTGAATTGTGAAAATTTGATGTTCTTTGGAAAAGTTGCCTGATTTTTACGGTTGGAACCCATCGTATGCGAGTCGACTCGCACTTGGCGGTTTATTTGTCTTTTGCTACGAACGTTACCACTAAGCTCAAAACTCAAATCATGGTTAATATCCCGTTGTAAATGACTTTAGTGTTAAGAACCATGATGGATTTAAACGAAAAACTAAATACTGCAAAAATACATTTGGTATTTGCTTTCTTATTTAGGTCGATTTTGAACTATTGCAAACTTGTTTAAGTTTAAATAAACGCATAACAATTCATTGTTTTGATAATTTAATACCCATTACATAAGAACGTTTACGCCTTCCATGCGCAGTTTGGCTCAAAAACAGTACTATACAAAACCCGTTAATATCATGAACCACTTATCTCACTATAAGTTAATTAATAATAATTTCAGGAAATTTCGTTTTCCAAATAGTTAGATAAAATATTTCTATTAATAGTATAGTATGTACGCGTTCTATCAAGATAACTTGTTAGAGGTTTTCTTAATTTCCCTTTCAGCATCAGTTTGGAGCAAAAATTCGGAATTATTACGAATTTTAAATGATTTTTTTCACCGATATACCTTATTTAATTTAATAAGGTACATAACAACTTTGTTGACAAAGAAAATTACAATTCAATAATAAAAACAAATTAGAACTAGTATTTACAATTGAAACAATTAAGCTAATTGCAGACTGTTGCATTTAAAATTTTAATTATTTTGTTTTATTATTTTTCTGTAAATACTTTAAAACTACTTTTAAGACGCTGCGCGCAAATCATTTTAAGTCAGTCAAACACACATCGCGCGCTAGGCGTAAAAGCTCTTAAGCGTTTACTACCAAACTTCAGTAATGCGACCCGGATGGGCTGGGCACGTCGCTGGTAAATGCGGTGTTTAAGATCAGCGTCGCCGGCACTAATACTGTTAACATCAGGTGGGGTCATTCGTTTCGATACGACGTCGACGATGACGGAACAAGGTGAAGCCCACCTTTTGTTAAATAATATTATGATTGTTTTGAAAAAATTAAAAACCTACTTCCAATTTCGTAATTTTACACTGATTTTTTAAGTTTTGCGGGACAAATATTAGCCCCTCGCGAATACCGTTTTGAAAATTAACTTATTTGTTTAATGTGTGAAAATTTTACAATACAACAGAAAATAAACGTAATCCACTTACAACGGGATATTTACAATGATTTGAGTTTTGAGCTTTCCAATATTTCGGCACAGTTTCATGCGCCAAGATCACGGAATAACTGAAGGCACTGCGAGTAGGTTTTTATTGGCAGGCATAACTACCGATCTACCTTCATTTTTAGGGTTCCGCACCCGAAGGGTGAAAACGGAACCCTATTACTAAGCCTCCGCTGTCCGTCCGTCCGTCCGTCTGTCACCGGGCTCTATCTCATGAACCGTAAGATGTAGACAGTTGAAATTTTCAGAGAATGTGTATTTCTCTTGCCGCTACAACAACAAATAATAAAAATATAATAAATATCTAAATTAAAGGGGGCTCCCATACAAAAAACGTGATTTTTCGGTTTCTTTTCGTTTTCAAGGCTGTTTCTCACGAGCTACAATAGGTAGACACATGAAACTTTCTATAAATAAGCAACACTTCAACTGTAATAATAACAAATACTAAAAATATTTAAAAAAATAATTTAAAGGGATCTCCAAACAAGTGAAAATTTGACGTTCTTTGAAAAAGTTGCCTGATTTTTACAGTTGGAACTCTCGTATGCAAATCGACTCGCACTTGGCGGTTTATATGTCTTTTGCTACGCACGTTACCACTAAGCTCAAAACTCAAATCATGGTTAATATCCCGTTGTAAATGACTTTAGTGTTAATAACCATGATGGATTTAAACGAAAAAGAATAATCTAAATCGGTCTACAATTGACGGAGAAATTGACGAACATACATACAAAAAACATACGCACAGCCGAACATAGAACCTCCTACTTTTTTCGAAGTTGGTTAATAAAGGAAACAGTCTTAACCATCAGCCCGTTGATACTTACCAAAGGGAATAGGCCTACTTTTTTACACGCCAGCTCAGTCGGTCGATCTAGTCTCATTCAGACAATTCAGAGTCTTCCGGCCACCCCTACGGAACGTAATCATAGGACCAGGCCACCCCAATGAGTTGTATAAGTAGTTTTTAAAAAGCTGGCGCAATACTTGTTTCTTTTTCTTGTACTGGAGGCCTGGATTTGTGACGTCTGGCTAATTGTATGAAAAACCTAAAAACAATCACGCCAGCTTTTAAAAACGTATGTATCTTTAGTAAGTACCTAAATTGATTCTTACTTGTTTGTTTGTCCCATCTACTTAATGGTCAAGATAGTCGTTTCTTACTTGTTTGTCCCATCTACTTAGTGGTGAAGATAGACGTTTCTTACTTGTTTGTCCCATCTACTTAGTGGTAAAGATAGACGTTTCTTACTTGTTTGTCCCATCTACTTAGTGGTAAAGATAGACGTTTCTTACTTGTTTGTCCCATCTACTTAGTGGTAAAGATAGACGTTTCTTACTTGTTTGTCCCATCTACTTAGTGGTAAAGATAGACGTTTCTTACTTGTTTGCCCCATCTACTTAATGGTCAAGATAGACGTTTCTTACTTGTTTGTCCCATCTACTTAGTGGTAAAGATAGACGTTTCTTACTTGTTTGTCCCATCTACTTAGTGGTAAAGATAGACGTTTCTTACTTGTTTGTCCCATCTACTTAGTGGTAAAGATAGACGTTTCTTACCTGTTTGCCCCATCTACTTAGTGGTAAAGATAGACGTTTCTTACTTGTTTGTCCCATCTACTTAGTGGTAAAGATAGACGTTTCTTACTTGTTTGCCCCATCTACTTAATGGTCAAGATAGACGTTTCTTACTTGTTTGCCCCATCTACTTAATGGTCAAGATAGACGTTTCGTACCTTCTCCTTAAGGTTCTTATGCATCATGGCCCGGTGCATGTTGAGCCCCAGTTGGCTGACGAAGGAGTATCCGCACACGGAGCACACAAACGACGACGGGTGCTTCATGCGCACGTGGGATAGGTACGACGTCCATTTACTGGAACGGAATCCTTACTATAAATAAATAATGCTGGACAATCCTCGCAGGATCATCTAGTCCCAAGCTAAGCAGAGCTTGTGTTATGGGTACTACTGATATACTTAATACAATACATTACATAGACATTTTTACTATACATAGAAAATACACGTAAACACAGAGATCGTACAAACATTTGACCCAAGACGAGAATCGAACCCGCAACCTCCTGCGTCGCAGGCGTACCTTTACCCGCTGCGCCGCATCGGTCGTCAATATACACACTTTACAAACAAACAGTAAAATAATTAGTGTCTCATCACATCACCACCTCGCCCGAAAGGCGTTCACAGCTGGCCAAGGGCTCTCCCAAAGATCGCCACTATGACCGTTCCTTTGAAAGTCGTTGATATCGCTGTAGTGTCGGTACCTGACGTCGTTACTTAGATATAAGTAAAATTTAATTATATTTTATTAAATAAATAAGCATATCGGTTTGTAACTTGATCCAACATCAGATAAGATGTAATTATTTAGTATTTAATTACAAATAAGTAATAGCATACAAACCCTTGTTTTTTATCAATACACATTTATTCAAGAATTTCCTTCCTTCGTGTTAATTACTCTCCCTACACAACACATTTCATCGCAATTTTTACCATGATTTGTGTCGTTTAGTTTCCCTATATTTCTATAAGAGGGTAGAATAAAAACTCGCAGTTATTTCATTTATTCCGTGAGTCTAGTTTTATTGCGACAACGCGAACGCGAATTTTCGCCTCGTAGTGGCCGTAGCATGATGCGATCAGCGATGTTACCCGAGCAACCAGCTGATATTTTACACAATTTAAGAAAAAATTACACGTTACAAATGGATTTCCATACGGATTTCCCTCTCGCTCAGTGCGTTATAAATGGAATTCCAATTTTCCGCGCATTTTATTATAACAGCAATGACGTTTCTGGCTCAAGTTTGGAAAAGGAATAGGTACGTCACTTTCCGAGCAGGAGTAAGTATACAAAATTTAAAACCCCGATGATATTTTACAACCTATGTGTCCAACTCCGGCAGTAATTGTTCAGGACGTACGTCGTACATCCCATATCTTTAGTCGTTACCTCGACCTCGACTCAACTTCCAAGTGCGTTTCGGTATGCTTGATCGTAAAATATATATATCTCCACTAGAACTTACCTTACAAAATTATCTCATACGAGTGGAGAAATGATCTTTCATCTCAAGGTACGTCGGGACCTTCCTTGAACGCTTCTCAAGAGTCTATAATAATGGGTTTTGGAGACAATATTATTTATATTAACGATGATGAAGCTATTTTATACTTAAGGGATGCTGAAAACGCTTTGGAGGTTTACGAACAAGATGGCAAATTCCATAGAAGATACCGCCTCAGCAAAGATTTGATTGTGCACATTGAATGAATGAATGAATGAACACTTTGTTGCACTTAAAAAATAACATAATAAAACCTTATGTCTACATTTAACACATACTCAGTACAATAGGCGGCCTTATCGCTGAGAGCGATTTCTCCCAGGCAACCTAGATTATATTGCCATTACTGGAAATCGACAATAGTAACAACAATCCTGGGTTACCTTTAACGCCAATATTGCAAGTGCAAATCGCACTGAGATTTTACACAAATTGTAGTTTTCAAGTGAAGTTCAGATTTAATGAAATCAACGACTACGCATATCGAACTCGAGTATGTTTGGGAGGAATGCTCGAGGTACTCTCCATCAAGTTTGAGTGGAGGATTAGGTGAGAATTGTCTAATATGAACGAAAGAGGCGTCATAGCTCGACATTCAGATCCGACGCGTCAATATTTCGGTGGAGGATCTTGCAGACTGTTACTATGTTAAAACTCGGGAGTAAGTACAGAGCGGGATACCATCACTTAAGAATGGGAGCACACATGTTCTGAGATCAAGAAGAGAACATCAGTGCTCCCATTCTTAATTAATATCATAGCTATATCTTACTCGAACTTACTTGGAAACTTCGTCACAGTACTCGCAAGTGTATGTCACCCCTTTATGCCATCTCTGATGTTGTTTTGCTTGAGTTCTGAAAAACAAATGTATTTAGGAGTTTGTCTAGAAGCTTTGTGATAGTTAAAACTACTAGGTACGTGTTAAGTATGGGCGGTTTGTTCACAAACATTCCACATCGAGTTAGTATAGAACCTAATGAAAATAAGTTTTTAATTCAATACATTATAGATGGCGCCACCCATACAAACTTCCATGCCATATCTCTTTTCAAGGATTTTTTGCGACAGTTAGCATGTTGGCAGTGAAACAGCGCTGACTTAAATTAAATATAACTTTAAAATTACACTATGTACAATAATTCTTTTACTTGGCTAAAATGAATAGCACATTTATTTGAAATAAAACTGAATCAAAAACAAGTTATGGTCCGAACGCACGAAAAGGTAACAGACAGACACCCTAGCCCATAGGGCCCAAGTTCCACTAAATGAATCGCTTCACATAACAAGGTATCGTCTCAGAATGACACATTATGGCATTTTACCTTTGATGAATGAAACTACAGATGGAGCGACCGCGTGACAAAAGTGCCAAGGTTGAAACCTCTCCGTACAAATCCGCACGCACTATCTAGTCTAGAGTTTATTTCATCTATGACCGATTATACGACGATACCATTGTCATAGTAAAGCGATTGGTTAGCAGAATTCGGCCCCAGAATGACTTTTGTTTTTGTAATATATAGATGGATACTCACGTGGTCTTGGATACGTAAACGCAGGAGGTGCAAGCATATTTCTTCTCGTGGTTAACGGCGTGCTTCTGTAGCGCTCGGCGCGACGGGAATCGGAACTTGCACACAGGACATTCCACGTCTCCCGCGCTCTGTGGAAGAAGGTACATCTTAGACATAGACTAATAGTTTATTTGCTAAAGTAATAGCACAATGACGATAAATAGGTTCACAACAATGATATAATAAGTCTAAGTTTCGTAGGTTTACAAACGTCAAATTATTTCAAATAAATGCCAAGCTAAATTAAAGGTAAATAGTAATGAAATGATGATAACGTTTATGAAAAAAATATTGGTTTAAGGTTGATTGTCACGGGTTGGCGCGAGATTCAAATTGTTTCGTGGTTTTTAATTTATTTCTGCGTTCATCAAATAATAAACTACGGAAAAGTAATTTTATATAGGGAACTATGCTAAAAATCAACATTGTCCCAAATTACAATTGAATCGAAGTTGACTTTATCATGGGTTCATAGAAAATATTTTACGATTTGCGGCAAATTACTTTTCCGTTAGTTTTATTCCATATAGAACACAGAAAAAAAAAAAAAATCCACAAAAAAAAATTTTGCGGGGCCAACCTGTGATGATCACCCTTAAAATTTACATGTCATAAACTCTTGGACTGTATAAAAACTGTGTTACGAGCCATTCTTTCAACCCTTTATTACATAATATAATATTTTGCAATGGGGGCTGGGTGGGAGCGTACACAGAAAGAATCTGCCTTTTCTCTGATAGGTTTCCTTAGCCGGCTCTCGCGTGCTGAGTCGGAGCGGTCGCTTCATACGCCGCGACCGCCACGGTTAATGTTAGAGTGTGTAGTCCAATTGTAGCTTGGGTTTAGATGATGCTCTGTGAATTGTCAGCATTATTATTATTAATCGTGGATTTTACATATACCTGCTTTCACGGCGATTTTACGTACAGATGGAGCTAAATTTGACAGCATTGAGGGCAGCTACGTTTTATTTTGTAGTAAGAAAGTTTTTTAGTTAGAAACTAACGTTAGGTTAATTTTGAACAAGACTTTTGGACCGGTACCTGCCCTCAATGGGGTAAAATTTGACCCCACCCTGTATTATAGTGGCAGGTACAGGTACTGGTACTGGTTCTCACCGGATCATGTTTTCCGACGTGATGCTTCCATGCATTGGCATCTATAAACCCCTTAAAGCACAGGTTGCAGCGGAAGGCAGCATTCTTGTAGTTGTCGCTCGACGCTCGCTGCTTTATCTCCTCTATTTGTTCCTCCAGCTGAAATCATTAATATTATTTATTTAGAAACCAGTAGGACACCATTACATGTAGGAAGGTGTTAAGTTAAAGAAGTCTTTACCTTGAGCCTTCCCTCACCTTCAAGATGCATTTTTCAGGAACCTATCTATCGCCACTTATTTATTTATTTATTGCATTATATAATGTTATATACATTTGTCAGGACTTATTGACTATATTAAGGAATACACACAATAAGTACCCATTTAGGATGTTGCAATGGGGCCAGATACGTTACATAATACTATTAATAAAATGGTATGAAAGGTTAGTATGCCATATAAAATGATTGCAAGATCTCAAGAGAGACCATAAGAGCAATTCGACATGTTCTACTTAAACTAAATATGTACCTGTAACTTATTACTACACAGGTATTAAAATATCTTATAACAGATATCACAAGCTTCGCGGTGAAACAGACAGACGCGGAGAGAGAGACTTTGTTCTATTTTATATAAAATATATTTATAATAATAATAAATAATAATAAATCGTTTATTTACTAAAAACACATGCAATAAGTAGAGTGCCAGTGGAACTCAAACTAAGCAAGAATGCTTGTATCTTGAGATCCATGAGTGCGTTTGACAGATACGATTTCAGAACACTGGAAGATGTAGTACATACTTATAAATATTTTTTTAATAACATTGTAATTGATTAAAATTAACATGCAAAATTTATTATTTAATTAATTAAATTGACCATTCTGGTATGAACATGAGAGCCAGTGAGTTTGTAAAATTGTGTTAGGTGTATAGTGTACCTAGAATGTATGTCTGTGTGTTGTGTGTGTTTGTGTGATGCATGTGTGTACTGGACCTCGTGAGGCACCAGAGCCTCACTGAGGTTGGGCGACAGGGGGCGGGTGTGTGAGTCATGAGGGAATGTGTAGTGTGTGTGAGTGTTGGGTCTGCGAATGCTAAGTCAAATGAGGTTTTCTGTTTCGGAATAGGTAAGTTCTAAAAGTTTGTTTTTAACAAGTGATTTACACAAGAATAGGGATGTATCTTTTAAGTCGCAAAGCTTACATAATTTATTATATGTGTGGGGCAGGGAAAAGGCTGGGCTACGAGTAGCTATGAGTGAGTGCGTCTGTGGTGTAGGAATTCTGTACACACATTTCTTAATAATGTCGTCGTAGTTTGGGAGGGCTTTGATGCTTCTATGCGTCTTAATAACTGCACTTAAGACGAAGAGCTGTCGTACCCGAAGTACTTTAAAATATCTGTACAGGTCGTCTGTTGGGAAACGGAAGGGCTTTTTCAGAGTGACCCTTTGGGCTCTCTCTAAATTCATGAAGAGTGTTTTACCAGCACTGCCCCACACTGAGATACAGTACTGTATTATCGACTGACACAGTGATACATAGACAGTTTTCAGAACATCTCTAGGGGTGCAGTCGCGTAGTCGTTTCATAACAAATATTAGTTTTCTAACTCGGGCAGCCATTTCTGCGATGTGAGCTTTGTACGTAAGGTACTCATCCAGTACAACGCCCAAATATTTTATATTAGTGGCACGGACGATAGCAGTGCTATTATAAATATCATTAATACCCATGGATCCATCGGGGACACTAATAGTTAGAGAGGCAGGGGGATTGGCTACTACAGTTTTTGAAAAGGCTAAGTATTTAGTTTTTTTAACATTAATTGTAAGTAGGTTACTATTAGGAGCCGTCACTGTCGACAACAGCCCCTTTTCCGCGTCTGAGTAAGCGTTCTCCCAGCTATCACCATGAAACAAAATCGCCGTATCGTCCGCGTATGCAACAAGTTCGGCATTTTTTAGTTTTTGTTGCAGAATATCGTTTAAGTAAAGGTTAAAAAGAGTAGGTCCCAAGACGCTACCCTGGGGTACACCGTATTTAATTGGGAGCTCTGAGCTTAGCTGATTTGATATTTTTACACATTGCCTACGATTTGACAAGTAACTCTTGAACCAGTTGTGTGCGACTCCCCGTATTCCGGCTGATTCCAGCTTCTTTAAAAGCAGCCCGATCGACACGGTGTCGAATGCCTTCGCCAGGTCGATAAAAACACCTAAACAACACCTACCACTATCAACGTGAGAAGACACTAAGTTAGTGAGCAGCGCAACCGCATCTTCGGTCGATTTACCTCTTCTGAAACCATATTGCCTTTCGGATATGAGGTTCTGCGATTCTAAAAATGGCACCAAGCGCCTACTAACAATTTTCTCCAGGACCTTTGATAGGATACTCAGGAGAGCTATCGGCCTATAGTTGTCGGGAGAACTCTTCAAGCCGCATTTGTGAATAGGCGAGATGGCTGCAGTCTTCCAGACGTCTGGGAATACGCCACTCTCCAAACTTAGGTTAAAGATATGAGCTAGAGGAGCAGCTATTGCGGACAGAGACCCTTTCAACAGTGGAACAGTTAGATTGTCTAAGCCAGGAGCGCTTTCTTGATTAAGTTTCAGTATTATTGCAGTTACTTCAGATGGATCGGTTGGGTACATAAACAAAGAGTGAGCACTAGCCACACATGGCCTGTAAGAATCTATTAGAGATTGTTCTGTCTCCTGTAGCCTAGACAGGATAGATTCGGCATACTTGCTTCCCACTGAGACAAAGTGGCTATTGGAGTTGTTAAGTGACGCCTTCGCGTTGTCACCAGATTTTAGCAACTCTTCAGCATCACTAGTACGAATTGATGGTTGGCAGATATTCTTAATTGATTTCCAAAGTTTCTTCGGATTGTCTTTGCTGTCGGTTATATTTAATACCTATAAGGTATTAAATATCTTTTATATGGTGTATATTAAAAACATACCGTAAGCCTAATCACAGTGACATAATCCTCCAAATAGAAATCATCTATTTTGACCCCTCCCGTGTTCTTCGTCCTTCGCACTGCCCCTAGACTCCTGAGCCGGCTGCTCTTGCGTGGTCCTTCTATTTCTATTTCCGCGTCTACTTCTTCTTTTATGTCGATTTCGGGCTCTTCCTCGTCTCGTTGATCTATCTGAAAGATTATAAAAATGTTTATAAGTACTTTAAGTACTGCTTAGTTTAAAGAATCGGATTGACAATGACGTCATCTCCCAAGCTTTCCCGCCCAGGGGCCTACTCAGAAAAACGAAAATCGAAGTTTCTAATTCGTTTTGCACAAAACCTATTCTTATAAAATAGCATTTGCACGAAAACTAATCAGAAACTTCGATTTTCGTTTTTACGAGTTTTTACGAGTATGGGCCCCGATCGGATTCGAACTGAGCTGGTTAGCATGAGAGATGACGTCATTCACAATCCCATTTTATAAGTACGCGGGTTATTTTTTTTGTAGCCCGATGTTCAAATGTTTTTATTTTTACCGTGGTGCCGACTAAAAATTTCCACCACCACCACTTTCCGCGGGTGTCTAGAGAGGCGACTAAAGCTGTGCGTCCAACCGGATCGGAATCGGAGCGTACGCAGCGGTAGGGTTTGGTCCCGGGAATAACTGGTTCTGAATTTCCCGGGAATTCCCAAATAATGTGGCTGATTTGAGAACCGGGAAATCCCTAAATAATTTGCCGGGAAATTTCGGGATATTCGGGAATAATATTTCTACTTTTAAACCACTATCAAAAGTACAACTTAACAAAAAAAAAAAAAAAAGATTAAAAAAAAAAGATTAAAAAAAAAAGATTAAAAAACAAAGATTAAAAGATTAATCTTTTCCACTTTATCTTATAGCGTTTCACATTTTTCAGCTTTCTATCTTCTTTGATCTATACGCAGCGTACGCTCCGATTCCGATCCGGTGGACGCACAGCTTAAGGGAAATCCACTGGGGGGCGACAGCAGCGCCTGCTATAGAACAGATCCACCACCGAGCTGCAATCCCAAACCCGCATGCCCAGCGTGGGGATTATGGAATTACCCACTGATGAGTCCACTTGGCTGACGACGACGGTTTAAAAATACCTAAAAGAAACTCAGCTCGACAAAGAAACCGCACTAAACCGTGCGCAACGGGGAAAAAGGACTAAATGGGAAAACTGTAAAACGGTCGAGAATTATAATATTCATTTTAAAGTCTAAACAACTTACAATGTCTGCTAGTTGTAAAACATGATCACCCTCTTGTTTGTCAATCTGAAAAAGAATAAAGATGTTGAATAAAGAGGCAAATGTTTGCATAGTAGATTAACTTTTTATGAATATTGCCCACTCTCCCAACTCTGATCCCCTCATCGACAGGTAGGTACATAATCGTTGCCCTGACTCTCTTGAGACAGGTGTCCTCGAAAGTACCTACTTAGGTTCTCACTTTTATATTTATTTTCACTTCACATCACAGCAACGTTGAACAATATTTATTAATCTTATGTAGTTTTCAATGTGTATGTATATTAACCACCTAATTATAATATTAATTAAGGATAACGCAGGCTAATTCTTTTTGTTTGTTTAAAATTTTTAATCTTTTTCATTCGGTCCAGAAGAGGGCGACACAGTTTATACTTGTAGCGACAGTATCGTTGCATTGTTTTGTTTTAAATATGTACATGGTACCAATAAACAATTTGTATTTGTATGTAGTATTTGTAACTTAAGCAGTGGAAACGAATCCACTCGACCTATGGATCAGAGTGGAATAGATTCAAGCAGCGGAAACTGGTCTACCCGGGCTATGGATCAGAGTGGACAAAAGAGTGCAAACTGTTCCATTAATGGGTCTGCAAAGTGGATCAGAGTGGAATGGAGCCTTATGAGTAGGTACTTTAAATTTAAAATTCTACTTACTACGCCTTCCAGGAACTCATGATCGTCGAAGTCATTATCACTGTTTACTTCTGCTTCTGGAACTTCCTTCTTCTTCCTACCTCTTTTCTTTTCTTTTTTCTTCTTCTCTTTAGGTTCTACTGGTTTTACAACAGTCCAGCTTGGCTTTGCCTAGAAACAACACAACACACATTCAGTGACGGGCAGCGAGAGTGGGAAGTTTGCGCATATAATTAATAACCCGCCGATAACGCAGCTGGCGAAAGAGACGCACAGCGTTGTATAGTTTCAAACAATGAAAGAGCGAGAAAAAGTCTCGCTCTTTCATTGTTTGAAACAAAAACTCAGTGAATAATCGACGCACTGTCCAGAAGGTAACCGCCCACCAATTTGGCCTAAGAATTGCGTTGTGCGCATCTTTGTCACGTGGTTCGCCAGAGGACAAGTAATTTGACTATTATTAATATAATACCTTCTTCTAACCTTGTATTGTGTAAATTTTTCTTCAAGTGATGGTATTACGTGGTAGGTACTTTAGTACAGAATTTTAACTTTGTGATTTACATAAAGTTCTTCGCCCGCGTTTTACCGAGATAAAAGTAAGTAATATGTTATTCAATCTCTAATATCAAATTTAAATTGGTTTTGAATGTAAAAACCAACTTACCACTTTTTGATTTGACAGCGGCTCATCATCGCTAGTAGACCCTGGCAGCTCCCCATTGTCCACAACAGGAGGACCATCTTCTTGCTTTATATCGACGGTGACCTGTCAATTACAAATTTGTCCTTTAATGGCCGTGCACCGTCGTCAGCTGACACCATTATTGCGTCATACACGTCGCCGCCACAATTAATAAATAATAATAATAATAAATCGTTTATTTACTAAATATACGATTTATTATTAAATGTTTAAATTTAGTTTAAACATGTATAATTTTATCTAGCAAAATAAGTTGTTATATTTTATGTATGTTAGTTTTAAGGTATATCTATGGACTGTAGAATAAGTTAATTAAGATCTTTATCTGTTCTAAGTTGTCTGAAATAAATTATTTATTATTTCATTGTTTATATCTATACAAATACATTAACAGCTTTTTAATATGTAGATAAGATTAATTAATTTATTTATTTTAAGTTTTAACATAAGAAAGTATTAAGTACACGGTAATGCAATTATAACAAAACACCAAATGTTATTTTTTTTCTGTCTGTTTGTTTTGTATAATCTCCGAAAGGGCTGGACCGATTTTGACGGGACTTTCACTGGCAGATAATTGATTTATAGCGGGTCACTTAGGTTACTTTTAAGGAAAAAGAATTAGGGTCCCGCGCAAAAATTAACGATTTATGCTCGGGCGAAGCCGCAGGCACAACTACAAAAGTGTAGTGTAGTGTGTGTTTGTGTGTGTGTGGTGTAGTTAGAAATATAATATTAATTATTTTTAATCCCGGCGGTGTTGGTGGAGAGTTATTTCTCCTATTTATTTGTACTTTTCCTGTCATAGCTGTTCCAAATAAGGAATACTCTATGAAGTTAATTTTTTTTAAGACACGCTTAGTTCTTTCTAATCAAAACAGGGCAGGCCTACTCGGAAAACGAAAATCGAAATTCTGATTCGTTTTCTTGCAAAACCAACTCTTATATCGCTTGCGTAAGATAGCGTTAGCACGAAAACGAACGAGAAAATTCGATTTTCGTTTTTACGAGTACGGGTCCTGTGAACGAAACTGATCCGTCACGCTCGGTTCGGTGACGCAGAATCTGAGAACTTAAGTTTCCATCAATTATAACTATTATTTGAATAAATATGAAGCATTTTTATACTTATTACCTCATATGTAAGTATTCTGGATGCGACAAGCTGAAGACACGCTATGGCTCTCATTAGGGGAAGGCCTATATCCAGCAGTGGACTACTAAAGGCTGATTATGATAATGATGATTTTCACCTCAAACTCATTGAAGACCGTCTGTTCCTCTTTAACCTCTTGCAACAGCTTGCCTTCTTCAGAGTAGAATGTGTTCTCGCTTACAGTGTGGTTGACGATTCGGGATGTTAGGTTCAACTTCTTTCTGTCAATCTTATTTATCTCTTTTTCTGTTACCTGTAATTGAGTTTTAAGAAATAACATTAATATAATGGTCCACAGTCAAAGTAATATTAGATTTAAGTGTGAAAAATCACACACTATCCTACTAACATCATTAAAGTCGAAAATGTGTGCCATAAAGAAATTGTACGTGGAAGACAATGTCAAACTATTGAAGGATCAATCCAGCTGAAATTTTGCAGATTTTGCAGATTTTTCTCTGGAATATAAATAATTTATGAATTATCCTGGACAATCCACACAGCATCATCTAGCCCCAAGCTAAGCAGAGCTAGTGTTATGGATACTAGATGACTGATATACTTAATACGCTACATATGTAGATGTATATTTTTTATTATACATAGAAGATAAACGGCCGCGACTTGGCAAACGTAGTGTAGTACGCCCTTTTGCCAAATGGGATGACGACCTGCGAAAAACTGCAGGCAGATGCTGGATGCGGCAAGCTGAGGGCAGGATTTGGATGATATTTAGTACCAGGCAAAGATTTAAATTGTTAGATAGGCCCTTACAGTTTTATCTATTTGTCAGTGCCCTATGCAATTTGATTGCACAATAAATGAAAATAATAATAATTAGGTTTATTGGCAATAACACTATTTTTAACTACTCCTTGGGTAGTCTGCGTTCGTCGGCATTTTGACGCACACATTCAGACATTTTGGATTTCAGGGCATATATGATTTTTTATTTACACAAAAGTTCTTGCAATAAGATTGCACAATTAATGGTAATATTAACAGTTAGGTTTATTGGCAAAAACACTATTTTTAACTACTCATTAGTGTCTGTGCGTCGGCATTTTGCTAACGCACACTTTCAAAGACAATGCCATAGTTTTTGGTGTCAGATCATATCTAACAATTTAAATCTTTGGTAGGTACCATGTAGCTTATATCCTGCATTGATGCATAGGATGTTTTTAATCCTGGAAAAGTGGCATGTTCCCGTGAGGTGATCAAATACTTACCTGAATAGTTACCTGGAGTATTAATATATATGGCAATTATACATGTAAACTACATACATTGGTGCAGTCCATTTAATTTGCAAATGATTGCCGAAACTACAATTCATGACAGAGGGTGGATTTTTTGACAGGGCAGTAAGGGGATGTACCTCGACCGGTGTACTTGCAGGAAAATGGTCTTAGGAGATATTTTCATGCCGATTCTCAGATTTTTATAAGGTCATAGAATTGGGCCCCTATTTGATTTGAAGTACCTAGGTACTCAAGAAATTATAAAGGTTCATTGTTTGAAAACAACTCGCAACACAAAAACCTGAAACTCTACCATTATGCATTATACAGGAGCCGTGTTTACAAACATTGTACCCTGAGAATGGCTTGAGTATTCATAACTAAATGCCTGATAAAATTTTAGCAAAAAATTAAAAATATACCTGCTATTCAACCAGATAAGACTAAGCTAAGAGATATGTTTACCTTCCCAGAGTTCTGCAAAATCCCATACAAAGCGGCTTGGCCAGTTAGACACCGCTCCCGAAAGGATGAGAATTTCTTCACCAGCGTTGCACACTCATAGCACAGGAACGGAGGCAGGTCCATTGTACTTATTACCTGGAATAAGGATAATAGTGCACTGAGTGTGTAAAGCAGTATCTACGTGTGTCTGGGCGTCATTGAATCCTGAGCGTAACTCAGGATTCTAGAATAACTCACCACGAAGCGAGGGAGTTACTAGAATCCTGAGTAATTTTACTGGATATAGTTGTTGGGAGTAATTTTAAGTTCATTAATAAAATAATATAAGTTTGGTGAACATGTTACCAAACTTTTTACTCGCAGAAAGTGTGTTAATTAGAGCATTCATAAGTCTTAAGTCGTGTGTTTCTATTTGTATGGTAGGTTGGTTACAGTCTCATGATTTCAGTTCAAGCACAAAGGCTGAAAAACATAAATTTAACCAAACCAGGATTTAAATTTTACAATTCAAAAATCTTTGAAAATACTTACCGGCACTCCAATAATATATTCAAAGTCCGATTCCAGGGGATAACTCTGCAGGTCATACATCTTCACATCACGAATGAGGCAAACGCGACATACTCTCACATTCTCAGAATCATCATCCGAAATGATATTATTCATTTTTAAACTTTATTTCTTTGAAGAGTTTGAACAAATTTAGATTTCCATGTTTCGCGGGGATAATAGAGCTAAAAAGCATTAGAACTTCTGACTCAAACTACACTTAACCCGATACAAATAAATATGAATCACAGACTTTTACGACCATTTGTAAAATGTTTGTCTGACCAAAAATAAATTATTTAGCTCTTTATTTGATACTTTTGCTGGTTTATTTCATATTTTTTTAGTGAAACGAACATATGAGAATGTCTATTCGACGCCAACGCCATTTTCAATTCAATAATTTACGTTTCGTTACTTATTAAATCGTAATATCATTTATTCTTAGCCCAAATTAAATCGCAAAAAGGTATGTAGTCGAAGTTGACAAGTGGATAAACGGCATGCTGAGTCTATTATCTGAAAACGTTAGTGGTCGCGCAAATCGTTAATCTTTATGAATTCCTATGAATGAAAGTATTCTGTGAAAATAATCACCAGAAAGTCAAGTCAAAGAACTTAGCTACCAGTCAATCCTGCTCAAGATAGTGTGGTGGGTAAATAGCCGCTTGCACAAAATAAAGTTTTTTTTTTTCTAACTTAACTTTGTTTGTGGCCTTCTCTTTCTACGTTTGTGGCTGCTAGCCGCATGTTTCGTTCCGTCCGTCACCGTTCGTTGTCTGATGAATAATGGTGATTGATTTTGATTAATGAGCGTTTACGCCTTTCATGCGCAGTTTGGCTCAAAAACAGTATCTACTTTTCAAACCCCTTAATATCGTGAACCACTTATCTTACACTAGAATAATGTTAGGTACCTAATTAAATTAATAACAATTTTAGGAAATTTCGTTGTCCTAATAGTTACCTAAAAAAATATTTCGATTAATATAGTACTTATTTACGCGTTCTATCAAGATAACTTGTTAGAGGTTTTCTTAATTTCGCTTTCAGCATCAGTTTCGAAGCTCTAAATATTATGATAATACTGATATAGTATCTAATTAACAAAAAATAATAACCAATCAATAAGATCCTTGGGAAAATAGTTAGTTAAAAAGATGTTTGGTTTTGGTAGGTATTTTTCTAAGAAAAATTAAAATTCAAAAAATGTGAATTATTACGAATTATAAATGATTATTTCACCAATAGGTATACCTTATTTAGTTTAATATAGCTTACCAATAAAGTAGAGCATCTTCTTTAAAATCATACATTTAAAATTTTAATTATATTGTTATTATTATTTTTCTGTAGGTAAATATTTTAAAACTAGGTACCTACTTTAAAACACTGCGCGCAAATCATTTCAATTCAGTCTCACACACATCGCGCGCTAGGCGTAACTAAACGTTTTATTCCAACCAACTAAATAAATTAATAAACAAATGCGATGTAAACAAACTGACTATTTATTTCAACTTTACAAATTATTTTATCATTTTTTATAACAGGTTTTGGCATTACAGTTGAAGATTTACGAAAGTTTCATGGGTCTACCTATTGTGGTCCAAGACATACAGCCTTGACAAACGAAGAACAAAGATAGGCAAAAAAATTACGTTTTTTGTATTGAAGGCTTCTGTAATTTTAATTTAGGTAGGTACCTATTTATTTTATTTTTATTAATTGCTGTGGCAATAAATGCACATTCTCTAAAAATGTTAACTGTCTACCTCTTACGGTTCATGAGATACCTAAAGCCCTGTGACAGACGGGACGGACAGACAGCGGAGGCTCAGGAATAGGGTTCCATTATATTATAATATAACCCTTCGGGTACGGAACCCTACAAACTACCTCGAACCTCGTTCTACGTTTTTGGTTACACAACAATACCGTAGATGGCGTTAGTAGTATACGAAAGTCTTGTTGGGACAGTATAAGTTACCTACGTGGGATCGGTCGGTTCACTTGGCGAATACCTACCTAGGTACCTTCTAGATCTATGCATAATCTCGTACGGAAGTCGAAACTCCAACAAGTCTACTAGGCTACCTAAACTACACCTACTACTACGGTCAACTTTTTCCTAGGTATTCCCTATCATAAACCGCCAATCAAATTTATTACGTGAAATATATGTTATAAAAGTTGTTAAATCTAATTGAATGTCACAATGTCCTATTGGGCGTGCAATGTCTTAAATTAAACAATAAAACCTAATACAATTCTAAAGAAAATAATAGGTAGGTAAATCAAATTCACAGACACATATAGAAATATTATTACTACAATCATGTAAAAAAAGTCAATGTTATCTATAACTTAAAAATCGGTCATAAATTCATTAAAGGAGTAATAGCATTTTTTTGTCAATAAATCAGTCACCTTCCTCCGAAACAACGCACAAGGTCCTTTAAGACTTTCCTATACTACTTTATTATGTATAACAATGTACCTATAATTTCACTTTGACATTTTTATTTAAACATTATCATTTTTAATTTAGTTTTATGTTAGTTTTATGTGTTAAATTCTTTTTATATAAATTACTAGCTGCAGCCCGCGGCTTCGCACGCTTTTTTCCGGAATAAAAGGTAGCCTATGTCCGGCCCCGGGATACCATCTACCTCGCTGCCAAATTTCACCGAGATCCGTTCAGCCGTTCTTGAGTTATGAATAGTGTAACTAACACGACTTTCTTTTATATATATATATATATAGAAGATATTAAATAGATAATTAATTAGTTAGGTAATTGACGTTTCCGACTGGTATTGATAAGGATCAGTTGAGCTACCTGCAGATTGTTTGCAACTGTCTGCAGTTAGCTTAATGGTTTCAATTGTAAATACTAGTTCTAACTTGTTTTTATTATTTAGTAATTGTAATTTTCTTTGTCAATAAAGATTGTAAACGAAAAAATTCTTTACGAATTAGCGAATATAATATTTTGCTAATGTAGGTACTTACCCAATGTTACGAGAACAAAGATCTATAGGTAGTGATACTTACATAACAGAAGTAATAGAGACCGCATTGGAAATAGAAAAGTGGAGGAAATTGCATCATAGCACCAACAAGAGCTAGGCTCTTATTAGCGAAAGCGCGAAAGCGAAAGTAATTCTGTTTGTATGTTACCATTTCGACGACGAAACGACCAAAGGGATCATGAAATTTAGCAGTAAACGGTATCCCGCGGAAGGGGATTAGGGCTACTTGAAAAGCGCGTGCGAGGCCGCGGGCATAACACTTTATAATGTCAGGCGCGGTTTCATCGGTCACGCGGGTCGTGACAAAGTCTTGGGCTAGAACCGCGCCTGTTACATGTACATACCTACAGTTACTGTGCTCCGATCTATGTAGATTCTTAGATATGCTTTATAGTTATAGTTTTTAGGTACTATACAAAATAAAGACGTAAAATAATACGTATGAAGGTACGTACTAGGTAGTCGGTATTCTGTTCTTAGGATCTTGAAAACGGAATGACGACGTTTGTTGCGCAGCGGACGGAGAAGGTTGACCTGAGACGCAACAGACAGCAGATTGCGGGTTCGATAGTAGGTAGGTGTATTGTATTACTTTTTTGTTGTAAACCGCAAAAAAAAAATTTTGTTGCGACAACGAACGTCAACAAATTGACAAGGTAGCTAATTAAATTTTAGCTACCTTGACTTTGCTAAGCATGCCACGCCAATTTTAAAAATGGCTGAGGTTCGCTACACTCGTCGATATTTATTAAAAATCGGTTTGGACATCTCAAAACAGTTTTTGAAATATATCTGTAGGTTTCATACTCTTTGAAATATTTTGAAAAAAGTTCAAAAACTTACCAATCCCCCCTCTTATCTCCAGTACCACCCTGAACTCCGAACAATAGTAAGTGTAAGTAATGTCGAGCGAAGCGAGCCACGACATATTTTTAGTTTTTTCTGATGTTTGGGTAAAGTTAGCAAGAGTAAGACCTACCTATGACAAAAAAATGAGAGCGAGCGATGATAGAGAGAAAATTTTGAAGACTGCGGTATATCTCTGACGGAATTACGTAAGGCCACAGACCTCAAAACAAGTCGTATATCTGCGTACTATGGATATGCCCTTTGCATGGTTCCGGTACGGGTTTATACTTTGGGGGGCCAGCAAAGGCACAAGACCTGGGCTCCGAGTCCCGCCTGACGTTAGTAACGAGACGTGAGCGTGACGTCTCCTTTTCCATACAATTTGGTATAGCGCCTCTATCGTGCGGACATGGAACTACGCTCTCGATCGCTTTACGTTACTAACGTCAAGAGATTTAAAAATCCCTAGGAAAACGTCAGATTTTGACATGAATTGCGAGTCCGAATGATGCTTACGTTACTAACGTAAAAATGTAGGTAGGTACATAATTATAATTAAAATGATATAAAACTGTTTAAAGGTACAAATAAAGTCTGAAAATGCTTATCATATTTTTAGTAGCATGAATTGAGGTAAAAATATTTTTTCTCTAGGGTAAATAACAAAATAATATTTTGTTAAATGTTGAATTTTTAATATTAAAAATAAGAAAATAAATTGCAACGCTTAATTTGAAATGAAGATTTGAGACAATCTACTATTTTTATTATTTTGCAATATTATTACGCGGCTAGTTTTCTAAGAATTACCTTATTTTGGAGTTGTTGATTATCAAATAAATAATTAGTAGATGGTACAATATTACATGGTGAATCCTTCAAACATGATCCAAGCTTACCTAAATTACAGTAGACTGTGTTATCGCTTGAACTTTTCTTTTGGTAGAGAAAACAATAGCAGAAACTTATTTATTAAGATTTCTTACCCTACTAATTGGTACCTACCTAAAGAAATATCCACTCTACCAATCAGTGACCAATTTTAGTGATTAATCGATTTGTAGGTAGGTTCCTCATTTTGGTCGGAGTGTTATAAAGTGATAAATAATACGTAGGCACCTAAAATAAGGCGTAAATTATATTTTTCACAATCGCGACTCTAACGCCATCTCTAAGTAAAGCAACTACAACTACCATAGACCGTGAAGTTCTTTAAATTACCAAAACATAGCGCTAAAATCGCATACTTATTTTGATATTTTTACATGTAGGAATACTAATACAATAAAATAACGAAGAATTTATGAGCAAATCATTTTGTATTACTAAATAATATGCAAATAAAAATAATAATCTTGCCTTTGAGTCGTCTAGTTGTGAATATCAATGGTTCTTATATGAGCTGCATTCCAGATATGAACCATTTTTACATCCCTGCTCGACTGTTAGTTTGGACAATATTTGATTTTTCTTGAACTTTCGGGTAGTTTTATTAGATTTGGCCAAGTGACCTATAGCGGGGTTCAAGCTCTGACCTTATGTCAGTAGAAACAAATATTATCAACGAGCGGATTAAAACGCGAAAATTTTGTTGTCTAGGTAGGTACTTAGATTTCTTTGCGGTGGTTGACAGAGTGACCTCGCAAATTATGTAATTGTAAAATTTTTGGGTTTTTTATTGTTTATCATGTTATGTGTAGTTTTAAGTTTGTTTATAATAATATTGTATGGATTTATAATTTTATCTGAAATAAATTAATAATAATAATAATAATTATGCTGATTAATACAAACTGACTATAGTGAACCAGCCAGACCACTCCAGTTCCGTTCAAGTCATAGAATAGCGTTAACTGCGCTGAACAAAATATAATGCATAAAATACCAGTAATAGTGTTTTTTTTTCGTTGTGGTAACCATTATCAAAGTGACAGAAGTAAACAAGAAAAAATAATCACCAAGCTGTGGATTGCAATTTTTTAAGTAGGTACCTAAACTAAAGTTTTAGGGGAGCAACGACCCTCGTAACCCTCCCTGGGACCGCGCCTTTCACCGAGTAGGGTACCTATCAAATAAAAGGTATCGGTTTGTACATCTCAAAACAGCTTTTAAATTTCCGTACGTTACATACTTTTTGAAATATTCTGAAACAATTCGAAAAATTTATCATTAGGGGAGAGCAGGTAGCATTCATACAGTTTTTTTTCATGAAATCAAAACTAATAGCTATTTCTATATCTGGCTACAAAATTAATAAAGTTCAGGTTTAATACAAATTAACACGGCTATGCAAGTTTTTCCAAAAAATGGGAAACGTATGAAACCCTACGCGCGGGGTGGCTTCGTACATAGGTTTGGGGGTTCTCCAGCCCCCTTTAATCGTCCGTTTTCGTTGTAAACTTGAGTGCCAACTGCCAAATGCTGTAGGCATTTGGTTGCTGACGAACTGGAAGTAGCGGCTATTCCAGATCCTATTATTACGTCTTCTATTGTTTGGTTTTATTGAGGGGTTCCACCACCCAAACCTCGAGTATGTGTTGTTACTTTCGTGTTTATAGCATTTCTTAGCTAACGTTTAGGCATCTTAAGTTATTCATATCTTATGTATATGTATTTTTTGCTTATTACGGTACATTTTGTACTGTACTAATGTACCTACCTACCCCGCATAAAGCTGTACAAATGTACCATTCATTACACCTATTTTCATAAAATTCATTCATAATAAAAATACTCGTTGAAATTAACCCAAACCGGATATTAACATGATAAACTAGGGCTAGTTTTTCTCTGAATTTTTATTATGTTTTATTGAAAACATAATAAAAATTCAGAGAAAAACTTAATACCCCATGCATGACAATGTGAAAACGTATTATGACTTGTCCTAACGAATCCGGCGCCGCCGGCGGCCACAGTGTCCCGCCCCACTCCACAACTAGCCTCTGCGTATGGGTAGGGTTCACGCACCCAAATACAAACGCTTTGACGTAATCTTCGCAGTTTATGTACCTACCATTTTTTGGTATTCATTAAATAACGATGTCTCTAACCGGCACCTATAGTACATAATATTTTGTATTGTTGACAAACCCGTTCGACGTTACACTCGCACTTGACGGATCTTGTTTCTTGTCTTTGCTAATCCCACCTCACTGAATTCCAAAATTGCCGCGGCTGGCTCCACTCGCCGCTATTTAAAACAGAATAACAATTTCTTGAGGATCTATTATTTCCTTTGTCACACTCTTGCTTACATTTGTATCAAACATCCGAAAAAGTGTCAGTAAATTCGCGGCTCACTCCGCTCGCCTTACTTCTGATTATTATTCTTGTTTCGATTTTATTGGGGTGTGCTTGGTAGAAAACCATCCCGGTTACCATACCAACCCACGCAACGCCGCCACTGCAGTGTCCTTGTATTGAGACCTCTAAGATAATATCTGTGCAATAAAAGGTATTTGTTTGCGAATAAATGAACTGAACTGTGTAACTCTCGTCTTCTTTATCTCACCCCTTGTGGGGGTGGGGATAGAGTATCGGGGATGTGCCCCCTGGCCCTGGATCTTCTGCGCCCATTACTATCGGCGGGTCTGCTGGGTTTATGCGGATGTGGTTGTTTAGCCGCCACCGCCGCCGGTGTCGCCTGTAGCCTCGGTGCGATCTGGCCTGGCCCTGCCGGGTGAGATCCCCGGTTGCCCAGGGAACGCCCAGCGAACCGATCAGCGGCCGAGGCAGGCAGCGGCCACCAGTGATTTTTGGTATAATTTGGTGTGTCGGCTTTTTTATTTGTCACTATAGATTCTCTGGCGTACGGCATACATTTTCGCTTTCCAGGTAGGTCCGGTCTAGCGTGCTGTGGGGCTATCTCTCTAACATGCTGGTGTTCGGAGGCGTCTGCTTTTCCAAACATGTTGGAGAGTAGCCAAGGATGTCATCGGTGTACCAGGCATAGCATACGGGTGAGGGGCAGCTTCCTTGTGGGACTCCAGCTTTTGTGGGTTTCTCCACCGAGAGCTCGTTTTCGACTGCAACCATGAAGCTGCGTTCTCGAAGGAAGCTTTCGATAATAAGAATGAGCTTCTTTGGGTTGACGGACTTGGTCAATTTGTATAGCAGACCCGCGTGCCATACTCAGTTGGACGCTATTTCCATATCCAGCATGACTGCAATGACATATTCTATCTTGTTGTGGCTGGTGGCCATTTTATTCACTATTTTGGTGATCTGTAAGGTGGTGGAATGCTCGGCTCGGAACCCGAATTGTTCCTCCCTTGGCATTATGTGTGGCGTCAAATGTTGGAGCGCGATCTTCTCGAACACCTTAGACATTGTGCTCAGAAGTGTGATCGGTCGGTAGCTGTCGGCTTTCCTGGCATCTTTCCGGGTTTCGGTATCACCACCACCTTTCCGATGGGAGCTTCGGCGGTAGATGTTTGAGGGTCTCATTTGTTATGTTGTCCAGCCCGAGAGCTTTCCTTCTGGCAGCCGCTGTATCGTCCTCTTCACCTTCCCCAGTTGAACGAAGATGGCGTCTTCCTCTGGGGGTATTTCTGACGTCAGGTAGTCCCTGATGTAGTTCTCAACGTGCTCTGTGTGGTCTGCATCTGTGGCTGGGTTTGGTGAGAACTGCTTTTCCAGGCTGTCGGCCAGGATTTCAGCTCTGTCTACTGCTTGGAACTTGAGGTTTCCGGCGGTAACCACTAGCGGTTGGATGCGTTTTTGCTCGCCAACTAGTTGACGGCATAACCGGTGTACTGAGGGAATGTTGTCGGTTATGGCGTCAATGTGTCTCTCCCATTCTTCAGCGGCAAGGTCATCGAGAACAGTTTTCACGCGCTATGCTAGCACGTTCACTTCTCTCTTGATCCTTGGGCATTTGGTCTCCTGCCAGAGTTTCCGTTTCTCTTTCTTGTCGCGGGTGAGGTCCCGTATCCACGCCAGAAGGGGCTCCAGCCTCCTCGTCATCGTGGAGGTGTGCGATGCTGTGTTGAGAGAGTCCTGGATTACTTTGGTCAGTTCTTCCGTGGCCCGTTTCACGTCTTCGGCGGTTTCGATGGGTCTGTTCACGGCCTCTCTTTGGAAGGTTTCCCAACAGATTTTTCGCCGTGAAGGTGGCAGGCTGATTCTGCTTGGCAAGCCTCTTAGCGTCAGTAGAACAGGTCTGCGTTCTGTGGGGGAGGTCTGTCAGTACGCGGGAAACGAGAGATGAGAAGAGGAGAATTTACAGACATTGATTGCTAGTCGATTTCTACTGTAGAATATTGCCAAACTGTCAAGATCGGATTGTAGGTACAAGCAATCTACGTGATTCTGCACTTTCATAAAAATCTTAGTGTCATCCGCGTACATTAGGAATCGTGCATGTTTTAAACAAGAGCCGATATCATATAGGTACGAAGCATATAAAAGAGGGCCCAAAATGGAGCCTTGCGGCACTCCAGAAGGGATGGAGACAAAGTCTGAGCAGAAACCACCTACGACCACCGCTTGAGAGCGATTTCGCAAGTATGCCTCCATCCACCTTAACAAGTTGCCGCGAATGCCGAACTCGAAGAGCTTATGAAGAGGAGGGTGCGTAGCTACTGCGGAAGCCGGTGGTGGCGGGTAACCGGTCTAAATACCCGCTCGAAAAGTTAAGTTGTTAACCCAACACTTTCTCGTACCTACATTGAGACGAAGAGCTTATGAAGGAGTATAATGTGGTCTACACGATCGAATGTTTTTTCAAAATCCGTATACACCACATCCACTTGAGAACCGCCGTCCATATTATTAGCAATATTGTCAATGAAAACTCTAAGGTTTGTGCTCATCGAGCGTCCTATCATGAACCCATGTTGTTCTTCAGGAGTTGAAGTGGATATAACTGGGTACAAGTGCGCGTGGACAACCCTTTCAAACAATTTACTAATTAATTACATTGAGGATGAAGATGGGGCGATAATTTTCAATTTCAGTTTTTGAAACTTTTTTTTTGTATAGGGACTATATGGACTTGCTTCCAGATGTTAGGAAAGCAACCATCCTTAAGACAACGGTTAAAAATTAAAGAAATTGACGTACACAATGTGGCCGCGCATCTGACGTAAAATAATGGAGGAATACTGTCACTCCCAGCTCCTTTTGTAATATCTAAGTTTTTTAGAAGTTTTTCAATGTCTTCAGTATTAACATCTATATTGTGAATAGTGCTACTACATTTATCATGGGGTTCACTAAGAACGTAGCTGTCAGCTGGCTTATAAAAGTTTTTCTCGAAAAACCGATTAATCCCTGAGCAAATATCAGTTTGAGTATTAAGCGTCACATTATTACAGGACATTCTTTGAGGGTAATTCGAGTTATTTTGCCTTTTTGATTTAACGAAGGACCAGAAAAACTTGGGATTAGATTTAATTTTATGCTGAGTTTGATGGATGTAGTGCTTGTAACATTCGTCCTGAAGTAACTTTTACCTTTTTCTTAGTTCTGCAAAGAAAAAATAATCATTGGGATTCTTCGATCAATTATATCATATAATAGATAATAAGATATAATTGATCGAAGCTGGGATTCCTAAAACGTTTCCAATCTCTGTGAACTCTAGATTTTTCTTTAATTAAATTTATTAGAGCTCGGCTGTACCCGATAGGATAGCTTTAAGTGCCAGAGCAACGTACTCGCGGTACGAACTCTACTATTTAGTTACGTAAAATAGTGTAAAAGTGATCTATGACAACCTCGATATTTTTGCCTTCACCGATAAAAAACCAATTCTGATTGTTCAATGAGTGCCTTGAAAATCACCACGTTTAAATTGATATTTTATTCGAGACTGTGGTTTGAATGGAGGAATGAAAATGTCAGTTGCTAGTATTAATAGAGGTGGATGAAAAGTGTCTTCATTTACGAGAGCAAATTTATATTTTTGAATACTAACAAAACAACACTAGGGTGATTCTGAAAAAACTAAATCAAGAGTATTATTACATTTATTAGTAAGCATGTTGTACTGTGTAAGACCAAGAAGAGACGTCTGAGCGATTTGATTAGATGCCAAACTCTGCAATTCAGAAGATCCCTTTTTCAAAATGATCGTGTCTTCAGAACTCCAGTCCACACAAGGTAGATTAAAATCACCGACGACCATGTAGTGGTCATTGGGATGAGAGTTAATGATTTGGGATAACAACATGAATGTCTGTGAATGCACAGTAATAGATGAGTTGGGAGGTACATATAAAACCGCAATGTGCATGTCTTGCACTGTACCGACCGCGATGGAATAGTTACCTACAAACATCATAAAAATTCTATAGCCTGTTGTCGTCGTATTTTGTTGTTTATCGACAAATAAACGTGAAATGTTCTAAGTTAATTTTATCTTAGCTTCATGGTCTTGCTAAGCTTGCTTGCCTCACAAATTTCAAAAAAGGCTGCGGCTCACTCCAGTCTCCGATACTTATTTTGTATTCGTTTCTTAACAATTTTCTCAGGCGCCGCAAACTCTCCAACATTTCCAGGGCTCGCTCCGATCGCTGTTATTTATTTTTTGCACACTCTTCTGATCTTGTTTGTGACCACCTGAAAACGTAACATAAATTACGGCGACGGCCCGCGCCGCTCGCCGTTAAAGCCTTTTTTTGTAATCCTAACCCTTTTGTTAATAGCCGATAAAAATAGCAAAAATGCTGCAGCTATCTCCGCTCGCCGTCGTCTTAGCTTCCTTGTCTTTGTTGCTAACCCGACCTCACCAAACTGCAAAATTATCTAGGCTCGCTTCACTCGCCGTTATTTTTCATAGTTTCTTATCATATATATGAATAATCTTATTATTCATAGTTTCTTATCTACCACCGCAATTTTTAAATATTTGGGGCTCGCTTCGCTCTCTATCATTTATTTTGTCATAGGTCCAGTTGCATAACTACTTTTCCCCAAACATACAAAAAAAAAATCACAAAAAATGTTACAGTTTTGTTGTTAAATTTCCAAAACATAGGTACAAAAATCATAAAAAATAGTTTTATAACTGCAGTAAATTGACCGGAGGAAGCCGCAGCCAGAAATTTGACGAAGGTGATCAAAAAACTTAGCCCTCCCGTCATGGAGTAGGTACTTCCGCGGCCCCTGGCCCGACACGCATTAGCCGGTTTTTTTCGTTTTATGTGGCGGCAATTTATTACAATACTTAATTAAGTACGTAGGCATAGATATAGGTATTATAGTAAGTACTACGTAGGCCTATAAGAGACGTGACTCCTTAGTAGTTTTTAATTTATGTAGAATTTTTATAGGTTTGTAGGTAGGTGCCTAGGTAGGTACCTAAACATTTGACATTCATTAATTTTTATGCCTTACTTACCTATTTCTGTCTCGTTCACTCTTGCACGGGACTTATTTTGTTCGTGGAATGCGCGCGTCGACTAGTCTCGCTACATCAGTACGTAAAGCTCACAATAACAATTTTTGCTTAGAGTGTAAACCTTGTTCTTCATATAAATAAGGTTGATATTCGTGGCAACCGTCAAATGAGGACGTCCAAAGAGCAGTGAAAATGCGCTAACGACACGAGACTACCAACAGAGACTACTTTGTAGAGTAGGTAGGTAAATTCCTAATTAATTAATATTGGTATTTCCAAGATGGGAACTTTTTGTATGTTCTAAAATATGTTATGCGGTGTCTTTTAGAGAAAATGTATCAAAGCGGATGTGATGTGTTCGAAAATCCAGGCGGTGCATCTAAAAATAACACGTTCAAAATTAGACCAAAATAAAAAGTCCTTGAGAACTAGTCTCGTGGGGAGTGCCTGGCTACGTCATCGAAGACTAGGTATGACGACGGCCAGACGAGGCCTGATTGGCCAACAAAGCCTTGTCAGCGGCCATTTTGTGCAGTGCTGAGTCACCAAAAGGTGAAAAATGTACACGAGATGTGAACTCCCCACGAGACTACTCAACCAACGGTATTGGGAATTTCACAAATTTTGGGTTTCATGTTCCTCGCCTACCTCAGATAAGGAAAAATTCAGCAAAAATACAATTTTAACTCAACAAATAAATAGTTACGTTACGGTCAAAAACTTGATGCGGCACTGTCGAGTAAATTGCCGCGAAAACTGTTTTGAAAACTTTTGTTTTGAGCAAAGTGTGCAAACTATCTGTACACCATACCAAACCACCTCGGGAGTCATCGTCGATTGGCCTCCATCACATGGAAGGATTTCAAGTGCCCGTTTGTGCGTGTGTTAATTTCTGGAGAATACGTCTACAATCCAACGTTATTATCAGCTGTCAAATCTATAGATAGAAGTGCCAATCGAGTTCGCATCTCGTTTTGTGATTGTTTACATATTTTTGACTGAAACTTTATCAATGTGGAAGTGCATCATGTAGCCTTGCGCTCGGGCTACACTCCGGCATAGTAGTTTTCGTGATATCTTCAAAGTTAATGTTAGTGTTACTTACGTATGAAGGAAGGAAACTCTGAAGCAATCGAGATGGATCCCGCGGTCAAAGTGAAGACGGAGAGGCCTGACGAGGCGGAAATCCGGGAGCTGGCCGCGAAAATGGTGGAGGCCAACAAGGCGAAGGCGCTGGCGGCGTCGGTGGCGGCCGCGCGGCCCATGCCCGGCGGTGTGGCGGGCGGCGCGGCCCCGGGCCCCGGCGGACAGTTGGGCATCCTCAACTTCCTGACGCGCAAGCAGCCGCCCGGAGCCGCCGCCGAGCCCGCGCGCCCACAACCCGACGCTGAGAAAAAGACCCCCGCGCCCGACGAGGCGAGCTGGAAAGGCCACTTCGGCTGGGACATGCTCGGAAAATGCCACATTCCATACATCTACCGGTCCGGAGAGAAATACGTCGCCGTGCGGATGGTGGAGATCAAACTCCTAAACAAGTACCTGAACTACCTCCACGCTGATATCTACTCGTGCACCTGCATCCGGAGCTACTACATCACTGAGATCGAGGCCCGGCTGCTGAATGAGATCAACAACAGGCATTGCGATGGACAGTTTGGTCGGGAACCCTTCACTCAGAAAGATCTAGTAGTCCGACTCTCCGATGCCTATGAGTTCTATAGCTTCCTAGATGTGTGTTACAATAAGCTGCTGCAGAACAGCCCGGCGCGTACCGACAAGTGCGGTTTTATCAGAATAAACAAGGAATCCGTAGTTCCATATACAGTAAGAGACGATCAGAAGTTTGTGCCGTTGTTTTACTTCGAGGGGGAGACGGACAATCTTAAGTTGAAAGCGGACCAGTTAAAGGGATGGGATTTGTCGTATCTTAAGTTCTGTTGCAAAGTGCAGGGGATCAGGAACGAACTGTTTGCCAGTGAGACGTGTTCTGTGATTAGTTTGTCAGACATTAAAAGTTACTTTCCACCGGGAACAGAGTTTGAGGAGTACTGGCCTCACAAAGTCGTAGATTCGCAGCTACTCATATCAGCAAAGGGTAAGCAACTTATCTATACAATCTATTCTATAAAAGTCCCAGCAAATTTTATTATCTATTTACTTTTTCTTGTTTGTATCAAATTAACTACTTTCTTAATATAATTTACTAATATTTTGAATAATTTATAAGGTAAATAAAATGTTAGGAGTTAGAAGGCAATAGAGAAGGGCCACAAAGCCTGTCCTTGTATTAGTTGTGAGCAGTGGTATAATCCTTATATTACCAGCAGTGGGAATAATTAAATTAAAATAAAATTATAGTCATTATTTATTATAATGTCCTACAAATAATGGGGTGAAAATTTTGTGATTTTGTTAGTTTTTACAGTGTTTTGCATCATCATCATCCTATTTTAGTCCACTGCTGGACATAAGCCTCGCTGTCTTCAGCTTGCTGGTTTGCCAAGTCGCGGTCTCCACTCAAGAACACATTTACCCCAGCGGTTGTCGGTTCTTCGCAAGATTTGGCCGGCCCACTGCCACTTCAGCTTGCAAATCTTTTGAGCTATGTCAATAACTTTGATTGTCTGTCGGATGTATTCGTTACGAATCCTATCCTTCACAGCAGCGGCTCTCAAAGTTTTTTAGCAACGGATCCCTTTGGAGTTTGAAATAATTGACCAAACCCCAGTGATACAGCTTAGGCTAAAATATTTTGCAGCCCGCAAAGCAAGCCGCGATCTTTTTTGTAGATTTGATGTGGCGTTTGGCAAAGTAACATTAATGAGCATCATTTAGTGTATCAGGGGTTTGTAAACAGAAATTGATCACAGCAATGAAAATCACTCAGATAATTTTACGTCAATACGACACAGCACTAAGACCGTAATAACGATGAGCTGCGTATTTTTCGTTGTCGTATAAACACATAAAAACCTCTTGCTACGGTACACACTACACACTATCAAATACCTAGTAATAAGAGCTAGCAGAGCAGGCGTCCATTTATTTGATTGCGGTAAAATATTAGCTATTTATGGGGACTGGAAGATATAAATAGTATCTTGAACTTGAGAAGACAAAAATCAGTAATCGGCGAGCGGAGCGAGCCGTGATTTATTGCATCGAGTCAAAAGAAAACCTATGTTTTTACCGAGGAGGCAAATATTGACTGTCGAATCAGTAGAGCTTGCTATACTCGCTGCGCCGCGCGCCGCCGGGATCACAGCCCTCTCAGCCTATGACACTGGGTAAAGCAAAGGCATTACAATAAGTAAAAATCTAAAATCAGCATACTCAATTCCCCATTGCATCAAAAAGTATAAGAGGGCTTTTATCGGCGGTTTTATGTATTAGTCAGTAGTCAGGAGTTTAAATCCCACCGATTTAAACTCCCCAAGTTTGCAATTATAAAGTATAAAATTATTATCATAGTAAAACATCAACCTATGTTAGTCCGCTGCTGGACGTAATTAGTGATTCACGTATAACATTTAATTTTCTATGCAATCTTATTTTTCTTTAGTAGTTTTTTATCAATTATGACCAGTATTTTCACGGAGCCCCTACACAGGCTTCGTGGAGCCCCGGGGCTCCGCGGGGCACACTTTGAGAATGGCTGCTTTAGAGAAACTCCGAGCATAGCTTTTTCAATAGCTCGCTGAGCGACCAGCCCTACCGTGCGTGTGTCCACGTCTCAGCTCGTAGGTCATGATGGGTAGGACGCACTGACTGAAAACTTTCGTTTTCAAGCATTGCGCTATGGATGACGAGAAGACTCGACGTAGTTTTCCAAACGCTGCCCAGCCTAGCTGGATCTTCCTCCTTTTGTACTATGACTTCAAACTATCATTAAGCCCAAACCACAACCAGAAGCCAAAAATGTCATCTGCGAGTGGAGCGAGCTGACATTTTTTGGTTGTTATATTTTTGTAATTTTTTTGAATTTGACAAAATAACTTACGGCAGGGGGTCAAAACCAGTACCGCAGCCAGAACCTTTAAATTTAATAGGCGAGCGGAGTGAGCCGCGAGAATTTTGTGGGTTTTCTTGGTTCTTGTTCGGCAAACTGACCAAAAACGAGGGATGATATCAAAATGTCAGCGAGCCGAAGAAGGAACAAAATTTGTGCCTTTTGTTCAACATTTAATGTTCTCGGCAAGCGGATCGAATCGCGCAATCTAGCGCGCGTGGTCTAGCCTTGTTAGTTATTTTTGCGGTGGTTGACAATGTGACCTTGTAGATTATTTGTTTTGTTACATTTTTGTGGTAGGTATTTATTGCGGTGCAGCGGTGGTTGGATACCTAACTGAAGCGGCCACTCAAAATAGGTAACGTTCCTTTTGCGCTGAATATGAAACTGGCCAAATAACAGTTATATCGGCGAGCGGAGTGAGCTGCAGTTTTTTTTTGTTATAGAGTAGAGGATAACCATAATAAAGTTAACAGTAATGTAATAAATAATCATCAAGCTGTGGGTTGGCTAAATATTTGTGGGAGGGTTTGATTGACCCCCTCCCCCATGGCTATGCCAGCTGTGGACAGTACCTATAGGCTGATGATGATGACATGAAACATACCAAAACCTTCAGTAAACTTTCTTAAACTAGTCAGAAGGTCAGACCTCCAACAATACCTTGACATGTAAAAATTAATTAACATGATGACAGCTGTGTAGAATAATAAGCTACCTACTCCTTTATGCTTCATCTTAAAAGCTATGTGTGGTTTATTAATACCTTATGTTTTATTTTCTTTCTAATAGCTATTTTTAAAGTTAACTCCTTTATCATTTATGTTCATGGGTATTACTGTAGTCATCAGTAATGTCGTAAAAATATATATTTTACGGTAGTTATAATCAAAATGAGGATGTTCACACAATAAAATAATAAGTAGGTAGCTTAAAGCTGGTCCAATTAACTGGACCGCAGATAAATACTTTTAACCGAGGTACTGACTGTACTTTAGTACCGATAAAATAAATTCGGTGGTCCAGTCAATGGGACCAGCTTATTGGGCAAAAAAGCGTAATATTGATAGTTATAGGTTGTCTCATTCATATTATTGACACCAATCAAAATTGATACTCCATTTTAGGTTATCAATGTACGCGCGTAAATAGATCCACCCTTTCGTTTACCCTTAAAAATTATAAGTAGGTAGGTAGGTAGGTATATGGCCAATAACTTAGACAAGTTTTTTACTAATTAACCTAATAGATAGCACATTACGCCCTGACCATGCCCTGTGTACATAAATATAAATCATAAATCTAAGTATCAGCTTGAAGTAGATGACCTCATTTATAGGTTCTTAGGACAACCTTCACTAACGTCTACTTTACCTCGTTATTCACAAAGAATACCAATACTTGACGTTACTATTGTTACAAAGATAGATTTAGATCGGTTTAATTACAATATTTATATAAGTAAAGGTATGTAGGTATATATTTTATTTGCTTAAGGTGGCTTTCGTGTCACTATGGCCATGATAGGCCTATTGTGATCGCCACTCGAGTGTTTAGCCCTGAAGCTGCGGCGTTCATAGTTTGCCACTAACCCTTGCAGCTGCTAGGAACTGTAGTATTTTCTTCTGGGTGATAGTAGCGTAGCTCGTCTGGGCTGTGCAGGTGCTTGCCCAGATGGATGCAACGTTTTTGCATCAGTGCTCCGCACTCTCCGCAGAATTTGCAGGATTGTGTGTCGCTTAGACCCAGTTTGAACATGTGCTTATTAGGGCGACAGTGTCCAGTTAAGGCTCTTGTCATGATGCGAAGGTTGCTTCTGCTTAGTGCTAGGATTCGGTTGGTGTACCGATTATCGAAGGCTTTTATTAATGATTTTGAGTGACTCATGCCCAAGGAATTCTTCCAAAGCTTAGAAGATTCCTTGAAGCAGGAATCTAAGAGGGTTCTGTTAGCCAGGCTTTTAAGTTTGCCACAGAACGGCTCGGGGCCCAGCTGAGTCCCCTTGGCACCGGAACGCGCGAGTTCGTCGGCACACTCATTGTGGCAACTAAATGTTGCTCAAACTAATGTACATCTTATTATAATACCTTTCAGTTCAATAACGTCCTAATAAAGGCAGACCGACTTAGTGTACTATAATTAATTATGTAATTACCCTACCTACTCTTATCCTTTTATGTATGTATGTCTAAGCTGTCTGTGCCTTAAATAAATTAATTGTTATTGTTGATTCCTGCGTGTCCCCGTACCCATCTTAGGACGACTCTTGTTATTCGAGCCGAGCGCGTTTAGGCGTGACCGACAGTCCTCGACTAACCTAGACTTGATGACCTTCGAGACCAGTGCTAGGAGACCCGCTTGGCTGTCAAGAGTTGATGAAGATCGTTTGGTTGGAGTATCGCTTTTTCAGATTTATATCGGCACATTCTAAAATGGCGAATAGGTACTCGTACTTCTGCTTGAAAGATACAAAATATATTGCCCCTATTAAGAAAAAAATAGGAAAGGTGTACGTGTATGCAAAACAGCTTATGAAGCGTCTTGACCATACGGAAAATAAAATACCTAAACGAAAAGTCTACATAAGTAAAACCAGCCTTCATAGATCTCTGTTAAACCCACAGATATCAGAAACTTAGGATAAACCCTGTTCACCTACACACGATATCGTTAACATAATTCACAGGCGCCGTGCAAGGAGGCGGGCAATGGACCAGGGCGCCGCCCGCGCCGCCCCCAGGTGTCGGCGGCGTGAACGTAGGCGCAAACGCCGGCGTCAACTTCAACGCAGTCGGTAACACCTCAAACCGAGGCCGACGGGCTGGCGGCCAGCAGAGGCACACGCAGTCGTCGGCGGCCATGCAGATGCCTCATGCTGGCCTGTCCGCGGCGGCGGTGCAAGCCCTGGCAAACGGCTGGACTCTGCCTGGGACGCTGACGCAAGTTCAGACACAGCAAGTGTTAAGGCTGGCACAGGTGGGTGGACGTTGATGATGCTTCTCTAATAGGTGCTTGCGAGTAACTGACAATCATGTGCAGTGAAAGTCGTGTCTTCTATCCACCGGTAGGCGGATTGTAGACAAATACCTACACCATTGTCACTGCGCATCTCTGTTGGAAAAGCAGCATTACAGAAGATGCGAAATATTTAATAAATAGAGGGGATGATCCTTACGACTTCAGAGTCGATAAACGTAGGTAAACGTTTTGGCCTACAGGCCAAGCACGGGGATTGTTCTCTAGGGTAGAATAGACAATAATGACATCGCAACGTCATACATTGCGTACGTTATTGAAGTTGAAGGAATTAATTTCAAATAATTTACGCATTCGATGACAAAATGACGTAATTTTTCTCTATTCTACCCTAGACAACAATCCCCGTGCTTGCCCTACAGATAAGAAACGTAGCCTACTTTCAAAAATTATTAAGTATCTAGACCGAGCTATTCAGCTTCCGATTATGGAAGCCTGCACTTTATTTATGCAGGAAGTAAAATCTAGCCAGAACACAAGATAAATCAAAAATAAACGAAATTATCTGAAAGGCAGATTGGGATTTACCAGCTCAATTCAGTTATCTTATCAGTTATTTTATATAATGTAGGATAGTTATAATAACGGCGCGGAATTTTTTATTTCTCTATAATATCAGTACTATATAGTTGCGCGTCCATTGCATCGGAATCGCAGCGTACGCGGCGTCGGTATTTACAATATACCGATATGTATAGTGCATCCACTGCTTGCGGATTGCCGAAGCAAAACAATTTAGATATTTTTAAAGCGCTAAATTTTGCGCTAATTTTTTATTGTTGCGATGACGTCATCCGCAACAATAATAATAAAAATGTATTTTATAACCAGATTTTAAATAAATGATGTGAATAATAATAATAAATAATTTATCGCCTTTAACTTCTTAACCTAAACCAGAATTATACACAAAATAAAGTAGTACCTACTAATCACAGACAAAGGGAGTAGATTCAGCATTGTCTATGCCGTTCCAGTGGACTTTGTACCACAGAAATCAATACAAAGCAACCAATCCTTACGCTGCGTAAGCTCCGATACCGATCCGGTGGATGCATAGCCGTTATGCCTAAATCTACATGGTGCATGGTATCCAAGAAGTTTGGACTCTTGCGGGAAAGCTTGCGGTATTCCAACGGTATCTGATAACTGTCCATGGTTTCTTGAACTGGATGTCGTTATTTTATTTTGTCCATAACGCTGTTTTTCTGCCTCCTAATCGCAATGTTATTTTGTTTAGAAGAATATCGGGTGGTAAAATATTACAAGGCTTTACAGTGTTTGTTCCGGGTGTTCTGGGTATTTTCTATATATAATAAAAAATATCTATCTATGTTATGTATTGTATTAAGTTTATCAGTCATCTAGTACCCATAACACAAGCTCTGCTTACTTTGGGACTAGATGATGTCGGTGGATTGTCCAGCGTTATTTATTTATTTATGTTTCAAGTTATCACAGGGCAGTGCTTCGTAGAGCATACGGAAATGTTCAAAATCTTTTGTTGAAGAAGAACCACGTTTATTTCGTCTTCAACTAGTACAAAAAAAAAATCGAAATTTATATTGTTTATGGGTAATTTGCTTAGTACAAGAAATAAAATTTCAAAAATCGATAAATTGAGATAATGTTTCATTCGCCTATACGTCAAACATAAGGATACCGATGATGGTTAATAGTCACATAGCTTCCGTCACACACATCAACATTGAAGTTAATTAATAATTTCCATCCGGCCCGGAAATAAGCCAAACAGTTCGTGGGTAGAAGGAACATCGGTCCACGCCCTAAAAGCATGTTTCGTTGGCGGACTTCCGTTTTATATTTCGCTGTTTTAAACCGGGTTTCGATTTGCCCAATAGACATCGATACAGTGTGTCAGCGAAGTCAGAGGTTATTAATAGATATTAATAACCTCTATTACCCCTGATCTCATATAAATAAATTGAAGTTTCGTAAAGTAATAAAAGCATAACCCCACATTCTGACGTCGTCGGGCTTCGTCGGCGTCGCCTTTCTTTGGGTATTTTTATTAGTTCTCTGAAACGAGAGTAGAGTACAATTTCATAGTTCTTTCCAAGACTCACAAAAAAAATTGCATAAGCATCTTGGGCGACCTCTTCCCAACAAAGAATAGCCAGATAATATTACTACTCATGCATACACTAAGTTTGATTGATTATCCCTGCCAGCCTTCTTCCCAGGATAATTTAATCTTGCAAGAATCACGGCAGCAAAGCAAATCCGCGATTGATTTGCCACGCGCTAAGAATCCTAACGTTTTTAGTATCAACAAAAATCAAACGAGGTCGCGCGTTAAGGTTTACTCGTACGAAATCACAGTTAGGTACAGAAATATGTGAGCACAGAGACTGATGAGCTTGGTGTCCACAGGCGCAAGTGGCAGCACAAGCCGCGGCCCGCTACAACAACGCAGCCATCGCAGCTGCTTCGCAGCTCCCGCAGCATAGGTCTCAGCATCAGAGGAATGTGCAGGTATGCTTACTTCTTTAGCCTAGTAGGTACTAGTAGAACCTAAGTAGGTACCTACCTGTAGATATAAGCTTTTTTACCATCTTTTAAGTATGTTCTATACTCTTACACTAGCCAAACTAGATGTAGAATGTTTGTAAACAAACCGCCCATACTTAACCTAAAATTCACTGTGTGGCCGCGTCTTTTTATAGGCAATTTGCATTGCTTGTCGATTTGAGATCCTTCAATAAATATTGCATACAATTATATCTGAAACTCGACGCTAAGGAAGTGAGATTTAGTTATTTATGTCGTGGTTTGCTACAAACAGTGTGCATCGAGTTTGGCTAGTGTATAGCTAGAGTTATGGGTCAAAGCACACTGAAAGCGAATCGAAGGGAATTATTTTTATAAAAAATGGCATCACACGTGAAAACATTGTGATTTTGTGAAATGTGGGCCTTACTTTGTGGTATAGGGGTCAATATACTATCAAAATCTTAAAAAAATCCCTTTGATTATATTTTAGTGTATCTTGAGCGGGGTATCTGGGTCAAGGCCCAGAACCATACAGTTTCGCGTTATAATAAAATTGTAACTGCTAATTTTACACCCTTGAAACGCATATTTACACAAAGTAGCGGTTGTTCAAAAGTTGAAATGTATAAGGCCCAACACAATTTAAGCTATTTAAAAAAATACTGGACATTTCACAGAGCATAATCTAACCTGGCCTTGTGTTATGGACCAGATGACTGATTGTGGGCTAAGAAAATCCTAAATATTTATTTCCTAGCCAAACTAAAAGACACTTCGCCGTAGATCATCATTCATTTCATTTCTCCTTGAATTGCATGATTTCTTCTTCACATTATCTTTGCAATAACAATTCATACCTTATATTTACCTAAAAGCTATTCATGAGATCATCAACCAAATAAATAATGCTGGACAATCCACACAGCATCATCTAGCCCCAAAGTAGAGCTTTTGTTATGGGTACTAGATGACTGATAAACTTAGTACAGTACATAAATTAATCACAGGTAGGTATTGTGTAGCTGATTTCCAAATATCGTCATGGATAACTAAATTACGCAATCCAAATACTAATCTAAGATTCAATACAATAAAATTAATTTGTACTTGTTTGTATCAGTACTGAGTTTATTACAATTTGACTACCTGTACTTAGCTAATTAGACTTGAGACCATATCACGAAAAACTATCGTATCGTTACTCTGGTACAAGCGCATCACCAATCGACCTCTGTGAAACTAGACCTTCATAATATTCTTTCAACAAATTTAATGCGTATGAATTCCCCAAACATGGGTGGCATTGCCATTATCACCACGTTTGGCTGACGGATTGGTTTGTTTGGTGGCCCCTCGTTTGAGGGAGGCAGGGGGCAGTAGATGTTGTGTGCTGTGCTGATGAATATTAAATGTAAAATACGATACAATAGACGCTTTCATTATACAGCTGCATACAGTTTATTCGATAAAGCACATAAAACGGCATATTTATCATGATTTGTGATTTGCATTTTATTTTGCTTGCCTTTCCCACGTGAAAATATGTTGTTATCATTTATTTCAGTTTCCAAACAATGCGATATCAATGGCGATGGGCCAGCAAGCGCCTCCCCCTTTAGTGAGGAGCTCGGCCAACACTACAACTATGAAGTGAGCATATTGTCACATTGTCTAGTTCCTACGTCTGTTCTGAAGTTAGCCATAAACATCATCAGTTATGTGTCTATCCATCACTAAACAAAACTCTCGAGTTTAACAGACATATCCTCACCTAATTCATGATCTTTTGAGTGCCAAACATGCTTATCTATCAAAGCTTTTAAAAAATTTTCGAGTCTTGTCTCAAAGTTATTTTATGGTATCGATATGTTAAGTGATTTATGATAGGTGACTGACTGATGATGATTATGATGACAATCAAGGCGGATTTAAATTGACTGTAAAAGAGAACAGCTAGTCTATATAATTTGTACAGGGTCTTGTGGTTATTGTACTAATAATATTAATGTTGTTTGTTGTGTGATTTTGACATTAACATGTTCTGTTTCATTAAACTCTTGACAACAGAATAGTTTTTCATTATGGCGATGCAAAATAAAACCCAAAAGAACGAGATTTACTTATATATATGTTCACTCTTTTATCTTTTAGTTGTTTGCACTTTTGCTAAAGTCAAAAAGGTCACAATGACATTGAAATGCAAAAATAGCGATATAATATAATCTTAAGTCTCGTTAAAACAAAAGGGTAAATTATTTCTTAGTGATCTAATATTGATCCATATTTCTCGTGATCTAATTAACTTTTTATAGTGGTCCATGTATGGCATACTGGGTGTTCCTCGTATAGAAGAATTTGTGAATTCCGTTATCATGTCACTGTAAATATCTATTTAATGTTAATTTTTTTTTGCTTGTTGCTTTCTTTTATATAATTTTAATCTGCTTTTTGCATGTTTTGTCATTATTGGTTAAATGTATGCAAGTTGATGGCTGTGTTCTCACTGAGAAGGTTTCACAAACGTATGTTGTACCTTGTTTATATGTTAGTAAATACTCAGATTTAACTTCTAGTAGAGACAAATCTAATTGGGAAATTACGCGGCGATAAACCAAAAGTACCAGAAACATACCTAAGACTGTGGCCATTTTTAGTTTTTCGCCGCGAATACATATAAATAAGTAAGTACTTATAATATGTGATAATTCCTTTAGTATAATTTTTCTATCCTAACTCGTCTGATCCTTATCCTGTATCGTTTCGTAGTAGGTTGATAAATAAGTTGTAAATGTTTCCCAAATTTTTGAAATAAAAAAAATAATTAAACGAAAAAAATTAAATATTACAAATGCTAAAACAAACGAGCCCAAAAAAAAAAAGAAGTATAATATAATATGAGATAAGTAGTACTTATTCATTCCCAGACGATACCATACATATGTATTTCAGTTTGCATGTTACAGGGGGTACAATATTAGTTTGTAGAAGTTTTTTGTTTTGGGTGCAATCAAGCTACTTTGAACCTTATTTGTAAACATTTTGTATGTATTGTCAACAGTGTTCCGCCTCAAGTGACTGGTTCAATGAATGGCCACTCAACCTCTCACTCCGCGGAAACACGCAAAAGGCTCACCCCTATTCCCGACGTCAATATAACCACTGGCAACCATACACCGTATAAGGTAAGTAATCAGAAAAATTAAGGTAAATTACGAGATCTACACAAATTCAGCCCTCTGAAGGTTTATAGACAAAACATTTAATCAAAATTAAGCTTAATGATATAAAACGGGTTCCATGGGGCTGCCTTGTGGGACACACATGTACATGTGCGCGTGCAAGTAATATCCATACTACTATTATAAAACGGTTCCATGGGGCTGCCTTGTGGGACACACATGTACATGTGCGCGTGCAAGTAATATCCATACTACTATTATAAAACGGGTCCATGGGGCTGCCTTGTGGGACACACATGTACATGTGCGCGTGCAAGTAATATCCATACTACTATTATACATTCGAAAGTTACTTTGTCTGTTGGTTACCTATTCACACCTAAACGGCTGAACCTCATTTAAATCCAACAAAGCAGCCTATACATATGTATGTACCTATATATATAGGCACTACAATACACATATATATATATATATATATATGTGTATTGTAGTTCAAATTCCACCATATTACTACTTTTTCCCTTTTGCAGGTCCAAAAAGCTTTAGTAGAGAACACAATGGTCCCCTGCATCAACGCCAAGCCTTACCAATACACAGAGCTGCTAATGACGTTACCTGACCTCGCGAGCCATTTCTTCCCGCGCGTATCTCTCGCGACCTGCCGTGCAATGCTTGACGCGCTGGGAATCACGCTGTTCCGACCTAACTCGTGAGTACACTGTAAATTGTACTGTACTGCCACAGGGCACTGAGCTACTAATGCAGCTTATCTAAAGTGGATGCGCCGTAGCCTAAGTTAATCCTGCAAGATAAGAACGTAACTACGGAAGCGTTAATGTACGTTCTGCATACAAGTTGCCCACTCCGTCGTGCCGCCTTCCACAACCTCAACCTCAACAGCATATATTGGTCCACTGTTGGACGCAGGCCTCCCATTGATAAGCGCCTTATTTGCTTTTATCTCATGGGGGTAATACATAGTCCCCACGCTGCTGGGCATGCGGGTTGGGGATCGCAGTTCGGTGGTAGAATTGTTCTGCAAAGGGCGCTGCTGTACGCCCACGGTGGATATCCCTTAGTCGCCTCTTACGACACCCGCGGGAAGAAATGGGGTGGTGTAAATTTATTCTTAGCACGGTAGCCACGGTACTGTGTAGTGCCGCCACACAGCACCGTGCCGCCTTATGTGCCTGTAATTACATAGACAAGAATACTCAAAAGTAAATAAACCGAAATAGCAGTTCTGTTTGAACAAGACTTAAAGTTAAGTAACTTTTACGATGATCCTGCTGAAACAGTGTTCTTAAGAGGTCTATTAATCTAGTGTTACAAAAGCTACAATCAATTCCTTGCTTAATCAAAACAATCCTTCCACAGAACCCAACTGCAAGTCCTCCGCAACTCTGGCAAGTGCAAGTCTGCGGCGGCCGGCGAGAACGGCATGGCTCTCGTACAGATCCGTGACGTCATGCAGCACATGATCCAATTCAAGTACATGTTGCGGTCAGGCATGGCGGCCGATGAGCCTCCGCACCAAGCGCCGAGGCCCGCGCACGCGCCACAGCCCAGCCACCAGGCTAAACGGGCGAGAGCTAACTGAGAACTAGACAATTGTGTACATAGAGACATAGTGAATTCAAAGCGGTTATGACAGTTTTGTATATACGCAGCTAGTTATGGTGGTTTTGGCGCAGCCGGGATTGATCTGTTAGATACGATTCTGAAGCTTAGTATGATTCAGTTTGAATCCTAATCTATATGCCATCTCAAATACCTTACACGCTAACCTAACTGGAGGCATGTGTTTTATGAAATGATTAAATTACAATTGTCTTCCTAAATGACTGCCATTAGCTAAATGATGATGATGAAGTATCATTTAAAAACAGGAACCTCTCGATGACAAAACTTCGCGGTAGAAGATTCTCAAGGGACTCGAGTGATTTTAATTTGTGTTGTGATCAGGGGATTTACAAGGTGCAAGTGACAAAACAGATGGACAAAGCTGAAGTGCTTACGATTTGATTGGTCTTAAAACGTACATGGATTCTATGAGTGGTAGTTTTAGATATTGAACACTTAGACAATGCATAGATTTGGGATACGTCAATTTTCTTAAAATGTGTACAAATTGTAAGATAATAAATAGTAAATCAAAGGATCTTATTTATAACGATCTATGTAACTATTTAATAGAAGACTGAGAATTTTATTTTATAATTTCCTAAAAACTAAAAGCTGAAGTTGTGAAAATATAGTTTCAATTGAGAATAATTATTTTCTAATAAATAGTGTATGGTAAGTACATATTAAAATTTGAAGTTTGGATGTTTAGCTTATTATCTTGTAAATAGGGTTTAAGTTATAGTTGGGATTGAATTTCAGAAGATGATTGCAGAATACTTCTTGAAATTCGCGATGATATTGCTGCAGTTTGTATGTGAAATACCATGACTTGTTTATGGCAGTTCCCTAGAAAAGGGAGTATGTCTACTTCCATGTGAACCATACATCTACATATATCAGGATGTTGTTGACGCTTTGCCTTAGTCGAGCTCAAATCGACCACACAAGCAATAATTATTAGGGATTTTATAAAATAATCCGATTTTGTCTGTCATTTTACGATTGTTCTTAATTTTGCTATACGCTTACTAATCAAAATATCATCACAAAATACCCAAATTCACAATGTGGCCAAGATCCAAAGATCTTGGTATGGGAAATTGATTCATTACATAGTGTAAGTTGATCTAAAGGCAGGATATTAAATACCTGGCATTTTTTTTTATTATTACATGCATACTTTGTAGCATGCTTCCATGTTTTTGGAATCATTTGATTAATGTCATGATCATTTTGACAACAAGTGATCAATAAAACACCAAAATCTTAGTAATTTAGTTTTAACAATGGTGTCAATTCAGATGTCGTTAAAACTAAACTAATTTGACAGGACTAAAAATATTGCTGTCCCTTTCTTATCGATCGAAATAAAAAGTTTGGCATAATTTTTAGTGCTATCAAATTAGTTTAGTTATGGCGGCATCTGAATTGACACCAATGACGAATTTTCGTAAACCAGTGTACTGTGTATAATAATTATAATCAAAATTAACCTCTAACAAAACTTAAGTAAGAGCATTCTACCTTTTATGGATATTGTTCCTTTAGTTTTTTCTAGCTAGAATAATTTAATTACTTCAAAAGTTGGATGTTGCTTTTGTTTCCTTTCCTTCTGTTTTTGCTACAACATCATTTTTATCTTCCCATGATAAATAATTGTTTTAGAGCAAGTACAAGCTTTGAATTCTCATCACAAAATGTATTTATTCATAGGCTTAACAAGTTATTACTAGATTTTTTAATGTTTAAATCTATCAGAGCTGTGTATATCTTTGGCTAATTTATTTATGAGTAGTAATGAGGTGAATATGGTAGAAGTTGTAAAAAAATCACTATAACATGCAATGTCTTTGATTCTATATTCAAGAAAATAAAAAGATACTTTTAAAAATGTACTTGTTTCCCTAAACAAATATCGCCCGCTTCTTCAAATTTTTTTCCTAAATGTATATGGCCCCCGTCTTCAAAAAAAAAAGGATTCATTCTTGAATGAATCCTTTTTCCTTAACCTGTCCTTTGCCTAAGCACTGATCAGCGCCTACTACCTTTGTCTGCCTAAGCTCTGATCAGTGCTCTAGCACCAGCGATACAATTTTATTCGGTTTTAGTATTTATATACAGTGCAATACAGTCTAAATTGATTTATTTGTTTACCTCTTGAAATGAACGAACCCAAAATCATTTCACTCATTCAGTGAAGTTCATAGAACCGTCAAAATTTGAACATCGGCATGCATTCGTTGTGAAATGGCAAATTTTTCGGTGTGAATTGTGTTTTTAACATAGTATTTCTAAGTGATTTTTAGCTATCAAGGTTGTGTTTTTCATATCAATATACCGCTTTGATATTGAACTAACGAGTGTTATAAATAAAATGAAAAAATATCAACAGAATTTCTAAATCTATCATTATTTCTACAGACAGTGTGTAAATTTTATGTTGGGTTCAATAACCTATGAAAGATAAAAGCGTGATAATGATTTAGTAGCAGATAAATACATTATAAGGTACAGTAACTATCTAACTTCAAAATAAAATCGTTAGTAAAACTTCCACTAAACAATTTATTGAAAATATTCAATAAATTCTGAACCCTGTCGAGTGCGCTCTCTGACCGCGCCATGTCTCGGCACACGAAGGGTGCATTTGTTTCCCAGGTCCGGCGTTCGAAAGGTTAAACGAATATAGCCCGCGTCTTCGCCTCGCTTATCCCGATTAAACATAGCCCCTATTTTTTTAATGTAAAATCATGTTTAACTGCTTAGTAGTTTTGGAGATCTAAAGGCGATCGATTCCTTTCCAGGATTCGCCAATAGCTCCGATTCATTCAAGGGTTAAGTTAGGGTCATGAAGATGGGTTAGGCACATTGAGTGAGGACAACCGAACAGCAACCTGTAATGCTAATTGGTAACATATTTTTGCGCTCAAGGTAAGCCCGGCTTACCTTACGCATTTTACATAATTTTATTATAATAAATTGCTGCATGAGCGCCTAACATGTCTCAATAAATACAACTGATAAGAAAACAGATACGAGTTTATAATAACTCAGTTCAATATAGAAAGGAATCTAAAATGGCGGTGCTTATAGTGTTATCTCACTTGCACACTAGTGCCGTCTATACTCACTCTCGCGCGTACCGCTGCAGCTGGCAGAAAAAAATTAAGTCTCGATTTGCTTTCACGCTGTCTTGACGCGCCTCTACTCAGAGTGACGCGCTCAGTAATCCTTTTTACGAGTTCCTTGATAGAGTTTTCTGTTATTTTTCCGTTGTTACCTGTTTGTTATTATTGTTACCTGTTTGTTATGAGTTTTGATTTATTTTTAAGTTTTGTTGTTTGGACTGTGTGGGGACGGTGATTATGTCTCCTGGAAAGCGAGGGAAAGTTATACATAGTGATGCACGTCAAATAGTGTATAACGTCATCAAATATTTAATTCCGATAAAACAACAATAACGATCTTAGGATAATAGATGGCACCAAATGTCTTTAAAATTGTCTGTTTTAACGCGGGCGAAGCCGCTGGCACAAACTAGTTTGAAATAAAATCGCACGGTCATGTTTTTATTATTTTCACTTTGAAAAAATCTTCGACTTCCAATTTTATTTGCTAACTGTACTATTTGTCAAAGCATGTACAAGCCGCCATTTATGATTCCTTTCTCTATGCATCGGCATTCTAACTTGATGGCATCGGCTTAATACATTAATTTATGAAAACAGCGCAGCTGAAGTATCGTCGAGTAACGCGAGCTGCAATTTTTTAATAAAAATAAGCACGGTTTGCTATAAGGGGCGCATAAAGAGTCAAAATATGAGGTATATATAATGTGAGATGATATTGGTGCATCTCATCTCTTGTTCAGTGATATGTTATATTCATTGAAACAAGAAATTTGGAGCCCCTCGAAGCCGGCGAGGGGGCGGCGCGCGGCGGGGGGGCGCTCACACTGCACCGACCAAGACCACCCCTACATATTTAATGTGACTTTCAGGTATAAAAAAGTACTCTGTGGTCTGTGACCAAGCCGCCATTTTTTTTTAATTATGAATATTCGCGCTCTATGCTTTGATTGGCCAAAGAAATGTCAAAAGTTCATTGACCGTTCTTCCATTATTAGTTTTGTTACCGTTTTCTACTTTACATATTTTTAGCGTTACTGACAAAATCTATGCTTTCACGTCAACACGAGGAACTGAGATAGAAAATGTAATTTGGCATGCTAAAACATTGCACTGCTTGCTTTGCTTAGAATGAAACAAAACCAAAATGGAGGTTTTTGTTGAATGAAAATCTAAGTGAAGAACTCAACTCACTGTTTTTGTGATAATTCGTGAAAATACACTGAAAGAAAGCCTTCGTGTCTCGTGAATTTGGATAAAATAAAACACTGCAATCTACAGATATGGGTGCCGCCGCTACTGGAAATAATTTTTGCCAACTTCCATCATCTACAACACCGTCTTGGTTTAGGATTTGGGATCAAATTTAGGATTTTTTGTAGATCTTTAGCTTTAGGATTTTAGGGTATTCCACTGTGTTTATAATTTTTTGTTAGTTTTTAGGTGTTTTATGTAAGTAAGCACAGATAGGTAGTTTGGTTAAGTCGTCTCACAATGATTCAAGTATGCAGGGATACTTCAGACGCTGCGGCGTTGTACCTGCCTCAGCGTTTGTATCTAAAACCTTTCGCAAAGCTAAATGTTTCTGTTCAGCTCCCCCCAAGCAAGGTACACGGCAAGTCTCTGTCCAACTGGGAACTAATGGAGAAAATAAGGAAAATAGCCCAACCTGAAAGTTTTTCCGCGTTAAAAGTGACGAAGCACAGTTCTGAAGTGATACGATTCGAAGCTGAGATTGAGAATCAGGATAAAGTAGAATGTGTGATACAGCGGCTCAATGACCGGGTTGTGCAGCTGACTAACTACCCTGATCCGCTCAAGTTGAAAGTGACGGAAGCTAAGTCCGACTTCCCGAGTCGTCACTCGTGGGACTCGTTCTTCCGCGACGCGACGGACATGGACGAGATGAAGCCGGGCGAACGACCTGACACTGTCCACATCTGCAACCTGCCCATTCGTTGGTTTTTGCATGATCGGGATAAAGACGAAGACTCTCCACCCTCGGAGAGTCTGTTCAAGAAAATATTCGAGAAATTCGGTTCTATCCGTCAAGTAGATCTGCCGGTTGCTGATCCTTATAGAATTCAGATGAAGTCAACAATGAGGGGAATCACAACCCCTCCTCAAGACTCTGCCCTGTACTTTGAGGGCTACATTCAGTTCAGTGAGTATGTTGGCTTTGTACGGTGCATGGACACTCTGAGAGGGAAGAAGTTGCTGCGTAAACGTGACGGCTTGGCAGAGTGGTGCCCTCTCAAAGTAGATTTTGACAAGACTAAGCACTTGACAGATGCTGCTGTGAAGCGCAGAAGCATTGTCCGAGAGAGACTCACATCTCAACAGAGAGCTAAAGTTGATGCCGAGAAAGATGCTAAAGACAAAATTGTTAGAAAAGAATCGAGAGAAAGGTAACTATTAATAACTAGTATGCTTTTTATTTAGTCGCTATGCTTTTATCAAAGTTATAAAGAAAAAATATTTTATATCACACTAATATCATTAATGCAAAAGATTGGATGTTTGGATGGAGGTTTGTTACCTATTCACGCAAAAACTTCTAAATGGATCAGGCTGTTATTTTGCTCATATGTACTATAAACCTGGATTAACATTTAACCCACATTTTATCCTAAAAAACGCTAATATACATTCTCTGTTAGAGAGTACAACGTAGCATATTTAATTGCATGCAAAATCTGTATTCTGTTATATTGCAATCAACTCTTATCAGAATACAGCCCTCCGTTCCAGACAAAAGGAGGCATGCTCACGTTTAATCTGTCATTCTTTAAGAAAAAAGTATGAGCAAGCTGAGCAAGACAAACTCGTTAAGATGAGGGAAAGGGAAGAAAAGAGGAAGAAGAAGAATCTGGCCAAGCTGATGCAGAGAGATGACATGGACCTGAACGGAAAAGTGGCCGAGGAACAGAAGAAATTGATGAAGGCTCAGAAGAAGCTTCAGGCCGTTAGACTTATTGAGGAGTTGTTTAAAAGGATAGAAGTAAGATTTAATTTTTAACATCATTCTTGCATAATCAAAATCAATCAAAAGGTATAAATTTGAAGACTCATTATAATTCTAAGATTTTCAGTTGTGCCTTAGAACACACTGTAGTTGCTCACCAAACATGAGAGTCTGCCTTAGTGTATACTCTGTCTTATAATTTTTGTGTAATGTTGTTAGTCACCATACAAACTTCGAGTATAATTTGCGGCTAAATGGCATTGACCCTCGATCCTTCATCCTTCATCCTAGAAAAACTACCATAGTGTGACGAATCATACTTATAATATAAATGCGAAAGTTTTGATATTTGATATTTATTACCTGCGTCAAAACTACTGAACGGATTGGGCTGAAATTTTAAATATAGGTAGTTCTAGGCCTGGAATAAAACATATACTACTTGTTATCCATCTCATAAATCAGTTCCCATGAGAGAAAAATAATCTTTTAACGTTTCCATTGGAACAATGTGTGCGAAGCCGCGGGCAAAAAAAAGTAAAGTAGGCAAGAAAATAGTTCACTATGAATGTGATGCGAGCGGAATAACTACAAATGTTTGACTATGAATGTTTGTAAGAACACCAATGTGTCATCCCTTAATGAGGGCACCACCATCATTAAAACTTACAACCATTATAGTTATTAACACTAAAGCCATTTACAACTGGATGGTAACCAAATCATGGTATAAATATCCCGTTGTAAATGACTTTAGTATCATCAGGTTAATTTCAACTCACATCATTGTTTTCTTCATTGCTGAAGGTCTTATATTATCCAACTTGTCAGTCTTTATGAGTAAAGGCTGATAAACTACTTCCACATCTCTGTTTTCAGTCTGTCCAGCCACCTTATCAGAACCTTATCAGACCACATGTAAGTCCACTGCTGAGCATGCCCCCAAACAAGGGGGGATTTTACCGTGGTCACCTTGGCAGGCAGATTGGTGATTGCAGTTTAGGTGTTAAAAATAAGCAGAAGGAAGCTGCTATCCTTCCTCTGATAAGTTCCTTAGTAGACTCTTACGACTACAGCAATACTTACCTCCTGAGCACACACAGGTTCACTGATAAACATACTTCCGCCAAACAAGGGTGATTTTGCCATCACCTCAGCAGACGTGCACAGAATTACTTATCTAAAACTAAACCTTATTCCCTTCCAGCTACGTCCAGAACTGCAAAGCAACGGCTCACACCGGGACCGGTACTACGAAGTGGGAGAGCGCGACGCGCGGGCTCGCATCGTGGAGCGCGTCAAACGACAGCACCAGGCGGCTGTGGACGACCAGCGGAACCAGCTCAAATGTGCTCAGGATGGTAAGAGAACCACAGTAGTACTTGCCGTGGCGATCGCGGCGTAAGAATCGATCCCTCCAAGTCAGCCCGCAAGTAGGTATCTTAGAGGCGAAGGGATATCCACCGGAGGCGGACAGCAGCGCCCTCTGCAGAACAAGACTCACCACCGAACTGCAATCGCTAAAAGCCTTTCCACATGCTTTTCTCGATATCATCGAAACGTCATCGTGACGCACTGAGCTCTAATCAAGTACGCTGCTGGAGTCAATATTCTATACTCTATTACAGTTGTTTTTTGCGCCGATTCAAAGCGCTCGTCTCGAGCGTCTCTAGTTCAAAAATGTACATTTGTTGAGGTGTACTAAAACAACACGGCAACTAAAAAATATATTATCTATAATAAAGTTCCATGGACGGTCACGTCACGCCACTCACGCAAACGCTCAGCGCCAAAATAGCGAAAATCAAATGGCTTTAATCTGTCATTGATAATCTTTCCAGCGTACTTGTTTGTTGGAGCTCAGTCTCGTGGCGTTTCATTTTTCTATGGATTTTGGTACAGAGCCTCTATCGTGCGGACGTGGAACTTCACAAATCCTGAACAAAAATGGAATGTCTCAACACTATCGTGAAATCCAAACACAGGCTCAAATCGTTCTTACATTTGATAAGGCCGCCCATTGTACTTGGGTCTTATGTAATGTCTTTTGTATTGTATTTTTGTTGGTGTACAATAATGTATTTTTGTATTGTATTGTATTGTACATTTGTCCCGCGGCGAAAATCGAATCCGCGACCTTCTGCGTCTCAAGCGAATCACACTGCGCCGCCGAGGTCACGTCACGTTCAACCATGATCAAAGTAATCAACTAATGTTTTTAATTATTTTTACTTTTAATCCATAAATAACCTTTGTAATTATTCGACTACTTGACTGTACGTCCTTTACTTTGTTCCATAGTAGAAGTAAAACCCTCTGTTCTAGGTCGCATAGTAATCCGTTCAGCGTTAGAAACAAAGAAAGCGAAGCGCGGCCCATCAGCAGACTCGATATCCTCCGACGAGCAGAGACATCGGGACTACCAGAGGATCAAGAGCGAGCGACTCACTACTCCGGACCGGGAGATGGAGTATAATAAAGCTGCTGCTGGTAAGTAAGACTTCATATCTGATGATGATATCCTCTCAAACGAATTTCGTCCACGGCGGTCAGTCTCAACGGAGGCCAGCCTCGTGCGCTGGACATTTTATAGTGCACAAGTGTGTAAGTATGTGGAATTTACAAAATTCCCTAACTGAGAACTTAAAAATTAAATATAGTCAAAAGATTGTGCCCTTGTGCGTTATAGACTTACGCGAATGACTTTAGTGTTAATTCTTAATTCTTTATTGCACTAAATAAAACATACATTAAAAAACATAAAACTAGAGAAGGAATGGCAAAGGCGAGCTTAACCCTAAAAAGAGTTCTCTTCCAGCAAACCTTATTGGGAGAGAGAGAGACTAGTTTATGTGGGTATCTACGTGTGCACAACATTCATATAGGAAAAAAAATTGGTTTAATCCTTAACTACTTAACTACATAATTAATAGACTACTACATATTATTACTACACTATGTCTATACTATATTACTACCTATTTCAATATATAAAATACAATACCTATGTTCCTAATATCATACATTAATTAAATAATTATATAATAAATACATAAAATACAACAGAGTCATAAAGAAGGTAATGCTCTTTGGCTTTACGCTTAAAGGTGAAGAGTGGCTTGAGTTAATAACCATGATAGTTTGATTTTTTTTTCTACCTAATTTGCACCTCTTTGTCAAAACAGAAACTTACACTAGGATAGTAGTAGATTCATTGCACGACCATAATCCATCTTCTTCCTTCCACCATATAACCAGCAGACGCAAAGAAAAATACCACCCACACAGTGTCAAACGAAAAAAATCTGCTCTACTTACATCTCAAGCACGGCCAAAGAATAGATTGAGCTTACAAAAACCCTGTACCTGTGTTAGGAGGTAACGCTCTTCCTTATCATACATTATGATTATGAGTTAAAATAATAGTATATTACAAAACATTTCACAATACTAATCCTATTAGAAACATGAACAACAATTTTTACATAATTTGTTGAGGGTAGGTTTCTGTTTCTTTAAACTTTAGTCTATTGTAAGTTCAAGAACTTGCTGCATCTGTTTTCCCGTTAGAGTACAATCATGGAGTCTTCAAATCCAGGGTGAAAAATTTCTTATCGGAAAGTGTCCTCCACTTAGGCCACGTCTTCACTTACTTAAATGAGATGTTGGCCAATCGCTTGACCATTAGGTACCAATAAGAAAATCTAGTACAAGTTATGTTTATATTCCAGGAATGTATGGGATGCCAGCGCCGTACCAGTTTGGATACCCGTTCGGAATGCCGCAGCCCGCGTACCCCTTCCCCCCGCAAAGTATGAGTATCTTTACTAATATTTACGTTCTTAATGAAAAACAACTTAGAAACAACAAATTAGGACCTATAAAAAGTATCGTAATTCGACGAATTCAATATGAATGTGAGCGGGTTAACTACGAATCTAGTTTGTGTTGGGAAAACACCCCTTATTATTAGTATTATTTAACGAGTATTTATCGCGTCTATTTACCTATTTTTTTCCGACGTTTGAACAGGTTTACACACTGTCGTGGTCGCGGGATGACTGGAGTACTGGAGCTACCGCCTCTGCGAAGCGGGGGCAGCATTTTTTGAAACTACCCTCACTTGGTTTTCGTAACTAGGCACACTCGGACGACACACAACACTAGCTGTGTCCGACACACTGAGAAACCGGTCTACGACGTCACTTGGCTATAACTGGATTCCACGAGGCAAAGAGTCCGTCTTCACGATTGAAATTAGGATATTTCTTAATTTCAATCGCTTCCCGAACCATTCTCTCGTAGTAGCCTTTCATTACAGATGACTTGCGGTTTGTGTAATTCAATTTAGTGATTGGTTCCTGTGTCTACTACGTGCTCAGCTATTGCTATTGCCGACTCAATAGCTGAGCACGTAGGTCGTAGGTCACGTAGGTCTGGCCTATGTAGGAACGCCCGCAGCTGCAATCGATCTTGTAGACTCCAGAAACTTGCAAGGGCACTACGTCTTTTAGTGTTCGGAGTTGCTTCGCCATCTTAGTGAGTGGAGTGTAGATCGACTTAATCGAAAACTTGCTAAGAATGTTTCCAATTTTGTCCGTTACTCCTTTTACATAAGATGATCGCGTAAGTTTATTGTTTCATCCCATAACTAGGGACACCGCACTCTGACTGACGATGTTTATATGGGATGAAAAGTTGGGTTGGTGTTCTTCGAACACAAACTAGGTTCGTAGTGAACCCGCTTATATTCATAATAAATTAAGACCTGTGCAGTTCTACGCGGTATTCGCTACCCAGAACGGCAGCGGTAACTTAAGCTTGGATTCGCACTCGATTTCGCGCAGTCGCGGTATTCTGTCGAGTATTTAAGTGACAGCAGGATTACCGCATACACGGATTTCGCGACCGCTCTGGGTAGCGAATACCGCATACGTCTAAACAGGTCTTTAGTTGGGGCAATATGATTCACGCTGTAAAAAGTACAAAATTGTTGCACGACAAATTCACATTTTTTTGGTTAATAGGCCCAAAATAACGTGAATCTCACGTTAAAATTGCTGTATTTTGTGCTAAAAGTTTGGTTCCTTATATGACCTCATATTTGTAGATTGTTCAAGAATATGACCATACCAGCCATGTTCTAAATACACCAAGCACACTTTCAGATGTAGTTATTGAAACGTTTTATGGAAAGAGGCCGGTCTATAGTTCGAAAATTCAGTGTTTGGCAATGTAAGAGAACTCTCGATTGGCCTGCAATAAGCACCTTGTTTCCTTAACTTTTGTTTTTAATAAATATATATTGTGAGGTGTATTTTGAATTTTGTTAAATCTCTTTGTATTTTAATATTTAAGGCTGAAGTGGTCTAATCTGAACGGGTATGTACTACGATTTTGTAGAGAAGTTGAAAAATCACCATAAGACTGCTTTGTAGCGAAGCATTTTACACGCGAGGCGTGGCGTGTTATGTTTTTCTATCTATAATAAAATAGTAGATTGTATCACAAGGGAACAAAATAATCTATTTAAGGCTAGAGCGATTTTTTGAATCCTAAGCGTAGCGACGGTTTCCAAGTACGTCGCTCGAGGTTATATAATGTCGGTCCCGCGTGGCACACTCTGCTTTTCATCCTAAACTATGAGAAAAATTCATACGAGAAAAATAAATAAGAGATGCTTTTAGTAGTGACGAATATTTATATTTACTTACCAAACTACACAGCATCATCTAACCCCAAGCTAAGCAGAGCTTGTGTTATGGGTACTAAGATAATTCATATACTTAATACAAATACACTAAATAGATCGAATAATTGCGTTCAAACATTTAGTGTTCCAAATTCAAAAGTCATTTCGTCACTGTTATTAAGTGCGCTGGAATGACCCACTTTGTTCGCACATATCGAGGAACCCTTTGCCTCTTTTCGAATAGATGGGATGCAAATAGTAAACCCTCCTTGTTTGGGAAGGCACGTTCCGCCGTGCACGTAAGTTGATAAGTTCCTATATTCTCGTTCCCAGATCAATTGTACTACCCGGTACGAGGCGCGTACTACCCTCCCCCGGACAATTATGCGCGGGGGCGGGCGCGCGGGCGGGGGAGGGGGCGCGGCCGGCCCCGCATGCCGTACTTCGACGGACCTGATGCCAGCCATCAGTATTACAAGTAACTACCTTATACTTACTTAATATTACTAGTAATACAAACAAGTAACTACAACCATTCTTTACTGAACCCCAAAAAGTTATTACGCGCGTCCCCAAATCCCACAATTAAACACAAACTCTTCCTTCGACCGAGACATGTTCTCTGTGATACTGTTGATTCAATCACTATCGACTCAGCTAGCACTGCGCAGTTCAAAAACAGGCATTAAGAATACGCAATGCGCGCCATTTTGTGAAAAGGATAGGAATAAGATTTCGCGTTCATAGGAGCGGGACAGAGCATACGTTTTTGGAACGACTTCAGCGTAAAAATCAAATGTTTGCTTATTTATAAGAAAGCATGAAGAAACTGGTTCAAGAAACCAAATAAAAAAAAAAAACTGTTTATTTCGAGTACATAGACCCATAAGATTACATTTAAAATACACAATAATATAAAATTACAAGCAAAAATCAATAAAAATGTTACATAAAATCAGACAAAACCAAATTAAAATCAAATAATAAGTAATAACTTATTAACCTACGAATCAAAACATAAGTCATACATATCAATAGACCGCCGGGTTCCTGAGATTTTTAAATCGTATTTTTTTTTCTCAATCATGTTTTCACATTCAAGGAACCAATGATTTTTACCACAGGGACCGTGAGCACTGAGATCTAGGACTAGTTTGACAACCAAACCTAGTTAGTTTCGCCTTTAAACATTGCCCTCTCTCAGTCGATGCTATGGCACTCAAAACAGTCTTAGTCATAGCAGACTTTCTTGACTTTCTTTGTTCTATATTAATCTGTGTAATCCTTTTTGGACTTATTGTTAAATATATTTAAGTATTTAAATATAAATTGTTACGCTACGGTTTACCTCAATAAAAATAAATAAAATCCTGCTCGGATTTTCTGGCCTTAGATGACCAGCAAAAGCTTTTCATCCAAGGCCAGAAAAACCGCATGGGTGTAGTAGAAAAGTAAGGTATAATTTTTCGTCTCAATAACACAGAAATAAACAATTAAAAGGCAATTCAGTGACAAAAGAACGGGCATCATTCAGCAGTGCGCAGAATGATATAGTATTGCACGCTGCGCTGGTTATACATAAGTGAATAGTTTTACTTAGTGCCTGTAAGAAAATAATCACAACCTCGTCTATTCCAGATACTTCAAAAAACTATCGGAGACGGAATCTCGCAACGAGCACGACGACCGTCGGTCGCGGTCGCGGTCCCGGTCGCGGCGCCGGTCATACAGCCGGTCGCGGTCGCGGTCGCGGCGGCGCGAGCACAGTCGGTCGCGGTCGCGCCGCCGGAGTCACAGCCGCAGTCGCCACAGCCGCAGCCGCAGCCGGCGGTCGCGGAGTCGCAGATCCAGGTAGTGCCTCCCCACACAGTAACCTAAATCTTAATAGCCCGGCTACACGCTTCGTCTTGCCTGCTCAGTCCTGGACTTCTGAACATCTGAACAGCCAATTTCAGCATGTCAAAGGTTGTACAATGCACAAGCCGCACGTCTACAAGCACGTACTTATGTATTTATTTTATTTATTGGAAAATCAACAGCTATGTTATGTTAAATAGGTTAAAGTTATAATATTAGGTCCTTACATATGAAATTGGCGTTTTTCGTACTGGCCACTTTAATCACAAATTTCTCCTCTTTGGTAAGGAATTCCAAATTCAAATTTGTACAGCTATAGACTCATGTATTTGTGCTTCGATGATCGTCATTCATTTGTTTTTTTTCTTCTGTTTTTTTCTGTTTGCGTCACTCATTTTATAAAATGGAAAACTTAAAATATCGCATTATTTACGAGTACGAGTTCCGCCGTGGCACTAGTGCTGCGGAAACAACTCGAAGGGTGAATGATGTGTATGGCGGTCGTGTTGCAAAAGAAAACACAGTTCGTTTTTGGTTCCAACGTTTTCGTTCTGGAAATTTTGACCTGCAGAACAAGCCCCGTGGACGGCCTGAGACTCAAGTTGATAATGAAGAGTTGAAGGCTATTGTGGAAGCGGATCCATCGCAAACCACGTCCGAGTTAGCTGCAGGCTGCGATGTTAGTGATAAAACTGTTTTAATTCACTTGAAGCAAATTGGGAAGATTAAAAAGCTTGAAAGGTGGGTACCTCACGAATTGACTGAAGCAAACCGGCAAACGCGCGTCGACTGCTGCGTTACATTACTAAACCGGCACAATAATGAAGGTATTTTAAACCGAATCATTACCTGTGATGAAAAATGGGTTCTTTACGATAATCGGAAGCGCTCAGCGCAATGGTTGGATCCTGGCCAGCCAGCCAAATCCTGCCCCAAGCGAAAATTAACCCCAAAAAAGTTACTTGTAAGCGTTTGGTGGACTAGTGCCGGTATTGTTCATTACAGTTTTCTCAAATCTGGCCAGACTATTACGGCTGATGTCTATTGTCAGCAATTGCAAACCATGATGGAAAAGCTAGCGGCTAAACAACCTAGGCTGGTCAATCGCTCCACGCCACTGCTGCTTCACGACAACGCTAGACCACACACTGCGCAACAGACGGCTACTAAATTAGAAGAGCTTCAATTGGAAAGTCTAAGACATCCTCCGTACTCCCCGGACCTTGCTCCAACAGATTACCATTTTTTTCGAAATTTGGATAACTTCTTGCAAGGGAAAAAATTCAACTCCGATGGGGCAGTCCAAATCGCCTTCAAAGATTTTATTGATTCCCGTCCGACTGGTTTTTTTAGTAAAGGGATCAATGAACTACCTATAAGATGGCAAAAGTGCATAGAAAATAATGGTTCATACTTTGATTAATTAAATATATTATATTAAAAAAATATTCGACTTTTTGTTCCTCCCATACAAAACGCCAATTTCATATGTAAGGACCTAATATTACCTGCTTACTCCTATTACTACCTTACCTGCGCAACCTGGTTTGTGCAGGCATACTCGCAGGTAAGACGGGGCATGTGGCCGGGCTATAAGGCCTGTTCAGACTTACGCGGTAGTGACAAGTTTCGCTTAGGTTTCGCAATCGGTTTCACGCGGTCCGCAGTCATTTAGTTAGATAACGGGTAGGTCTGATCTGAACGCTGGTCAGACACGGTCAGAAAACGTCGTCCGAGCGAACACCGGAGGCGCCATTTTACACATTTAGCGCTTGTTTAGACACATTGCCTGCAGATTCGCAGGTCCGGTCATGTCTGGACCAGAATTTATTAGCCGGTCGTCTCACTAAATCAGACAGCAACTTTAGTTGAAAAATCTGTCAACTTTCTAATACTTTAGCTAGAGGACGCAATCCGCGCCATTTTGTGAAAAGAATAGGCATAGGATTTCATGTTCAGCGGGACAGAGCATACGTTTTTGGAGCGGCGTAAGCTCAAAAATAAAATTTTGCTTTTTTCAAGGTTTGTTCCAGGCAACAACTTCTAAAGAAACTGGTTCAAGGAACAAGGTGTTTCACATTCAAGGAACCAAAGAAAAAATGTTGAATTTTATGTATTAGTTCGAATTTTTACCACGGGGATCCCGGGAATACTGGGATCTTGGCCTAGTTTGACAACCAAACCTAGGTGCTAGGTTCGCCTCTTAAGAAGTTTATTTGTAAACAGCTGGTTGCGAGTTGCCTGTTGCCGCTATAGTTGCTGTCTGCATAGCGCCTCAACCTCCCCGCCGCGGTGACTACCAATTGCATACAATAGCCGCACGCGAGTTATATCCCGCGTGGGTACAAGCTTTACGTCAAGTATCGTGGGCTTCTCGGACTAAGCCTTCCCTATCGACTAGGCTCCAGGGAGCTGTGTCCTCATACAGCTTCCTGCGGCTATGGGTGCATTTTAGATGGGAGCGGATTTTTGACAAAGACAACGCATGCGATGTGCAAACGTTCCATAAAAACTGTCAAAAATCCGCTCGTAGGCACTCCATTTGCCCATCGAAAATGTACCTACTCTAAAGTAGTTTACCAGAGAATGACCAGCCTAATCCACGTCTTTGAACATTTAAACTTTATCTCCTTTCTCTTTTCCTCTCAGGTCTCACCACTCTCACTACAGCCGGTCTCGCTCGCGCTCGCGCCGCCGTTCGAAGTCACATCGTCGTTCCAAATCCAAAACACCGCAACGGTCACCCCGTGAAAATAGCCCCGGAAAACAAAATGGCGTCGCAACTAATTCACCTAAGCCTAGAGAGAGATCGAAAAGCTGGGACCTTCCTAAAAACGGAGAGGGTAGTAGGAAGTCCTGGTCTAAGAGCCCTAAGAATTAAATTATTATTTTTTATTTGGTTGTTTGATTGCAGCCCCTGTGACCTTCGTCTATTTCAAAACAAAACATACTTGCCGCCAAGAGCTTTGACAATATTTAGTCCCCTGGAGGTTTCGAGGTTCTGATCTCATGCTGTCCCATTATTAGATCTTGGACTCAATTATTCGGCACAACCTTTACCCACGAGCATTGATGTCTGACATCAAGTCAAGGCATCTAGAATTCTCGGGCCTAGAAAGTCACTTTCCAGGCTGGCTAATCCAATATACAACTAATTATGTACGAATATCATGTCCAAAGCCTGAATTGGGTTTTCCCACATTCTTTTCAGCAAATTTTGCCGTAGCAGTCTCGGGGACGAAAGCCTCATTCTCACGTGACTCATCATCGGAAGGCCTTCTTTTCAGAAGAAAAACAGAGCGTGCGTTTTTTTTTAAATTTCCCTTTGCTGTAACATGTACTTACTGAATGACGTTCTAAACTTCAGGGACTTTTAGAAAGTTCCTGAAGCTCAGAACGTCACGATCTAGAATTTTCGGGCCTAGGAACCCTGGGGCCTGACATTATAGGCCCGAGAATTCTAGGTCGTCACTTTCGCTGTTTTTCGACACAAAAGAGGGCCTTCCGATGACGAGTCACGTGAGAATGAGGCTTTCGTCCCCGAGACTGCTACGCCAAATTTGCTGAAAAGAATGTGTAAAAACCCAATTTAGGCTTTGGACATGATATTCGTGCATAATTAGTTGTATATCTGGATTAGCCAGCCTATCTTTTGATTAATCTTGAATTATGCGCGGCCTAAGATATAATGTTAATTTAAATCGCCGATAAGGAGGTAATTTTAATAATTCTTAGTTAATTAGTGTTATTAGTTTGTTGGAGTGCTTTGAAGATGAAGGTCCTGGCTATTGTTTTGTTGAGCGCTTTCGCCGCCGTTCAGGTGAGTTTTAAAATTTCTCTACTTTATTAGAATTGCTTTACGTTTATGTGCGACACAAAAACTTAAAAGAACAAAAATTTAGGAAGGCAAATTAAAACTATACCTACCTATTATGGCTTGTTATTAAAGTGTTTCTATCGAACTAGCTCATGCCCCTGGGTTTGCTCACGTTACAAAGTACTGACTATCTCAACATTATGTCTGTCCTACATTATCGTGAACATAATTTTATCCCTAAAGTCATTATATCGGGATTTTACCACGATTAAAAAATGTTGTAATATGATTTGTGCTTTCCTTTATTTCGGCAAACTTGCATGCGCCTTTTATGACTATTTTTTATTTTATTTACTAAATTGTTTCTCCATAATTTTAATTTCAAATAGAAAGCGTTCCCAGAAAGAAAACATTATGTACTTTACGCATTCAAAAATATGTGAAATAAAATCAAAATTGATCTTTCTGGGAAAGCTTCATGTGAAGTGGACTAGGTAGAATATGAAAGTTAGCATTTAGGATTATCTCCTATTGCTTAAAATCACTTTGACTTTGTTAATTATTTGATAATCAGTAGGTAATGCAGTTAGCTTAATTGTTTCAATTGTAAATACTAGTTCTAATTTTTTTTATTATTGAATTGTAATTTTCTTTGTCAATAAAGTATTTAGTAGGTAATATGAGTAATATTAATTCTAAGTTATCTTACGAGAATGTTAGGTACTCATAAAATTCTACATGTTGATAGGCTATCTTAATCTGCCCTAGGTAGTTTGATTATCATTTATCAGATAAGAAACGAAGTGGGTAATTATCGATTCTGATATATGTACCTACAGGACAATTCTCGCCAATTTATCACTCGATAAATAACAAAAGAACTGTCAATTCTTACAGTTTTTATTTGAAAGATCTGCCAAACTTGACAGTTCTTTTGATATTTATCGAGTGATATATTGGCGAGAATTGCCTACCCGGAAACCGATTCTCGCCAATTTATCACTTGATATTAATTATCAAAAGAACTGTCAAATTGGACAGATCTTTCACATAAAAAACTGTCAAATTTGACAGTTTTTTTGATATATAAAGAGTGATAAATTGGCGAGAATCGCCGTGCTGGTGTCAATTCTGATGTCGCCAAAACTAAATTAATTTGAGACCACAAAAAATAATGCTATCCTCCGCCTTTGAAAAAGGGAGGAGGACGTTCGGCTGTATGTATGTTTATTATATGTTCGTCCATTTCTCCGGTATTTATGGAACAATTTGGATGATTCTTTTGCAGTTGTTTAGAGGATGATCAGAGGTAGTAAAAAATTATAGAGGAATTAGTATTTATCCCGCAAAACTTAAAAAAACAGTTTATAACTAAGGGATTCGAAGTCGGATTTTAGTTATTTTCATTAGGGGATGCCAAGATTTTAAGTGCAATTTAGTTTAGTTTTGGCGACCTCTGAATTGACACCACTTTGTAGGTAGTTATGGTCGATCGTGTTTCTATTTGTACAATATAAGCACTTACATTTTTTGTTTTTGTTAACTTCTAGGGGCGCAGCGCTGTTAAGGTTGCCGACAGTAAGTACCTACCTACCCTTTACTGAAAGCTTATAATATTATCCTAAAAAATAACCAATTAAATACCTACCTATGCATGTACAGTCACCGCTTCAAAGAGCTATTAAAATCAAAGACAAAGTCAAAGTGCTTTATATTCTTTAGACCTTACAGGACTCTTGAACACGTCACTAAATTTAAATTACTTATGTAAAACTAGGAAATAAAGTGATCACTTTGATTTTCGTTCACTTCAATCTTTTTAAGGTAAAGTAAAGAAGCGATCACCTACAGACCTAACCTTTACTTTGTTAAACCACAGAAACCGCTAAACCACACTTTCTTATAGTCGATTAACCCGCAAGACAACAGAAATGTGTTACCTATGCACATTTCATAATGTTTAGGATCAGTTAGGCATATGCATGCATGCATAGGCTAGACAAGACCATAAGTTCAGCGGCACCGGGCATAATCTCAAAGTTATTTCCTGACTAGTTAGAATCTATACACTAGCCAAACTCGATGTGGAATGATTATAAACAAACTTTTACAATTTTAGATTTGAATTTTAGGTTAAGTATGGGCGGGCCCATACTTAACCTAAAATTCACTCTGTTGCCGCGTCTTATTATACGCAATCTACATTATTAATTAAATTATATTATATTACAATTATATTATACAATATCAATAACTTATCGATTTGAGATTCTTCCTTCAATAAATATTGGTTACAATTATTAATCTGAAAATTGAGACAAGCAAGTTTTCGTTTTTTTGTGTCGTGGTTTGACAACATTCCACATCGAGTTTGGCTAGTGTATAGGTACCTACATGAACCCTGTGCATTGCACCATTCTGAGTTCTAGTTCTTAGTTAAATATTTAGTATATATAAAGCGGTATTAACGCCGGGTGGTGCGATATTCCATCGGTAACACTAAATGGCGGCCTCTCAGAAGAGTGTTTAACTTTAAACATCTAGGACACTTGGTGACTGAAGACCTAAAGGCCGACGATGATATGGAGAGGGAACGCAGAGTATTGTCAGTCAGGGCGAATATGCTAGCCCGCAGATTCGCACGATGTAGGTACCTACAGTTGAAAAAGAGTAGACGCTCAGATGCGGTGAAGGTACCTTATTCAGAGCATACTGTACATCACTTTAATCGGCGAGTCTGTGGGTCAGTTATACCCAAAAAGCTTACAATGCGAGTCCAATATAACAACGCGTTTAGGTTGCTGTTGCGACTACCGCGATAGCTGCAAAATTTGACTGTCCTATAAAGTATGAATTGGTCCAAAGGACAAAATCATTAATTCATTTTAAGTAAAGAAAGAAAAGAAAAGAAAGAATGAAAATTATTTATTAAGTACACACTACACACACAAAAAAAAAACTTTGAGACAATAAAATAAAAAGAGACTACTTAGTACTAGATAGCAAACAGCGCAGACAACCCAAGTATCCAAGTAAGTACTAGGTAACCCATAGTTATAAGCCGACTAACACATGGGACTGTAAATTTGTCTTAATAAATAAATTTCGTTTTCCACAGACAGTTCGTCTGAAGTCGCGCTGGAGAACAAGCCATGGCTAGCGCACCTTCGCTACGCCATCAGTACCAGTGGGCTCCTACAGACTGCAACTGGATCCCTCATTTCGCCCCGCTTTGTCCTTACTACGAGAGACCTACATACGTAAGTATTCGGCTACCGGTCTAAGCACCACAGTTAACATACCTAACGTTAGGGGGCGTCAGAAGCTAACCTATGCATAACTAAATACGTACCTACCTAAGTTATAGGTCTAGTTATAGGTCTAGGGTATCTGATCTAAAATCGAAGTTTTTTTTTCGACAAACCTACCTACGTACATCTATGCAAAATTTCATCCCGACCCGTTCAGTTCAGTAGTTTCAGCGTAAAGAAGTAACAAATATACATTCCTACTTTGCCTCCCTCGATAAACTTTCGCGTGCTTAATAAGCACATATTAGGGCGCGTTCCCACTGTGTCGTAGTCGTAAATTATCGTTGGACGACTATCGCCTCTAGCTGTTTCCATTATAACGACTGTTTGTCATAAATAAAAAAAAAGTAAACAAATAAAATAAGTAAATAGGTTTATCTTATGTATGTTAGACTAAGGTATATATTTTATATGGGCCGTAGTTTTTAAGTACTTTACATCCTGTACTAGACTAATGTTGCCTGAAATAAATGTTTTATTATTATTATTATAAATTGCGACGACACGATCTGTCGTACCTAGTTGTTCCCATTAGATCGAGACGACATTTTACAGTTCACGATAGTCGCCTTGTCGTTTTCAAATCACAACAACGACAGAATTTGAACCGTGACGTGGTTTTATCGTTTCACGACTGTCGTGCTAGCTGTTCCCATTATAACGACAATCTATAGTCACAACAAAAAAAAAGTCGTAGACTACAGTTAATCGTGGCGCCCTATATGAACACCTGCATTTAAATATACAAGCTACAATCCTTTAAACCGCTCGACTTTCTTTCGTCACACCACAGTGGGAAGTCGCCCTTAGTGTGACTTATTCTGTTTCAGCGCCTCATTCATCTGGATCCGTTGCGGAGTGGTTAAGGTTATTTACCCCACTATGGTCATCGAGTCCACCGCATTCCAGCATCATGGATCCATCGGCCTCGTCAACCTTAACAGAGATCTTCCTTCGACCGGTAAGTTAGTACACGGGCAAATGACTGGATATTAAGGTTTATTTCCCTAGCCTAGGCTACAGAAAGTTACCGGTCGCCTAGGAGCACGGAGGCAATTTAGGATGACGGGTGATTGGAGCCTACCCAGCCTGCGCGCTTGCTAAGCAGATGCTGGGTAAACCCATAGTTTATTACAATATTTTACTTACCTCTTTGTAGCAACTACAGGGGAAGGTTGCTACTTCGAAGTGTATGTGTATCGTCAATGCGAGTAAAACCTCTCGTCTCGGCTCCTGGTGTCACTAAAGTGGGCCAGTGGTGTCACTAAAGTGGGCCTGTCTGAAAACCAGCGCTGGTTTGTACCTTTCCTGGTCAGAACAGCATAAAGCTGAGACTGACCCTTTTGGGCTCACCATGGCAGCGCAGAGGCGCGTAGGTGGTCCCCGCCGCCCCATGGGCGGGCGGCGACTACCTACATGTTTGGGCAAGTGCACTTTTGGTAGGTAGGTACATATTTGTATAATTTTTAATTGATAGTCTTGTGTAAGAATGTTATCTGTGTGTAATAATTATGTACCTTCCTTTTATGCCTACCTATAATACTGCTTCTGTACAGTTTTTTTCCCTGTGCTTTTTGTGTGCGAACTCAATAAAAAGTATATCTATCTATCTATCTACTTACGTGATTAGGCTCTTATGCGTTTTTATTCCTTTCCTACGGAGAAAAGCTTCAAAACAAACGCATCCACACTTCCTGGTTTATCAGAAATCCTTATTATTATCTTACGAAAATCGGTCATTAAATTCGAAGTTGGCAGCTTCAACTGCACTGGGAGAGCGTTGAAAACTCTCGAAAACACTCGAAACTTTGGCGCCGACCTACTCTTGTTCCCTGCTGTTCATTAGCAACAGACTTTTAGCAGTTTTCCAGAAAAATCACAAAATCATAATCATTTGTCAAGTACTTATTTGGCCAAGTTAATTTTAATCGAGATGTTTTTGTGGTTTTGTTAATTTGTAATTAATTATGTTATTGGCTCGGCGTGTACCTAAGTAATTATTGATTGAATCTATACACTAGCCAAACTCGATGTAGAATGTTATAAACAAACCGCCCATACTTAAATGACACTTAATAAATCTGGGTGGTGTTAAACCCCCGTGCCTCGAGAGCACATTAAGCCGTTGGTCCTCCGTTAGACCTCTCCCCGGTCGTGTCGGTCTGCCATCCCATCGGTTTATTAGAGTGAGGGAATAGAGAGTGCACCTGTGTTTGCGCACCATTGCGCACACACTTGAGCTCTGTAATGTTTAGCGCACATGCAGTGTCCATCCAAACTAGCCGCCGAGGCTGAAATTCAACTAAGAGGACATCACCATCACGCGAGTGTGAAGTATTTTCTACACGCGGCTTTGCGGCGGTTTGTCATCATTATCATCGTATTAGTCCACTACTGGACATAGGCCTCCCCTAATTATCGCCATAGCGCCCTGCCTACTACCTGCTATGCATTATAGTTTATTATTTGTACTAACTTATACAATTTACTAGCAATTTTGTGACACAGAACAAATACTTTTAAGTTACGTTTGTCACCTTTTTTATTGTCATTGTGTTATGTGTACTAGATATCAGTTATCTAGTACCCATAACACAAGCTCTGCTCAGTTTGGGGCTAGATGATGATATGTGAATTGTCCAGTATTATTTATTTATTTATTATTTCAGATTTAATCGCACCCATACCCATTGTTCTGCCTCAACAGTCCGGATCAGTTAGTGGCGAGAGCTGCGGCTTTGGTCATTCTGCGAACGGTGGTAAGAAATCATCGCCTATCTAGACTCGGGTCTAGAATCCCAGATATTTTTAAACAAAGATTATACTACTAGTAAATAATACAATAATAATTATGATGATTAAGTACAATATTGACGACCTCCGCGGCGCAGCGTGTTTGCGTTTTCGATTCCCGCCTCGGGACAAATGTTTGTACGATCTGTAGATATTTGTTCTGGGTGTTCTGGGTGCTTAGCAAGAGTATCTATGACAAAAAATGATAGTGAGCGAAGCGAGCCCCAACAATTTTAAAGACTGCGGTGGTAGACAAAACGCCATGAATATAAATAACGGCGAGCTGAACGAGCCGCGGTAATTTTGGAGTTTTGTAAGGTCGGGTTAGCTACAAAAACAAGGAAGCTAAGGCGATGGCGAGCGGAGATAGCCGCAGCATTTTAGCGATTTTTTTCGGAAATGAACAAAAAGTTAGAAATGCAAAAGAAAATACCGAAAAGATATAACGGCGTGCGGAGCGAGCCGCCGTTGTACTTACTTTTTCGGGTGGTTACCAAACTAGTTAAGAAGAGTATGAAATAATTAATGACAGCGAGCGGAGTGAGCCCTGAAAATTTTGGAGAGTTTGCGGCGGCTGAGACAAATTTAAAAAAATAAATACAAAATAAATATAGGTGATTGGAGTGAACCGCAGTCTTCTTTGAAATTGGTGAGGCATGCTTAGCAAGACAAGGCTAAGATAATAAGAAACTAACGATTATAACTTCTTTGGCGATTAACAGCAAAATAAGAGGACAACAGACTAGACAATATGTATATAATCAACGAAGAATCAAGCAAAATTATTTAGTATCTGGACAATTCACATCAGCATCATTTATTTATTTATATTTATTACAGGTCCTGGGGAAAACTTGCAGTGCTTCAAAGTCGCCGCAGAAGTGTCTGAAGACGGCAACATTATTGGATCTAGCGAAAATCTTAGCGAGGTAATTTGTCAAGCGATGCGTATGCTCCGGATTTATTCTCTATACTAAAATAATTATTCAAAGACGGAGTAAAGCTGAACGCGCACCTATCCGCGCCGAATGATCTGCACTCGCCGCAGTCATCGAATTTCCTCAAGGCCTCGCGCACTTGTCCGCATCGTACGCGCCATACGTATCGAACGCGCCGAATCGCATTCATCATTTTAACAGTAACTGTTTAGAACTGACGTGTTCAAAGAACACGTATGACGTCATCCACGCCTCCGCGTATAATGTTCCGAGAGCCTGGTGAACATATACACGCCATACAGAATATTGACACCAATAGCTCAACGGTGGTAGAACACTGTACTGAGGAAGGACCATCGCATTACGTACGTTTCGACAAAGCCCGTGTCATGTCTAGGGAAAAATTCTTTGTTCCCCAGAGGATACTTACCAACATCCGGCACAGTGAGATCTCTGCAAGAAGATAACTATTGGTTGGTTAATAAGAGGGTTGTAGTTTCCATCATTACTGACAATGATGGAAACTACAGCCCCCTCAAGGATCTAGGTCGAATTAACCAGTTACCCTGTATATTTTATTTGTTTTCAGTTCGACTTGGGAGCTGCCCTGGTCAGTGACGATCAGCAGTCCGCTGTGTTGGTATCTGTTGATAGTCTGTCTCAATCAGTAGGTAAGAAAGTACCAAAATAGTCAAGAATTACAATACATACTAATATGTATTATAAATTCGAGAGTAACTCTGGTCTGTTACCTTTTCACGCTTAAACGGCTGAACGGATCTCAGTGAAATTTGTCAGGGAGGTAAATGGTATCCCGGGGACGGACATAGACTACTTTTTAGCCGGAAAAAAGCGTGCGAAGCCGCGGGCAGCAGCTTGCAATATTATAAATCATAATATTGCCCTGATTTGACATAATCACCACGCTCGAAGGCGGATTGGTGATCACAGGTAAAGCTCTTACAAACACAGAAGCTGTTGTCCTTAATCGTCTTAACCTCCACGGAAGGATTGTCGTTGGCTTGTACTGGATTCTCCAAACTAATTGTTATAATTTTCCTCAGAATACGCTATGCTCGACTTAGAACTGCATAACTGGATCTCCGAAGTGACCGGTCTGCCATCCCCATCCCCTTCGCCACAGCCAGACTCTTCTGAGCACGACTCTAAGTCTTCAGAGTCCGAGGAAGGTTCCATTGTCAAGTTTGTTAGTCTTTAAATAAATACAAGGAATATTTAAGGCCGACATTGAATAAACATCTACAATGCTAGTTATTTTTTCTTTTTTACCTACTCATTTTAGAAACGATAAAACGCTTTGGTTTGTCCAGTTGTCGGACACATTATTGGCAAAAAATAAATAATTATTATTATTATTAACTCATTTAATTCAGATAATACATCCATAAAATATACAAAAATGTCACAATAAAAATTAAAATAAAATCTTAGCTTAAATAATATGATGAATTAAATTAGACAGGTTTTTGATTAAATTAGAATTACATAATAACATTAATTACATAACACAATTACACACTTACTAACCTAACTTAAAGCTTAAATGGAGCTACTCCCTATTAATATCCTCATCCACTTATTTTGGATGGGACAGTCCAGACGAGACATAATCATTTGTAGGATGCTGTTGCTACTGGCGCGCGCGCGCTGAGATAGGGATGCGACTTTTTTGCGAATGATCGCGTAAAAGTCGTCCGTGCGCGCCTCCGCGAACATCCCAGATGCGCTGCAGAAGCGAGGCAGCCGCATCAGCATCCTGAAAATGTTGTTGTACTGGACGCGAAGAGCGCTGGCTGCGCGGCGGGTACAGTGCAGCCACAGGGTGCTCGAGTAGAACGACTGACAGTATGCTTTAAATAGCGTCACTTTCACTTCACTCGAGCAACGTGCGAATCTACGCGCTATCATGTTACCCCGTACAGCCAGAGCTCTGCGCTCCCTCTCAACATCTGCATCATCACATAAAGAGTCATTGACTACATGTCCTAAATATTTAACCGTACTAACTACCTTCAGAGCCGCACCACTGAGAGCTATAGGCGGAACATAGGCTGGCCTAACATTTCCACTTTTAAATATAAGGATTTCACTCTTTTTGGAGTTGTATGTGAGCCCATGTTCATCCGCGTAGCTCTCACAAATTTTTATAAGTTTTTGAATAGAGCCCACCGATGGACCCAGCAACACCATATCGTCAGCGTAACTTATGTTGTTTACACAAACATTATCAACAATACAGCCTGTATGGGTATTGCTGAGCTCAACGATGAGTTCATTAATATACAAATTAAACAACAGCCCCGAAGTACTTCCACCCTGCCGAACTCCGCACTCCAAGGCATACTCCTCTGATAAAGCGCCTGCCCATCTCACCTGGTTTTTTTGACACTTGTACCAATACCTCATGAAGGAAACAACTTCACAAGGTACACGCGAGCCACCCAGCTTTTCCCAAAGCCTGTGATACAGAACTGTATCAAAGGCCCTGGACAAATCAGTATAGTACCTGACAGCTTGCTTAAGAGACAAAATCGCACTCTCTGTAGATAGCCCGGCCCTAAAACCAAACTGAGCATCGTGCAGCTTTACATGTTGCAAGAGAATGTTATTAAGCAAGCTGTCAAGCACCTTCGCGATGATGGTTGCTAGTGAGATGGGCCGGTAGTTGTTTTTATCTGACACATCTCCAGTTTTACACTTCACAGTAGGTACAACAATGGTTTTGGTCAATGTGTCAGGCAAGTAGCCATGACACAGGCATAAGTTAAAGAGCATGGAGAGCACATTGGGAAGGTGAACACCCGCAAACCTCAAATGTTCAATACTGAGTCCATCATGTCCAGGAGACTTACCCCTTTGCATGGTCTGAATGACTTTTCGTACTTCTCTCGCTGTAAAATTTACCGATCTCCTTTGCATGACGACCTCAGCCTTGACCTGCTCAGACATAGACGAGTCCGGTTTGGGTACCTTAAAATGCTTCCTGAAAAGATCAGCGATAGAGCTAGTATCGACTGCTTCATTTACTGTCACAGGGAGGCCAGGCTTAGCATTCATTTTATTTGTGTTCCTCCAGAAAAGCTTGAAGTCTTTGGCGCTATGTTGACTAGCAAGAGCATCCATTTTTATTTGATGTTGTTGGTCTTGACACCACATTAACTTTGTTTTAAATATCCTCCTGCTTTCGCACATATCAACATAGATTGGACCACATTTTGGTTTACCGCACTCAACCCACTCCAAAAACTTAAGCCTGGCCTCTCTGTGTTGACATGCTACGTGTTTATTCCATCCAACAATATAACCCTTTATCCTCCGCGGCTTAGCTCGTCCATACGTAGTTTGTGCGGCTTCTGTCAGTATATTTACAATTTTGTCAAACATATTATTTAACAATACTTTATGTCCCTCGTCAATACATGTTCCGTCACAACATTGGGTGAGCTGTACTGGAAAATTAATTTTTCTTAACTTAGAATGACAAAGCTGCTGATACTGCTCAATTTGGCTACTTGTACGCTCGCCCCATACAGTCAAATTACGCATTAAATTTAAGTTTACTTCACTTCTAGAACTTACTCTACCTATGTCACATTCAAGAAACAACGGGTAATGGTCAGACCACTGTACATCATGCTCTACCCACACACGTTTTACTGTCGATAAAGCAGATCTAGTGACTACGCAGTGATCTAACCACCGTGCACATCCGTGCGCTTCACTCACGAAGGTAAAAGTACCAGAATCCGCGCCTAAGAAGTCCATATCAACACACTTCCAGTCTTGATCCGCACAAAACTCTAAAAGTTCACCACAAAATCTCTCGCCCGGATGCGCATTATAGTCTCCCAGCATATAAACTGCATCAATGTCTATGTTTTCTTCAATAACCGAGCTTATTTTACTGAAACATTGCGCAAACTCAGGCAAATTCTCCGCACAGTCTGTAGGCATATAAACACTGAATATCAACATAGATTTATCACATAGCCTCACCTTAATGCCCGCTAAAATATAATAATGCTGGACAATCCACGCAGCAACATCTAACCCCAAGCTAAGCAGAGCTTGTGTTATGGGTACTAGATAACTGATATACTTAATACAATACATTACATAGATACATATTTTTTTATTATTTATAGAAAACACCCGGAACAAATATTTGCATGTCGTACAAAAATTTGTCCCAAGGCAGGAATCGAACCCGCAACCTCCTGCGTCACAGGCTATCGCCCGCTGCACCACAGAGGTCGTTGGAAAGATATAATGTTAAAGTAGTTGTTTTATTATTTTCAATTCAATTGGAGTTATTATATGAGGGCTAAAATTCTGTGGTTTTTAAAATATTTCTGTTCTGTGATTTATAATAAAACTTCACAAAAAAGTGTGCAAAAAAAGAAGTATAAACTTGTCACAATCAGTTATTTGTTCAAATAATGTGATATTTTTCATCACTTGATGCGCTTTAGAGAATAGCTCGAGAATAGCTCTCTTTAGAGAATAGAGATTAGCTCTATATGAATAGAGGCCTAAATTCCTAGCAGTAGGTAGGTATGTGTCAACGGGCTGCGATAATATTGATGGAAGTCCTAAATCCAAAACACAATGTAACTCCACTGTGGAAGATACTCAATGATATAATTCTCCTTTTGGCGTGGTCGGGTAAAAACAATCAATACCAAGTAATACCTACCTACCTACTTACTCACTGACTTACTGAGTGCCAAACTTTTGCATATTCTAAACATTTTACACAATGAATTTTCAACATACACAAGCTTTAAATAATGTAAGGAGGCAGCAAAACCGCTTAATAATTCATAATCGAAATTATAAGTGGTTTCTGCAATATTTAATTTGAACAGTGGTATTTACCATCTTCGTAGGTAGGTATATTCTGGCTTTATTTACTTCAGAAGTTACATAAATGTAGGTAGATGTACTTAGGTAAGAAAATTACAATCAAATAATAGAAATAAATTAAAACTAGTTAGTATTTACAGTTTCAATTGTAAATACTAACTAGTTTTAATTTATTATTTACAATTGAAACAATTGAGCTAACTGCAGACTGTTGCAAACAATCTCCAGAAAGCTCAACTGATCCATACCTATACTAGTCGGTAATTTAAATTAATTAGTATTTAGGTAGGTACATAATTTAATTTACCCTAAGTAGGTATGTAATTTATTTTACCCTAAGTAATCATGTAATTTTAAGTTGTCGGACGCTATAGACCGCGCGCGATCGGAATGGGCCTGTAGGCGAAGCATAGGGATTGTTAACGTAGAATAGACAAAAATGACACCGCTTCGTCAAACATTGCGTAAATTATTGAAGTTGAATGAATTAATTTCAAATAATTTACGCGTTCGATCACGACGTGTTTTAATTTTTCTCTATTTTACCCTAGACAACAATGGCTGTGCTTGGCCTACTGAACCTTCTCAAATTAGTAAATGTCTGATCGCTTTTGTTTCAGTCCGAAATAGTTCCTTCCCACAGAAATATACGACATATTTCTGTGTTTCCCGTTCAGAGTGCCAAAGTGAGAGTTTATTACGCTTTCGACCGCGAGCAAGTAAACGTGAATTTGTTGATGGTAACTCGCCGCTAGGGGGGACTGTCATTTTCTTCATACAAATTCGGGTTTACTTGCTCGTGGTCGAACGGGTCAAAAACTCGCACTTGGCACTCTGATCGCGTGTAGGTACTACACAAACTAGTAGGCAGGTAACCTACTACGTGACTAGTTATCGAGTTATTGGATAACTGTAACCACTGACCCGCTATGCGTTATCCGATTCGGTAAACACGCAGTCGATGATTCCATGTAGGTTGAAACCAATCTATGTAGAACCATTCTATCAATGCCTCCATGCAAATAGCACCCGCACGCACTTTCTGGAGTTTCTTTCATCTAAGGATTCTACATGGTGATTCTGCAATGATACCATTGTTATAGTGAACGCGATTGGTAAGCAGAATTAGGCCCCAGGAGGGATGACGAGCTGCAAAAGACAGCAATGCTGGATGCGGCAAGCTGAAGACAGGGCGCTATGTCGTGAGTTAGGGGAGGCGTATGCTCAACGTGTCACGAACACTAGTCGTTTAGGGTGACCATGATGAAAGGATCATTTGTTTTTAATGGACTTAAAAAACGGAGGAAGTTCTTTGTTCGGCTGTGATACTGGCTGTGTGCGTCACGATCACGTCTCGTTCATCATCATCATCAGCCCGTATAAATCCACTGCTGAACATAGGCCTCCCCCAAACGACGCCATAAATAGCGGCACGTCTCGTTACTAACGTCAATTATACTCACCCCTGTATATATGAGATGCATTATGAGAGTGATAAACAACACTGCTTATAAGTAAGGGAATTAAGTGGAGGTCAATTAAGGGGAATTGAATAGGGTAAGGTGGATATATTTTTCTAAGCGAAACGGGAAGTGTCAAAAGTTAGGACTTCCCCAAACGAGGTTCTGCCATACTTAATCACCACGCACTTGGCAGACAACCGTCTGCCAAGAGCGTGGCGTGTGTTTAAAATTGTTAAATCGCTTGACCTTTTAGTATCTTTTGGGCAGTTTGTGATACCTATTATAGTTAGGCATCAGCCGGCATGAACCTCTAACTGTTGCATTGACAACAGGAGCTCCACTACGCTGATCGGTCTGTTTATCTTTAAAGCGATGACCGCAATGAATGCCTTGTTTGCCTAGTGGTGTTCAATGCTGATGATAATGAAGAGCTGGGTTCAATCCCGGGTCGTCGGGCGAAAATTGTTATTGGGGTTTTTCTAGCAAGAAAAATTCACAGTAGCAGCCCGGACTCAGGAAGATGGCGGTGTTACACCCTTGTGCCTTGTGCCTGCCTTGTGCTTGTAAAAAAATAAATAATGCTGGACAATCCACACAGCATAACATGGTTATTCTCCGTTGATTGATACTTTAATTAAATATTCTTTATTGGCATACAAAACAGAAAGCAATCGTAACATGACATTTTAGAAAAAAAATATAAATAAGGTTCATAAACTAGATTGAATTTCTAAACATGCATGATTTTAACATAGAGCAGTAATAAAAAATGATGTGTACTTAATCCCCACCTAGTAATGTAAGTGTACCTAGTAATATAAGTAATAAAACGAGTACCTAACCTACAGTAACTGGACGCTGTGATCAAATTTTCGGCCACGGCGGCGGCAGCCAGTCTCGATGGAGAATAGCCAAGTAGGTACAGGACATATAGTGCACAAGTGCACACATACAATATACATATATCCGTAAACATAGGTGCACTCTCTAGTCCCTCACTCTCATAATCCGATGGGACCAACACGATCGGTGAGAGGTCAGGCGCAGTACCAACGGCGGCGTAACGTGCTTTCCGAGGCACGAGAGGTACCTACGTACTTAGCATGACACTATTAGACCAATCTCGTAGGCATTTCGTAGCGCTGGGAGCGCGTTGAACTCTTTTATATTATACATACTTTTATGATTTTTTCTTTTGGTTGTTGTTGATAACTTTAATAACACTTTAGAAATGGGTTTCCATACATTATTATCTCCCGGCAAACGCGTGAGAAACGATATTCGATAGAGTTTTTCGACCCGCATTCCGTACTTTATGGCTCAAGTTTGGAAAAGGAATAAGTCATTTTCCGAGCAGGTGTAGTATTATAGTACATTGTTCACCGAGGTGAGAATGTGACTGATTCCTATCGAGTGTGACATTTGAGGCCCGAGGCGCAACCGAGAGCAGAAGGTACACTTAGACCTAGAATAACATATAAGGTACTTTTCAACCCGAAAAAAGTGTGGAAGCGCACTGAAACTAGTAATTTATAAATCCCGAAAAAACACACACGTTTTCTGTCCATGTTGATGAAAACCACTATCAATCCTCGAAAATAATCCTGTTAATTGCCAAAGTCGTTAGTTATCGCTATCGTTATTATTATGTCAGTCAGTAGGTTTATTCTCCCACCACGAGCGCGGGTTTGAATCCGATGATTGATCACAATCTAATTAGCATGTCTGGTTGCATTCCAATTTCCTATCGAGCTCATGAAATAATGATTATTCGATTTCGCTGCTTGCTTACCTACTACTGAGTCACAGAATAACTGTATAGTAGGACTGTGTGCAGGTAGAGGAGTACCTACCTAAAATGGACGCATTATACAGAATGGCTTTTTGAGATGGGAGTGTATGGCCAAATCCGAAAACGAGTTAGAGAAAAATCGTGAAAGGAGTCAAATTAAGAGAAAATAAAAACTGCATTATAGCACAACCTAAAAGGCCAAAATTATGACATACTTTATTTAGAATACTTACAAATTTGCCTCACATTATTAAATTCGTTGAGTAGAAAGATCACCATCATTTCAGCCAAAAGAGTCCACTGCTGGGCACAGGCCCTTCCTAACCGATCGCCACAGTAATTAACTACAAGCCCTGCGTGGCCTCCATCCAATGATTTACTGCAACTATCAATTCAAGTTATTTATTTACCAGGTCAGCAGGAGGGAGAAAAAATGCCTGCAAAATTAAAGACTGGCATATTTTAATGCCAAACAAACAAATTCACGACTGGAATTTAATGAATAATGTTATATAAATTTGATTAATTATTTGGTTGAATTTTATTCTCTATTTGTATTTTTATTCTATTTTGTATATACATGATATTTTATTTGTTTATCAATTTATTATAATTTTTTGCAATACCTATGTATGAATATATATACAATGTAATTGTAAATTAAGTATTTTTATGAACTGACGTGTAACCCAAAACGTTATGAATAAATAAACTGATCTGAACTATTGCCAGTCTTCAATTTTAGGGGCCTTTTTGACAATATTGTACATTAATTCAGTATTTCAGAAACAATAGTTTTGCCACATAAAAACCATGTCATCAGAATAAATTATGCATAAGTCTAAATATTAGAAATCGCGAAATCATAAAACTGGATTTCCAAATTATGACACAAAAACTATCCATATATGCTTTGCCAAAACTATTATGTATATCGTGCAACGTTGAATGGATTACCATAAGTTGGGTAAGCACCACGGTCACCATGTCAGGCGTACGCAGATCCGGCCCTGGTGTAACTTTCTCTCTTACAGCATCATTGGTTGCGCGTGCGCCGCTCTTAATATTACCGGCCGCGCAGACGTTACGACGCGTCGTCGCGGCGAACATTCAACATAAACTGAACCACGATTTTGCCGAGAACTAGTTATATTACTTAAATTAAAGGTATATAATTAATTTAACAGATCATTTCAGGAACAGTGAAAGTGAAAACATGTCAAAGTTATTTTACTAGCTTAATTATACAGATGTTTGAAATATCGGTCACAAGTGAACTAAAGGTCAAAAGGTTAACTTTAGTGAATTGAAGCTTAAAGTTTAAATAAAAAGTGAATGAAAGTTCAAAGTTTAAGGAATAAGTGGTTCAGCAGTGAGACGTGCGGAAAATGTTCAAGTGCTCCCCGTCGTGATTGTGAGTGATGGATTGCAGTTTTTGGATTATTCTGGACTAGCTGATGACCTGGACTTCGTACTTTCCCTATCAATTCCTTATTTATAGAGGTGGACCTCCATTTAAAGAGCTAAATGTATAGGTATCTTAATTACCTGTTATTAGGTATACATGTAAGCTAAGCACGCTTAACGGATGAAAGAAACTTATAAATTCTGACGATTCGGCGCGGACAAGTGTGCGAAGTGCGAGTGTTTCGGCTCCTTATTGGCACGATTGGCTCGAAAAGGTCTACGTTCAGCTAGTTTCATTTTCTTCATTTAGCGCTTTGTGTTTCAGAGTCTCTGTTGTTCTTTCAGATTTCGTTTATTAGGACAGGTTACATCAGGGGCCAATTTTGCATATCAATCGCGTTTTTTTTTTGGGCTATCAATCGCGTTACCATTACATATCGTCGCAGAATCTTCCATAGATGAAGAAAACTGTAAATAGTGCGTGCGGTGCTATTTGCGCGGAGGGATTGGTTCAACCTTGACACTTTTGACACGCGTCCCCATCTGTAATTTCTCTGTCTCTCTGTAGGTAAAATGCCAAAATGTTTCATTCTGAGACGAGACTATTGCTATGGTAACGCGGTTATTTTCGTGAAATTATCACTCGTTAAACTTGAGCCATCTTACAACTTGTTTTGCTTTCTAAGTATAAATACCTACATTTTGTTTAAATCAGCTGGATTTTAAAATAAAACTGGCGTAAGAACAAACTCTACCAGGAAGGCAGATAAGAACAAACTCTACCAGGAAGGCAGATAAGAACAAACTCTACCAGGAAGGCAGATAAGAACAAACTCTACCAGGAAGGCAGATAAGAACAAACTCTACCAGGAAGGCAGATAAGAACAAACTCTACCAGGAAGGCAGATAAGAACAAACTCTACCAGGAAGGCAGATAAGAACAAACTCTACCAGGAAGGCAGATAAGAACAAACTCTACCAGGAAGGCAGATAAGTTGTGGCAAATATTACTTATGCCATTTCAGTGGCCCGAAGCAGAAGTTTCATTTAGGTGCAATTTCACCGTTCGCTGCCAAAACTTAGTTCAACAGTTCAGTTAAATCGAGTTCAAATGTTGATTTTCATCTCGGTTGTTTCACACCGATTTCACCAGCTTAATTTTGTTCGCGATTACGAAAACGAAGTTTACTCCGACATTGAATGGATGATTGTCAGTTTGTCCGCTGTGTTTCGTCGTGTTGGACATTGTGTGACATGACAGCTTTTAAACTCGGTTTATAGGCTAAACGCCGGAAATCCAGAAAAAGAAGTTAAACTAAACTACTACTAGAGTTCAGAAGTTAAACTAAGTTCAGCTTGATCTGGATCAATTTTATGTCGATGAAATGCGCTGAACTCGTTTATAGCGCATAAGTGAGTTTATCTTATATTGAAAGCGTTCAAATGCAACAGTGGAATTGGCTCTTAGTATGTATCAGTAGATACCTAGGTACACAGATGAATAAATAAATAATTCTGGATAATCCTCACACATTGTCATGCTCCAAAGTAACCAGAGTTATAGGTTCTAGATAACTGATAAATTATACATTACATACATACATATGTAGATACATATTTTTTAAAATACATAGAAAGCACCCGGAACACTCGGTATAAAAATCTGCAAATCGAACAAACATTTTTGTCCCGACGCGGGAATCGAACCCTCGACCTCCTGCGTCACAGGCGGACCTTCGTCCGCTGCGCCACAGAGGTTATGTTTCAAATGTTCGGCATAATGAAGAAGATAGTCTAGTAATCTAGTTTACAGGAAGCTCGCTTATGCCTCCCGTTTTTAGGGTTCCGTACCCGAAGGGTGAAAACGGAACCCTATTACTAAGCCTCCGCTGTCCGCCCGTCCGTCCGTCCGTCCGTCCGTCTGTCACGTGGCTATATATCATGATCTGTAAGAGGTAGACAGTTGATTTTTTCAGTACAATTTTCAGATAATGTGTATTTTTCTTGCCGCTATAACAACAAATAATAAAAATAAAATAAATATCAAAATGAAAGAAGATGTCATACAACAACCGTGATTTTTTTGGCTATTTTTGCTCTTAATTTGTCAAGGCTGTATCTCTTGAGCTACAATAGGTAGACACATGAAACTTTCTATAATTATGTAACACTTCAACAAATACTACAAATAAAATAAAGTTGAAAATTTAAAGGGGTCTCGGAACATGTGAAAATTTGATTTACTATATATTTGTGAACTCACGTTTCACAAATATATAGTACAATTAGAATAGAATAGAATAGAAGACATTTATTTATAACAACAACAATATGAACAGTTAAAAAAGACAAGACACACTTATAGGATACATATATAAAGTTGTTATAAAAAGGTCCTAACTCAGCATAATGCTGGCTAAGCTCCAATTAGCGTCTCCACTCGCCCTGTTCCCTGTTCGTACGCATGGCCTTCGGTCATCTTCGGTGCATTATTATTATGACATTGCGTACAAGCGACATTGAACATTATACAACCAAGATAACGTTATAATTCGCGTAAATATCATTGTGAACTATACAGGGTGTTTGGAAGCTCGGTGCAAAGCCTTAAGGGGGTGTTAGTTTACACCATTTAGAACATTTTCAGCCACATTTGTCTTAACCAGTCTAATTGTTTTTTTTTAGTTTTTAACCAAAATCCCAAAAATTTCCAATTGAGTGCTGATAATGCAAAGTTTAAGTGGAAATGTCTATTAATTGTTTGTGTTTTTACTAGCCTAATGTGTGTTTAATGATATTAAATCATTATAAAGCACCGTTTATGCTAAAAAAATAACTTTCAGACTATTTAAACTTTACAGAAAAAAATACAAAGAAAAACAATGTTTTTTTAATGAAATTAAAAAAAAAAAAATTGCTGCAGATGTTCAGATAATAGAAGGCGCTCGGACATTTTTTGAGTGCTGTCAGTTAAAGATTGGGACTCTATAGAATTCTACCTCGATGGTTGAATGAGAAACAGTCAAGTGATTGACCAGTTCCTCATTCGAGTTTACAATGAATTCTGTGGGCCGATCCCGGCGGCACTGCAATGCCGGGCCGACCCGTGACGGGAGTGGAGCGAGCCCCGAACATCCCGTCGCTTGACAAAAATCAGATTAATATACTGGTCCCTCAGTGAGGGAACTTTCAGATATTAAGCTGAAAAGAACAGATACTACACTTTGATCTTAGCCAAAAGGCCGAGAAGCGATACTGGAGTAAATGTATGAGACGGAGGTCGTTCGGAGCCGTGCGTTCTCGTCAGCGCGATCTAGAGCTCGTCCACTTTTACTAGCGACATCTAGTTATGCACAGGCCGGATTTATTTCGATGACGTCACACGGTGATAAAGTCATCGATCCGACATGTACTGTAGGCCAAGCACGGGGATTGTTCTCTAGGGTTAAAAATAGATTTTATTGACATCGCATCGACATACATTGCGTACGTTATTGAAGTTGAAGGAATTAATTTCAAATAATTTACGCATTCGATCGATGACAAAACGTAATTTTTCTCTATTCTACCCTAGACAACAATGCCCGTGCTAGGCCTACTGCGTGTGACGTTTATTTATTAGATGAAGACGGTGTCGATTCTGTTGTTTTAGAATCACCTAAAATAAGCTAAAATTAGGATTAAGGAATGTCAAATAGACGAAAGGTATTCTATGTTTGAAAAATTAGATTGACAGGTTTAAAATTAGGATCATTAGGATGACTGCTCTAAAATTAGTTTAAAGATCTTACTGCGTGACTGACTGACTGACTACTACAATACCATAATTATAAAATTGGACACTCTTCCTCTAGATAGCATAGCCGTTCCCCAGGGTTCAATTGTCATTCTAAGGGTTTACATACAGCTATCCGTATTTCAAGCGCCACAGATGGCCCGCACGCATTTTTTTTTGTATTATGAATGCCTTTTCTACATTGGTGGAGATTCCCCACAAAATTAATCCGTACGCCAAAGTTGATGAGACATATCCGTGGTACGCTGGTAGAGCTGCATCGGTAGACACTCGTAGTCTCAATTTTTTTATGGCATAAACAAACCTTTCTAGCTTGTCACATACATACCATGCTTGATGTGAGCCTTCCAATTGCAGTGCTGATCGAGCCAAACTCTTAACAATTTTGCTGTATCAACTTCGGCAATCTTGGTGTTGTTATAATTAATAGCAACGTCTATGTTTTCCGCTTGTATGTTCCAAACTGTATAATATTGTTTTTAGTCAAGTTGATCTTTAAATTATTCTTATGGGAAACTACCTATTTTTGATCCTTATTATCGATCTAACGGTAGCCTCCACACAAGCGGAATAATGTCATGTATGCGGACGATGGATGTTTAGTAAAATCTGCTGAATCCCATACTTCCCATAGCCTTTTTAACACAAAGGACAATCTCGTAATCGAAAAAGTGGCTAGATGGTTCTCCGCGAATAGAATGGCACTAAACATAGAAAAATTCAAATATTGTACACTTTTATTTAGGTACTGACAAAAACAAAATCCAACTTGATGTAGTTTGTAATGGACTTAAGGTTCCCATCGTTGACTTTGTTAAGTACTTTGCCCTTACGAATATTATAAAACGTAAGTTTGTAAGCATGTTTGAGCACGAACTATTTACAAAGCTAGATCTAAAAGTAACAATTAACAGGCTAAAGGTTTCTTCGTCGCTTCTTTACTTTAGTCAACATACCGAAGCGACTGAAATCAAAAATATCACTTTATTTCCGTGTCAGTGTTTAATTATTAAGTTTTTGACCTTTTCTAAGTGTACATTTATTGTAATTATGGAAATAAAGAGTTTTTGACTTGACTTTGACTTTGACTAAAAAAAAGCAAAAAATAACTTTTCACGTATAAAACAAATCCTTAACCATCCATAATTATAAATTCGAAAGTTACTCTGTCTGTCTGTTACCTTATCACGCCTAAACGGCTGAACAGATTTTAATGAAAGTTGACAGGGAGGTAAATGGTATCCCGGTGACAGACATAAGCTCCTTGAAAAGCGCGTGCGAAGCTGCACGCAGCTGAGTAACACAAAATTTAAAAATATAACAAAGGATACGTGACAAAAATGGTTACCAGTCGATATAGATCTTGCTCCAAAATAACATAGCCAGTACTATAGGTTGCTTTTTACCTCGAAACAAGCAAAGACCCTGGCAGAAGTTAGTTCTGCTGCACTAAGTAGGCATATCTCGCACTCGTAGTATTGCATGATATGGCATAATGGCTTTCTATCCGTTCGCTTTCCTCAATCACCTAATAATGGAGATTATGACATAGTTCATTAACCGGCTAAGAACAATTGAATTTTGAACCGTATTCGTTTCATGAAACTCAAACTGTACTAGGGCCGCCGCGCCGCCGCCGGTAGGATCTCGCCCGAAATTTTCCGGCGGGCCTTTCCGCTAACGTACCAGCTATTCTCGAACCGAATGGTCTGTTGCGTGACAATGGTAAGAGGCCCGACGGCATGACACTAGTCCCATGGGAGTTGGGGAGGCCGATTGTGTGGGAAGCTACATGTGTCGACAGACTGGCGCCTTCCCATCTTCCGAGGACATCCGTGCGGCGGCAGATTTGGCCGAGGATCTCAATAGGCGCTTATATCAGGTCTCGACAGAGCCTACACATTTGCTCCCTTTGGGGTCGAGACTATCCAAACCAACAATTTTTACACTAAATAAAGAAAAATATAAAAACTTAAGACAAGGCAATATGGCTATAATGGTATTCGCCTGTTCAATTACAAAATAGACAACTTTTTCAAAGAACATCAAATTTTTACTTGTTCGGGGACTCCTTCCAATTTTCAACTTTATTATATTTTTTATATTTGTTGTTATTATAGTTCAAGTGTTACTTATGTATAAAAAGTTTCATGTGTCTACCTACTGTGGTTCACGATATACAGCCCTGACAAACGAAGAGCAAAAATAGCTTACATAAGCACTATTTTTATATCGAAGCCCCCTTTAATTTGGGTATATATTTAATTTTATTACTTGTTGTTCTAGCGGCAAGAGAAATACACATCATCTAAAAAATTTCAACCGTCTACCTCTTACGGTTCATGAGATAGACGGACAGACGGACCTGTGATAGACGGACAGACGGACGGACGGATGGACATCGGAGGCTTAGTAGTAGCCCCTTCGGTTGCGGAACCCTAAAAATAACTTACAAAATGAATAAATCGATTTTGATGAGATAGCACAGGTATCAAAATACACACCTGAATTCCGGGAGTGTTTTACTTACCTCTATTTCGTAGGCTGTATGTTTGAAAAAAAAATTAACACCAAAAGGGAGCGAGAACCGAGGGCGGGCTTTTATAGTTATCAATATCATATCACCTGCTTTATCAATTACTTAATAATAAGGTGCTGCTTTATCAATTACTTAATAATGAGATGTTTGAGCAGTTTTTTTGGACATAAAAATGTCAAAAAAAAAACACCTATTATGATTTTTGCGATCAAAAGTTAGGGAAGTTGAGTATTTTTTTTTAAATTCTTTGAAATAAAAAAAAAAAAATAAATCGTGGTCATCCACTGACTACAATATCTTAATGCAACGCGATGAAAATATTAATATGGCAAACCAGACACTACCGACAAATCCTTTTTTCTGTGGTGAAAAGTGTTAAAGTTCTTTTCGCCTCAGAAGTTGGAATTGGTTAAACCATTTTTAAATTAAATTGTGTACTTCCTGCACTTCCCCACCCCAGCTAGTTTATGGAAAAACTTTGGCTCTTGTGAAAACTGTTTCAATTCAAGTGTCCAAGGAGCTAGTTATCTTTCATCTACTAAAGTTTACAGCAGGCAATACGTTTAACCTTGCTCTCAAAGGACTTGGTTATGATACGGCCACACTACGAGGCGAAGATTCGCGTTCGCGTTATCCCAATAAAAATTCGTGTGTGTAAAAGTCAGAGAAATAATCCAGAAAAATAGAAGCGGCGGTTGCGCTCTGTTACATGTCGGCAAATAAAATCAAATCAGAAAAACGATGCAGCACACAAAAATATGTGAAACCGCTCGGCGTCTCGTTGTCAACAAAGCACGCGAAATGTAGGCAACCGCACGAACTCAATCGTGATAAAACCCTTTGATGTGCGACAGTTTACCGACAGCGCAGCAGCGCGGCGCGAAGGGAATTCGTTTTTACGATGATGATTCGCGATAGAACGAATTGCTTGACCAGACTTGTTGCGACAGCGCGAATATTCGCGTTAACGCGATAGTGTGGCCGTCGCTTTAGGTTATAAGTTATAACTGAATGAATGAACGAATGAATTAACACTTTATTGTACTTACAAAATAAATTAAATATTTTATATCTAAATTAATAAACAAAAAAGCATGTACAAAAGGCGGCCTTATTGCTTAAAGCAATTTCTTCCAGGCAACCTTATATTTTAAATATATAACTATTATTAAGAGGGCTACAAAAAAACGAAAATTTCTTTTTTTTTGGTCCAAATTATTTCAATTAATCAATGAATAATAATAATAATAAAAAAAGTATTTTATAAAGAGTGTATAATATTATAGAACACAAAGAACGGCGCCGGGGCGGCGCGCCGCCGCCGTCATGAATTATGTAGTCTTTTATTAAATTCATTAAAAAAAATTAGCAGTGATTTAAAAAAAAGACTTTCGAGACTCGAATTAATATTGTAGTTCAAACAAACGTTGACAATTATTTTGGTATAAATATTATCTCAAAACGATGTAGAACTTCGGTGATATTGTGGTTTGTTTCATATCTAGATAATTTACATACATATTAAACTAACCCAGAAATATACCTCAAACAAAACAAAATAATAACAATGCAACGATAACATCAAATTTACAGGTTCAGGTGAATAAGTAAGAATGAAAGCACAGTTTAGACATCTGAAGATAGGAAATGGTTCTTGAGTTGGGATTTGAAAGAGTTGATAGAAGGAGCAAGTCTGATAGCGACAGGCAGTTTGTTCCAAAGACGAACAGCCTGTAAACTAAAAGAGTTGCCATAAAAGGATTTGAAATAGGTGGGAAACTTGAGTAGTAAGTTATCTGATGAAATTGAGGGAGTTAGAAGAATGAAGGAACTCGAATCTGTTATTGAGGTACGCACTCGAAATAGGATTAAAGTGAATAGAGAAGAGAAAGAACATGCATGTCCCGGCGAAGTCGAATAGGGAGCCACTTGAGCATGGTGCAAAATGGAAAGACATGGTCATATTTGCGTAAATCAAATATGAACCTAATGCAAAAATTTTGGAGACGCTCAAGTTTATCCAATTGCTCCTCAACGAAATCTAAATAGCAGGTGTCGGCATAGTCTAGTACGGGAAGGAGAAGGGACGGGGCCAGAGCAGTTTTTGTAGCGAAAGTTTTGTTTTGTGTTTGTGTGAGTTTTTGTTTTTGTTTTTGTAGTATAAAGTACCGCAACCTTCTCAGGGAACCTGCTGGAACATAGAGCTTCTTGCAGGTCATTTCTAGCTGAGGGCGCCATGAAAGAGTTTGATCGAACGTAACCCCTAAGTTCTTCACAGTAACGCTGTAAGGAACAGGTATCCCATCAAAGATAACTTGGGGTACAGACTGCCAGTCTAATCTATTTATCATTCTCGAGCTCCCAATGAATGATGGTAGTCTGGGTTTTGTCCGGGTGGGATTTTTAGACTCCACTCAGCGATTCGACGTTATCCAATTATACATAGCACTTCCCTTAATTTTTGTAGCAAATGTCAAAGGATGAGGGCAGATCGATATATCTGCCAATAAAAACTCACTCGCAAAGACTTCAGTTTTTATTCTGTGATCAATGACCATGGCGTATGCAACTTTGCCGAAATATTAGAAAACTTAATAAACACAAATAATGGTAAATATCCCGTTATAAATGACGTTAGTGTTAATAGCCATGATAATGTTTTGCTGTTTTTCTATCTATGTGCTAATTAAATATATTATAACCATGAAAGTTGTAAAATTGTATAGTATTTGGATCCAAAGTAATTAGCATTTTCTTATTATTTTAGCCTCCCAAAAAACACCTAAGGCCACATTCTAAAACGGAAATAATGCAGGTAGTTAGATCTAATAATATTGATGAAATTAAATAAAATATAAACACGTTATTTACGCACCCCTTCCAAACCACTCTGGAATGACTAAAGATATGCACTCGGTTCAGGATATATTTGTTCTGTGGGTTCTAGAATCCAAGATATTTTAAGTACACACAAACATTTATTATGTATGAAAACTTAATAAATTGATAACAATAACAGACAACTAAGAGGTAGCGGTAAGGTAACCACTAAACACAAGAACAAAAACTTCAATAACGCCAAATTGCGCGCAACGATAAAGGTACAAATTCGAGTTGAAAATGGATAAAAAAAGAAGTCATGAATGAAAGTTGGCAAAACCAAAAACTGTTTCGAGCTTTTGTGAGATCTTTTCTGAGTGTAACCAGACACTGGAAGACAAGTGGAACAGACACCAGACAAATGTTGCCATCAAAAAAGAAGTCAAGTCATACTGCAGTGTCGTAAAATATTGTCCAGCAATTTTCTTTGCTTTACAATTCTCTTTTTATCTCCTATGTTTACGAAAAATATCTTGGCTTCTAAAACCGGGTAGGGGCAATTAGGCAATAATTATAACAACAACCTATTCTAGGTTCCCGTCAACCCGAATCATGCTGAGCTGATACAAAATGTTCGGCTTCAAGCGGTCCATGGTCCAAGCAGTGACCATCATCTCATGGACCCTGAACACCTTCGACAGCCCGATCCTCTGGACTCTCTTCACCACATTGCTGGTGGCTGCTGTGCTTCTCGCGATCACAACTTATGACCATGATTACTGGAGAGATAGGGGGGTATTCTCCCCTCCGGGATGGCCGGTGGTCGGGCATATCCTCTCTGTGGTGAGGTTTAAGGAGCAAGGAGGGATGTGCTTCAAGAGGATATATGAGACGTACAGGAACGTACGGTTTGTGGGTAAGTTTCTTGACTTTACTAAATAACATAATTGATATAAGACTATCGTAGGTAGGTAGTCTGACGAATTCATTCCGGATGTACCTAAGGTTCGTAGTTAACCCGCTTACATCCGTAATTAACATTATTGATTTTAACGAATTTTTATGTATTTTGTCAGTAAAATAAGCAAACATGCATTGTTTATACATATATTGCTGGCGTTGGTGTATAAATCTATCATCCGATAAAATAAATGAAGAATTTTGAGATGCCGTTTCTCAAATTTTTTATAATTAGTTATTAAACTAGCTTATGCCTACGGCTTTGCACGGGTTTTTACGGCATAAAAAGTAAACCTGTACCTATAGGTAATCGATCTAAGTACAAAAGGGGAGCTAGCTTCTCTAAAGTGGAAGGCTCGAATTAGGTGCAATTAGGTCCACCCACCTCAGACATAGTCGAACCGGCGTTTGTGTTACGCGTGCTTGCTACGACGTACTTTAGTCTGATTTATTGACTAAAAGACTACAGCAATGCCCTCGTAAAGTAAAAAGTACAAAATTATTTATTTTCTCATATAAAATACACATTACATCGTGTTTGTTCATTATTATTATTGTACAAGGCTGAAATTTAAATGTAACTGTGAGCGAGTGTTTGCGTGAAGATGTAACACAGGCCATTTTTTAAGTAATCGCTAGGAGAACGTTCCATATCTAAAGATTTTACTTAGGTCTATGGTAGAGGTACATATAATGTTATTCCAGGTCTAGAACATCCACCAAAACTTACGCATTTATAATATTAGATTGTTTCCACAGCATTCTTCTTTCTAATAGGGCCTCAATTCTGAACGTTTTAAATATTTAGCAATTGTATGATTCTTTGCGTGGACGGATGAAGCCATGTTTTGTATAATATGTTGAGGTTTGTCTTGGGTTCGTCACTTGTCATCACAGGTCTTCCCATCCGTTAAGTTTCAGGTTATCGGAACGTCGCGACGTCTCGATAATCGCGGAGGACAAACGCTCTAAAACAAAACTCCCTCACCATTCCAGGCACCCACCAGTTCTACCAGCGCACCCTCGTTATCTGCGACCCAGAGCTGATCAAGAAGATCTGCGTGAACGATTTCCAGCACTTCGTGGACCGAGGGTTCTTCTTCAACAAAGATGTGGACCCCCTGGCCGGGTCTGTGCTGTTTCTCCGGGGGAACGAGTGGCGGAAGCTGAGGGCTAAGATCTCGCCCATCTTCTCGTAAGTACAATGGCAACTATGGGTATTTTAATCTATTGGTTGCCTTAGCTTTTCCATCAGCTGCATACATTTCAGGTCGTTAAAGTGCACTATATATAAGTCTCGCAGACATGGCTTGTCTCCGCTCAGACTGGTCGCCTTGGTCAAAAACTGGGTGACTTTATATTTCAGGTATTAATTAATGAGGCTAGGTTTAGACTTTTGAGTGGCAATAATATGAATGATGGAAGGAAGGGAGGGAAGGGGGGTCTTTGTCCAGCGGGCTGATAACCAAAATAAGGGAAGAAAGAAGATAATTTATGCGCGGAAGTAAGATAAGACGTCGCGTAATAATGTGCCTATTGCATAGAGGTCAGATAGTTGCCTATTGAATTTACTCTGGGACCAGAAAACGAGTCTCATACTAAAACGGACAAAAACTAAAAGTGGGGGAGTAATGATAAACCCGCCTTTGGTTTTCAGTGGACAGTGCGAAAGTTGACTTTTGACCGCTTTGAACGAAAATATCACACGTAGAAAGTAAATATAACTTTCGCATTGACTGTCTATCACCGAAGACTATTCAGCTCCAGACGTTTTCTATTGAAGTTTTTCTTTCTAAGAACTCACTAAGTGGTACTCAAATCCAACTCAGGAAGTCCGCACGCTGCAGCGCAGCATCTTCTGGAATCACGTAAAGTTTGTAGATCTCAATTACCCTAATTTCCTTACAAGTCGGCGGCGGCGGTTCATACAGGTATCGTCAACGCAAAAGAATCAGACATTTAGATAATAAATAAATATAAAAAGTTTGTTTATTCAGCTGTTGTCCATGAATTACACATTAAGTAGGTACACTAAACATTACAAAAATATAAATTTAATTAAATAATACCTCTTCCAGACGATACGATTTGATTGTCAATTGAATTGACTACGATATGATTGTCCATCCACACTTACAAAAGAAGACACCAATTTTAGTTTTATTTTGATGCCTCTGCTGAATGGACTTGTGTCAAGTAAGACGCCTCTAAACAAGTAGCAAAAATTGGGATGATTTTGGCTTTATCTACTTAGATGAGAAAAAAGAAATTGAAGACTATGGGCAAAACAATGGCTGTTCAAAAGAAAACAACTGAGTCTCGTAAATATTTTTAAAGACCTGGACAGTGACGATTTCAGAAATTTTATGAGAATGGATCACGAAATCTTTCATGAATTATTGAATGTAGTAAAAAAATGACCGACTGGCGTCCACACCAGCCGATTTCATTGGACACTATCGAGTAGAGCGGTCCCGACCAAGCAATGACCTTCATATTTCTACCCACACCTGACTAATCGATTGTCATATTGATCGTAAAATTGTATCCTGAGGAAGCTGTTTAAGATTTGTGCCTCTCTCCAAATAGGGTCGCTGGAAGATAACTCTTTTAAAGGTTCTCTACCTAGCCTGGTAGGTACCCCTACCTGCTGTAGTTCCAACCACTTGTGTCCACCTCAGTTATCAGTAGTCTTTTTGAAAAGATTTCCCTGCTCAACAATTTCCGGCGCTGACTATACCTTACCTACTTATCGCGGAGACACGACACGCATAACAAACTCATGTTACGGAAGCACAGAATCCCCAGCCCGGAAAATCAAATAAATATCTAACTAGAAACCTTTCACATGTGAAATGTGAAGGAATAACCGATTATGTCTGCAAATACTTTCAAGATATTCAAGTCTTTTTTATTGCTTACTTACTTCTGCCCACGGATTCGAAAGCGTTTTTCCGGGATAAAAGTAGCTCATGTCCTTCCTGAAGTACCATCCATCTCCTTGCCAAATTTCATTATGATCCGTTCAGCCGTTAAGGCGTGAAATGGTACAAGGCAGACATAGAGACAGAGTCATTTTCACATTTATAATAATTATTACGGATTTACAAAGCGTTTTTAATCGTTCCTTGCATAATAAATTAAGAATGTATGACTATGGAACTTCCTTCCAGAGAAGACTGGCTAAACAGCCAGGTACTCTGCAAGGACTGGTGCCTAAACTGGTACACGGATGGTTCCAAAATGGGACTGGATGTAGGCTGTGGAGTGTATGGAGAGCGACCTAGGTTTGGCAAAAGCACAAACCAAGCTAATTACGCCTCTATCTTCCAAGCAGAAGTATTCGCCATTTTAGAATGTGCCGATATAAATCTGAAAAACCGCTACTTCAACCAAACGATCTTTATCAACTCTGACAGCCAGGCGGCTCACCTAGCACTGGACTCGAAGGTCATCACATCTAGGCTAGTCGAGTACTGCCTGTCAAGCCTAAACAAGAGTCGTCCTAAGATGGGTACTGGTATACGCAAGTATCAACGGCAATGAGTGTGCGGACGAACTTGCGCGTTCCGGGACTCAGCTTGGCCCCAAGCCGTTCTGTGGCATACCTAAAAGCCTGGCTAACAGAACCCTATTGGATTCGTGCTTCGAGTAAGCTTCCAAGCTCTGGAAGAATTTCTTGGGCATGAGTCACTCAAAATTATTAATAAAAGCCTTCAGTAAACGGTACACCAACCGAATCCTAGCGCTAAGTAGAAGCAACCTTCGCATCATGACAAGAGCCCTAACTGGACACTGTCGCCTTAACAAGCGCATGTTCAAACTGGGTCTAAGCGACACACAGTCCTGCAGATTCTGCGAAGAGGCGGAGGAAACGCCTCTTTATCTGCTACGAGAGTGCGGAGCACTGATGCAAAAACGTAGCATCCATCTGGGCAAGCACCTGCACAGCCCAGACTAGTTACGAGCCATCACCCCGAAGAAAATCCTACAGTTCCTAGCAGCTGCAAGGGTTAGTGGCGAACTATGAACGTCGCAGCTTCAGGGCTGAACATTCGACTGGCGGTCACAATAGGCCTATCATGGCCGTAGTGACACAAAAGCCACTTAAAGCAAATAAAAAAAATGTATGACTATTGATTAGTAAGAGCGAAACCCTTTAGTAAAGTTTTATACTTATTCATCATCGTCATTATTACGTTACATTTACCACCCTTATGTCACGCACACGTAGATATGGGCCTCTACCAGTCTGATAGTTTGTTAATCGACTCGAGAAAGCGGTCGGCAGCGCGAATCTGCAGTATCAATGCATCAATGATTTCTACCCGCTTAAAAAGTTGACACTCTTGGTCCCTGTCAAAAAAAAACAAAACTAAAAAAAAAACGCTGAATAAATTTAAAGACAATGCGATTTAGTGCCGGCAGTAAAGTTAGCATAGGTTTGCGTTCTTGAGCACGGTCCCGTTGGCGAATCCAGTTTGTGTGAAGTTTGTAGACCGACACGTCCGGCGGAGCGAGAGACACGTGTGAATCGATTAGGTGCTCGTGTTTGATATGCTGCAAGCTACCCCTGCTTCATGCGGCGATATCTTTTACAGCAATATTCAATGTGACCAATTATTTTGTAAAAACTTAAACTCACATTGAACGTAGTTCTCGATAGAACTACATTAATTAAGGCCCGTAAGCTTGCTCAGTCATAAATCTATGCTTGTGACGTTTATTCCATAGAAAAGCATTACTCAAGCAGAGATCAAGGACTGAGCAAGCTTTCATAATATGGGCCTTGGTGTTAGTATTACTTTTTTCAAAAGAATTGGTAAGTAAGTATTATGGCCTTCTGATTAAGGTAGGTATCAATACGATTACAACAGAAAGCCGGTTTTTAGACAAGACGGGAGAAGATGAGTTAACGACATGACAAATAAAAACTTCAAAATGCTTTAGGCCTGTTGAGTTATTGTAATTTGTCTTTTAATTAGGTACTTGTTAGGTTCTAAACAGTGTTTAGTAAATCATCTTATCCAGATTCTATTGGTTGTACCTACATTTGTCTCCTTTCCTTTTTGGTGGAAATCGGCTTCAGGGTTGTGCATCTATTTGTTCTTTTGAATAACATGAAATTTATTTTTATTTCAGGCCAATAAAACTACGCGGCATGTTCCCCCTCATAGACAGTTCAGCGAAGGATTTCGTTGTAAGAATCAAGGAGCTAATTGTTGCAAAACACAAAGAAAATTCCAAAGAAAACGGTTTATATAACGTAGAAACACATAGTTTTTGTAACGGAATAGTCAATGGCAAAACAAATCGTAATTTAACAAAAGAAAATGATAGTCATAACAAAGAAAATGACAATATAAAATATAACGAGACAAATAGAGACTCAGTTACAAAACAAACAAAACATAGTAAAATACTAGCAGAAATTGATAGAAATATCGATACTAATCTGACGACTAAAAGGAATGCACCTACACAAGATACAGATGCACACAGAAATGATAAACTTACAGAAGAACATAACGCAGAAAATAAAGAAAACACTACCAACGAAATCAAAACTGCTACAGATAAAATACAAGAAATTAATGCTGCAAAAATAGCTAATATAAATTATGAAGCTAATGAAGATGAGATATCAGCAGATGTGGATTCAGAGAAGCTGGTAGGAGGGTACACGGCAGACGCCATCGTTCCGTGTGCTTTCGGCCTGAAGAGCAATGTCATGTACAATGAGGATGATCCTTTTGCTGTGGCACTTCAAGCTTTCTACGAAATGTCTTTCTTCAATATATTCGAAAAGTAAGTAAAGAACTAATCTGTGCCCATAACCAAAAGAAACTAACACACGCGGCAAACAAAAGTTCATTTGAAAACTGTCAAAACCACGTCTGTATTTATTTTCTGTAAACGTCACAGAAAATAAATACAGAGGCACCTAAATTATTAGTCATTTACAACAGGATATTTATCATGATTTGAATGGCTTATTCCCATCACATCCAAAAAAGATTCCCAAACACATCCAACAGCATTTATTAAATAAAAAAAATATTCCCACTCACAACCACATAATTTTAGTACTGTCAACATAAGCAAGGCTTCTGGGTTTTATTTATTTGTTCTAGTGGTAACGTTCGTAGCAAAACACAAAAAATTAGAGTAGATCGGTATGTCTGCCAATAAAAAGTAACTTGCAGTAACTTCAGTCATTTCGTGATCATGGCGCATAAACTGTGCCGAAATATTGGAAAGATCAAAAAATCATGGTAAATATCCCGTTGTAAATGACTTTAAGGTTGAATAACCATGCCAGTTTTAAAGTTTTATATCTAAATTATTATGAAAACGCAATGTAATGTTACATTCATGTATGTTGCAAAATTTTCGCAACAAGTGAAACCTTGAAACTCCAAACTCGGTCAAAAACCTTTAATGCAGTTCACCTACGAAAAGTAGGTACCTATAATTTTATTACTTGTTTCTCAGTCACCTTGTTTATAGCCAATATTGCTAAAGCTGAATTACTCTTGTGCAATAAGTAGGGTAGTATATACATATATATATATAGTATATATACTTTGTACCCAATAGTACCTATTGGGTTCAAAGTATGTGTGACTATGTCGCATTTTAGTTTATTGCATTATGATTAAAAAACTTTTATTCAGTTGGTTTATAAGTTCTTTCCTATGAATTTAAATACAAAGCAAATAACAACATACAGTATCTACCTATTTATTAACAAAATGTACGTGAAACAGTTGAGCTATCTGCAAACTGTTGCTAACAATCTAGAGTTTATCTGAACTGATCAAAGTATTAATTACTTTGTTTTATACCTTCTGCTTACTAGGCATATTGTACTTATTAGTTATTATTTTAAGATCAAATCAAATTCTTTATTGGAACCATTTTGTTTAAAAAGATCTAAAATTTTATATAATAATACATAAATAAATAATATAGGCCACACACAGCATCATCTAGCCCCAAGCTAAGCAGAGCTTGTGTTATAGGTACATGACTGATAAACTTTATACAATACATTACATAGATAGATATTTTTTTGTATTAATATTATTAATTAAAAAACTTTAAAACAAATTAACACTTTATACCTACAAGAAATTATAACGAACTAAATAAATAATAAATAACACTCAAATAAAAATAAACTTTTGTACAAGAAAACATTTTAATAGACAGATGAACTAAATTCTTTTCTTCTTAATTTAACACGAATATTTGAGTATTTCTAAGTAACATTTAAGTACCTACTATTTGTTATATTTTTCAGGACAATGAGACAGTTCTGGCCAGCCTTTGTACTATTCTTCAGGATGAGAATAATACCAAAGAAGACCCACGATTTCTTCTACAATATCGTGACGAGCGTCTTGAGGGCCAGAGAAAGGGGTAAGAATTTACACCTATTTTGATTCCCAACGTTTCATTTTTCACATAGAACAAACAACTATTTATGTGTTAAGGTTGGCGCTCACGCATCCAACAACAATGCCGCACAACACAAAAATGAGCATTCGAATATGGGTTTCAGTCATCTCATACCTACACAAAATTTAGATACATATTACAGTGACGACATAAAGTAGCAGACAGCGTGTGGTAAGCAAGTATGACACTGCAAAATGAATCTAATTGTTACATGTTTAAGCCGATTTATTTATTTATTAATAGAAATTTAAGTGGACACAGAAAGCTAGGCATTCGCTAATACAATCATAATAATCTACTTAAGTGCGAACACTAAAATTTATGTCGTCGACAATTGCGTACTTAATAGAGCAATAAAATTATATTAATTAAACTGAAAAAAGAAACAAAAGGTAAATAAGAATTAAGAGTATAACTACATCATCATCATCAAAAAAGTAAAAAAGAAAGTCATTTATTTGCAAAAACACGTGTAAAAAAAGATGACAAATAGTTTTTTTGAGTCAATATGTTTGACCAATATACTACATTGGTGTGTACAAAGTACATAATTGGAGAGTATGGCATGCAGGTCTAAATTTAATTGTACATAACAATAACAGATTTATAAGATTATTAATTTATCATAGCATAAAATTAGATTACATCATTCAGGAATTCGTCAATATTATAGTAGCATTTATCACATAAAAGATGATGATGATGTAGTTATATGACCGATATAGCCTTTATGAGACTGCCGCGTGTGGTGCCTGCTTAGAATTTGCACCACCCCGACTCTTCCCGCGGGTGTCGTAACAGGCGACTAAGGGATATCCACCGGGGGTGGGCAGCATTGCCCCCTGCAGAACAATTCTACCATCGAACTACTATCCCCAAACGAATGCCCAGCGTGGGGATTATGGGCAATACCCCCTGCGAGATAAAAGCCATCAAGGCACTTATCAGGGGTAGGCCTGGGTCCAGCAGTGGACCAATATTGGCTGTGGAGGAGGTGGAGGAGCATATATGAGACGACCGGCTTAACCGGCTTTGATGTGGCGCGGCAGGAGTTCCACCTGTGACGCAGGAGGTTGCGGGTTCGATTCCCGCCTTGGGACAAATGTTTATACGATCTGCAAATATTTGTTCCGGGTGTTCTGGGTATTTTCTATGGATAATAAAAAAATTCTATATACATAGGTAATGTATTATTAAAGAAAATTAATCAAATAATAAAAACAAATTAGAACTAGTAATTACAAAATGTAATGTATTGTATTGTGTATATCAGTTATTTATTACCCATAACATTGAATTTGAATTTTATTTGATTGTGTGTATGTGTAATATGGATTAAAATCTAAAAATATTAATAAAAAATGATGTTGTGTGGATGGTCCAGCATGATCATATACATATTTGAATGGTATACTTGAATGCACATTTTTGTTGTGCGGCAGTGGGGTTGGAGTGGGTTGGTCGTGTGAGTGACAACCTTTATCGTCCGAGAGCTCCTGGAATAGCCAGTAGAAATACTGGCAGCAAAGAAAATCCAAAAATACTATCCTCGCCAGCTTACATAAACTCTCACTCGAACGTACATTTATTTCTCGTAATCTGGCAAAAACTTTCAGTATTTATTTCACTTTCTCCCCTCTCACACTCACTTCTCCAAAATTATTCCTACGTTTTGTTAAACATAAGTTGTCTGTAAGCCGATCCTTTGATTTTTTCTGTGTGAACGTCTGTAACGATTGCTTGCTGTTATCCACCAGGGGCGCAAGAGAAGCGGGGCGACTTCATCGATATGATGATGGCCCTTCGGTCCGATGACTCCAACAACAACTGCAAGACGGACGCTGACGTTGAAATCAGTGAGTGCGTGGTGGTGGTACTTAGCGGCTACTTACCTGCATCTGTGTCTTAAAGACACCCTAGGCTCTGTTTAGCTTGTCAAAAGAAACATTTAGCGAAAATTGTCGTAAAAAGTTGAAGATGATATTAGAGAATATGAATTGCAAATATTTTGCTAGATTTATTGAACCCGTTTTACGGCGGTGCGGTGGTAGGAGTCAGACTAGCTCCACCGCCTATTTTCCGAGGGTTCCGTGCCCAAAGAGTGCCAACGAGACCCTATTACTAAGCCTCCGCTGTCTGAACGTAGGTACGTCCGACTGTCCATCTGTCAGCGGGCTGTATCTCATGAACCGTAAAAGGTAGAAAGTTGAAATTTTCACAGAGTATATTTCTAGTGTAGTAGAGTGTATAAAATAATAAAATAAATAAATATTAGAATAAACGGGGGCTTCCATAAAAAAAACGTGTTTTTTTGGCTATTATTGCTCTACGTTTGTAAAGGCTGTATCTCATGAAACGTGATAGGTAGACACTTGAAATTATGACAGGGTGGGTTGTGTATTACTATTACCGCTATAACAACAACGAATAAAAATAAATTTAATTTAATTATTAAGGGGGCCAACGTCGTTCCACGTGGAGTACGACCACTGAAGTTAAGCAACGTCGGGCGCGATGCATGCGTGACCGCGTCAAAAACGAAGTAGTTTTGTACGATGTTACGGAACCCTCCCTGTGCAAGTCGACTCGTACTTGGCCGGTTTTGTTTCTTGTCGTTTACGAAACCTGTACTGCCTACAATAAGCTTTTTTAATGCCGCTGTAAATTTTGTTGATTTGGTAAAGGATTTTTAGTAACTTGTAACGTATTTGACGACCGATGTGGCGCGGCGGGCGAAGGTCCGCCTGCGACGCAGAAGGTTGCAGGTTCGATTCCCGCCTTGGGGCAAATGTTTGTACGATCTGCAAATATTTGTTCTGGGTATTTTCTATAAAAAATCTCTATCTATGTTATGTATTGTATTATGTATATCAGTCATCTAGTACCCATAACACAAGCTCTGCTTACCTTGGGGATAGATGATGCTGTGTGGATTGTCCAGCATTATATATTTATTTAATTTATTTGCACTCCTTTATATAAAAAATAAATTGTATAAAGGACATAATAAAAAGAAATTGGTTGCCTTAACCAATTTATTTTTTATTATGTCAATTTAGCTACTAACCACCATAATTGTGTTAAAAGCTATTTTTTAATTTAGGTACATTTCTTTGGAGCAAGTTTTGCCATTAGAATATAGTTATTTCTGCTGCAATCGCTTTATCTGCATTATGTTTCACTTTGAAAGATTGCTTAAAAGCAATCTTAAAAGATAAAAATTCGCAGGTAAACTTTTAACAGTCACAAATTACAGTGTAATTTTCCTCGAAGGAAAAATGGCAATGAAAACCTAATTCTAACTTTGTCTTTAACGTTTAAGTTTGAATACGATAAGAAATTTAAGCATTTAAGTTTTAAAACTAAGTTATTCTTCTATTACTTCGTACTTATTATCTTTAATTTTTAATGGCACGAAACTGAGACATTGTTTTAGTTGTGAACAGAAACTAAATTAGTTTCTGTCGTGGAATATTTTATTATGAAATACTTTCACTAAAAATAACTTATGACTAAAGAAATTCCATAGACGTTTTACAACAAACCGTAGTTATAGGTATTTAGTAACAATTCTAATGCCTACCTATTACATGTCTTTGTTTGTTTGTTACACGTAACCGAAGACTCTGCCACTTCACCAGTCGACATGGTCATTTTGTAATCCTTGCATTGCCATTTACTTTGAATCCGTTTTCATGCCAGCCCCTTGCAGCCAACATGGTGATATAGAAGCGAACGCGTTCTTTTTCTTTCTTGGCGAGTTTGAAACCATCTCTTCCACGCTGGCGTTCCTGCTTCAGCCTCTAGATTTGACTTAGCCTTTGACTCTGACTCTACCTTCAACTATGAATCTGAATCTGCCTTTGTCTATGCTTCTGACTTCCATACACGATTTACTTAATTGACTCTCCTTTCAGCCGACACGTAACCTCTGCAAACGCGTATTTGTCGGCGAGTTTGAGACCATTTGCAGTCTCAAACTCGCCGAGCATGACAAGGAAGTTGACGCCAGCGCCGAGGATGTCGTCGGCGCTGGCGTTCTTGCAGCTCTTTCTAATTCTTACTTTGTTTTTGACAATATTTATGTTATCTTTTAGTACATCTGTATAAACTTACGTCTCATTCCAGCTGACATGGTGATATCAGCGAACGCGTTCATTATTTTCCTCGGCGGGTTTGAGACCACATCCTCTACCCTGGCGTTTCTACTGCTTGAGCTGGCGGCACACGAGCAAGTGCAGAACAAGCTGAGAGAGGAGATACGGAGAGTTGCGGGAGAAGGAGAGATAACATACGAGATTCTGCAGCAGCTCAGTTATATGGAGATGGTGATACAAGGTAAGAAACTTACAGAATAAGCTTTATGTCTACTATATTGTGTAGGATATGTTCAGAGAGGAAATACGGAGGGTCGAGGGAGACACAGCTTACGAAAACGATGTCTTCGAGTGTGCATTTAGTTTTCGTAAGACTGCTTTCAGTATTATTTTTAACAACCTCCGCTCTCGACTTTTTAATAGAATCCCAAAATAGCGCAAGCACATTTTGAAAATCTGCCAGGGAGGCTGCTACTGGGAATTTTCAGAAAATTATCAGGAAGTTGGCAGTGTTACACCCGGCTCAGAAAGCATGTAAAGCCGTTGGTCCTGCGCCTGACCTTTCCCCGGTAGTGTCGGACTGCCGTCCTATCTTATTAGAGTGAGGGAACAGAGAGTGCACCTGTGTTTGCGCACACACTTGTGCACTATAATATGTCCTGGCATGGTTAGTCTCCGTTAAGACTGGCCGCCGCGGCCGAAAACTCAACAAAGAAGATAAAAAAAAAACGCATTTTGAAACACTTGTTTTAAATCTGCTTTCAGAAACTCTTCGCCTCTACCCTCCGTTCCCGAGCATACAGCGGCTGTGCACCAAAGACTACCCCCTCCCTGACTCGACCGTGGTCGTAGAACGAGGAACCATCGTGCTCTTCCCAACGCTGGGCATACAGAGAGACGATAAGGTATAAAATAATTAAACAATACAACATCATTAAACATACTGCTTGGTGGCAGAATGGCATGGTGTTAGTGGAGGGGCAGACTACTGACAATTTTATTAATTCTCCACGTCCCACAGTCAGGCAAAGACCGCTCTGAGTTCTTTTCATCCATTTGCGAAATAGGAAAGACCTACAGCTGCAAAAAGCTGTATAATCTAGCAGAGGATCTTTATTGACAAAGAAAATTACAATTCCAGAGGATCTAAATAACATACCTGGAAACTTATTCAATATAGAGGTACAACTAAAAAAATGGCTCCTTCATAAATGGCTCCTTCATAAATGCTATTATTCTATGAATCAATATTTTAATTACAGGGACTTAGAAGACTTCGAATATATTCATTGACTTATAATATATATTTTTTTGGCATTTGTTACCATTTAACATTTAATTAATTTATTTTGTATTTGTAATTTAGAAATAGAAAATGTATTATTGAGTAATGGAAAAATTAATATTTACATGCCTATGTTAGGTAGAATATAACTGGGCCTATATAGTTTTAAGACCTACATTGTTACATACATATATTCTGGCAAATAAACATCTTTAAACTTTTAATCTTTAAAGCCAAGTTATCTTTATCTGTTATGTTCATCTAAAAGTAGAAACATTCCTTGAAACGGATCAACGTGCGCCTTGTACTACAAATAAATACTTCTTTGACGTGCGATAAGCTCTGAACCCGTTTAAAGCGCTGAACTAAGTTTATCTTATGTTGATCGCGTTCAATTGCAACGGTGAAATTGGACCTTAGTCAATGTTAGAGATTGATATATATCAAACTTTTTGATAGTCAAATCTTAGATCTCATCTGGTTATTTCCAGTTCTTCGAGAACGGTAAAGCATTCGTCCCGGAGCGCTGGAGCGAGGGCCGCCCCCCGCCCCCCGCTGGGGTCTACATGCCCTTCGGAGACGGACCCCGGTATTGCATAGGTGAGTGTGCGCTGATCGTATAGTATAGAGAACGGCAAGGCGTTCGTCTTGGAGCGCTGCGGCGAGGTGTGGATTGAGCCTACAGAAATAAAAAACCGAAACGATCACCTTTAAAAAAGTAGATATCAAAAGAATTTGATAAGGACAATCGGTGAACACCTTGACCTTGTTTATCACGTAGTCGGTTTTAAGTTTTCATCTAAATTTTATATTCTATATTCTTTTAAGTTGGTATATTTTTATCGCTTGCGGTATTTATTACCTTTTCTTTTTTTGTATTTATTTATAAAAAACATTAAGTATTTACATACATACTCTACAGATATCATAAACCGTTAATCGATTTTTCCGTCAGCCTCAGTCTCTATGGTAAGTATAGTATCTAATACAACAACTCGTACACTTATCTAATAAATACAATATGCACCCACCGCAGCGCAGGTCAGAAACTGAATGTGCCTAGTTATAAATAGTTGTGGATGGCATCTGGAAGCCAAGAAAGACAAGCGGGGTACAATGATGCTGTCCGGTGTACGAGCGATATTACAATATGCGCGTTCGTCAGCGAATGGAGCGAACTGATTGATAACGTTAAACAGGGCTATATTTAAAATGAAGTTATGATCGTCACCTGACGAGGCGGGTTATACATTTCGAGTTTTTCTGTCTTTGACTGCTATTCTGTATGAATTACCTCGCAGCCTAAAAACGGCTGAAACTATTTTGATAAATGAGGAATCAAACACTCACACTTATAATGAATGGTTCTTAGCTACATTTTGTAGGCCTTTGAGAGCCTACCACGTGGGGTTCTGCGAAAAAAGTACAAGAGCGGCGACCGAGTCGTAGAGTCGAGTCGTTTACTGCACCGCTTTCGTAAGAATCGACACAATATCAATATATTGTAATGGATCCTACGATAAAAGTAACTGTTACGCCTATACGTACACAAAAACACACAGTACACATAAAACAAATATTCATCTCTCATTTATCCCGAAAAATTATTTCAATTTTGGTCACTCGAGATGCGTATGGCTAACACTTAATTTGTAAAGGTTAGATTACACCCCACTTCAAAAGTGCCCCTTCTTGAGTCAATAAGTTAAGACTTATGGACTCAAGAACACTTTGCCAAAACCAATTTATATTGCGCGGGAGATTATTTTTTACAAGCTTTTATCTAGTAATGGCAATGACCTTTAATAACAAATAAATATACAATTAAATAATAAAAACAAATTAGACCTGGTATTTACTATTGAAACAATTAAGCTAACTGCAGTCTGTTGCAAGCAATCTACAGGTAGCTCAACTGATCCATATCAATACCAGTCGGAAGCGTCCCCAAGACTGGCTGCCTAACTGCACACCGTTGCAAACAGGTAGCTCAACTCAGCTTTTATTATTACGAGCTTTTATTTAACTTGCATTGTTAGTATGTGTGGGACAAATCTTGCAACTGAATTTTAGACCAGTTATCATCAATCGATTGAGCTGAAATTTGGCATACTTATGTAAGTTTGGTGACAATGCAATGTCATGGTACCATCGACCTGGTCTGATGGGAGACAGAAGGGAGCCATAGGAAATCCTGAACGAATTGACGTATTAACCTTATCGAGTTTAGACTTAATTTTTGCTTGTTAGAATCTTTTATTCAACAAAATATAAAATAAAATGTTGTTTTGTGTACCTACCCATTTGGGAATATTACAGAGATGTTTCACTAAAAATCAACATGCATATACCTACCTAGATGCCAGATAGCCAAATGTTCCAAAAGTAGGTACCATTTAATCGAAGTTTGTAACAGCATGGTTTTATAAACAATGTTATACTTTTTGTGGCATTTGTGGATTACTTTTCTGTTAATTTTAACCTTAGTAGAACGCAGAAAAAATTAAAAACCACAAAACAATGGAATCTCTAGCGCAATGTAAATCGAACGTCCTAAAACCCGTGGCGACAAGCAGTATCCTATAACCTCTAACAAGATATTAGTATAATATTATGAAATCATTAGGTAGATCATTTATTCTGCCGATTCCCACCAAATTTTGAAGTTGATGCATATTTGTTTTAACTAATAGATACTATAGCTACTGCCTGCTGCTATGCTCGCATTAGAAAGAGACCAGAGTAACGCTAAAGCACAGCCACAATTAGGCAAAGATTAGGTTATATACAGGGTTGGTTATTGGTAAATCAATGACATTGCGTGAACTGCTGGTTCTGCCCATTATTACGAACAAGTTTGTGAAGACCTGTATAAACTGTATGTATTCTCTTTTGTGTTTTAAATGTATCCTCTGTTGGTAGTGCTCAATAAAAAAATGCCCTAAGAAATTTCACTTCAAGAGTAGGCAAGGAAGTAGGTAGGTAGGTATAGCTACTTGAGTCCTTATGATAAGGTACTCAGGTACTAACCGACCCTTGGCGATGGGCTTGGGTTATCTTATCCTACTACTAAATAATAATATTTTAAAGACGAATGTTTTGGCCGAAGACAACGCCAGAATCAGGCGAAATTTTGCACAAATTTAATAGATCTGGAATAACATTTATAGACTATATTTTATTTCAAAAAAGCTTGCGAAGCCCCGCGCATATGCTAGTAATTTATATATAACTCTAAAACTTAAAATCATTAGTTAATACTCAATTAAGCCAAATGAGACAATAAGCCGAAATATTAGGTAATACCTGGTAATACTGATATTATTGGTCACGGCTTGGTATGCGATTCGTTATAAATAAATAAATAAATAATGCTGGACAATCCACACAGCATCATCTAGCCCCAAGCTAAGCAGAGCTTGTGTTACTGGTAAATTACCTACTTAAATAGATATTTTTATTATACATAGAAAATACCCAGAACACGCGGAACAAATAATTGCAAATCGTACAAACATTTGTCCCAAGGCGGGAATCGGACCCGCAACCTCCTGCGTCTCAGGTGGACCTTCGCCCACCGCGCCACAGCGGTCGTCAATAATATGTACGAGTTTAATATTAATTTCGCATTTACTGCGTAAAATTCAAATATACTTAATTAAAATTAAAACTTTTAAATTGTGCCATTGCATGTACATAAAGATAGGTAGGTATTTAGAAGTTGGTGGTGTTGTTAATAAGTTTACATTACATAATATATTATATTAATGTAGGTAAGTTAAGTTATGTAGGTAGAACCTATCGAACTATACTCCAGCTAAACTCAAGATTCAATGTTTGCGAACATGACTCCCATTCTTACAAAAATATCATCTAGTTACAAGTTGTTGATTTTTTCAAAATTTACGCTACTTGTCGTTTTTGGACTCTTTCCTACAATCTACAATTATTAATTTAATTAATTAACACGGTTATGTTTACCAATTACATTAATTATTAGAAAACAAAATTACATAATAAATTACATACAATAGTCATCCATCAGATAAAGGATTAGAATGTCAGTAAAATTCATAAACATAGAAAAGTTAAATTAATTATGACGTTCACAAAATAAAAAACACTCTCAATAATTTAGTCCACCTATCAGCGAACAAGCAAACATCGCGCATCGGGGCTGTCTGTCGTCCGAGAGCGTTGAGTGCGTTGAGTACTCGAGGGAAGGGTGACATGGACCGCGCCGCCGCCCCGTGCGGGACTGCGGCACGGCCAGCAACCTATGTTCCGACCCCGGCAGTAATTGTTCGGGACAGCTCGTCACTCAGATCCGAAGCGTCAAATTTAATGCATGACGCATGATGCTGACAATAATTTCTCAAAATCGACGACAAAAATTAGTATTTTTTATTTTTGTATTGCGAGTTGCTTACAAACAATGGATTTAGAGAATGGCTCAGAAGTCGAAGCAGAGCTTGAAAGCGGTATAGGTCGTAAACCGATAACGGTCAATAATTAGTACCTACGTTGATTTATAAGCAGATGTCAATAACTTTATATCTTTAGGCTTACGTATTCTGGACCTCGAGTACTCGAGCTTTCGTTATACTTATGGCCATGGATATTCGAAATAACCCAATTTTCGATTCAATTTTAAACAATCAAATACCCTTTGTTTTGATCAGACAAAAGTATGTGTAAAGTTGGATAAACATTATTGATTATTTTAAGGTTCAAAACACGATATTTATCACTTCACATGATGATAAAAAATTACGAAGAAAGGATAGGTTTTACTTGTTTTTGTGGTTGTACTTCAAGTGTATCAACGTTTTACTCTTAAAAAACCTGCCAGAAAATAGACAACGGCGTTAAAAAGAATATTCAATGGTTAGTTTTTGTGAAAACCATTAATTATAATTATAGAAAATAAGTACGCTGCGCTCACGCGGCCTGCTTCAGTAGCCCACCGGGCGTTGAAGTGTGAAATAACCTGGCCGTAATATTATTTTAAACTCCCATTTTATGATGGTAATGTTGTTTACATCCTAAAAAAATATCTCGCTTTGGAAATGCGACTTCTAAGAAGACTGCTGGATCAAGTTGCATTTTGTTATGAAATTGCACGTCCAATCAAATTATGTAGAGCTGCTATCAAAATCAAGTTTTTCTAGGCTACGATAAAAATGATGAGTTTTGGTATTTTACGTTTTGTAATTTCAGTTCTTTATTTTATCAAACTGCAACAGAAAAATATGTTACGTAACCTACTCAGTTATTAATATTACCAAGTGCCTATGTTATTAAATTAGGTACCTACCTACTAACCAACTTTATTAAGCATGTAAAAGACTACCTGTCTCACTCACCAAAATCGATATCACCCGACACATTAATTATGTGTCGGGTGATATTGATTTTAGAAGAGACGTTATTCATCGATCTAATAAAAAATGGGTAATGTGATGAGATAATAGCGTCTCGAAAGTGGCAGACTCAAATTAGGTGCAATTGGGTCCATCCCGACTGTGTTGCTGTGTGGTGCCGGCTTAGAATTTGCATCACCCCAACTCATCCCGCGGGTGTCGTTAGAGGCGAGTAAGGGATATCCACTGCGGGTTGGCAGCAGCGCCCCCTGCAGAACAATTCTACCACCGAACTGCGATCCCCAACCTGCATGCCCAGCGTGGGGATTATGGGCATTACCCCCCGTGAGATAAAAGCCAACAAGGCGCTTATCAGGGGGAGGCCTGGGTCCAGCAGTGGACCAATATAGGCTGTGGAGATGGAGTGGAGATGGAGATGGGTCCACCCACCTCAGTCATAGTCGGACTGGCGTTCGTGTTACGCGTGCTTGCTACGACGACGCAACGGCGACGTACGTTAGTGTGATTTATTGACTAAAAGACTAGAGCAATGCCCTCGTGTTTGTTCATTGTAATTATTGCAGGATTGAAACTGTGAGCGTGTGTTCGCGTATAGTTGTAACACATGCCAATTGTTGAGTAAGCGCTGGGAGCACGTACCACTTGTATCTACAGATTTTACTTAGATCTTTGGTGTTCGTGTTACTTACTTAAGCTTGACGTGTTTGTATAGGGCATCGGCTCGAATAGGAACTAACTATTTTGCTTCAATTATAAGTAATATAATATGTGACATATTATTAATACAAGTTTTTTTTTTATTTTTAAGATGATTTTGTCTGGAAAACAATTTCCAGACAAAATCACAAGATGATTGATGTTGTGATGTAGTCCACAAGGACTACATATGAGCACAGTCTCACTTATAAATAAACAATGCTGACAATCCAAACAGCGTCATCTAGCTCTAGCTAGCAACCAATCCTAGATAAAAAAAATACGAATCTGTTTTTTTTCCAGGCAAGCGCTTCGCCATGATCCAGATGAAGTGTTGCCTAGTGAGACTCCTGCGCAGCGTACGCTTGTCACCGACGCGCGCGAGCATGCTCGCCGAGCGGCGCGCCGAGCCGTTCGCGGCCGATCCGCGTTCACCACTCACATTGCACCCGGCGGACTCTTTAGTGAAAATCAGTCTGTTATGACGAGAATGTTGCTCTTAGTGAATGGGCATTGATAATGCCAAAATCTAGAATTGAAGTTGTTGATTCCCATATAAATGAATCGCTTGGAAATTAGGTACCTATACTCAGCGTTATTTGATAATCTGCTAGTCGATATTTGCGTGAATATTCGCAAATGGTGACGTGTTTATGATGAGCTTTTAAAATGTCATCTCATCATACATACATCCAAGCACAATTAAATCTAGGTGTTTTGATCTTTTCGATATAACAATTAATTAAGAACGCCGCTCGTGCGCGAGCATGTTCGTCGAGCGTTTGCTTGCATAATATTTTGTTCAAGAATTGAGATACTGTTAGCTATGAACTTAGAATAAGTTGAATAAATATACCTCAAATATTACTTCATTTTAGATTTAATGAAATATACTATCTTATACACACGGTTCCACTCGTGTGTACATACCAGTATCTATCATTTCAAGTTTCACATTGACATTCTTAAAAGTATATTTTGTTTGTTTTTTTTTAATTAATATTATTTTTAATACTTAGCTTGTGTGGTACTCCCAAGCTTAGTATTGTAAAAGCGCAGATATTTTGACTATAAGTTAACATAGGTAAGTCACGTAGATAATTTCTGTATAAAACATCTTTTACTAAATTAAGAACGCCATTTTTATATTAATGGTTGAATATAAATACTTGATGTGTAAATATATTCTCAGGAAACACACTCTCTTTTTTATTAAAATTACCTACCTACAAAAAACCAAAACAATCCCACGAACCTAGAAGAAAGGCCGTATCACAAATGTTTTTTTTTTTGCTTGCTTTTTTAGCATAACCAGTGCGTGTCATGAAATTTGTACTAAAAAAATATTATTATGTAAATCCATTGAAATTAAAACAAATATATACTTTATGTAAGAATATACGTAAAATAACACGAATATGAAGAAAAAGTCTCTATTTATATTATATATTATATAAAATATAAGTAAATAAAAAGTAAGTTAGGAAATACAAAAATATTATAGAACAAAAGTTAATAACCGCGGGGACAAAATCACACCCATTATTTTATTATTTTGTATAGGCTTAGTACACAGTCATGTTTCGTGGCACCTTGCATAGTTATTCTGTGGTCAAATTTAAAATTCTTTATTTCTGCGGGTATAATATAAATAGATACCTGCAAGAACTAGTCAACAATATGACCTCTGTGGCTCAGTGGCGCAGCGGGTTTCTTTATTATAAATTATTTATTTCCTGCAATATGCGAGCAGCGCAGTCAAGCGTTTTTTACGCTCATGGGAGCTTGTAAAAAATTCTGACAGCTTTCACAGTTTACGTTGAATAAAATCTACGTCTTCGAGCGTGCCTCGAAGGGCTCGAAGCTGTCAGTATTTTTGACTTCCTCCCCTCTCGTCAGCCTTCCGCACATCCCTTGTGTGAATAATGCGTACTACTTTTTTCGCTTACTTTACTTAGAAGGTTAGACAACCACAACCATGTTAGGTAGTTAAATTCTAGGTTTTGACTTTGACTACACTTTTTCAAATGGCTGTTAAACACTATGCGCGAATGTACCGAGCGACGATGTTAACCGTTGTTATGTACCATGTTCCCCAACACTTACTCCTTTAGGCATAAGTTTCTGGAAGTATATCTATCGTTAAAACAACTCATTATCCTGTTTATCACATCCTTCACATCCTTATTAGACTACTAATGTATTTTGATAAGTAAATTATGTTACATTTTTTTTTTAATTTTTAAAATTTATAATTATTACAAAGAAAATTACAATTCAATAATAAAAACAAATTAGAACTAGTATTTACAATTGAAACAATTAAGCTAACTGCAGACTGTTGCAAACAATCTACAGGTAGCTCAACTGATCCATATTAATACCAGTCGGAAGCGTTCCCAAGACGCTGGCTGCATTGCCCCGCTGTATGGCAATGCTGATGCGCTGCGCCAGATACCCGCCAGCTCTCGGGTCACGCGTCGCGTCGACCAGACGCTCAGATAACATTTAAAAACCCGGAGAGCCTCGGTACCCCACGGACCTAGGGTCTCGACCCCAAAGGAGCAAATGTGTAGGCTCTGTCGAGACCTGCATATTTGCGTCTCTTGAGATACACGGCCAATTAAGTACTTGACTTATCTCAATATTCTCTCAATCATTCATTTGTCAACATCATATTAACTAGCGATATTTTTTATTAACATTAGTTAACCATTGCTTACCACTGTCATACCCTTAGTATAAGCGTAGACTAAAGAACAAATTGGCAGTTCAATCCTGTCTTCGAAACTAGCACAAACTCCTAGTAAAAATTCCGAATGCAATAAAGTCTTATTTTTTTAAAAGTGTTTTGCAACCTACCAGCAGTGTACTTTAAAATTTTATTTAAGAGCATTAGAATTTGATTTTTACAGGTAGGTATTACGTGGGTACCTGAAACATCTACGCAGACGGAGTAGGACGACGAATGATTGATGTATTTATTCTTACAAGCTTCTGCCCGCGGCTTCGCTCGCGCTTTTCATGGTTTTTAGGGAACCCGAAGGGTCAAAACGGAACCCTATTATTACTAAGCCTCCGCTGTCCGTCCGACCGTCCGTGTGTCGCGTGGCGTGGCCGTGGCTAGTGGCTATCTCATGAACCGTAAGAGGTAGACAGTTGAAATTATCAGATAGGTAATGTGTACTCTTGCCGCTATAACAACAAATAATAAAAATAAAATAAATATAAAATTTAAAGAGGGCTCCTATAACAAACGCGATTTTTTTTTGGCTATTTTTGCTCTTAATTTGTCAAGGACATGACAAATTATGAGCAAAAATAGCCAAAAAAATATCTTGAACTAGAATATATGTATAGACATATGAAACTTTTATAATTATGTAACACTTCAATTGTAATAATAACAAATACTAAAAATAAAATAAAGTTGAAAATTTAAAGAGGTCTCCGAACAAGTGAAAATTTGATGTTCTTTGAAAAAGTTGCCTGATTACGGTACTGAACCCTTCGTGTGCGAGTCGACTCGCTCGCACTTGGTGGTTTATTTTGGTTGTTTTGCAGCGCGACGCTCTATCTTCAGATATTTGTGCGTGGACCTCTATAACCGAGACTGCTGCAGGCTGCTTGTCTCTACCTCTCTATGAAACAATGAACCTCTGTAGCTGCTTTTTATGACTCGTAAGCTTTCTTTGAACTAATAAGTAACTATTGTTTATGTTTTCTTAAATTTCGGGGAATTTAATTACATTGTTTTTGCGCACATTGGGCCCTTCTATACAATACATCTGTTTAAAGAGCGGACGCACGTGTACCGGCTTTTGTACTGTTTGTTGGTTTATGATTAGTCGATCTTACTAGCTAACTGTAGTTGGAATAGAATATGCGCCGAGGGCTCAAAGCAGTATCTTACGATACGGGTGTCGCGAGCGCAACTCAGGATTCTAGAATAACTCACGAGCGAAGCAAGGAAGTTACTGGGTACTTAAAATCCTGTGTACGACAGGGATTTTATCGCGCCCAAGACGAAGACAGCTTTGTGCCCTACCTAGGTTACTCCACTTATCACACGTTCTGCGAGTAAATAGTGAAAGATTAGTTACGTATTTTGCGCCATTAGTTTTTTATTCCACCATCTGAACAGATAGTTCGAATTTCGTAGAAGATCTCATTATATGGACCTTCTTAGTAAACATTTTCACACATATTTTGATGTTACTAAGCAAATTCAATGTCATTATTTCCTTGGAAGTAATGTTCATTATTCCCAAGGGAATAATGAGTTTGAATGTGGAACATCAAAATATGTAAGTATCGAAATGTGGAGAGTCTGAGGAGATTTGGTAAAACCTTTACCTTTTTGAGCTAACGGGCTATAATCACTCGCTTTCAGTTAGAGATACATGACGTAGAAAGTGCGTTTTACGAGCATATAGTGTTAAAATCATGAATACGTTTGAGTGTGGTAAATCCCGTGATGAAATTCAGAGTCAGCTTGGTTTACCAGTCCACATGTTATAAAATGATATAATCAAAAGACCATTACAATAGATACTTTATTCTTAGTATAATTTGACAATGCCCTTGTACAGCAGCATACTTCGACATACCTTTTAAGTTATTTATTACTTATTTATTTTAGTCTGACGAATTTTATTTAATTTACTTTGTGGAAGAGTCCTTAACTGTCTGTTTTTTATTTTCTATGAACAACCCTTATGGTGTTTCCTTTGCTAAAAATTTGTGTGAGATTGTTACAATAAAAATTATATAAAAAGTGTAACGACATCAAGTGTAACAAGTGTACCTACGGTGGAATAAATAAATACAAATAGAATACTTACCTATATTTACTCGCTGCATAGCGGTTGTATCGTATCGTTTAGGAACCTCTATGTGTGAGAAGGCCACGCCTGTACATACATACCTCTACCTACAGCTAAGTTCGGGTTAGTGAGAAACCTCCTTAAGCGAGAAATAGATGGTGGTCCCTTCAACTCTCACTTATCCAGGTTCAACTTTATTTTATTGTATGCAGGGTGTTTGGTATTGCGACTGACATCATTTTTTGTGAAGAATGAATGTCGCATCCAGTCATAAGTGTAAATTTTATGAAAGATTTTTATAAATCGCCAAAATGTTAACTTTGAATCGTCATATTTTTTGTTTGCGGTTGTAATGTCACATACTAATGTGTGCTGGATTTGTCAATTTACACTTATTTTAAGTAAATTCTTACTTGATACAATTAACTTTAGGTATAGGTATATAAAAAGTTACGAATATTCAAAGTCAAAAATCCGTTTAAAATTTATAAATCTCAACAACTGGTTCTGGAATCCTTATAGCGATGCCAAGTAAACTATCGTTATAAGAAGGTGCTGAGATGTCTCTACGAAGCCGCCATCATGAGTGTCCAGTCCAAGTACAGGCGCAGAGGAGTGAGGCAGGGGGATGTCATAAACCAGAAATAAAAAAAAATCTAGGCTGGGCAGCTTTTGGAAAACTACGTCGAGTCTTCTCGTCATCCATACCGCAATGCTTGAAAACGAAAGTTTTCAATCAGTGCGTCCTATCCGCCATGACCTACGGAGCTGAGAAGTGGACACTCACAATAGAGTTGGTCCACCAGTTTAAGGTCGCTCAGCGACCTATGGAAAGAGTTTGAGCTCGAAGTTTCTCGGAAGGATAGGATTCGTAACATAGCTCATAGAATTAGCAAGCTGAAGTGGCAGTGGGCCGGCCATATCGCGTGAAGAACCGCCAACCGATGGGGTAAACGTGTTCTTGAGTGGAGCCTGCGACTCGGCAAACATAGTGTAGGACGCTCTCCAGCCAGGTGGGACGACGACCTGCGAAAGACTGCAGGTAGATGCTGGATGCGGCAAGCTACAGGGCGCTATGGTGCTTATTGGAGGAGGCCTATGTCTAGCAGTGGACTAATATAGGTTGATGATGACATGTGTTCAAACTAAGAGAAACTTGACTGCTAGGCTGCGTGATTTAAGCAGACACTTTATTATGTTTTATTTTTCTGAATAAATTTAATTCACAAAATTTGTTCCAATTTGAACAAATAAGGTGCGAAGTCGGCTTATTGGCCTTCGCACCTTATGCAAGTACTGGAGACCCGCTACTTTAACATGGAAAGAGACGCATGCGGCTCATGACATGAGGGATGAGGCGCAGCGCAGATGTCCGACCCCAACCTAAACGGTGGTTTACTTACTTATACTTTGAGTTATTATTATTAGTTTGTTTCTAATATTATTTAAAGTTTGTAAATAAATAAAAAATATTAATTACCTACTTTTACCGACAGATTCTAGATTCAAACATCATTGTTGTACATATTTCTCTTTGACCTTTTGTATTGTTAGCTAACTTGTTTGTGTTTTAAAATGTTCTAATGTTAATATTAACTATACACTGTATAATCGCATAGTCTCACTCACTATGCGATTATATATTAAAGTACTCTATTGCACTGGGTGTGCCCGTAAGGATAGATGTACATGTTTATAAATAAATAAATAAATAAATAATTATATGCCAGGCGTTAATAAACCCCCGTATATTAATATCAATATTTACGTGAGGTCTAGGTTAATAAAACAGCTATGGGCATGCAACGTGTTGAAACGTGAAAATTAAATGCTGAGAGTTCAACTTAGGATAGAATTTAAAAAAAAATTAAGTGTGTCTCTGATCTTCCAATTCCCTAAAATCCATCACACATCAAAATCCACCATCAAAAGCATCACTTCCAAAAGCATCCACGAAAGTGATGCTGATGCTAAAAGCATCCACAAGTGATGCGGTCGATGGTTAAAAAGACCACCATATTGCACTTAGTCTAACCTACTCTCACTTACCCTTTGGCACAAGTTCTGCCGAACAAACCTTAGTTTTATTTTTGACATCTCCCTCTTTAGATTTTACACGCCACTAGTGAAAATTCCAAAACGGGTCCGCTTAAGCCAACATTGATAGTTATTTACTTAAAAAATCCTCTTCTTTATCAAAGAAAATTACTATTCTAGAGGTAGTTTTTACAATTGAAACATTTGAGCTAGCTGCAGACTACCGAACTCGGTAGGTAATTAAGTGTTTTCAGTTAAATAATCTACTTAGGTAATATTTACAAAGGCAGAAGTTTGGATGTATGTTAATTCTTCATGCTAAAGCTACTGAGCGAACCTGGCTTAAACTTTGCGTAATTGTAGTTCTTTAATGTACACAATAATACATAGCATGAACTTATCTAATAGTATATGTAGTACATAGACGAGATTAAACCTGAAAATTATTGTTGTTGTTATATAACTGGAATTTCTTATAGAGCTTTTACCCAGGAATAGCGGGTGTGAAGCCACGGGCGAGACCTGGCACATAATTAAATTTTACCCTTAATTGCCTCTTGCCTATGTTTTTTTTTAAATGAAATTTTTAGGTCCCATGCAGATTGCGCGTGGACTTATTTACCTACCAAGGAACCCCAGCGCGCCAACAAAACTAAGTCTCAAAACAACCATAAAAATGTAAGAAATCCGAACAAAGCTCTCATTTTGTAACAATAACAATAACACCAACAACTCTACCGTAAGCTAAACGAGCACGTGGTAGGTACGTAAGCACACACAAATACGTCTCCGTCCTCGGCTGTATAAAACTGTAGCGCGGGGTGCGACCACACTCATCTCTCCTCCGTAGACCGAGACACGTTCTCGGTGACCCCGTTGACCCAATCACCGCAAATTCATCCTGAGAAGCTCAGAAAGTCACTCGTTAAAATCATTAACTTAAATACTATAATAAGTGCAAGGAGTCCCTAATTTTGTGATATATATTTTTATTAAAGAGCAATAGATTGAGATAGAAGCCGTGTACAAAAAGCTTAGTAAAGCTTATGGTTGTCCAAAAAGTTTTTAATGAGTTCCTGAAAAAAGTATCTGCTAAATGCTGAATAGCGACAAGTCAAAACTTTTTGGTCATAATCTCCAAAAAGTTTAAGTACCTAGGTAAGTTTATTTTCTTTTTATGTTTTTGGCATGTGTTATCGGTTATTTATATGGAACCGGTAAAGTCTTACATGATTTGTACTAAACAAGTAAATAATTTACTTTAGTGTTCTATGTAATACCTAGGTACCTATTTATCAGATCGACAGGGTGTTTTGTCAATTACGTTAGTTCAATGATATAAGGGTTAGTTAGTAAGTTAGTTCGAAAGCTTTAAGATGGATCAGCGGTGCAATGTGGGATTTATATGTAGGATAGATTTTTACAGTTTATAAAAGATGATAAGTGCTGATAGATATGGTGCTAACAGCAGGTCAAACAATGCGTGAGTGTATCACTCACATTATTTTCGCCGCTTGTGGTTCTGTTTCTTTTGTTTTTATTCGTAATCAATGAGTTCCTCTGAAACCCTCGTCTTAAAAGTTCCTGCTCACTCTACTACTTTTTATGAAAAATCCTTCACTGTACAAGCTATCCGTCTATGGAATACTCTTCCCCTGGACATCAGACGTGCGAAATCACTCCCAATCTTCAAAAAGCTGCTTCATGAGTATTATTTATCATGTGTAAAAAATGAATAACTTTATTTTTATATCTACAGTAAGTTTATTACGTACGTAGTGTAGGTATATGTAATTGCTTAAATTTTTTAAACACCACTGGTTATATTGTTCTCATAAGTCCAGTCCATCCCAAGGTTGCCTGGAAGAGATCGCTCAAAGCGATAAGGCCGCCCTTTGTACTTCCTACAGCATTTTCTTCTGTATTATATTTTGTGTTTGTGTAGTACAATAAAGAGTTATCTACGTATCTATCTATCTATGCAGGGAAAATTACGAATACATCATAATTGACCAGCAGAAAGCTCCGTCGATAAGCAAGCCCTTAAGTTTTAAGGCAGTTTGTTTTAAAGCTAGAATATTCCGGTAAAATAAAGATAATAATTTATTTCTAAAGACAAATAGTTATTTTTAAAAACCACAGATTTTATGCTGAAATCCATACATATTTTTTTTAACTTTTTTTCTTATGTAAGTACCTAATATTGGGCACATAATTTATTTTGATTTATTATTTGAAAAAGTTTAAAAATAATTTAATTCGATATCAAAAACACATTTTTGATATCGAATTAAATTATTATATATAAATAAATAAATAATGCTGGACAATTCACACAGCATCATCTAGTCCAGCCGTAAACCTCACTAACACATTGTGTTAATATATTAGTCATAAATATATTTATAGTGAATTTTTGTTTCGTACTCGAATTAGGTACCTACCTACTGAACTTGAGTCTCATATGTACCTAGTGATTTATTTTTCCCTGCGTTAAACTATCATGTGTTATCTATAACTAGCCCTTCAGTTTTCTGCTATCCCTCTAGCCGAAGTGATCTTGCACAAAAAGGTACAAACAACTTAACAAACAAAAAATACCCAGAAACGTGGTATTTTCCGTGATTTACCTACCTAGGGGCGGGTTCCCCTTGTAGCCAATATGTGGCACTTGTATTGAACCCACTAGCAATCGCACATCTGTGTAAATCCTTTTAACTGACTTAAAAAAACAGTAGGCCGAGCACGGGGGTTGTTCTCTAGGGTAAAATAGACATTAATGTCATCGCGTCGCCATAAATTTCGAAAATTATAGAAGTTGAAGAATTGAGTTTCAAATAATTTACGCATTCGATGACAAAGTGATGTAATATTTCTCTATTCTACCCTAGACAATCCCCGTGCTGTGCTTGCACTACAGACAGAGGTTCTAAGTTTGACTGTATGTATGTATGTTCGTCGATTGTGGACCTATTCTAGGATTATTTTGCTATTGTGTTGGGAGTATGATCCCGAAGTGGCCTAAAGTGGTGAAAGTCAGTTCGTATCTTGTATTTTAAAACGCTATACGTGACGACGACCATGTTGGCTTGATCGGGCACTTCGAATAGCAGAGTAATCTCGACTGATTCCCGGCAAGTGACCTTCACCAACTTTCAACTCGATAGAACAATAATAAACACAACAACAATAATAAGATAACAATAACTGTACTACTAGAAAGAAAGAGACTAACTTTTTACCTGCTGCTTGTTAATCTGCGTTAACTGGTTACATTGTTCAAACCAGTAACATAGTTAGAGTGCGTGTTCAGCCCTGGGCCGCCCTGGCAAATAAATCTTAATGTTACCACCATAAGAACGGTTTCTTATGTCATGTAGCATATCGTTGGAAAGGGTAATAAGTAAAGAACTTTTTAAAAGAAAGCTAAACTCAAAATGAATTTTAGTTTTTTTTAACATTTACACCGATTTACCACTTTGAATGCTCAGCAGTTTTTTTTTTATGAATTGTAACAAGTAATTATTTATTCAGAATAAGAAAACATTTTAAAATACAAGCATACTTTGTTTTGTGGTATTTTAACCACAAAAAAAAGTTAGGACGATTTAAAGGCAAGATTTCGGGAAGTTACCAAAAAAAATAAAAAAAATCGTATCTAGACTACCGTGAGACTTAGGACATTGAGTCTCACGGGGAAAAATAGCACATAACCCCCCCCACCCCCCAAAAAATCATGTCGGTCCATGTGCCAAACACCCTGTATATAGAAAATACCCAGAACACCCGGAACAAATATTTGCAGATCGTACAAACATTTGCCCCAAGGCGGGAATCGAACTCGCAACCTTCTGCGTCGCAGGCGGACCTTCGCCCGCCGCGCCACATCGGTCGTCATATCGCAAGAATTTTCAAAATCGTTCATAATTGACGGAGAAATCGCGAACATACATACATACGTACAGCCAAACATGGAACCTCCGCCTTTTATCGAAGTCAGTTTAAAATGAATTATAACATAAATTATCAGTATCCGATGTGACGTGAATAATGAATCTGTGGCGCAGCCGGCGGAGGTCCGCCTGCACGCGGGAGGTAGCGGCTTCGATTCCCGCCTCGGCACAAATGTTTGCACAATCTGCGGATATTTATTCTGGGTGTTTTTTATTTGTAACAAAAATATCTAACTATACAGGGTGGCACATTTAGAGCGGTCAGTATGGGAAAGTCTATAACTATAAGACATACGAAGATCTCTTCTTAGGTACCATGTCATAGATTTTAGTAAAAAGAAAAGCTGCTTTCATACAATATCATCACCTGCATGTAACCCAATTGTGGACCCAATATCCATTCTTATAGCACTTGTATTTGTGTTTCTTTAGGGTTCGTTGAATAGTCATACGTGAAATTTCAGGGATATCACGAGCTGCATCTGGTGTAGCTTCAAAATAGGTTAAAACGTTAATTTCTTTGTATTTTTTCATCACATATTCTTCCTTTTTTCTTTATTGGCTTTTTAAAACTTCCATGGGTCTTCAAATTGTAAACAATTTTTATAAATATCTTGCGAGTAGGTAAAATACGTGTCGGAAAACTTAGGTACTAAAATAAATTAAAGGATATAAAAACAATTGATTTTATTCATTTTAGATCATGTTTCATAGTAACATTTACTGCTTATAACCTAAACAATCGATATTTAAATATAAATAGTGTTAGTTTTATTTTTCAAAACGTCCGGGTTCGATTCCCGGGCTTAGTACAAGTTTTTTTTAAAATGTATGAATGTTGTTTTTATTTTTACTAAAATCGATGACATGGTTCCTAAGAAGAGATCTTCGTATGTCTTATAGTTTCAGACTCTCCCATACTGACCGCTCTAAATGTGCCACCCTGTATAATGTATTGAACTCGAAGCTTTATACTATTTATTTATCTCTGAATTATTTATTGGACCGTTCTTAGTTTGGAATAGGCAAATAAATTTAGTTTATGGCTATGAAATGCTATGTGAAATGTCCTTATAAATGTTTAACAATCTTGGAAACCTTAGACAAACTTTGAATGATGGTTTATTAAAATATACCCACTTGTAAAGTCGATTGCAGAAGTTTCAGCCGGTTCGTTAGTTTTATCGCTAACAAGTAACAATCATACATACTTACGAGTACATCCATCCTATTTTATCTTTACAATCTACAAATATTCCTGTTTCAGAATGCATGATGAATCTCCGTGACGACTTCGAAGAGTTAGAAGATTTCATCCGACTTGACTTCGTAGACTTGCAGGCATCAAAAAACTTGCAGCTACTGGGTGAGACTTCCAAAATTACGCATTAAACCTTTATATAAGCACCAGTTTTCACAATTCTATCAGGGACCGTATCTGCTGAACGAATGGATTCACTATGGCAAGGGTAACGTCGTAGGGTTGTCTCGTAGAATATTTAGATGAAAGAAACTCAAGGCATGCAGTGCCATTTGCATGGAGAGATTGATGTAGGTAATTGAAATTGATATACTTAATTGTTGCAACCGTCAAGGTTGAAACCATTATTTCAACTTCAACTTTTGATCCCTCTATTTGTAGTTTCTTTCACCTAAGACAGAATGCCAAAATCTGTCCTTCTGTGAAGATATCATGGTCATGGTGAAGCGATTGTTTAGCAGAATTGGGCCCCACAGCGTCTGGCCAAAGATGTCGTGCTGGTGAGTATCTGGCGCAGCGCATCAGCAGAACCATGCATCAGCGCAATGCAGCCAGCGTCATGGGTACGCTTGTGATTGGTATTAATTAGTGATGCAACAGAAGTGTCAAAGCGGAAGCAGAAACAGAGTATGTAAACAAACGCGTTGTGACAAGGGACAAAAACCTGCGCGGGCGCTCGCTGGCAGGATCACCTCTCCGCGCGAGCACCTCTACCGCCAAACGCGCTCCGTCGGACCTGCGTCCGGCAACCGTCAACCGTCGTCGTCGCGTCGTCATACACTCTGTTAGCATCAGTAAAAGCAAAACTCTTTTTTGTAAAGTCGGGTGAATGTGGGTATTTGCTAGCAAAATAGTTTCTAATAATACGTGGACCTGTCAAATGTCACTGTCGCAAAGTGGGGATTTTAGACAGAGCCACCCCGGCCACAGAGGAGGAAAACAAGAAGTTGAGTTGGAAAAACGATAATGGGAGAATAGTTTCGTATTTTTTATTCAAAGAAACTCAATTTTAATGAAAAACAAAGTAAATGGAAATGTATCACTCGTATGGGAAACGCATATTATTAAAAAGCATTGTATTATTTGAGACTGGTGTTTGAATTGATTATTTGATACTTCCGATCATATTTCCGTTATAAAAGTTGCGGAAACAGAAGCAGAGGTCTGTTGCATCACTAGTATTAATTTAAATGAATTATTAACTACCTCTAGATTGTTTGCAACAGTCAGCAGACAGCCCAACTGTTCACCACGGTCATGTGCGTTGTGTAAATACTAAAAAAAAAGTAAAGTAAAGTAATAAACATTTATTTGATCAAGTAGAATTACAAATATTTAAAATGAATCCATAGGTTCCCGAACTAGTTATAAACTGTGTTTTAGGAGCCAATACTAACTTGTATCTATTAGTGCGTTTGTAGCCCGTGCTCATGTTGTAAATAAATGTAATAAATACTTGTATAAGAAATAATAACAGCACCTGTCTCATCACCTTGACTTCACCCACTGGGTTGGCCCCCATAGGCCTTCAATATCTTGTCCATACAGTCCTGCGCAAAACTCATCCAGCAGGGGTATTATTAAAGTCAGGTTTCCGACTCGAATACTCGGAACCTGGCACGGATTCGCTCGTTTTTTTTAGCGGTTTTAATTTTTCCTGCTTTCTACAATAATACAACTACATAAAATAGGCACTATACTACATAGTGTAGTACTATTACACTATATACTCTACATACGTACATACATACAATAATAGTTTTCCGCAAATCGTAACCTATTTTCCTTGAATCACTGTCTTGACACCGCAATGCTTGAAAACGAAAGTTTTCAACCAGTGCGTCCTATCCGTTATGACCTGAGCTGAGACGTGGACACTCACGGTAGGGCTGGTCCACCAGTTCAAAGTCGCTCAGCAAGCTATTGAAAGAGCTATGCTCGGAGTTTCTCTGAAGGATAGGATTCGTAACGAATACATCCGACAGAGAACCAAAGTTATCGACATAGCTCAGAGAATTAGCAAGCTGAAGTGGCAGTGGGCTGGCCATATCTCGCGAATAACCGACAACCGCTGGGGTAAACGTGTTCTCGTGTGGAGACCGCGACTCGGCAAACGTAGTGGTAGGAAGCCGTGCGGCCAGGTGGGATGACGATCTGCGAAAGACTGCAGGCTGATGCTGGATGCGGCAAGCTGAAGACAGGACGCTATGGCGCTCATTGGGGGAGGCCTATGTCCAGCAGTGGACTAAGATACATTGATGATGATTATGATTATGACTGTCTTGACAATTTTACCTTTGGGAGCATAATTGGCATATTAGATTGATTGCTAATTAATTATTAGGTAGATAGATTTCTATAAAAAAAATTACATGTTTCCAAATGCTCCATCAAATCGAAGTTTACAACAAACTTCGATTTGATGGAGCATTTGGACATGGGTTCATAGAAAAAGTTTATATTTTTTATTTGTAAAATTGCGAATGTTATTTCGTAATTTTTTTTGCTACGTTTTTTATTGCCGGATTGTGGTCAACTTGGGAATTTACTTGCTTGAATGACCTTCATGAATTCATTGAATTTTGTATAAATAATCTTTATTTAAGAATATGTCCTGTTTATGGCTTGATTATTTACAAAGTTACAAGTAATATTAAGTAATATTATTTTTTAGTATATTTATTATTATGTCCTTGCTTCCTAAGAACCACATAATTTCTAATGGTAAACTCATTTGTCGTGGTCGAAAAAAATATTTAGCTAGATGGGCCAGTAGTGCTTAGTAAGAGGCACTCACTAAATATCTTAGTTATCACTTGTATTCCCATTCATCGGTTAGCCATACACAGTAATGTAATTAAAATAAGTATGGTATCTATAGTATACAAATAGTCGGTTATTTAGATGTTTTGGTATTGGATTCAGATCCTGGGATTATCGACCTGGAATGTGACTCCGAAGAAGAATCCACCTCTATCAAAGAACCAGAGATCTTCCACGCGCAACCAGATCTTCATTCGCAGTCGGTAACCACTTCTCACTCCAACACAGTCGACCTTAAACCTATGTGTATCAAGGTAGTAGACTGTCACAAGTTTCCTTGGTACTTTGATAAGTTTAAAGATAATATTGAACATAAATTAGCAATTAATCAAAAAGTTGAAGTTGACGATAAAATTCCAGATGATAGTTCTACAGCCTCATTAAAGGAACTGATTGCTAATACTCATTGTATCGATATGAGTGTAGGTGATTCTGTAACGATGCAGCGTCAAGCTAATGACTGTAGAAAAGAAGTAGCAGAATTAAGCAAAGAAATTGACGCTATAGCTGCGAAGGAATTGTTAGAAAATAGAAAGCCTATACCTGGAGCCAAAATTATTAGTAACAATGTAAGAAAGAATAAAATGGATTTTGACATTCAAAGAGGAATGGAGGAAAGAGAAAATTCAGTTGTTGATTTGAAAAGGAATATTGGCCTTGTTGGTATGAAAATACTTCGACTACCACATACAATACCAAGCAAATTACCGATTGAAATTTCAAATATTAAACAGTTAAAAAAACCGATGGAGGAAGATACAGAAAAAGGACAAATGGAAATAAACATAAAGGGAAATAAACAAGACAAAGGACCGACAAGTAGTTTACACGTAAAAGCTTTAGAAAAAGTTTTGATGAATGTGACTTCTACAACGCCAGTATTAGAAAACATAGTTGAGGAGACGAAAGACGGTGTATCAACACAAAATATCACAGGAAATTCAAGGCTAGAGCCTTTTATTCGGTCGATTTCCGCTTTAGTAGAAACGAAAACTAATTCAAATGATACGCCGCTCGATCATAGATGCAATTTTGAAAACGAATTATCGTTGGAATTATCCGTAAATAAAATAGCTGAAGAAATTTATAGATTGGTTAGACCACATCAATATGTAGGTGATATCAATCGGACTATTGTTCCCAATTTTTATAATATAATGACTACGCCAACGAAAGTAACAGAAGAGAAAAATCTAAAAAGGTCTAAATATCACTCTGAATGTGTTCAAAAAAATCTTCCAGAAGGACCCAGAGCGACGATAATGATAGACCCAAGACCCATTTTGCCCAAGAAACGTAAAAAAGATCGAATTAAAAGCCATATGCAATCAAAAGCTTCTGAAATCATAGATATATCCGACCAAATGCCACCGAAAAAATCTTCAAGAAAATCTGAAAAAACGCAACATTCTGTAGAAGCCAACATATTTAGCAATAAGAAATCTGAAAATATCAAAGATCATACAGCAAAAGAAATGAGCTCAAGACAACAAAAAGAATCAACTTTAAACGAACCCACAAAGTCACAAAAACAGAGTAACAATACGATACCAAGCTCTATTCTGTCAAAATCTATAAGGGAAAACAGGCCTCTGCCTAAGCAAATAGATATAGGAGATCGAGAAAACGGAGGTACCCAAGAACAACTATTGAATGAAAATGATGAATTAAAAAATACAAAAAGAAGCCTCAAAATTTCCATAGCGCAACTTCAATACTCAAATAGAAATGATTTTGAAAATCCACTAAGCAAGGAAAACCATCTACAAAATATGACGACGAATAAAGTATCGACAGATTTGAATGTTTTGGTCAAAAGACCAGAAAACCAGGCAGAGAAAGTGTCCGGAAATAATTATCCAGAGAGCGCCCAAATAATACCTGAAACATCCATAACTGGCACAGACCAATTCCCTTCAGTCAATCCAATAGAAGCTGCTACTAAAAACTTTGCTGTGATCCCTACTCTTGTAAGCAATCGCGAAACAATAAACTCATGTACTAATTTTGATATGGTGTTAAACCATAATTCAAATGTTAGTAACCCTGCTGTAATAGTAAATACTTCGACACAAAATAATCAATCACCAGTTATGACAGAACCATTGTCTGTCTACAATTATATGCAAGCACATACTTTATACAAACCACCTGAATGTTCTTATCAAACTTTTCGACAAAGCCAATGCGATGCAGTGCGCTTTCCTTCACACATACCGCAAATGAACCAGCCAATCTATAATTACACGGGTCATCCTTTGCAAAATTTAACTCATCACCCCAGAGAAATTTTACCTCATATTAACACAAGGCCACCGTCATTGGGCGTAAATGAAAAAATCTTACCACTAATGATTCACAGGTTACCAATGCCACCTCTTCAATCAACGAACTTTGGAGCTCCTATGCAGAATGCAATTATAACAAACATGCCAACACGTATGAGGCATCCTGGACTAAACGGAGGATTTGGAGCACAAATGCTATCAAACCCAATGCCAATGTCTCCTTTTGGTGTTTCGTCACAAATCTCCAGACCTCAAGGGACTGTTTCTTCACAAATGCCTATGAACTTCCCACAAATGTCGATCGGTGAAATGCTTTGGTCCGAGCCTTTTTCTTGTATTCCGCCGCCTCTGCCTCCTCCACCAACCCCATACCAGCCAGCTGCCCAATATGTTTCCACGTTTTCACCAAAATCAGTTCCCCAAAGCATTGATAGCTCTATTATCGGCAGACACATTAACGGCAGTGTCAAGAAAATTAATATTACTGCTCCTACTATTGAACAAAAAGAGGAGATAGACAGCAAAGCTGGTATAATTAATGTTGAAAATTTGGAAAGGGATGCGTCGACGCCGCTATATGATGAAATACCTACTGAGTGCTTTGGAAACATTGATCCGGATAATACAAAGAAGGAAATGTTGAGAGTATTAGATACAGGACTGCAAAGAGTGTATAGTCGTTTTGACGTTTTAACCCCAACCGATGGAATCCAAAATCAAGCAATTCAACTTTCAACCAAAAATGACAGACCAAATAGCAAGAAAGAAAACTTACAGTCTCAGGGAAAGTTAGGTAAATCACCTAACGACACCACTCATGAAAAATGTAAAAGCAGTACACGAAAAACTAATAGTGCTGTCGAAAATTTCATCAAAGTTGACAGAACTCCAAGCAATGAGCATCAAAAAAATGGAAACATTGAACCTGTTAATACAAAGAAGGAAATGTTGAGAATATTAAATACAGGACTGCAGAGAGTGTATAGTCGTTTTGACGTTTTAACCCCAACCGATAACATCCAAAATCAAGCAGTTCAACATTCAACCAAAAATGGTAGACCAAATAGCAAGAAAGAAAACTTAATGTCTCTGGGAAAGTTAGGTATATCACCTAACGAGACCACTCATGAAAAATGTAAAAGCGGTACACAAAAAATTAATAGTGCTGTCGAAAATTTAATCAAAGCTGACAGAACTCTAAGCAAAGAGCATCAAAAAAATTATATGTCACTGCCTCAAAAGAAGGAAAATCAACATAAAAGCTATCATTATTTAATGAATTTTATAAGAAAACCGAAAGAGAAGAGAGACAAGGAGAAAGAGATGCCACCAAAAAAGTGCAATGAATCGGTTAGAAATAAAGTTGAAAACTTTGCAGAGCTACATGAGAGTAGCAGTATAAAAATATCTGCCAAACAAACGAGCTGTGTTCCAGAACAAATAAAACTTAATGAAAAAACTAAAAAAACAATTTCAAATCACTTAAAATTTACTCAAGATTATAAGAAAGGAAACAACTCAAAAAAACTTATTGGTAAAGATTATAAAATAACATTTGATGATCTTTTTGGCGATGGCATACACGACACAGGCTATGAAAAAGTCGCATGTGATAAGAAATCAACATGCAAACATCATTCTGGTCTTGAGAATACTGAAAAAACACCAGACAAAAGTTATGAAAGCTCTGTTAATCTGAAAAGACCAGCAAATGATGAAAATCCCGCTCTGTCGCCAAAGTACAGGCCTTGGCCTTTATCGAAGAAAAAGCAACTTAATGACCAAGAAAGAGTAAACCCTCACCAAATTAATAAAAAACAAATGTTGCAGAGTAGAACTTACTCTGATCCGATTCTCCCAATTCCCTCGTATGAAAAAATTCTATCAAACATGCCTTCCTATTTATGTTTTAGAGATGATAATATCATCTCTAAAACATAAATAGATTATCAAGATTCTGAAAGCTGAAAGCTGAAAGCCTAAAGAAGATATCTATACGAATATATAAAGAGATCCACCAGTGAAAGAAAAGTAGACCATGAAGCCAAAGATAAATAAGAAGCAAGATGTTGAAATGCATCTAAGGCCTTCTCATGCCGACTCTGATCTCGGTTACGATTCTGATACTACAGTAGTTATGATTAGGCACGTAGGGACAAATTTATACATTCGTGTAGGTATAAATAAAATAGATAACAATTAATTAAGTGTTTAATGTATATTAACCAATAAAGTTCCTTATAATAGGTAGTCTTTCATATTTAATTTCAGTAGATTTGTCAGCTTTATAAGTAAGGAACTACAATACCATACAAGAATGGTTTTAACAAAAAGAAATTTAGTTTGAGCTGTAGATAATGGGGTATTGTGATGTTCCAGATATGTTTTGTGCGTTTACATTGTAAAGCAAGGCATGTATAAAGAGGTTTTTGACAGTTATCGAAATAAATTTGTCACGCAGCTTACAAAAGTTCCTTCCTCCCTTCAAATAAGTTTTCATCCCATCTATTCGAAAAGGACGACTTGGTTCGCTTTTAAGTGCACCTAAAGGTGGTGTTTTCTATAAGAAACTTTTAGCGGGCAATAATGAGTTTTTAATCCTCTTTATAAGTGAGCCGCAAATATCTTTGCCGCGCACTTTTTGAATTTGGAACATCTTATAAATCGAACGCAAATATTGTTTGAATGAAGACTGGCTAGTAGGTACTACATCCAAACAACGTGATTCACCGTCACATTTTCCTCAAAATGAGCCAGATTCGGACATTATTTCAAATACGCTGAATATAAAATCTACAACAATCTCTATTCCTAATAAAACTGTAACAATAAATTTTCATAATTGTGAAAATGTCTCAAATGTAAAAAAATAAGTTTTTAGTTGTTTTATTATTAGATACTATTTAATTTCAATTTAGTTGTTACTCTACGTGTTATTAAATAATAATATTACAATAAAATATGAGGCGCCTTTTATTGTCTGATGAAAAGTACAGTGTATCACTCGGGCGCAATAGTAGATTGTATCATAAGGGAGCAAAATAATATTATTACGGCGAGGGCGCTTTTTTCGTCATTTTCAAATAGATGGGATGAAAAATATATTTTTGGCTCGGGCGACGTACTTTGAATCCCTCGCTACGTTCAGGATTCTACTAAAGAATCCCTTGCCAAGCTCGGGATTCTACTCTAGAATCCCTCACTTCGCTCTGGATTCGAAAAAGCGCCCTCGCCTTAAAAATATTATTTTGCTCCCTTATGATACAGTCTACTATTTCTCTACCCACCACGCACCCGTGTAACAGTGGTTGTCAATGAAGTATCAATATAAGACTTATTTTATATTATCTACCTAGTGATAGTAAACAACTCTACATTTTAAAATCCGCATGTGTGGATCCCAAATCTTAATGGAATTATTAATTTGACAATATACACTTTATACATTTCACTCGCGCATTTCAAGTTTCAAGTTTTGTCCGGCCTCGGGATACCATTTACCTCCTTGCCAATTTTCATTAATATGCGTTCAGCCGTTAAGGCGTGAAAAGGTTACAGACAGAAACAGTTCCTTTCGAATTTATAATATTAGTATGGTTAATCCTTATACATATACTCGTATGCGTGTAACTTCGATTGTAAATAATTTAAACTGTTACGAGTTACTGTACTTCTAGAAGCTTTTTGTAGAAGGTTCGACGGACCGGACGGGTCAAAAAAATTAGAATCAGTTGTTAACTTGATTATGTGTTCCACGCATAGTATTTTTTTTATTTTTTTATTTAGTGATGTGTTGTGAATGCTGTGATGTAGGCTTATGATGAGCCATAAATGTGCCTTGTTACTTAAATAAGTAGATTTACCTTTGTTAAGCTAGATTGTCAGCCAACTCAAGGTACATTGTTTGTGAACATTGCCGCCATATTATACATCATCTGAAAATCATATGTTATTGTGATTTTTTAGGCATGGGTACAAAAATAAAGACTGGTTATTATAAAAGAATTATTTGATTGTTTACCTGTGAGATCGATCTACCTACCCTACTCTACCCGTAGCTAGGATAAGATAGGAAGTCTGTAGTTAGTCTCTAGGTGTTTGTGTCACTTTCGGTAAGGTATGTTGGGGTATGATCGGACGTGGTGAAGACCATCCATTTGCTAGGACGCCATTTAATGGCGTCGCCGTTGTAATGCTGACAGCATTAGAAAATATAGCCTAATTCAGCTACAATTAATGTCATACGGTCTTTACTTGCGCCCGATCATAGAAACTTAGCTTAATTAATTAGGGACGTTCTCAAAGAACTGGATATTGTTTCTATCTATTATTGTCTTGACACAGTTTCTATAGGTAGGTTAGTTATAGGTCTTCTTCATTGGACTTTTGCGTTTTGCAAGATGGATGGTCTCAAGTTTGCAAGTACCTATACTTTAGAATAGACAAGACGTATATGCCTATGTCCAGCTGTGGACTAATAAAGATTGATGATGATGATGATCTATGTATTATGGCAGAAAATAGTAGCTTTGCTAGTAAAAAGAATGATTATCATTTGAACTTATACCTACTTGAATTATTTTTGACTTATACTTGATTTATTTTGCTAGAAGACATGTGTATCAATTAATTTTATTTTGCTTATTGACATTTATTGTATCTAATTTTATCTATTCTATTCTTTATGTGTATCTATTGTTGCTATTTTGATTATTGATATTTTTATTGAATTATTTTGCTTATTGTGTTATGATTAATTAATTATTTTGCCTGTTAATATATATAATGTGGACTACACTATTGCATTAGGTTATCCTGTAAGAATAGATGTAAGTGTTATCAATAAATACAAATACAAATTATGGCAAAACATGGTTAGACTGACATGCAAAGCTTGATCCTGAATAGGGCAACACTCAATCCCCATTGCCACCAATCGTACTCGTATATTCGCAATGGCCACCATTGAGAAACGAGAAAATCCCAGTCGCCACCACTGCAGCGGTGGTGGCTATTGGGATTTGCTCGATGGCCACCATGTTCCTACGTTTTGGAATTTAGCCACGTTCCTGACATCTTTCCTTGGTGAACTTTAACATCATTTATACAGACAGACGCTGTTATATTTTATTAGATAGATAGATAAATACTTTTTATTGAGTTCACACACAAACAGCACAGGAAAAAAATAGTACAGAAGCAGTGCATATATTGTAATTTTTATTTATGTATGTGGTCAGCTTAATATGTCTAAATAAAGAAACTTTTTTTTTATTTTTTATTTATAGGTAGGCATAAAAGGAAGGTACATAATTAAAAATAAAGTTACAACATAATATTATACAAATAGGGACCTACCTACCAATAGTGCACTAACATGTAGGTAGACACCACCACTCACCACCTACGCGCCTCTGCGCTGTCATGGTGAGCCCAAAAGGGTCAGTCTCAACTTTATGCTGTTCTGACCAGGAAAGGTACAAAACAGCGCTGGTTTTCAGACTGGCCCACTTTAGTGATACCAAGAGCCTATTAGATCTAGATCTGTCATTAATTACTGAGGAATACAGAGGAATGCGAAGTAACCGCGAATGAGTGTAGCCTGCTATGTATAAAGAATAAAGAATTTATTTATAGCCACACACATGTTATATAGAAATAAGGGAAATACAAAAATACAGGTACTTAATAAACAAAAACATAGGCCTTTGGATTTAAATTTAGAACATAATACAACAGCAAACATGCTGTTCCTTTTTAAACCCTTAGGACTCTACTACATAGAGTCCTAAGGATATGTCTACTGTGCCGCATGGAAGATTATTTCTCTAAGATCGAATGCAACAAAGCTGTAGCTTCAATTAATCTACGAAGCGCCACCAACCGGCTCGAGTCGGCGATAAATCAAACTGATACCGAGGCGTAGCTTTACGGTGCTTGAGATGTTCCGGGAAAATTGGTCTCATGCGTGCACCCACATACTGGTAAAATGTATTAGGTATCCGTTACGACTGAGGGTCAACATTGGAATTTCATAATTCTGAATACGCTATTCATTATGTTTTGATACATTTGTTAATGCAGTCTCTAATTTGTAAAGTACCCAGTCCATAGTTACAGCCAGTTAAAGGTGGTCCCACAGACGTGGCTTGAAGATCGTCATAAAACAATTCCAATAAATTTTCCTTGGTGAACCGTCATGTAAGGAAGTACAGCTGCTTTTGCCCTGGTGTGCCGTAATGTTGAAGAGCCAAATGTGTTGGATCTACCCGGTTGAGACAAGAGTGTGGTTCGACAGGATATCATCATCAGCGTGGGGTTAGTGGTAGAGTCAAAATGAGTCCAAAATAAGTGGTCTTCGGACAAGCCCTGAGAATTGCTAATTCATCACAAGAAAATAAATGTCTGTTATTCATTTGTTACAATTATTATTATCCAAATATTTCTTACGTTCACATCTTTGTCACAAAGGACCCTTATAAGACCACCGCTGCACCGTCACAAGAGCGACATAAAATTTAAACGCTTCATTTCAGCGAAGCTACGTTTCCATTTCAGAGGAGCTCAATAATTTCTTTAACACCTGAGCACGGATTTTAAAGTTAATAGACATTTTAAAGTACATTCTTCTATTTGCATCGTATCCGAGCCACCGACAGAATATGGAACGTTGGCTTAGTGAAGAAATCCTTGAAAAGAAATGAAAGTGGATATTTACTTACCTATGCTATTTTTATTACTTATGGACCTACCTTTTCTTCAACAGCTTTATTCATTAGTATGAATAGGTGAACAAGTTGTTAACGAACGGTATTCCTGCATGGCTAAGATGCGCGCCACGAGAAGCGTGTTTCTTCTCGATAACTCGAGAAAAATGGCGGTATCTCGATTTCTCGACCGATGCTAGCATGCAGCACCAAATGTCATCACGTCTTGTCACGTGAACGATTTTAGTGAATCTTATCTGTGGTAACGAGAATTCTCGAGAACTTTTTTTTGAATATTTTCTTCTAATTTTCTTGGTTTTAGTGGTTCCGTATCAAAAATATTTATTGGCGGTGTATAATAATAGAGATATGAAAGATTTTTGTAGAAGTATCTATTTTACTTACCAGTAGGTACCTACTTATTGTAGGTACTTACTCAAGGTGAAGCTTGGGAAGAATCCTAGATGTGTCTAGATTCTTGTTCTTACACATTACATTGTTTTCCCTTTTCCTAGTGGCCAAGATGTACAAGGTACAATGTGTTATTCAGTCTATGCGTGTGATATCTAGGTTACCTAGCTTCCTATGTTATTATAGCTTAGCGATGCACGAAGTACAGTGTGTCAGGTCAGGCCGAGAATCTAGTTCACGTAAACTCTTACATTATAATGTCTACTTGCAATACGTGATCTTTGTTGTTCCGTATTGAACCTTTATGTATCTTAAATCTAATTAATAAATTAGTTGCGAATTATCAGCGTTGGAGTTATTATTTCACGGTACCTCTAACAATAGGTCATGGGTCAGGCACGTGCATAATAGAAAACATACATAATACATAGTGTAGCTACTAAACTGAAGCGGAGATTTTCGCCCACCAATGTTGAAATAGCTTCTCCTTCTTTTTTTTTTGTTTGGTTGTGTTTCGACTGTTTACCACCATTCTACCAGTGAAAATGTTCAAACTACCAATAACAAGGTGAAAACTAAGAAGGTTAGTTTATTTCTTCCGTGCAGTTCACAAAAACCATAGACAATTGAATGAACTAAACGGGTGTTCGTCTGGGAGGCTGTCTCTACGCGAGAAAGACTACTCGACAACGAGTATTATCTCTCTCGTGGTGCGCATCTTAGAGTTAACGAGAAAACCATTGATGACGAGAAAAATAGACGTCACGCATCTTAGGCCCCTGGTTATAATTATTCCTTTAAAAGAGTCATAGAGCAGCTCTTAGATAGCTACTTGCCTGTTAATAGCTCGCTCGCTATCAAAGCCAATTCACGATCAAGAAAGAATAAACCGCCAAGTGCGACTTGACTTGCACACGAAGGGTTCCGTACCGTAAAAATCAGGCAACTTTTTCAAAGAACTTCAAATTTTCACTTATTCAAACACCCCTTTAAATTTTTTCTTTATTACATTTTTGGTATTTGTTGTTATAACAGTTGAAGTGTTACTTATTAATAGAAAGTTTCATGTGTCTAACTATTGTCGTTCATGAAATACAGCCTTGACAAACGAAGAGCAAAAATATCCAAAAAAACATGTTTTTTGTATGGAAGCCCGCTTTAATTTTTATATTTATTCTATTTTTATTATTTGTTGTTGAAACTGCATGAGAAATACATATTATCTGAAAATTTCAATGGTCTACCTCTTTCATTTCATGACTATAGCCCTGTGACAGACGAACGGACGGACGGACAAACGGACGGACAGCGGAGGCTTAGTAATGGATCCCGTTTTCACCCTTCGGGTACAGAACCATAAAAACAGGGGCTGCGGAAGTACTCCAAGACGGGGGGGCTAACTTTTGTTTTGATCATCTTCCTCCATTTCCGGCTGCGGCGTCCTCCGGTCAGTTTACTGCAGTTACAAAACTTTTTTTAAAGATTTTTGTATGTTTTTCGAAATTTAACTGTAATATTTTATGTAGGCGATATTTTTTCGGATGTTGGGGAAAAATAAACTATGACAAAATAAATGATAGCGAGCGAAGAGAGCCTTAAATATTTTAATATTGCGGTGGTAAATGGATGAAAACCTATGAATATAAATAACAGCGAGCGAAGCGAGCCGAGATAATTTTGAAGTTTGGTGAGGTCGGGTTAGTAACAAAGACAAAGGAAGACGACGGCGAGTGGAGATAGCTGCAGCATTTTTGCGATTTTTGTCGGCGATTGACAAAAGAGTTAGATGTACAAAAAAGTTATATTATAACGCGAGCGGCCATGGCCGTCGTCGCCGTAATTATAACGCGAGCGGCCCTGGCTGTCGTCGTCGTAATTTATGTTACGTTTTTAGGTGTTCAAACAACACAGACAAACGGTGGACAAACAAGATCAGAAGAGCATGAAAAAATAAATAACAGCGAGCAGAGCGAGCCCTGAAAAATTTGGAGAGTTAGCGGCGGCTAAGAAAATTATTAAGAAACTAATACAAAATAAGTATCGGAGACTGGAGTGAGCCGCAGCCTTTTTTAAAATTGGTAAGGTATACTTAGCAAGACCAGGAAGCTAAGATAAGTTGAATATGAGCATAGAATATTTCAAGTTTATTTGTCGATTAACAAATAAATAAATAAATAAAAAAACAACAAAATAGGACGACAACAGGCTATAGAATGAAGGACGCGAAATTTTTTATGATCTGGCTGCACCCCTTCTCGGTGCTTGCTTGACGTAACCAAGCAAGCACCGAGGGGGCTTATAATTGTAAAGAGACGGAGAGTCAGTGAATTTGGCATAAGTTTGTATGTTTACATAAAACAGCCGGTATAGAAGATTTTATGATTTTAAGGTAAAAATCGTTGATCCTGAAGATCCTGGTCAGGGTAATGGTTTTTAGGCAAGGGGGGTCTTGCCTAAAAACCCATTGTGATGACATGGCCGTATACGAAGACATTTCAAAAAATATTTTTAGGGATATATCGACAGCAGTATCGTACTAAATCAAATCATGTTCGCCAAATTCTTTGATACTGGTCAGTTTAATAGATTTTATTGACAAGGAGGAAGAGGTCACGAGGCAGGAAGTGTTCTATTACAAATGACGTAAAGTAAAACTATGACTCCACTAATCTCTTCTCACGCGCTCTTCTACGCAGAGCAAAGCGGAACGAAGAGGAGACTTGTACGAACCTATCACATTAGGCGCAAGACTCAATCTCCCATTGCCAGTTTATGATTTGATTAGTCTTAGTCTATTCCTCTCCAAGTCCAAGCCCTTGCTCCGCATCAGTGATGAAGCGCCCTCATGTTTCTTCTTAAAATATTATACGAGGTAATTACGACACACATAAACTAGCCTACCGTTCGTGACGATCGCGGCTTAAGAATTAACCCCTGCAACTCAGTCCGTGGACGTCGTTTTTCTTTATTGTAAATACCAATAAGTACATATTATATTTAATAATGCGCACTCCATAAAGGTTGTAATGCTATCATGAGATAGACATTAACAAAATTGCGATAATCCAGTCGCAGAAGCCATCTGACAAGAAGTTGAAGTTAAAGAGCTGACTCAGATTATCTACCAGAGGTAGATCAGCAGCTTCCTTCTATGTATTTTTAACATCTTTACTGTGATCACTAATCCACCAGCCAAGCGGGGTGATTATGGCAAAATTCCCTTTGTTTGGGGGGATGTACCTATTATAAACAGTGGTCGTATGAGTTCTGATTGGTAAGAATGCGTACAAAAAACCTTAACCTTTTATATAGGAGCCGCAGGGTATCATATAAAATAAAAGCAAAGTTACGCTTATCAATGATGCAACCGGCAGTTTGTCTTCACCAACAATGGTGCTTTATCCCAAAGACAATTTTAATTATTTAGCGTGGTCGTTGGGACGGCCCGAAAAATATTTTGTCTTTTTGATATTGTGTTATCACTTTATCAGGTCTTTCGGGCCCTAATGGAGGTCAGAGCAATAAAAGCGATGTTCGCAGAAATGTGGGACAAATGTTAAATTACGTTAAGGGAGTTCGTTAGCTCTATGCTGTGGTGCTTTATAAATAATTAAATAATGCTGGACTATCTACACATACTGGTAAGGATTTCAGACTTTCCTAATTTTATTTCAGTTATTCAGAGAGCATGGCGCATGCAACTATGCCGGAATGGTGGCAATCTCAAACAACACAAATAATATAGCGCTCAGAGATAATATACTTAATAATACATGTCAAATGACACCAAAATCAGGAATTACTCTTGTCTTTTGAAATAGGCGAGACCTCACGAACATCATCATTGCCTATGCTTGTCCACTGCTGCACAACACCCTCCCCCAATGACCAGCACAGCGGCTTATCGGCGGCCGCATCCAGCATCTACCACCAGTTTTTCTACAAAACTTCGCTTACCAAGTCGTAGTAGTCACCTATCACGAACACGTTTACCTACCACTGAACCTTATATATCACACTGGCGATTTGCGAGCGATTTCAACGCGAGGCGAGTCCACAGCGAGCACGCTGTGCACTTGCCTTGAAATCGCCAGTGTGATAAAGATAGATAATGGGTGAGGTATACATAGATAATGGACATTTCTAAACTCAATTGAATTTCGCAGAAGATGCATTATATATTATGGTAGGAAATATAGCAAAAAAAAAAATTGTCATAGTCTGTCCAAAATAGTTTGACCACCTGGGCAAACTACTTTGGTTAACTGCTCAACTATTTGGTAAGAAATACTTACTTCGCTTAGCTAAATGAAGTATAATCATAGCAACAAGGCTACACAAAGAAAACACGAAGCTACCTGTTAGAGACAAGCTGTTCGAGAATGTTGTACAGGAGCCATGTAAATACATTACTCAGCTCTCTCACCGGCTAGTCGCTCAATACTCTAGCTAGAGAATATCGAGCGATTAGCCGGTGAGCAAAGAAAGCGCTGTTCGTGGCGATTAGATCACTTTTAAACTAGGTTTCTTGGGCTGCAGTGTTTAGGAAATAATGATGTAGGTAACTAGTTTAAGAATGAAAGTTATTATACTTTTTTATCCTACTGCGCAAGAAGGAGGGGTTATGTTTTTACATACTTGTAACAAATAGTTATGTTTAATAGGCATTAATTATCTAGCTCTATTCTGCTAAGGTCATGATTAAGCAGTCACTTATTTATGTTTTGTATCAGCCAGCCTTAAGGATTTCCCACTTAGATTGAGAATTGTGGCGAATAATCTTAAAAGCCACGAAACAAAGAAGAAAATCGCTGTCACTAGCTCTATGTGTTTAATGGTTATTACCATAATTATTAGCATTAAGGCTGGCTGATACACAACATAAAAAAGTGGCTGCTTAATCATGACCCTAGTAGCCGCTTGCCCCAGTGGTGTAACTACATATATGTGTCATAAAAATAGTCCGTTGAACGCGTAGTGTAACTAAAGGTTCCACTAAGATTTCATGTTACTTTTATGCTGTTTTATATAATATTCCTAATAGAAATATGGTCGAGTTTTATTCGACAAGAACGTAGTGAACATATGCTTTTTTTGGCCTAAAGCAATAGCCAAATAAGAATCGGCAAGTGTAAAGTGGGTGATAGATGTGCGAGTAAATCCGCGAACTTGTGGCTCGACGACCTATTTCGCTGGTGTGTCACCCTAAGTACGCGTACTTTTTTTTTCGTTAGCGATCCGACAAGTTTGAAATTTTGCTCGTAACCCACCTCATAAATACAAAGCTTCTTCTGTCGACGGCATCGCAATACCACTCTGTATAGTGAGTAAGCTTCACGTGTGTCACCGACGTCGAGCGGAGTAAGTTCGCGATTAAAAAACCGCGTACATCAAGTTCGTACGTCTATCACCCACTTTAGCTCGACCAGTATTCGTTGAGATCTCAGTACGGTGAAGTGCTCCGATTACGAAGTTTTTCAGATCGAAGATAAAACAATTTACATTGTTTAGTTCCTTTTTTTAAGCAAAAGCCAAACTAATTATACCAATAGAAAGCCAGAAATGTCTGCTTTAATTTAAAAATAGTATCTGGTGCGTATCATTCATAGAAATTAAATAATAAGATAAAGTGAAAAAGTCGTGGATTTGGTGGGTCGATGGGATGTTGTATTTATTTTCTCAAGCTGTCATAGTTGGATGCCTTAGCATGAATTGTAGCCAGATATCGTGGTTATCTTCCTATGTGGGTTTGAAATTTGAACGTAAACACATTGACAACCACTCCACAATAAAATAGTTTCTCGCTCAATCATCGTGCGAGCAAATGCCGTCATTTCTGCCGCGTGCGACGGTTCTGACTCGCTGACCGTACCCACGGGCGAGCACCCGCTCGGCGCTCGCGTGTACACACACGCGAGCGGGTGCTCGCCCGTGTGTGTACACGCGCGCGAGTCCAATGATATTATAATAATAAAGAGGGTGCAGGCACAGACCAGTATATAAATTGGTCTGTGGTGTATGTAAGGAAGTGGACCACATTTTAAAAAAGGGTCAAAAAGGGCGAGGGGTAATTTTAAAAAGGGGGGGCTACCTCATCGAGTGGGGAATCAAATGAATGGTATCGGTTTGTACATCTCAAAACAGTTTTTGAAATTTCTGTAGGTTTCATACTTTTTGAAATATTTTGAAAAGAGTCGAAAAAATACCCATTACATGGTATGCATACTCATTACATTCAGGGGCGGGGGGCTATCTCCGAAGTTTGCAGAGCGATCCATCTGAAATGTATGTAACGTTTGAAGATATGGATCTATATTTTACAGAAAAAAGTCCGTAAGCAGGCCTCTTTTTGAAAAATGGTCAAAAGGGGGAAGGGGGTAATTTTCAAAAGGGCGGGTATCAAATATAAGGTACCGGTTTGTACATCTTAAAACGGTTTTTGAAATTCCTGTACCTAGGTACATACTTTTCAAAATATTTTGATAATGATGATTTTAAGGTGAGATTTCGGATGATTTTAAAAATCTCTTAAAAATCATATGTCAGCCGTGACACTTAGAACATTAATTCTACCAGAGAATTGTAGCCCATGACCCCCCCCAACTCCTCAAAAAATTATATCGGTCGCAATACCAACCACCCGGTTTTCTCAAAATATTAGAACACCAAACAAACTCCATGAATTCATCGGTTTACGAGAATACCACCTGCCCTACTTATTTTTGGAAGCTTTTTGTCAGCCAAAAATTGGTTAAAGAAGTTCGGAACCCTGCACTTCCAATTGCCCTACACTCCTTGGACAGCCTTGTTTTTCTCCTTAAGAATCTTGTTCCACAGATATTGATCCCTGAAATTAACTTGCACACACAAGGGAATTCGACCCTTCTCTCCGTGGCCATACGGTTCTTCAACTTTTCAGAGGGGTTTCAATTACCGTGCCGATTCTTACTAAGACATTCTACATATGCAACCATATTATTTCTGTACTTTGAAAGTTTTTTAAATTTTGCACCTATAAAGGACTTTGTATATGCAAAGCTTATTAAAGAAAATTTTAATACTTTTGCTGTTTTTATTTCTAAAGAAATTTATTTTGTTTTACGTCTTTCTACACGTGGAGTCTGTAGGCCAGATATACACAAACAGCCTACAACGCCTTACGCGTCCAGTATAATAACGGCTTCAGGATGTTGTTGCGGCTGCCGCGGTACTGTAGCGCATCAGGGATGTTCGCGGACGCGCACTTGGATGGGTTCCACGCAATCATGCGCAAGCGGGTCGCATCCCTGGTGGCCCACCAGCATGCGCTGCAGCTCCAACAGCCTTCTGGCCGCCGTGGCGCAGGACCTCCGCTCCAGTATCATGGGCCACTGGATGATGATGCTGAAACAGGTATCATCGCTGGTGGCTCAATGATCTGTCTAGGCTAGGTTAAGGCTTTATTTAATTAAGTTGATTGTGTTTAATTATATTTTATTATATTTAAATTTCAAATTATTAATTGTGTATACATAACACCACTCACACGTCCCAGCATCATTTATTCCGAAATAAAATTTCCGGTTGAACGTCCCAGCAACATTTGATGCAAATTTCTCCGCGCGGAGAAAAGTTGGTTTTGTGGCTAACTTCACTCTTGTAGCGGCCTCTAGTAGAAGTTAACTGAACTACAAAGCTAATGTCAATAGAGTCGCTCAAGAAAAATAGCACTGGAAAACTGAAGCTACCTACCTAAGCGTTTCAATGAATCTCCGCTAGGTGTCGTTAAGACAAATTCCGTAGTGCAAAATGTGACATATTCCTAGATCGTGCTCACGCATGTTTGTTACAATTACAACTAATCATATACGAGTACCCAACACCAACTGTTAGTCGAATGACCACCGGGCAAGTGGACCAGCTGGGTCGGCCCGGTACAGAGGAGATCTCCCTCTGTCCCTATTTGAGGGAAATTCCACCTTTACCCCCAAACTGGTGACCCTACGTGCCAGCCGTCGACTACCTCGGACGACTCCTGCCGAAACTCGATGACTAAATTCCTGAACAAAGACTCACACCCAGGAGGCTCGGTTTCGATTCCCGGTATCGGAACAGGTAGCTAGCTTCAGTTTTCCAGTGTTATTAATTATCCGTTTGTTTTTAATATTATTTAAGGTTGGTAAATAAATAAAAAATATCAATTACCTACTTTACCAAACTGACAGATTCTAAATTCAAACATCGCGATGTTTGAATCTAGAATCTGCCAGTTTGGTAGCGCGTGAGATGCTACTCTACCAAATGCAGAGTAAAAGTTCAATGTAGAGCCATGTACCAACAGTTATTTTATTATAAATTGGCAGAACAAAATGTAGAGCTATCAAATACGTACCCCGAACAGCTAAAAACTAAAAACATGCATTCGCCTAGTGCCGTTTGATCTAACTCATCATCCACAGTATTCATGTCTAGATCGCAATTACGATTACGAACCGGGAAGTGACATGAAAGGGAAAGGTAAAAACCTCTTTATGTTTTTATACATCCTCATTTTAGCTTGACGAAGGTTCTATAGAGCTGTAGCCTTTTTTGAGAAAGCAGGGACCTTTTTACTAATAGCACGTCGGGTTTTTCGTTAGACCTCCTTGGAAATTTTGACGTTAGCTGATGTCCGTTTTGACGAATTATTTTAAAATTAATGTAATATAGAAGGTTATGAAGGCTGATCGGCAAACGGTGTGCCATGTGGTAACTGGGGGTAGGTGGAACCAAGTGCAATAGCTTGGCGCCTTTTTTAACCCTGAAAAGCCTCTCGGCTATTTTCAAGATTTTTTTAAAAATCTTTCGGTTTTATTCCGAAATTTATCAAGTTAGTGCTGTAACTTTTTTATTGTACGAAAAAACATGGCTTTTTTTTTATTACGCCTGGCATATAGTCCGTACTATTAATATTTACGTGAGATCTAGGTAAATATAGCAGCTATGGGCATGCAAAGTGTTGAAACGTGAAAATTAAATGCTTAGAGTTCAACTTTGATAAAATTAAAAAAAAAACGAAGCATGTCTCATCTTCCAATTCACTAAAATCATCAAATTTTCCCATCACCAACCATCACATCCAAAGCATCACTTTTTATGTGTATCCACGAAAGTGATGCTATCGAGGGTTAAAAATACCACCATACTATAGCACTTAGTTTTACCCACCCTCACTTACCATTTGGCACAAATTCTACCAAAAAAACCTTAGTTTTATTGTTAGTCGTGTTTTTTTTTATCTAAATGTTTACATTTCCCTCTAAACCCTGTAAACAATTAGATTACTTTGGAAGGTAAATGCTACTATACAGTAAATAATTTCATGACGGACACACATTTTTTAGATTTATGTAAAATGACAAATTGTTAGTTCTTAATTTTTTGTAATTTCAATTTTAATTTAATATTCAGTTTTCTTATCAACTAAGTATTCGTTTTCAATTTGATTTATTAGCTATTCATTTAATTAAGTGACATTGTACCCAGATTGTGCGCGCCGAAACGGTAGAAATACATTGTGTCTTCTTTAAACATACTCCACCTATGTACCTTATTTACATGTATTTGATGCATTAATTTTTACTTTACTTTACTTTATTAAAAAAAACATGAGTGAGAGCAATTTTTGAAGTAGAAATTCCAAAAAGTCAGCATCAGCTAACATTGATAGTTATTTACTACAGAAATAATGCCGCATAATTTAATTACTATACTAGTTATTACAATTGAAACAGTTGAGCTAGCTGCAGACTGTTCCAAACAATCTAGATGTTACTCAACTAATATCAATTTTCGAAAACCTCTGTGGCGCAGCGGGCGAAGGTCCGCCTGCGACGCAGAAGGTTGCGGGTTCGATTCCCGCCTCGGGACAAATGTTCTTACGATCTGTAGATATTTGTTCAGAGTGTTCTGGTTGTTTTCTATGTATAATAAAATATATAGGTACATATATCTGGCTGGCTTCTATTTCGGTCAACGAATTAGCATTGCCATTCAACGTGGCAATGCTGCCAGCATTCTAGGCACTCTGCCTTCTGGTGACGGCTTTGATTTTTAAGAAATAGATATTAAGTGTATAAGTGTATATACTAGTTGTAATTGTTTTATTCTGTTATTGTAATCTCACATAGATTACAATAACTAATAATAAATAAAAAATAAAAGGTATTTCTAATAAAAAAAATAAATAAAATTCTTTTATTTCAGATAACATGATCCTTAATTCGTTAGTAGCAGAAATCTCTTTTAATAAATGTTAGTATTCTTAGTGTACCTACCTGCAACAAAGTTAATTAAATTAAGTATACAGGGTTACGGGTTAAGTCGACCTAGATCCTGGAGGGTGTTGTAGTTTCCACCATTTCTGACTGATTTCACTATGAAACACCCTACCCCAAACTTAACCGTTTTTAAGTTATTGGACTTTGAAGTTTTTTTTAAAAATTACCGACTTTTAGCCTATTGACCAATTTTTTTTTGGGTCTTTGTCTCTAATTTACTTGTGTTTACGATTTTTGTGTAGTAGATGAGTTGCTTTATTATTCTTAATACTAAAATTGCAGTTAACTAAACCAACTGGGTCGCAGCAGACGATTGATAGTAATAAATTGAAATGAACTCATAAAAATATTTTTTAATTTCAGAAATATTTTAATAAATATCTATGACAGCCATGCTGCAGATGTGCCTAAAAATATCTACGTTTCATCAGCTATCTAACAAGATAAAACAAGCTAGGGTGTTATCAGAATTCTTAGAAAAAACTTTGATGAAAGGGTCTCAGGTAGTAGTAAAAAATAATGGTACCCACTTCAGAAAACAAAATAAAAAAATCCAAATAGGTACAAAATGACTTTTATTACAATTTTTACATAAAAGCCTACAATTACAATTCATGTTCCACGTGTCCGCCTCTGTTTCGTACACAAACTCTCATTCTGTGTCTTAATCCACTTTTTACTACACCAGTTGTTAATCCCCTTCTTATTTCAATCGCCGCATCGATTATTCTTTGTCTCAAAACATCAACAGATGTGATTGGATTCGGTTCATTGTAAACTAAACTCTTCATGTGTCCCCACACATAAAAATCCATCGGGGTCAGGTCTGGACTTCTAGCTGGCCACGGTATGGGTCCACCTCTCCCGATCCACTTATTAGGATAATTAGTGTCTAGCCATTCTCTGACGCTTCTCCTGTAGTGTGCAGGGCAACCGTCATGCTGAAACCTCATGTCGCGTATGAGATTAAGTGGTAAATCTTCTAGTAGCTCGGGTAAATCTTCTATTAAAAAGTTTTCATAACGTTCTCCATTTAAATTGTCAGGAAGAAAGTAAGGCCCAATCAAATGGTTCGATATGATTCCCATCCAAACATTCAAACTGAATCGTCTTTGTGATCCCTTAGTCCGCTTCTTATTGGGATTTCTTTGTACTTTCGGGGCCCAATAATGAGCGTTGTGGTAATTCGTTATGCCGTCTTTATCAAATTTCGACTCATCAGTCCACAAGATATTTCTCAGAAATGATGGGTCCTCTAAATCTGCATTGAGCATGAATCTGCAGAAATCCAATCTCCTCACAGGATCTCCTTCTTCAATAACTTGTACCGGCGTGTGGTAGAGGCCGGCAGTATTCACCGTAAACCACACTTTCCACTGCGATAGTCCAAGTTCTAAGACGAAGAAGAAGTTTTTTCTAAGAATTCTGATAACACCCTAGCTTGTTTTATCTTGTTGAATAGCTGATGAAACGTAGATATTTTTAGGCACATCTGCAGCATGGCTGTCATAGATATTTATTAAAATATTTCTGAAATTAAAAAATATTTTTATGAGTTCATTTCAATTTATTACTATCAATCGTCTGCTGCGACCCAGTTGGTTTAGTTAACTGCAATTTTAGTATTAAGAATAATAAAGCAACTCATCTACTACACAAAAATCGTAAACACAAATAAATTAGAGACAAAGACCCAAAAAAAAATTGGTCAATAGGCTAAAAGTCGGTAATTTTTAAAAAAAACTTCAAAGTCCAATAACTTAAAAACGGTTAAGTTTGGGGTAGGGTGTTTCATAGTGAAATCAGTCAGAAATGGTGGAAACTACAACCCCCTCCAGGATCTAGGTCGACTTAACCTGTAACCCTGTATATGTTGTATAATGTATTAAATATTGTAGTTATCTAGCACGCACAGCCCATAACACAAGCTCTGCTTAGCTTGGGGCTAGATGATGCTGTGTGAATTGTCCAGCATTATTTATTAATTTTTGTTGATATAATACCAGTCGGAAGTAGGGTAATGCAGCCAGCAGCGTCTTGGCTGGCTGTATTGCCCCGCTGCAGCGCTGTATGGCAACGCTTATGCGCTGCGCCAGATACTCTCACCACCGGACGCTCTCTCAGATATTTACATAGGAACGACTTACAATCCGACAGAGAACCAAAGCTATCGACATAGCTCAGAGAATTAGCAAGCTGAAGTGGGCCGGCCATATCTCGCGATGAACCGACAACCGCTGGGGTAAACGTCGAGCGGAGACCGCGACTAGGCAAACGTAGTGTAGAACGCCCTCTAGCCAGGTTTCGCAGGACGATCTGCGAAAGAATGCAGGCAGATGCTGGATGCAGCAAGCTGAAGACAGGGCGCTATGGCGCTCATTAGGGGAGGCCTATGTCCATCAGTGGACTAAGATAGGTTGATGATGATGATTTACAATGAACTTATGTTCATTATTAAAATGCACAAGGTAGGTACAGTTTGTACGGTAAGATGAAACCGTATTTTGCCTTTAGAGCTCAGAAGAAGAGACCAAGCTTCCGATTTCAAGCATACCTATCCACCATATGCGTAATTCGAATGCGACACGGTATCTCTACATACATTTATATATTCAGTGACTACGTACGTAGCTCCACACAGTGGGTTCCGTAACATAACCTAAAAAAGTAGGTAGTGCCTCGAATTCCGTAGGATAAAATAAACTGAAAACGCCTAATTACCTACTTGCACTTAGGTAGGACCTAAGTGTAGGCACTTAGGTCCTAAGTAGGTTATTTAACTGAAAATTAGGTAATATTTACTAAAGCTGAATTTTGGATGCAGGGCTGGATTTAGAGGTCTGAAGGCCTTGGGGCAACAAAGGTGTGGAGCCTCAAATTCAAACAATTATTTTCAGTCGAGTTTTTCAATAAATTATTTTGTTGTGAAACAATATCAATAAATTAAATTGTTTTAGCATTTAACAAACATATAAAAATATAATCGAAAACAAGAATTACCTGATATCAAATTTTAGTATTTTAATTTTAACGAACGGAATCTTCCGAGCTTTTTTCGCAGAAAAATCGTTGATGATGTCGCTGAAATCCAGTTCCCAATGTAAATAATCACTTTCAATGCTGAGCGATAGCTTTGATAGATTGAATAACACCAATTGTTCACATATTGCAATTTATATACATAATATTATATAATATTATATAATATTAATATTATATAATATTATGGACAAAAAATAGTCTAGACATGGAATCGAACCCCCAACCTGCTGCGAGCAAGTAACGCCCCACTCAGCCATTGAGCCATTGGGATACTCGCTCAAGATGGGTAGGTACTAGTAAATTGCAAGTGCTTATCAGAAACTTTTGAGATTTTGATATTTTACTGATTGCCTGATTGAAGTGAACAAAAATGAATCGTTTTCTTTTATATTTAAGAACAATATAATAATGGTTTACAAAGTAAAGGTAAAACAGCGAAAAAAAATATCGAAGAAAAAGTTGTTGGAGTGTTTACTCGTCCGTCGGATTTGAATTTTTTTTTCTCTCCGAAGTCTATTGTGGGCCCCTCTTTTGTGGAGGCTCCGGGGCTGTAGTCCCGGATGCCCTCCCCTAAATCCGGCCCTGTTTGGATGTTTGTTACTTCTTCATGCTAAAACTACTGAACGAACCTGCCTTAAATTTTACGTAATTGTAGTTCTTTAATGTACACAATAATACATAGCATGAACTTATCTAATAGTATATGTAGTACATAGACGAGCATAAACCTGAAAATTATTATTGTAGTTATACAATAATAATTTTAGAACTAGAAGTAGAACTAGAATTTCTTATAGAAGAAAGAAAGAAAACATATTCTAGAACCCGCTTTTACCCAGGAATAGCGCGTGTGAAGCCACGGGCGAGACCTAGCACATAATTAAATCTGGCTTAATATTTTTTACACCTCATTTGATTCTTACCTAGGTATATTTTTTTTAATGAAATTTAAGTCCCATGCAGATTGTGCGCGGATTAATTTATTAATTTAACTACCAAGGAACCCTAGCGCGCCAGCAAAATTTTGCCTCAAAACAACCATAAAAATGTAAGAAATCCGAAAAAAGATCTTATTTTGTAACAATAACAATAACAACTCTACCGTAAGCTAAACGAGCACGTGGTAGGTACCTAAGCACACACAAATACGTCGCCGTCCTCGGTTGTATAAAACTGTAGCGCGGGGTGCGACCACATTCATTCAATTGTGGAAATCGACCCTGTAAGGCCAGAAAGTCACTAGTTAAAATCATTAACTTATAAATAGTGCAAGGAGTCCCTAATTATGTGTTATATATTTTTTATTAAAGTGCAATAGATTGAGATAGAAGCCGTTTACAAAAAGCTTAGTAAAGCTTGAGTTTGTCCAAAAAGTTTTTAACGAGTTCCAGAAAAAAGTTTCTGCTAAATGCTGAATAGTGAAAGAGGATATCATAATGGCCAAAAAGTTTGGGTAAGTTTATTTTCTTTTTATGTTTATAGATAGATAGATAGATAAAACATTTATTTGCAACTGCAACACACGATACAAAGGTAAAACACAACAAAAAGGTAGTTAAGTAGAAAAAGGAAACACAAACAAAATCAAATGAAGATGTATTTTCTTAGTATTTAAATCACAACAAATGCTTGACTGATGCAGTGTTAAAGCACATGAGAAGAGATGGGTAGTAGGTGTTTTGTGTCGGTACAATTTTGTCGTAGGAACCCATAAATAGGTAGAAGCAGCAACCCCAGTGTTTCCTACTTCTGGCAAACGAAGTGTTTAGGAATTTCCTCTATCTGTTTGTGTAACAGTAAAGGTTTAAGATGAGTTTTGAAAGTGAATTTAGTGTTGAGATTACGTAAGGGTGGAGATATATTGTTCCAACACTTCGTTGCCAGATATCGAAAACTACCTTCAGTTTTATGGCTATACAGGAGTGCAGATTTAATTGGCAGCAGGTTTCGAGTGGTATCTGCAAATCTCAGCTTCGAGCGGTACTCAGGTTTATTGAATTTAATAACATCAAAAATCAAACCTCAAAAAAGGTCTCTCTGCGCGATTCCATATTGAGCATAGACATTTCCTAGTGATGTGACACCGAGGCGGGATAGTATAACAAAATCGGCAACATGCGTTCCGTACACGCTGTTAGCTGTACTGTACCTACCACTTGCTGAGTCTGAACTAGCAATCGTGGACCATACACCACGTCACCATAATTTAACCTCGATAGAATCAATGCTTCGCAGAGCGCTATACTAGATAGACGCCTCTGAGAGCTGGTTGCGAATGTTATAAAGCACTTTGAGACGATAAAGACAATTCTTCACTAAGCTTAGTACGTAATTCTCGAACCTAAGCTGGCTATCGAAGATAACACCCAAGTTCGTGTTTTTGGCATGTATTATCGGATATGAAACCGGTAAAACCTTACATTATTTTTACATTACGTTACTTTTTAGTAAATAATTTACTTTATTGTTTTATGTAGTACCCAGTACCTATTTATCAGGTCTACAGCTGCTTTGTCAATTAGGTTAGTTAGTAAGTTAGTTGGAGAACTTTAAGATGGATTAGCGGTGCAATGCGGAATTTATATTTATTTATTTAGGAGGATAGTTATTACAGTTTACAATAGATGATAAGAGTTGATAGATATGGTAGATACAGCAGGTCAAATTATACGTGAGTGTATCACGCATATAAGTTTCGCTGCTTGTGGTTTTTTTTCTTTTGTTTTTATTCGTAATCAATGCAGGGTAAATTACGAATAGATTTTAACTGACCAGCACAAAGCTTCATGACAATTTGTTTTAAAGCTAAAATATTTCGGTAAAATAAAGATAATTAGGTACCTACTTACTTTGTTTTTTTTTTAGTCACGGATTTTATGCAGAAATAAAAACAATTAAAAACTTTTCAGCGGTGAACTATCGATAGAGCTCTCTGTTCCTAGGTACCTAATATGGGGGTACATAATATTTTGATTTATTATTTGAAAAAGTTTAAAATAGGTACCACCTAGATTATTTAACTTGATAAAAAATAATGCTGGACAATCCACACAGCATCGTCTAGTCCAGCCCTAAACTTAGCTTGTGTTAATATAATATTAGTCATAAATATATTTCTAGAGATTTTTTGTTTCCTACTCGAATTAGGTAGGTACCTACTGAATTTGAGTGTCCCTTCCCTGCGTTAAACTATCATGTGTTATCTATAAAGCCCTTCAGTTTTTGCTATCCCTCTAGCCGGGGTGCTCTTGTACAATAAGGTACAAACAACGGCTCTTTAGGCGACTGATCCCGCTCTAAACTCATCCCGCGGGATGAGTTGACTATATAATTAATTTTGATTAGTCAACTCATCCCGCTTTTAAAAAAAGACAACTATCAAACAAAAAATAGCCCGAAACGCAGTATTTTCCGAAATTTACCTATCTACGGGCGGGTTCCCCTTGCAGCCAATTTGTGGCACTCGTATTGAACCCACTAGCAATCGCACATCTGTCAACACTTGCGAAAATCCTTCAAACTTCAAAAAAAACCAGTAGGCCAAGCACGGGGATTGTTCTCTAGGGTAGAATAGACAATAATGACATCGCGTCGCCATACATTGCGAAAATTATTGATGTTGAAGATTCAAATAATTTACGCATTCGACGGCAAAGTGACGTAATTTTTCTCTATTTTACCCTATACAATTGCTTGCTCTACAGAGATTCTAGGTTTGGCTGTAGTCTTTCTTGTGTATTTTTTGCTTTTTACGGCAGTTTTTGTACTGTACTAATGTACCCTACGTATAGCTGCATGAATGTACCATTACACGTACTTTCAATAAATTCATTCGAAATAAACATACTCGTTGAAGTTAACCCAAAACGGATATTAACAGGACATAGTTCAAAGTCTAAAATAAATTTTAATAAAAATTTAGACCAAAACTTAATACTATAAAAACCATAACAATGTGAAACCAAAAATTACTCACAAGGAGCGAAAACATATTACGACTTACCCTAAAGAAACCGGCGGCCGCAGCGCCCTGCCGCCGCCACTCCGCGGCTAGCCTCTGCGTATGGGTAGGGTTCACGCACCCAAATACAAACGCTTTGATTTGACGTGTCTAGTATAGAAGATATGACCGATGAACGAATGCTCCTGGTGTATGAATGCTTCCTGCTCTCCCCTAAAATGATCGGCTGTCCGGTGTACGAGCGAAATTACAATTGCGCGTTCGTCAGCGAATGGAGCGAACTGATAACATTGTGAGTCAGCTTCGCATTTATAGTTATGTCACGCTTATGGGTATTAGATAACTGACTGATATGATATACCATATATAACTAACTACATACGTAGATAGGTAAGTACATATACTTATATTTTTATAGAAAACACCAAAAAGCCCGAAACAAATATCTGCAGATCGTACAAATATTGTCTCGAGGCGGAAATCGAAACTGCAACTCCTGTTTTGCAGGCGGACCCTTCGCCAGACGCGAATAAAATAAGCCTGAAGGTGTATTTTCAGTAAATAGCGGGAGTGAGAGCGGGAGCAAGTTTATGAAAAGCAAAAATATCCCTCGCGGCGTGCAAAAGTTCTACGACGATTAAACTTGATCTGAAAGAAACTCTTAGTATGATTTGGATCAGTTGAGTTACCTGTAGATTGTTTGCAAAATTCTGCAGTTAGCTCAATTGGTTTAATTGTAAGTAGGTAAATACTAAGTAGTTCTAATTTGTTTCTATTACCTATTTGCTATTTGATTGTAATTTTCTTTTTTCCTACGTAGTTTTATTGTGATGTCTATAAAGGTGTGCGCAGTAAGTAGGTATGTAGGTACCTACCTATCTACCTAAGTAGGCAAGTGCCGTGTGGCCGCACCTCGTCTGCTGTGGGTAATCAATTATATGGTAGTGGTAAACACCACACCTTAGGCTAGGTAGTTATGTAGGGACTCCTTTCAAGACTTTGTAATAATGGCAATAGGTACTCTCGTCTTGTTCGTAAAAAACTGTGGCGGGATTTGGTGTGACTGTTCTTACTCGGCGCTATTAGACGACCGATGTGGCGCGGCGGGCGATGGTCCGCCTGCGATGCAGAAGGTTGCGGGTTCGATTCCCGCCTTGGGACAAATGTTTGTACGATCTGCAAATATTTGTTCCGGGTGTTCTGGGTATTTTCTGTATATAATAAAAAAATATCTATCTATGTTATGTATTGTATTAAGTTTATCAGTCATCTAGTACCCATAACACAAGCTCTGCTTACTTTGGGGCTAGATGATACTGTGTGGATTGTCCAGCATTATTTATTTATTTATTTATTTATTAATAGTGGTCTCACATCCGCGCCCGTTAATTTAGAATAAGGTTTAATTTCCTTTAGTTCTTCATCAAAAGTAAGTACGTACAAACGTTCCCAAATTATGCTTACCAGTGCAATGCAGTAAAGTATTAAATTTTTGTTGTTTGTTAGAATACTAGTTAGACCATAAAAAGGTATCAGAAAAAATACATATACAAAAATATCAAACAATTGAAACCATCATGTAAGCACCTAAATAATAAAAACTTCATGCTATGGCACTCTGTTCTTCTAACTAGAACGACAAAGGAGGTGCGATAAAAAGTTTCAAGTTTCTCAACAGCCAACACATCAAAAAGTTTCCATACCCACTTATGCTGCTTGAAAATAATGCTCTATTATTATTAGCAAAGCTACTGAATTCGTTCATCATGAAATGAGCAGTGTTGACATCGGCTCACACTGTTCAAAATCTGCTGATTCAAATTCTGATTGGAACGCTCGTATTAAATTTCGAAGCCAAAATCAGCATAATCTGACACGTTTTCAAATATTATTCTTTTTGTCATCATTTGCTGTGTGAATATGTGAAAAGTGGTTCATTATTCATTAATATTCTGTGAAATGTATAATAAGTAGGAACCGGTATTGCTTAAAACAGACAAAAACAGATTTGAAGAAAATAAATAGCATCCATCGATTTATAAGAGTTACGACAACAGGTTTTCAAAAGGTAAGTTATATAGCCCAAAACCATTTTAATGAATAAGCAACGAATTATTGACAAGGCACTCGTACTCGCAGCACTTACAAGTCTAGAGTTTCAATGAAAATATATCACAAAACAATAGTGTAGAAACTAAATGCCACATTCCTCAGGGACGCAGGAAGGTGACGTGACGTTCACGCGGGAAATTAAAAAGTGATCTTTATGTAACTAACTTAGACATTTTGTAGGTATTTCTGCGTTTTACAAGTAATATATAGCTAGCAGATAAGAAGTACCTACTTATAGTCCACCTTTTTCTATGAACCCTAATTGAATTTCTAAGAGTTTTCTATGAATCCTTGCACTTGCATTCCTCTAGAGTCGATTCCCGTAACGTCGACTCTGTAAAGTCGACCGCGCTTGAATTACCCTAACTAACGCAGATCTCGCTTCTTCGCGGTGTAAAGTCGGCGTAGGGAAAATAAATACAAAATTTATACCGCAGAAAATCAAAAATATTAGATCTAGGTATTTCTGATTTTCCTGCGTGATAATTTCACTGTTTCACCTCAAGTGAAACTTTTTTCAGAGCCGCTATTTTGTTTTTTTTTTGTATAAATAAATGCAGAAAAGCGATTAATGCGGCGTTTTGATGATGATGTCCTCCTAGCCGAATTTTGCGCAGGACATAATTAAACAAGTGTGTACCTGTGTGTGTGTGTGTGTGTGTGTACCTAAGTGTGCAAAAGTTTGCGCAAACTCAGGTGCACTCTCTATTCCCTCACACTCATAATGATGATGAGACGACAGACCGACACGGCCGCGGAGAGGTCAGGCGCAGGACCAACGGCTTAACGTGCCCACCAAGACCATAGATGGCTTGGCTGGAGAAGCTCGCTTTTTCATCGAAAGCGCCACTGTGCACGCAGTGCTGCAGCTTTGGCCGCTGTAGCTGGCCTACTACCGCAATGCCGCCGCCGCGGTGCACAGCGTGCTAGCTCAGTAAGTGCAGCAGTAGGCCAGCGACTTTACGATGCCATGACCATCTATCGAGCTGTTTTCTAAACTGTTTGTTATAATTTTTGATTACAACCTAAAACTTCTAGTTGTAGGTACGAGTGTATTAAGATTTTGCAAATAAAGATAATTTACCATCAATGCTAGATACATCTAGTCTGAGGCGTCTCCATATTGTAGAGTCGTAAGACATGGGCATGCGGGCGTGTTAGAAATGTAACAAGTTTGATAAAAGCTTGCCCCGGGGATGACATGGGAGCTCCGTTGTCAGAAAATAGGTTGCGTGTGCAGGGTTCCTGATATATAACATAACTTGAACATAATAGGAATTTTAAGTTGTTTGTGAAAATTGAGGTATAATTTTAATTACGACGTTCTAAAAAAATATTTGAGTTTATTGCAACATGAATTTAATGTTAGTATCAGAATCGTGTCGGAATGTAGAGTTTGATGTGATCTTATGTAAAGGGGCGTTCATAAGTTACGTGAGGCAACTGTAGCGATTTTTCGCCCTTATCAAATATAATAAAATACTTAGATAATACTTAAGATTTTATTACGTGTTGGTACGAGATTCAAATTTGTTTGTGGTAATTTTTCTGCTTTGTTTCTGAGAGCAGATAAGGAATAAAACTAACAGAAAAGTAATTTGCCTCAAATTGTAACCGACTTTCTATTATAAATTTGAATCTCGCGCTAATAAGAGACGAACATACCTTGGCCGAACTGCTAAAATTCGTGGAAATAAAATTATATATTTGCAGAGACCTTTCCCCCACGTGAGATGTCGTGAGATTAGGCTCGTCCTCCTCCCTCCTAAACGCTTCACGTAATTATTGGACGCCCCCTAAGTTCCTCATAAATCTAAGTTAGTCGGTATAAGTCGCGTAAATAAAGATTGCTCTCCCGCTTAGATCATAAAATGGTAACTTTCAATTCTTTCAGTTCCAACCATAATCTACGTGGCTTATCTATCTAAAGTTGTCAGTCAGAAGTTCTCAAACTAAAGAAAAGATAAGAAAACAAATAACTCTCCCAAAAATTTTTAGACTTCGACGGGACTTGAACCCGCTTCTTTCCCTCAGTACGGGAATGAGCTAACCAAAACTACAACGAAAAAAAAAATTGGGATATTATTTGATTTCTTATAAATTAACTCAGTGCTTACGCACTATATTAATAAAAACCTTAGAAATGAACAACGCGACATCTCTCGTCAAACGAACTAAACGTAACTTTACTCTTTGAACAGGATTGGATAAAACTTCAATGTGTCCCCTGTAGGTGGAGCTAACGGTGCTATAATCCGATGGAAGTCCCAGAGTTTTTCGAGTCCTACGTTACTTGACCTCGTTGTGTAGTTGGTTGGCACGTGCCCGTACTTTGGGGCAGACGCGGGTTCAAGATCCGTCGAAGTCGAAAATTTTTGGGATATTATTTGATTTCTTCTAAATTAACACAGTGTGAGGCTTACGCACTATAACAATAAAAACCTGAAGAAAAGATACCCCCGAGTGTATCACGGGTTTTTTTTTGTGACTGACATCTGTAGAATCTTCGAACATAGAGGGCAGCAATACAAAAATTGCCCTGATTGCATTTCTCCTATTCTCTAACGGAGAGGTGAGGTAAATATGTAGAGGTATGCACACAGATTCACACAGAGGCCGGATTACGCCCACACGTATAACACACAGAGGCAAACAGAAACTGGATTACACTAAAATTCGCAAAAAAATGTGTTCCTACGTACAGGTTTTTAACACTGTACAGAACGTTTGTTCGTATAAAATATATTTATGTACCTAAATGTACTTATGTACCTATGTATTTTGCGAGTTAGTAAATCGTTTCCTTCCCTTTCTGTTCGAAGTGTAGAATACAAACGGCTCGCGCTACGTGGCGCACCACCCACGTGTCCCGCGATGTCGGTCGTCGTCCTACGCTTAGATATTAAGATTGTTTTGAACAAACTGAAAACTGCCTTCGAATCCCTAAGTTTAACCAGGTTTAACACTGTTTTTAAGTTTTGCGGCATAAATATTAATCCCTCGGGAATATAATGTTTATGAGACGGAGGACCACATCGGGACCATTCTATCAATGGCGCAAGAATTTTCAAAATCATTAATAATTGACATCTCTCCGTCATAATAATTGACGGAGACATCGCGAAGTTACATACATAAAAAAAAATACAAACGTCCAGCCGAACATAGAAACTTCCTTTCATGGAAGTCCGCTAAAAATACAAACGTCCAGCCGAACATAGAAACTTCCTTTCATGGAAGTCCGCTAAAAATACAAACGTCCAGCCGAACATAGAAACTTCCTTTCATGGAAGTCCGCTAAAAATACAAACGTCCAGCCGAACATAGAAACTTCCTTTCATGGAAGTCCGCTAAAAATACAAACGTCCAGCCGAACATAGAAACTTCCTTTCATGGAAGTCCGCTAAAAATACAAACGTCCAGCCGAACATAGAAACTTCCTTTCAAGGAAGTCCGCTAAAAATACAAACGTCCAGCCGAACATAGAAACTTCCTTTCATGGAAGTCCGCTAAAAATACAAACGTCCAGCGGAACATAGAAACTTCCTTTCATGGAAGTCCGCTAAAAATAAATTTGAATATAACATATTTTATCCCTATACCCTCGATGTAATGTATTGAACTCGGAGCTTAATAATACTATTTATTTATCTCTGAATTATTTATTGGACCGTTCTTAGTTTGGAATAGGCAAAAAAAATTAGTTTATGGCTATGAAATGCTATGTGAAATGTCCTTATAAATTTTTAACAATCTTGGAAACCTTAGACAAAGTTTGAATGAAGGTTAATTAAAATATTGAACATATAAAGCCGAGTGCAGAAGTTTCAGCCGGTTCGTTAGTTTTATCCCAAAGAAGTAACAATTAAAGAAAAGATAGGATTTTAGGATGGATGTATGTATATACATACATCCATCCTATTTTATCTTTACAATCCGCTTACAAACTAGTGTGGTAATATAAAATATTCCTGTTTCAGAATGCATGATGAATCTCCGTGACGACATCGAAGAGTTAGAAGATTTCGTCCGCCTTGACTTCGTAGACTTGCAGGCATCAGAAAACTTGCAGCTACTGGGTGAGACTTCCAAAATTACGCATTAAACCTATATATAAGCACCAGTTTTCACAATTCTATCAGGGACCGTATCTGCTGAACGAATGGATTCACTATGGCAATGGTATCGTTGTAGAATCGTCTCGTAGAATCCTTAGATGAAAGAAACTTAAGGCGTGCGGTGCCATTTGCATGGAGAGATTGATGAATGTAATTGAAATTAATATTATTTCAACTTCAACTTTTGACGCTCATCCCTCTATCTGTAGTTTCTTTTGCCTAAGGGAGAATGCAAAATGTGTCATTCTGTGACGATATCATAGTCGTGGTGAAGCGATTGTTTAGCAGAATTGGGCCCCACAGCGTCTGGTCAAAGATGTCTTGCTGTTGAGTATCTGGCGCAGCGCATCAGCTTACCATGCATCAGGGCAATGCAGCCAGCGTCGTGGGTACGCTTGTGATTGGTATTAATTTAACAAACAAATATTTGAGTGAAAGGAAAATACTAAAACTCAATAGCGTTTAGAAAATATCCAAATACAGAATTAAAGAGTTTTTTTCTATGAAAATTTAAAAGATCGTATTTCTGAAAATCAACCATGCGGATCAGTTGGGTATAGGGTGCACAACAACCTGTTTCTGGTTTGGTACACCAATAACAAATACATTATATATACCTTGTATATACATATAATAATACTAAGTTTTCCGCAAATCGTATACCATTTTATATGAACCACTGTCTTGCCAATTTTATGCTACTTTTGGGAGCATTAATTAGCATATTAGATTGATTGTCTATTAATGATTAGATTTATTGCTATACAAAATCCCATGTGCTCCATCAAATCGAAGTTGGTTGTATCATGGGTTCATAGAAAATGGTTTGGTGTGGGAAACTATTTTTCCGCTAGTTTGTTCCTTGTACAACGCAGAAAATAATTAAACACTGCAGAAATAAACTGAATTTCGCTAATCTGTGTCAGAAACCTAATTTAAAAAAATCTACCTACAGGTTCACTATACGACGACGAGCCCATCTCGCCTGTCTAATAAGTCCTAGATCTAATTATCTATTTATATACTAAATTCTAAGTTAATATTTTCGGACAGTGTACTATTAGTTTAAGTATGCTAATATATATTTCTGTATATGTAAAATTGCGAATGATATTTCGCAATTTTACAAATACAAGAGATTAGATTGTGCTCAACTTGGGAATTTACTTGCTTAAATGACCTTCATGAATTCATTTAAATTTTTATTAACTGTCTTTAATTAAGAATATCTGTTTATGTTTTAATTATTTAAACTAAAACATAAGCATAATATTGTTAGATATTATTGTAAGGCAACGATCATAATGTCCTTGCATCACAGAACCACATAATTTCTAATGGTATACTCATTTGTCGTGGTTGAAATAAATATTTAGCTAGATAGGCCAGCAAAGTCAAAGTCAAAGTCAAAAACTCTTTATTTCCATAAATACAATAAATGTACACTTAGAAAAGGTCAAATTCTTAATAATTAAACACTGACACGGAAATAAAGTGATATTTTTGATTTCAGTCGCTTCGGTATGTTGACTAAAGTAAAGAAGCGACGAAGAAACCTTTAGCCTGTTAGTTGTTATTTTTCGAGTTGGAGCAAATCCCGTCCCAAGCTTTTTTATCCTCTAGATAATCTGATATTTTATAGTAGGCCTTTTTACACAAGGTTTTGACAATTTGTTTGAATTTATTTACTGATAATTTTTGCAACTCACTAGGAGTTTTGTTGTAGAAGCGTATACAGCAGTGCTTAGTAAGAGGCTAAGCCTCACTAAATATCCTAGTTATTATTCGTATTGCTATTCATCGGTTAGCCATTCACAGTAATGTAATAAAAATAAGGATGGTATCTACAGTACACAAATAGTCGGTTATTTAGATGTTTTTGTTTTGGATTCAGATCCTGGGATTATCGACCTGGAGTGTGACTCCGAAGAAGAATCCAGCTCTATCAATGAACCAGAGATCTTCCACGCGCAACCAGACCTTCATTCGCAGTCGGTAACCACTTCTCACTCCAACACAGTCGACCTTAAACCTATGTGTATCAAGGTAGTAGACTGTCACAAGTTTCCTTGGTACTTTGATAAGTTTAAAGATAATATTGAACATAAATTAGCAATTAATCAAAAAGTTGAAGTTGACGTTAAAATTCCAGATGATAGTTCTACAGCCTCATTAAAGGAACTGATTGCTAATACTCATTGTGTCGATATGAGTGTTGTTGATTCCGTAACGATGCAGCGTCAAGCTAATGACTGTAGAAAAGAAGTAGCAGAATTAAACAAAGAAATTGACGCTATAGCTGCGAAGGAACTGTTAGAAAATAAAAAGCCTATACCTGGAGCCAAAACTGTTAGAAACAATATAAGAAACAATAAAATGGATTTTGACATTCAAAGAGCGATGGAGCAAAGAAAAAATTCAGTTGTCGATTTGAAAAGGAATATTGGCCTTGTTGGTATGAAAGTACTTAGACTACCAAACACAATACCAAGCAAATTACCGATTGAAATTTCCAATACTAAAAAGTTAAAAAAACCGATTGAGGCAAATACAGAAAAAGGACAAGGAAATAAACAAGGCAAAGGACCGACAAGTAGTTCATACGTAAAAGCTTTAGATAAAGTTGCGATGAATGTGACTTCTAGAACGCCAGTATTTGAAAACATAGTAGAGATGACGAAAGACGGTGTATCAACACAAAAAATCACAGGAAATTCAAGTCCAGAGCCTTTTATTCGGTCGATTTCCGCTTTAGTAGAAACGAAAACTAATTCAAATGATACGCCGCTCGATCATAGATGCAATTTTGAAAACGAATTATCGTTGGAATTATCCGTAAATAAAATAGCTGAAGAAATTTATAGATTGGTTAGACCACATAAGTATGTAGGTAATATCAATCAGACTATTGTTTCCAATTCTTGTAATATAATGACAACGCCAACTAAAGTAACTAAAGAAAAAAATGTAAAAAGGTCTGAATATCAGCCTAAAAGTGTTCAAAAAAATCTTGCAGAAGCACCCAGAACGACCAAAATGATAGACCCAATACCCATTTCGCTCAAGAAACGTAATAAAGATCGAATAAAAAGTCGTTTGCAATCAAAAGCTTCTGAAATCATAGATATATCCAACCAAATGTCACCGAAATCACCTTCAAGAATATTGGAAACAACAAAAAATTCTGTAGAAGCCAACATAGTTAGCAATGAGAAATCTGAAAATATCAAAGATCATTCAGCAAAAGAAATGAGCTCAAGACGCAAACCATGCACTTTTATAGCTAAACCAAAAATAGTTTTGTCAAAAAAAAAACCGAATAAACTTACCGAGACCATTATTAAAATAATGCAGCAAAAAGAATCAAGTTTAAACGAACCCACCAAGTCACAAAAACAGAGTAGCAATACGATACCAAGCTCTACTCTGTCAAAATCTATAAGCGAAAACAGCTCTCTGCCTAAACAAATAGATACAAGAGAACCAGAAAACATAGGTACTCAAGAACAACTATTGAATGAAAATGATGAATCCAAAAATATAAAATGTTCAAGCTCTACAATTTCCATAGCGCGACTTCAATACTCAAATATAAATGATTTTGAAAATCCACTAAGCAAGGACAACCATCCACAAAATACGACGAAGAATAAAGTATCGACAGATTCGAATATTTTGGTCAAAACACCAGAAAAACAGGCCGAGAAAGTGCCTGAAAATTATTATTCAGAGAGTGCCCAAATAATAACTGAATCATCCATGACTATAAATCGTGATGAAAGTAACACTTCAAGGAACAATTCAAGTCAGACTACAGAAAAATTAATAGTCGAAGTTAAATTGATTGATTCATCTTCTAAAAAGAAGCTGAAACAACACCATGGCACAGATCAATTCCCTGCAGTCAATCCAATAGAAGCTGCTACTAAAAACTTTGCTGTGATCCCTACTCTTGTAAGCAATCGCGAAACAATAAACTCATGTACTAATTTTGATATGGTGTTAAACCATAATTCAAATGTTAGTAACCCTGCTGTAATAGTAAATACTTCGACACAAAATAATCAATCACCAGTAATGACAGAACCATTGTCTGTCTACAATTCTATGCAAGCACATACTTTATACAAACCACCTGAATGTTCTTATCAAACTTTTCGACAAAGCCAATGCGATGCAGTGCGCTTTCCTTCACACATACCGCAAATGAACCAGCCAATCTATAATTACACGGGTCATCCTTTGCAAAATTTAACTCATTACCCCAGAGAAATTTTACCTCATATTAACACAAGGCCACCGTCATTGGGCGTAAATGAAAAAATCTTACCACTAATGATTCACAGGTTACCAATGCCACCTCTTCAATCAACGAACTTTGGAGCTCCTATGCAGAATGCAATTATACCAAACATGCCAACGCATATGAGGCATCCTGGACTAAACGGAGGATTTGGAGCACAAATGCTATCAAACCCAAGGCCAATGTCTCCTTTTGGTGTTTCGTCACAAATCTCCACACCTCAAGGTACTGTTTCTTCACTAATGCCTATGAAATTGCCACATATATCGATTGGTGAAATGCAACCTTATGATGTTCTTGGGTCCGAGCCTTTTTCTTGTATTCCGCCGCCTTCGCCTCCTCCACCAACCCCTTATCAGCCAGCTTCGCAATATGTTTCCACGTCTTCAACAAAATCAGTTCCCCAAAGCATTGATAGCTCTATTATCGGCAGAAACATTAACGGCATTGTCAAGAAAATTAATATTACTGCTCCGGTTACTGAACAAAAAGAGGAGATAGACAGCAAAGCTGGTATAATCAATGTTGAAAATTTGGAAAGGGATACGTCGACGCCGCTATATGATGAAATACCTACTGAGTGCTTTGGAAACATTGATCCGGATAATACAAAGAAGGAAATGTTGAGAGTATTAGATACAGGACTGCAAAGAGTGTATAGTCGTTTTGACGTTTTAACCCCAACCGATGGAATCCAAAATCAAGCAATTCAACTTTCAACCAAAAATGACAGACCAAATAGCAAGAAAGAAAACTTACAGTCTCAGGGAAAGTTAGGTAAATCACCTAACGAGAACACTTATGAAAAATGTAAAAGCGGTACACGAAAAATTAATAGTGCTGTCGAAAATTTAATTAAAGTTGACAGAACTCCAAGCAAAGAGCATCAAAAAAATAATAAGTCTTTGCCTCAAAAGAAGGAAAACCAACACAAAAGCAATCATTATTTAATGAATTTTATAAGAAAACCGAAAGAGAAGAGAGACAAGAATAAAGAGACACTACCAAAAAAGAGCAATGAGTCGGTTAGAAATAAAGTTGAAAACGTTGCAAAGCTAACTGAACACGAGAGTGGCAATATAAAAATATCAAATCACTTAAAATATATTCAAGATTCTAAGAAAGGAAACAACTCAAAAAAACAATCTGGTAAAGGTTCTAAAATATCATTTGATGATCTTTTTCGCGATGGCATACACGACACAGGCTATGAAAAAGTCGCATGTGATAAGAAATCAACAGGCAAACGTCATTCTGGTCTTGTGAATACTGAAAAAACACCAGACAAAAGTTATGAAAGCTCTGTTAATCTGAAAAGACCAGCAAATGATGAAAAGCCTGTTTTGTCGCCAAAGTACAGGCCTGGCCCTTTATCGAAGAAAAAGAAACTCAATGACCAAGAAAGAGTAAACCCTCACGAAATTAATAAAAAGCAAATTTTGCAGAGTAAAACTTACTCTGATCCGATTCTCCCAATGCCCACTTATGAAAAAATTCTATCAAACATACCTTCCTATTTATGTTTTAGAGATGATATGAAAAACATAAGCGTCACTGGAAATTCTAGATATAAAAAAACCAATGGTAGCGTTAATCCTAAAAAAACAGACCATGCAAACAAAAGAATGGACAAAGAAAAAGAGAGGCAAAAACTTTACAAAGCTGAAAGCCTAAAGAAGATATCTTTATACGAATATAAAAAGAGATCCACCAGTGAAAGAAAAGTAGACCATGAAGCCAAAGATAAGAAGAAACATGTTGAAATGCATCGAAGGCCTTCTCATGCCGACTCTGATCTCGGTTACGATTCTGATACTACAGTAAAGTTATGATTAGGCACGTAGGGACTGAATTACACTTTCATGTAGGTATAAATAAAATAGATAACAATTAAGTGTTTAATGTATTATTTACCAATGAAGTTCCTTTTTATAATAGTCTTTCAGTATTTAATTTCAGTAGATCTGTCAGCTTTATAAGTATACAACAAAAGAATGATTAAAAAAAAATTTTGTTTAAAATTTTGTTGTGTGATGTTCCAGATACGTTTTGTGCGTTTATATTGTAAAGCAAGGCATGAGGTTTTTGACAGTTATCGAAATAAATTTGGCGCGCGGCTTGCAAAAGTTCCTCTCTTCAAATAAGTTTTCTCTACCCACCACGCACCCGTGTAACAGTTGTTGTCAATGAATTATCAATATATGACTTATTTTATATTACCAATCTAGTGATTGTAAACAACTCTACATTATAAAATCTGTATGTGTAGATCCCAAACGTTAATGGAATTTTTAATTTGACAATGTGCACTTTATATATTTCAATCGCGCATTTCAAGTAGCCTATGTCTGTCCTCGGGATACCATTTACCTCCTTGCCAATTTTCATTAAGATCCGTTCAGCCGTTAAGGCGTGAAAAGGTTATAGACAGAAAGAGTTACTTTCCAATTTATAATATTAGTATGGTTAATCCTTATATGTAAGCGTGTAACTTGGATCGTTAATAATTTAAACTGAACTGTTAACTGTACTTTTAGAAGCTTTTAGTAGAAGGTTCGACGGGCGGGTCAAATAAATTATAACCAGTTGTTAATTATAGATTGTGTTTTACTCATAGTATAATTTAGATTTATTTAATTTAGTGATGTGTTGTGAATGTAGTGATGTAGGCTTATGATGAGCCATAAATGTGCTTCTTAAATAAGTAGATTTACATTTGTTAAGCTAGATTGTCAGCCAACTGAAGGTAAATTGTTTGTAAACTTTGCCCCATATTATACAATATAATCTAAATATCACATGTTGTTGTGTTTTTTATGTCAGAATTGTCATCACTGTCATTTTAGCTACGCATACATAAGGCTGCCTGACCATTGTCGCGGAGCGAGGCGGTGGAGGCAATTAAATTGGTTAATCTATATCTTATATCTTCTATATATATAAAATAAAGTCGTGTTAGTTATACTATTTATATCTCAAGAACGGCTGAACGGATCTCGGTGAAATTTAGCAGCGAGGTAGATGGTATCCCGGAGCCGAACATAGGCTACCTTTTATTCCAGAAAAAAGCGTGCGAAGCCGCGGGCTGCAGCTAGTATTACTTAAATCTCGCTCCGCGTCAATGGACAGGCAGCCAGTATAATTTTCTATATGGTGATAAATACATTTTTCTAACTTGACACCAAAATAATTTAATTTTTGTGTTGAGTTGTTTACAAACATTGTACGTTGAAAATTACTACTTGAGTATAGATTGTATTATAATATTTGAAGACCAAAGATTTCACGAAGTGATTGTAGCTAGATAGTTGATTTATTATGATTGATTGTATTATTAATCTTTAAGCGATAAGGCCGCCAATTCTATTATCTTCTCTACCATACTGTTTTATATTTAAGTTTCTGTTAATAAAGAATTATCTATCTATCTATCTATTGTTACTAAGTGTGTAAATGTACCTAACCTGTTAAAAGTACATAATTTGATGTTGACATGTTAATAAGATCTGATTTGCTACTGATGGGTAGAAAAATAAAGACTGTTAATTATAAAATAATTACCTATTTGTTTGTTTACCTGTGAGATCGATCTAGGGTAGGGTAGGTCGGTTCAGATAGGAATTCTGTAGGCAGTGTTTTTGTCACTTTCGGTAAGGTATGTTGGGGTATGATCGGATGAGGTTTTCTAAAGCTGACAACATACGGCGTCGCCGTATGTTGTCAGCTTTAGAAAATATGGCCTAATTCGGCTACAATTAATGTCATACGGTCTTTACTTGCGCCCGATCATAGAAACTTAGCAGTATAATTAGGGACGTTCTCAAAGAACTGGGTATTGTCTCTATCTATTATTGTCTTGACACAGTTTCTATAGGTAGGTTAGTTATAGGTCTTCTACATTGGTCTTTTGTGTTTTGCAAGATGGAGGGTCTCAAATTTGCGAGTACCTATACTTTAGAATAGACAAGACGTATACCTACATATGTGTTTTATGGCAGAAAATAGCAGCCTTGCTAGTAAATAGAATTATCATGGCAAAACATGCAAAGTGTGATCCTGAATAGGGCAACACTCAATCCCCATTGCCGCCAATCGTCTATTCGCAATTGCCACCATTGAAAACGAGAACTCGTTTCTCGGTTTCGAGATTTGCTCCATGGCCACCATGTTCCTACGTTTTGGAGTTTACCCACATTCCTGGCATCTGTCAACTTTGACATCCCCTGTCATTTATACAGATATGTTGTCATGATTTATTAGATCTAGATCTATCATTCATTACCGAGGAATACGGAGGAATGCGAAGTCACCGCGAATGAGTGTAGCCTGCATATGTCTACTGTGCCTAATCTACGAAGTGTGTAATCTACGAAGCGCCACTAACCGGCTCAAGGCGGCGATAAATCAAACTGATACCGAGGCGTAGCTTTACGGTGCTTGAGATGTTCCGGGAAAATTGGTCTCATGCGTAAGGGTGGGAGTTATTGGGTATTTTTACCCACGGATATTGGTTGGGTATTGTCCCAATAACGTTAGGACCAACTGGTATTTAATAGTGTTGGATGGAATGAAGTTCGTGCGTTTGTTTGGTTAGAAAAGTTAGCTAAAACCTTTAAACACCAACTTTTCTAAGTTTGCAAGATAAGTTGGCCTTAATGGGTGGTATTCCCTAGCGGAACGCGGACATTACACTAACGCTAGTTGTTTTTTGGACAATGCTAACGCTAGCTTAGTTAGATATTGTATACCGTACTCATCTCTACTCATCCGTAATGTGCTACACATACTGGGAAAAAATAAACTTGTCCGTTACGTACGACTGTGGGTCAACATTGGAATTTCATAATTCTGAATACGCTATTCATTAGTAAATGTTCTGTAACATTTGTCAGTGCAGTCTCTAATTTGTAATTTGTGTAGTACCCAGTCCATAGTTACAGCCAGATAAAGGTGGTCCCACAGACGTGGCGTGAAGATAGTCATAAAACAATTCCAATAAATTTTCCTTGGTGAACCGTCATGTCAGCAAGTACAGCTGCTTTTTCCCTACTGTGCTGCAATGTTGCACAGTAAGTTTGAGTCCGAAAATCTTTTGGCCCTACCCGTTTGAGACAAGAGTGTGGTTCGATGGGATATCATCATCAGCGTGGAGTTAGTGGTAGAGTCAAAATGAGTCCAAAATAAGTGGTCTTCGGACAAGCCCTGAAAATTGCTAAAGGCGTCATCACAAGAAAATAAATGTCTGTTATTCTTATTGTTGCAATTATTATTATCACAATATAACTTACACACTTCACGTCTATATTTGTCACAAAGGATACTTTTATAGACCGCCACAAAAGCCTTAAGAGCAACATAAAATTCAAGCGCTTCATTTCTGAGGAGGTACATTTCCGTTTCAGAGGAGCTCAAAAATTTCTTTAACACCTGAGCACGGATTTTAAAATTCATAGACATTTTAAAGTACACTCTTCGATTTGCATCGTATCCGAGCCACCTACAGAATATGGAACGTTGGCTTAGTGAAGAAATCCTTGAAAAGAAATGAAAGTGGATATTTACGTATGCTATTTTTATTACTTATGGACCTACCTTTTCTTCAACAGCTTTATTCATTAGTATGAATACCTTTTCTTACTAATGAATAAGGAATACCTGTGTAAATGGTTGCTAACTGTATTCCTAGTATAATTATTCCTCTAAAAGAGCCATAGAGCAGCTCATAGATAGCTACTTGCCTATTTATAGCTCGCTATCAAAGCCAATGCACGATCAAGAAAGAATAAACCGCCAAGTGCGACTTGACTCGCACACGGGTTCTGTACCGTAAAAATCAGGCAAGCTACCCGTCTATGGAATGCACTGCCCCTGGACATCAGACGTGCCAAATCACTCCCTCTCTTTAAAAAACTGCTTCATCAGCATTATCTATCCTTGTAAAAGTTAGAAAACCTTATTTTTATGTTTAAGTAAGTTTATTATAATGTTTGTAGGTACTTATTATAGTATAACCTGACCATTCTTCCTCTCATTGCGACTCATCATTTTCCCAACTGTCAACCTTCCCTTCTAGATTTAATTTTTGTTTCTTCCACAGCTCATGTTGCCAAGCACGGACAGTGTACGGCGGATGACTTCTCATATCATGACCTAATATTTCTATCATATAAGATTCGACCTCCTAAAGAAAAGCCTAAAATTCTTCTGCAGCGTAATTTTGGCTCAATGGATCTGAAGTCTTTGTGTGATGATGCCCAAAACGTAGATTGGTCCGGGGTTCATGCAGCTAACACTATTGATGCCAAGGTAGAATGTTTCAACGAAATCTTAATAAGCCTGTACCACGTGCATGCTCCAGTCCGAGCAGTGAAGATGAAGCATCTCCCTGCTCCATGGCTTACTGATGAAATCCGGTCTGAAATGCATAAAAAAATAGCAGCCAAAATTCGTTTTAGACGAACTCCGACAGAACACAAGACACAAGATTAAGTATGCTGAGACTAGAAATCACTGTAATAGGGTGTGTAGGGATGCACAACGCCGTTACATCCATGAATACGTTACAAATAAAGACCCGGCGAAAGTGTGGAAGTTCCTACGCACGCTCGGTATTGGAAAAACACGTCAAGAGGTACCTAACTTTCTAGACATAAATTTATTAAACTCACATTTTTCTGCCTCTTCCAGCTTTGATAGAACCACTAAATTGCAAACTTTGAATTATCTCTATTCTCTTTCAACTCCTGACTTTTCTAAATTTTTCTTCAGTCAATTTACTGATGGCGATGTTAAAAAGAGTATCCTATCCATAACTTCTAATGCTGTTGGTAGCGACTGCATAAGTAAAAAGATGATCATCCCGATTCTTGATGAAATCCTTCCCGTAATTACTTACCTTTTTAACTTCTCTATTGACACAGAAGCCTTTCCAAGTGTATGGAAGGAAGCTCAGGTCACTCCTCTTCCTAAAAAGCCTAATCCTTCTTCTTTTTCTGAGTTCCGTCCCATCTCTATTCTCCCTTTCCTTTCTAAAGTCTTAGAGCGCCTTGTGCACCAACAGCTTAGTGTTTTTATTACTTCCAATAATCTTTTGAACCCCTTCCAGTCCGGTTTTCGTCCAGGCCATAGTACTGTTTCTGCTCTTATCAAAGTCACCGACGATATCAGACATGGCATGGACGACGGATTCGTCACTATTCTCTCACTCCTAGACTTCAGCAACGCTTTCAACAATGTTGACTTCGACATTCTTCTAGCTCTTCTCCGCTCTTTTAACATATCGTCCACAGTGATTGGCTGGTTTCGTAACTACTTGAATGGACGCCGGCAACGCATTCGCGTTGACGATTCCTTTTCAACATGGTGTCAACTGGATGCCGGTGTTCCTCAGGGCGGCGTTCTATCTCCTCTTCTCTTTGCAATCTTCATCAATTCTATCTCCAAACATCTATCTTCTCCCTACCACCTCTATGCAGACGATTTGCAAATCTACACGCAAGCCCCTATTGAATGGCTAGGTGAAGCCATTGCAGATGTCAATGAAGATCTCGCAAACATCAACGATTGGAGCAAATCATTTGGGCTCAAGGTTAACCCTAGTAAAACCCAAGTGATTGTCATAGGTAGCTCTAGGATGATCGCTCGTATCGACTGGCTTAATATACCAAAAGTAATTTTTAATGGGGTGGCGATCGAAGTCAGCGATACAGTAAAAAATCTGGGGTTACTTGTGGACAGGCAATTATCGTGGAGTCCTCAACTGGCAGCTGTATCCAGAAAGACCTTTGGTACAGGTGCTTCTTTAAAGCGATTGCGGAACTTCCTTCCTACTTGTACCAAAATTGCGCTTGCACAATCCTTATTGCTCCCGCTCCTAGACTACGCAGACGCCAGTTATCCCGATCTGTCTGAAGACCAACTCAACAAGCTTGAGCGTCTTCAGAACTACTCCATTAGATTTATATTTGGCCTGCGTAAGTTTGACCATATCTCTGAGTACCGTAACAGGCTTAAGTGGCTACCCATACGTCTTCGCCGGAATGCTCATATTCTTAATCTCCTTTATTCTGTTCTTTTCCATTCATCAACACCATCTTATCTTAAAGATCGTTTTGAGTTCCTCCATCTGTCCCATTCACGATCACTTCGCTCCTCTGATACCCTTCTTTTAAAAATTCCATCGCACACATCCCAGTTCTATGGTGATTCCTTTACTTTGCAGGCCGCCAGACTCTGGAACGCCCTTCCTGTTTCAATCCGACAAGCTAAATCCCTTCCCATCTTCAAAAGTATGGTTCATCAACACTATCTGTCCACTCTTGATAAGTCTTCCTGATGTAATTATTTTTATTTTATTATGTAAACACTCTTGTTTTCTTGTCTTTTTTTTTTTTTTTTCTGCCGTCTGTAAGTTCTTGTTTTATAAGTGTATTGATGGTGCAATAAAGTGATAATCTATCTATCTATCTATCTATGTAGTTTAACTAATTATTGTTTTATTTTGTTCTTCGAGTGCCACCGTCTATTTTGTTCTGAGTGAGCCCGTCTCCCTCATTTTGAGTGTGGCCTGAGGTATTTGTGCGTGATTGTTTAGATATTTGGTAATTTTGCACCGCAAGTAAATACATTGCAACCGCTTTGTTCTTCTGCTGGCTAGGACAATTATCCAAGTAAAAGATAACGTGAATATTACCATGAGGATTAGTCGATGAAACCTGTTACAGGTACTTATAAACACAAGTTCCGAGGGCTATTGGCGCCCTATCCCTATCTCTCTAACTCCGGTGGTAACTCAACGAAATCGGGTGATATCTGAATAGGTTTAACGAACGCAGGTGGAGCCTGGATTTGTTGTCTTTCATAGCCTAGAAAATTAAAATACAACAAAAAAATACTTTTCTTAATCAATAGAGCGATAATTATTATCAGTAGAATTTTTAAGGTAGTTACTAGGCAGAACACTATACTACTTTTATCCAATGTAGACTCTTGATCGGTTGCTTCATTCCTGCCAATATTTTTTTGCTCCTTGAACTCCCTGATTGTGACGTTGTAGCGAATCGACTGCAAATCAATAATTTAACGTCGCGTCGGTCACTAAATGTATGTTATATTTTACCTAAAACGTTTTAACTAAAGATAGTTCTCAATACAAAAACAACCTAAAAATTTTAGCACGAGTGACCTTTTTTGACTAAATTTTTAACTAAAATCTGTCATTTGTGTTTTGTTTACAATCAATTACGTCATATTTTATTATAATACTTTTACTGTTCCTACTTTTTTCTGCTAAACTGACATACCACAAAATAAATACACACATTATTACCTAATTATTTTGAGCAAAAATTACACATTTTGTTTAAATACACTATTTTCGAAACCAATTTATAAAATATTAAACTAAACTTTTCACGTAGAACGTCAAAACCAAAACGATGTCGTCCTTGAAGAGAACATGCACAACTCTTCGCGAACACAATTGCACCACTACTTCGTAAAGACCTTCTTGTCGCAAACCAAACCAATACACAGGATGAGACAGCGCAATACTGTCATATCTTTTGTCCTGCTCTAACCTTACCCCTTAGAGAAATGTCGTTTTGCAGGAAAAAAACTAGATATTTTTCTGAACTTAGCTGTATACTTAACTCCAAAATCGTGTTTTTTGAGTAATGTCATCGTTGTCGCAAAAAAGCGATATTATTACCTCATATTTTGAGGTAATTAAGACACACATAAACATGCCTACCGTTCGTGGCGAACGCGGCTTAAGAATCAACCCCCTGCAACTCTCCTACAATAAAGAAAAACGACATCCACGGAGGATATCGTTTTTCTTTATTGTATAAATAAAGCTTAAAGCTTGCGATGCTATCTGAGACAGACATTGGCAAAATTGCAAAATCCAGTCGCAGAAGCCATCTGACAAGAAGTTGAAGTTAAAGAGCTGACTAAGATTATCTACCAGAGGTAGATCAGCAGCTTCCTTCTGTGTATTTTTAACATCTCTACTCTGATCAGTGATCACTAAACCACCAGCCAAACGGGGTCATTATGGCAAAATCCCCTTTGTTTGGGGGGATGTACTATAAACAGTCGTATTAGTGCTGATTGGTAAGAATGCGCACAAAAAACCTTAAAAGCGCTTTTATAGGAGCCGCAGGGTATTAATTCAAATTAAAGCCCAGTTACGCTTATCAATGATGCAACTTGTAGTTAACCTACATCAACAATGGTGCTTTATCCCAAAGACAATTTTAATTATTCGGCCCGGTCGTTGGGACGGCCTGAATAATATTTCTTAGGAAATGCGCTACTCTTTGATATCAGTCTTTTGGGCCCTAATGGAGGTCAGAGCAATAACAGCGATGTTCGCGGAAATGTGGGATAAATATTAAATTACTATAAGAGATTATGCTGGGGTGCTTCGTAAATAATTAAATAATGCTGGACTATCTACACATACTGGTAAGGATTTCAGAATTTCCTAATTTTATTTCAGTTATTCAGAGATCATGGTGCATGCAACTATGCCTAAATGTTGGCAATCTCAAAACAATACAATATACTTAATACTACCTTCATGTCAAATGACACCAAAATCAGGAATTATTATTGCCTTTTGGAATAGGCGAGACCTCACGAACATCATCATTGCCTATACTTGTCCACTGCTGCACAACAGTCTTCCCCAATACAGCTGCGTGTCCACAGTCGCATCTAGCATCTACCAGCAGTTTTTCACAAAACGTCGCTAAAGGGCACACCACACTAGGCTTACCGAGTCATTGTAGTCGCCAATCAAGAACACGTTTACCTACCACTGAGCCTTATCACTCACACTGGCAATTTGCGAGGGATTTCAACGCGTTGTGCGTAGCGAGCACGCCGCGATTAGCAAGCGCAGCGACCTCACTGTGCACTCGCCTTGGAATCGCCGCGACAGTGTGATAATTGTGGTAAAGCTTTAACCCTAAAAGACCCTTTGTCTAAAAGATGTCTACTCCAAGCAGCCTCAAAGTGACGATGTACTTTCGCTTTCAAATTCAAAGTCAAAAACTCTTTATTTCCATATATACAAAATTTAATTTAAAAACGTAGGTACACAAAAATTAAATTGACTATAAAATTTCCATGAACACTGACAGAAAAGTGACAAAAAAAAGAAAAAATCCGTCTTGTGAAAGTCACAAGACGGTTTTGACAATTTGTTTGAATTTATTTACCTACTGATAATTTTTGCAACTTACTAGGAGTTTTGTTGTAGAAGCGTATTTATACTTCGCCCTTTAAATGATACATTAATTTTGTGTAGTCTAGTTGTGTACACAGCGAGTACCGTTTATTTCCAGTATTAAAATGATAAGGTAAATTAATTAATAAATAAATTAAATTAAGTAAATTAATAAATCAATTCCCCTAAATATATCTAGAAGCATCTGGAATATGCGTCCACATTCCTACCCGTACCTAATATTCTAGATTTCTGAGCTTAGCCCTGGAGGCAGAAGTGACGTGCTTAGACTGCACGTAAAGAAACGCTTGTTTGTGAGCGACCTCTGTAGCGCAGCGGGAGAATTATCTATGTGAGGTTTCTGGTTCGTTTCCGGCCGAACAGATTTTTCTCGGGATTACGGGTTCTCGGGACGTATTTCTAGAGGTATAGATAATAGACATTTCTAAACTCAATTGAATTTCGCAGAAGATGGTAGGTTATATCTTATGGTAGGAAATAATACAACCATAGCAAAAAAAAATATTGTCATAGTTTTAGGTGGGTAAACTATTTTGGTAAACAGCTCATCTAATTGGTAAGAAATACTTACTTCGCTATATAATCATACCAACAAGGCTACACAAAGAAAACACGCAGCTACCTGTTAGATACAAGCTATTCGAGAATGTTGTACAAGAGCCATGTAAATACATTATTCAGCTCTCTCACCGGCTAATCGCTCGATACTCGCTAATCGCCACGAACCTCGCATACTTTGCATTCCGGCTCGATGTAGATAATCACTTTTAAAGTAGGTTTGTTGGGCTGGAGTGTTCAGGAAATAATGATGTAGGTAGCTAGTTTAAGAATGAGAGTTATCATACCTTTTTACCCGACTACGCAAGAAGGAGGAGTTATGTTTTTACATACCTACTTATAACAAGTAGTTATGTTAATAAATAGGAACTAATTATCTAGTTCTATGTATTTAATGGTAAGGCTGGCTGGTTTCCCACTTATATTGAGAATTGTGGCAAATAATCGCAAAAGCCACGAAACAAAGAAGAAGAATATCGCTGTGATAATAGTCCAGTCAATGAAGGATTCTGGATGGAAAAGTAGAAAGCAGAATGTTTGACTACGGTACTTTCTTTGAACTAGTAAAAGTAACAAACATCCTTAAAGTCCCCGCCCCTGTGAGGTGAGCCCTAGGAGGGGGGACACAAAGAAGGGTTGACTAGACTATGTCTATGACCACGAAAAACTGTTCTCTATTCAGTAGGGGCGCTGCAAGGCCAGCTAGCTAAATGTATTGGTAGAAACTAAATTGAAAATAGTTTTCATAAACTACACACAGCCCTGGACTAAGGACTCTGCTATAGGTAATGTACCTGCATAAAACAGTGTGAATCCAAACGTTCAATTCAACACGAACATCGAATCAAGCCTAGTTTGATGGATTACCGCCACCCCTGAGAGTCAAATCCCAGAGCTAATTTTATTTCCTCCTTTGTTATCGTAAACAGGTACTTCGATCCAATGTTCCCTGAGGAGCTGGTCTGGCAAAGAGTTTCATCACGAAATAGCAATACCTGGTTGAATACGCTACGTCTAGCGTCTGTTGAATAATTTCTGATTTGAGAAATGAATTCACGGAAAATATGGTTCTTAAAAATATATTTTTTTATAATTGGACCTTTAACACCTCGTAAAGAATATTACAGCGTAATAATAGAAACAAATTAGAACTAGTATTTTATTTTACTATTGAAACAGTTGGGCTAACTGCAGATTGTTGCAAACAATCTAGATGTAGCTCAATTGATCCATATAAATACCAATAGGAAGCGTAGGAAAAGGACGCCCAACAGTGAGATCCAGTAGGCTGACAAGATCTACTGAAAGGTGGCCAGGCGACTCCTAATCAAACGGCCTACTTCTCAAAACTACAACAGCCTGTAGTCTATTTCGGAATCTGCCAATTTCTCAAAGTGTCTCTTCAAGTTCCCACTTCTCAGATTACCAACTGGCAAGCAATGTTTGAACTGAGTTGCGGATTGCTTCACTATATTTTCCTTTACAGAAACAAATCCATTAGTTAATTAATTTAACATTAATTAATTTGATAATGTTGTCTGAGCTGATTTCGGCTACGGTGACTGTGTTATTGGGCAAGCGTTTTAACGCAGAGTTCACAATAATTGTGAACATCTTAAATTATTTAGGATCTTGGGTTTATACCGTTTGGACGATCTATATGGGCTTAGGTACCTAAGTTTTATTTTTGACAGAGCACTATGGACGGGTTTTCCCACAGATTGTATGGGACTTTGAGATGGGGCGTTCAGCATTTACGTACCCACTTATTGGATTTGGAATCGAAAAAGCCAAGGGTGATCTTCAAGGGGAAAACTGGAATAAATTTTTTAAATTCTTGTGTTCTCCCTTAGGGGGAATTTCAGGGGGCAAAACTGGAATAACCCCATTTACGTGGCCAGCAGCGGGCTTGTAGCGTCTCTGATGTTACAGGCTGGATGTTACAGGTAATCACTTCCCATCAGGCGAGCCGTACACTTGTCTGCCATCTTTTGTATTATAATAAAAACATCGCGCTCATTAGAAGAGCCCGCCGCCGTCCAGCAGTCTATTATAGTCAGATAATGATGATGACTATGCTGAGTGAGTACCGCACCTTAAAAACTCTCACATCTCAATTTTCCCGGCATACTTCCACATTATTTGCCCTCTTAACCAGCGGGTGATTTATACGGCTTTAAGGCCATTTAACGGGCGCAAGCCACTCGGCCGATAAAGGACAGCTTTCTTACAAATTCTGCCTAGTAATGGCTGAGGTAATGGAGGCGATGCTCTGGTTCCTCTCGGCTATGGCCGGTTTATACCGGTTATGGGTCTTTGTCTAGTCTACCTTTTCAAAAGGGAGATAAAATACGGTGAACTTTTGTGTTTATTTTCAAGAAAAATCTTCATTCATAGAAGCTTTAGTGGTGGTGGAGCAGAGAAGATTTAGTGGTATTATGTCTTTTATTAGAAAAACGTATTTGGTCATAATCTGTTCATAGTAGGTAGGTATCTAAAGTGGAAAATCGTTTGCAGGTAACAATATTTTTACGTAGAATTTTCTGCAGTATCCTTGGGATTAGCCGCCTTTAGAAGGTTGTTTTGCGTTTACTGATTAAATCAATATAACCTTCGACCTCCGCATACTCTTCTACTCTTCGGCTTTTCTTGTACGTTAAATCGTAATTTCGGTTGCTTAGTAACGGAAAAGCTATTATAAATAACATCTTCTTTCCTCCTTTGTTACTTAAAGGCGAGCGGTATTTTTGCGACTTTTGGCTAAAGCAAAGAATTGGAAGTAAAATATGTTTGGTTCAAAACAACTTTTCGGGTGCGATCGAGGGTAGAAGCCGTATCATATTTTTTATTTGTGTCTTTTCTTAATGGAATAAAATATAGAAAAAATATTTTAACGAGAGAAAAGGAAGAATGGATCCGGCGGACTCAATTCCGTCGGATCCATTCATCAGATTTTTTTTATCCATACTAATATTTAATAAAAGTAACTCTGTCTGTCCGTTACCTTTCCACGCCTAAACGTCTGAACGGATTTTAATGAAATTTGGCAGGAAAGTAGACGGTATATAAGTGGCTGATGGCTACTTTTTATCCCAGTAAAGTGCGAGCGAAGCCGCGGGCAGAAGCTAGTACATACAAACGAGTCTTAATAAAAAATTATGTAAAATTCACGCAGCATCATCTCTCATGGCCTCAAACTATGTAAGTAGGTAGAGCTTGGTTTTATCAGAGACTAGTAACTACTTACTAGTCTCTGGTTTTATTTAGTTACCTAATGCCCTGACTGTTGGTAATGTCGTGTACAGTACGGTAGGTAGGTACCTACTACCTAACAAATTATTGCTATGAAACCGGTAAAAACACTAACAAGTCTTTTTTTTAATTTTTTATTTTAGTGAGTAAGTCTCGCTTTGGATTTTTTTTATGAGAAATTAAATAATATCCCAAAAAAAATCGACTTCGACGGGACTTTAACCCGCATCTTTCCCTCAGTACGGGAACGTGCTAACCAACTACACCACGAGGTGTAGTGACGTAGAAGACGAAAAACTTGGGGGCATTCATCGGACTATAACACTAAAGTCATTTACAACGGGATATTTACCATGATTTGAGTTTCGAGCTTCCCCGAAAATCAATTACATCCCATTGTAAATTGCTAGATGAGAATCAAGTGAAAATAAAAGAAAATTTACGACAAGAACAAAAATTTATCTTAGGGAAGCTAACGACTTCAATATGATTTACACTACCATTAGTGCCGACATCCGAAATCGCCATGCTCGCCATATTGACTCGCGTTCCATTGCTACCTTCCTATTAGTCCATCTGTAGCCTTCCTGCTATTCCTTTTGTGGCCTATTGTTATTCCATTTGGGGCCTTAATATTAGGTTTAAAGAACTTTATTCTCACAAAAACATAGGGTTTACTAATAATGAGATACATAAGAACAAATTAATCTTGGTTTTACAATAAGTATGTATTTCAACTAACCTCTGGTACCTATAATAAATTATAACTAAATATTGTTTACCAAAATTTTATATAATAATATTATAATGTATAAGTATTAGACATTATAACAACTAGTAGGAAGGTAGGTACTTAGTTAATTATGAAATAGGTATGCTTATATTTTGGTGCTGCTAAATATTAGATAGGTACCTAGGCATTTTTATTCGTGTTTTGTTACAGAGTATTATGGCATGCAGAACCGTACCCGCTTCCAGATTTCTGATACCCGGTTCCGGTACGCTGTAAGAACCGGGGGAACCGGTTCTTCCGGTTCCAGGTAATACGATTAAACGATATTTTTACGATTAGAATAAATCGTAGATAATTTAGAAGAATAAGTAATTTTCTGAGAGCAGGTATAGTAGCCGTAGGTAGCCGGGTTCCGAAAATGCTTTAGTACCGTAAACCACATACTTACATCCACTCCGGTAGATAGAACAGAAAACAGAGCAGAATAATCGGCCGTTATATCTGGCGTTTGTGAACTACGAGGAATCCTTTGATTCATTCGAAACTTGAGCAGTGCTACAGCCTCTCCAGCGATACCAAATTGACTGCCGGTCCGCCTATATCTAAGTGTTGAAGTGTTTGGTATGGCCACAATATCTATCCAGATCCAGAACCTGAGCACAAATCAGATCCCATTGCAAAAAAAAGGTGAGACAGGGAGAGTACGCCATATTCCGAAACTGTTACTCTCTGCATTGGAGGATAAATTTAAGTTCTTGGTCTGGGATGGATATTGGAAATGGAATCAATATCAATGGCGATTACAACACTCAGCTTCGGTTTGCCGACGTCATTAGTCATTACCTATATGGCGGAATCGCTAGAATACCTTAGCAAGATGCTTAGAAACCTCAACACCCGACAGGGAGGTTTTAAAATGATCTTGGGTAAAGCGAAGATTATGTCGAATGAACTTGTGCCCATACGGGTCCATGTTGGAAACGATGTTATCGAAGTTGTTGATCACTATGTCTACCTAGCTAGACCAAATGGTCCAACTAGGTAAATTCAACTATGATAAAGTGATCAGTGGACGTGAGTGGGCTGATATGAGCTATTGGAAAACCTAAATCAACAAATCTTTTCATTTAGTGCTTCATAAACCCTAATAAAATCTAAAAAATTAAACGTTATACAAATTATGTTAACAAAGTAAAATATTTATTAGGTAGATAGTCATACCCGTACTACGGGGTTTGACTTATCAACTTATTTTCTTTCCGGACATATTTACTAACTCCGGACACTATTATTTTTAAAAGAACTGGGAGAACCGGATTTACTGCTTTTGGAACCGGTCCCACACATACCTCGCAAGAACCGGGTATACCCGGGTTTTTCAGAACCGGGTAGAACCGGTTGCAAAACCTACAGAGTATGTACATGTAGTTTAAGTTTATTTTTAAAGGTTTTGTATTATTAATGTCTATTCTCTGATCTATTGTGGGTTGGTTGGAATAAAAGAGTTTATTCGATATACTGAGTCTATTCACTACACAGTGACAGGAGTACAAGATAGGTGTTGCGTTTACGATAGTCTAAATCAGGAATTTGACGTGGTACCTATTGAACATACATTTTACGTCCTATTCATTTTCTACCCAAAACCATTTTCCACTTTCCATAATATTTTTATACATTTTAATATATTGATAAACCGTAATGTATTGTATCTAGAACCATAACAAGTTGCAGGTAGGAATTATAAGGTCCAAAACTTGGTATATTTGCATGATAATAACTTTACCTCGGTTTGAATATATTACGAATAGAGATCCTTCCTTCAAATTATGCAGTAAGTTGAGTCGATTCATTAGATAGGAAGCTATTTCAACTGTTGCGCTGAAATGCGGTTATTCTCAATTGTCATCACTCCAACACAAATTGTATTTATTTAGATAAGGTGTTACTCCGATTGCCTTAAGGGGCGAACCTAACGGGTTGTGCTATCAAACTAGGTATGGACCACAGAACTCACGGGATTCCTGTGGTAAAAAATTCGAATTACATAAAATGCTACTTTTTTCTTTGGTTCCTTGAACGTGAAAACATGATTGGATAAAAAAATATACGATAAAAAAAATATGAATGTGAATTGTTTCGTACATCATTTGGTCGAGATCTCAGGTACCCTGCGGTCTATTGAAATGCCTTATATTTTATTCGTAGGTTATTTTATTACTAATTATTTGGTTCTTGAATCAGTTTTTTCATTAGTTTTGTATACCTAGTAGTTGTGTTCATTCAAATTAACTTCGATTGTATTGTACCTTTGTACCTACTTAGGAATGTGACTTCGTAACATGATCGCAATGTTGTTGTCAGCAAAAATTTGTATGAAGGCATGAACTTGTGTAACTTTTAGGAGATTTTGAAATGTAAAGCTTTAACATTAAACTTTTTGAAAAAATGGAAGGATTGATTTTTAGTTGTGTTTTATTCCTTTTACAATAAAAATACGGATATATGTAGGTACTCGTGTTATTATTATGTTTCTTCCGTGTTATAGAATTATAGTGTAAAGGAAACTAGCAACTCAGTCAGCTCCTAGCAAATTGTCCGTGCTTTTCCGGAGTGAAGACTTATGTTGACTTATAGGAAACTGGCTGTTGCCTGTGGCTTCGTGCGCTCTTATCCGGGATAAACAGTAGTATGTCCGTTCAGGTGTTTAGGCGTGAAAAGGTAACAGATGGACAGTCAGAATTAGTTTCGCTTTTTTAATATTAGTATAGATGTTATACCCCCCTCCACCCCCACAGCCTACATTGGCCCAGGTCTCCCCCTGATTAGTGCCTTGTTGGCTTTTATCTCACAGGGGTAATGCCCATAATCCCCACGCTGGTGATGCGGGTTGGGGATCGCAGTTCGGTGGTAGATGTTATACCTATTTACATGGAAAACCATGAGCCTTGAGGTTTGTCGCGCAAATTAAAAACAAAAAACTAAAAATGTAAATCGATTGTTCGTATTTTTAGGAAAACTGGCAACAATTACGGTTTATTACCTAGGTGTATTCTCAGAAACAAGTTTTGTTTTTAAACTAACATTATCAAATAGATAATGGCATAGCAAGACAAGTTAGGTTAAATTAAGATTCAACCGTAGCGTACACGTCAGTTCTTCTTGCTTAATAATAAATAATAATAATAAATTTATTTCAGACAAGGTCCATAGCTTAAATACATAAAATAAAATAGAATTGGGCTTAGGCAAGAAAAATCTTTCAGGACCTTTTTCTTTGCAGTCGGTGCGCATACCCTCAAATGATTACCTGAAACTTACTTGGAAAACGTAAAGTTCCTACAAAAATGCTTTTTTGGAATGAGTCCGGAACAAAACCGATATAATGAACTTGCTACAAATAGGAATTGATTTGCATGAGTTTGGAAAATGTAATAGAATTTTGGCTTATCCTCTTTCAGAGGCCAAACTGTTATTATAACTGTTAATTAGACTAATATTATATATACGAAAGTTCGTGTGAATGTTTGTTACCACGTATCTCCGTAACTAATAAACCTATTTAGATTAAATTTAGTATGTGGATAGTTTAAGTTACAGAACAACAAAAGGGGTAATCTGATTTTCAAAAATTAACCTCTAAGGGGTTTAAAAAGGGCGGTAAAGTTTGTATGGAAAATCTAATCTTTTTTAAATCTTTAGTTATTACTAAAGATTAAAAAGAAAATTCCATTATTCCCATCCATTATTATGGAGGCATATTTATAAAGCATTTTTTTTTAAACTTTAGTTATTACTGAAGATTAAAAAAAAATGAAAACTTACGATTTGCCTCAGGTGTTCTGCAAATTATACAATACTACTTATACAAAAATGCTTTACAGTACACCAGAAAGACAACATTACATAAGACAAGTACTATGGGCGGCCTTATCGTTATCGCTTAGAAGTGATCTCTTCAAGGCAACCTTTGCATGGAAAGAATTGTGAATTAGATAAAAATAATAACATAAAATTTCCTTAGAATTTACATTGGAATTTACCCAAGATAATCTGCTGATTACGTACGAGCTCTGACCATTTGTTTCCAAATTATTTGAAAAACACGGAAAGCTTCTAAGAAATATTTGCCAATCTTGTTGACATGTTTCTGAACGAGTTATCACAGTTGGAAATTAAATTTGCCGTTTATTAATATAATGATATTGCTAGGCCATTTTGCTCAAGTTTTCGAGAACAAAAGCCAAATTTTAATTTGTTTGAGAAACGAATTGTTTGTTGTATAGGTTAGCAAAATCAAAGAAAAGCACGTTTTCTTGAGTGGAGACCGCAACTCGGAAAACGTAGTGTAGGACGCCCTCCGGCCAGGTGGGATGATGACGACCTGCGAATGACTGCATGCAAATGCTAGCGGCAAGCTGAAGACAGGGCGCTATCATATGGCTCTGATTAGGTGAGGCCTATGTCCAGCAGTGGACTAGTATAGACTAATGATGATGAATATTATGTTTAAAATACGTGTCAGGAATTTGTTATGAGAATAGGTTTAGAGGAGAACACACTATACATTATTCTGTGATCTTGTTAGAACTTTGCTCTTCGCTTCGAGCTCGGTGATATTTTTAGGGTACCGACGATAGGCAAAAATTGGAACGGAAGGAAGTTCTCAAAGATTTTGGAGCAGCTTTTGGAGATTGATTTCAAATATTTCTTCAGTTGTGGTTATTGTCTAGTTAAACCTAGCAGTTAGCGTGAGGTCGGTAGCGATATGAAGATCTATTCTAAACAAAAACCCTTTGTTCGCAAAATAATACCCTCGTAAAATATTATACAGGGTGTTTAGGTATTAAGTTTTAACGAGCATTCAAAGTAAAAAACTGTGTACAAATTATAAATGGTGACCACTTCTAAATTAATTTAAAAAACAACTAAAATTGATATTCAGTTTAGTTTTCTTTTAAAAAGTTTTTCAGTTATTTTGTAACGATATTATTATTGAAAAAAAAATATTAATTAGGTAGTCAAACTAAGAGATCCTTGACTGCTCATGATTAAGCCATACCTACTCGTTTTTGTGTTTTGTTCTTGTGAATGAATTTAAATCACCAAATTTTCTCAAATTTTCCGCCGTCTATAGTTCTCGAAAAAATAAATAAAAAAAAACGGCGTCAGACCTTTACCACCTACATAAGAAAATCGTGTTGTGCTTGCACAAGGTGAGAAGGCGGCTAATTTGAACAAATTTTGTGATGGCAATTTATTCAGAAGAACAAAACATAAAAAAGTTTCTGCTTAATCATCCCTTACTCATCAGTCAAGTATCTCTTAGTTTGACCTAATTAATATTTTTATGTCATGTAGCATATCGTTGGAAAGGGTAGTTACTGAAGAACTTAAAAAAAAATTTACCTCATTAAAGTATGTATATATTTTTCATGGATTTAGAGGTTGTCACTATTTATAGCTTTGCACAGATTTTAAACAGAATTCTTGTAACTTCTTTTTTTAAGGTGTAGTGTGCAGTGGCGGATCATCCCTAAGGCATACTGGGCAACTGCTTAGGGGCGCGAGGTTACGAGGGGCGCGCGCGCGGAAAATTTTACACTAGGAAATAAATAATTATGGCCGCCTATATGAATATATAATATATCCGTCTCTGTCTAGCCGCTAGACAGTGGAGGATTATCCAAAAGGTAAACATGGCCGCCTTATTTTGAGGTTTTTTCAATTAGCTGCAGGGTGTGCGGAGCTCACGGACATAGGGTCATAGGGGCGCCAAACACCCCGGCGGTGGCCGCACGCCTCCTAAGATTATGCGTCTATCGCGGCGCTCCGAAAGACATTGCGCCCTTGTTATGCCCAACGCCGCCGCCGCCGGCGGTGATAGCGAAGCATCTCTAAACCATCTTGTTACGCCAACAACCGCGCCTTTTAAATTGAGAAGTTTGTTGACCTTCTGTGGTTCAGTCAGAGGTAACAAACATTTGGAACCTAATTAATTACTTAATAAATTATTAGGGCTCGCTCGACTCGCCGATATTTAGTAAGTCTTAACTTTTTAACCCAACCACCACCGGTAAAAGTCACAAAAGTGATTTATTACCTTCTTGACTTCTCTGTCTAAGGCAATAAGGGAATAATATGAATAATTTTCGCCACTCACCGTTGTCCTAGCTTCCTTTCCTTTGTTTTTATACCTCTTACCCATCTTGAAAATTACCTAATATTATTTATATTGTCATGCCTTCATAATTTATTGTTTTAACAAACCACTGGAGAAATTGACAAAATTTCGCGGTTCGCTGCGCTCGCCGTTGCTTCTATTGTTTTACATGCCTTGCATACCTACTTATTTGGCTACCGCTGGGAAACTTCCTCTTTGTCTTTGTTACTAACCACAACACACCCATCTTGAGCTTTGCCGCGGCGGCGTTCACTGAGGGGTGCCGATGAGGTGTCTGCCTAGGGCGCTGTCGACAATTAATCCGCCTCTGGTAGTATGTGGTATCATGTATCAATTTATTTGGAATAATTAAACATTGAAGAAAGTTATTTTGTGGCATTAAATCCACAAAAAAATTATGATGATTTAAAGGACGATTTCGAGTGATTTTAATTTTTTTTTTAATTATTTTATAGCAACCTTAGGACATTAATTCTACCAGAAAATTGTAGCCCATGACCTCTCAACTCCTAAAAAATTATATGTCGGTCGCAATACCAAACACCATGCTTTACTCAAAATATGGGAAGAACACACAAACTCCATGAATTCATCGGTTTACGAGAATACCACCTGCCCTATTTATTTTTGGAAGCTTTTTGACAGCCAATAAATTGGTTTAAGAAGTTAAGAAGAAGAAGGAACCCTGCACTTCCAATTGTCCTACACTTCTTGGATAGCCTTGTTTTTCTCCTTAAGAATCTTGTTTAAGGTTCCACAGATATTGAACCCTGAAATTAACGTGCACACAAGGGAATTCGACCCTTCTCTCCGTGGACTTACGGATCCTCAACTTTTCAGCGGGGTCTCAATTACCGTGCCGATTCTTACTAAGACATTCTACATTTTGTATGCAACCATATTTTTGCTGTCCTTTGAAAGCTTTTTAAATTTTGCACTTAAAAAGGACTTTGTACATACAAAGCTTATTAAAGAAAGTTATAATACTTTTGCTGTTTTTGTGTCTAAAGAAATTGATTTTGTTTTATGTCTTTCTACACGTGCAGTCTGTGGGCCAGATAAACACAAACAGCCTACAACGCCTTACGCGTCCAGTATAATAACGGCTTCAGGTTGTTGTTGGGGCTGCCGCGGTACTGTGGCGCATCAGGGATGTTCGCGGACGCGCACGTGGATACCTTCCACGCAATAATGCGCAAGCGGGTCCCTGGCGGGTCGCATGCGCCGCAGCTCCAACAGCCTGCTGGGCGTCGTGGCGCAGGACCTCCACTCCATGCCACCGGATGGTGATGCTGAAACCGGTATCATCGCTGGTGGCTCTATGATCCGTCTAGGATCATAGAGCCACCATAAATAAAACCTAGCAATGTGACCTACATTGCTAGGTTAAGGCTTTATTTAATTAATTTGATTTTGCCTAATTATACATATTTTATTTTATTTAAATTAAAAATTAGTAATTGTCTATTTAAATGGGTATTAAAATAAATGATTTTATTATTTACCAAAATGTTTACCCAATAAAAGGTAAGATGTTAAAGAACTACCACATAGGTAATAATATGTGGTTGTCTGTTGAGTATGCAAACTTTTTTTTCACAAAAGGATGAAAATATTTTCTTTTAGTTACCTACTTTTGTTAGAACGTTTTTATTTTTGGGACAGTTTTTAGCTTTGTTTGATGAAAATAAGTGCAACCGTTCTCATGTTACGATGGGATACTTCCTCAGCAATGTGCCCAAGTTTCCAAGAACTTTCGTTTTTTTTTTTTGTAAATCAGATGAATTAATTACTTAACGAATTAAACCGATTTAAAGATTGACCGATAGATTTTAGGTATGCCAAATGATTTAAATTGCAATTAACCTATCACAATTATTATCGTTCGATCCATTAATAACAATCCAATCCATTTAAATCGAAGTAACCATCCCATTTAAGCAAACAATCGCGAAAACTTTTCAACGAAACTCATTCACTGGATGGAACACAGCTTTTAATGAAATTACTCAGAGTAGCTATTAGGAATATTAAGCACTAGGTTATGGTTATTGGTTATGTAATGACGGTTCAATTATTGGGTACATATACGAGTACATATGCATATCCACAGTCCCACTGCTGCGCACGAAAAGGCTGCGCAAGTGTGTCTAGCTTCGCTTTACAAGAAAATGTATATGATAACGTCCACTGCAACCCACGAACACGCTACGCACTAATACGAGATTGATGACGTCATTGATAAACTCGTGGCTTGCTCGAATATGCGCCCACGCAGTTCAACGCTGTCAATGCTATGCACGCGGTACACGCCAGCTCAGCTTCACTCACTTGCGTAAGATTCAAAACTGTGTTGTACATAGTCGTGGGTTAATTTTTATGTATAGTGTGTGTTGTAGTGGAAACGTAGACCCACGTTGTCAAACAAACGAACCCACGCAGCTAAAATGCGCCGCGTGGCCGTGCACAACGTGCGCCACCGTGGGCCAGTGGCTTTACCTGCTCATCTAGTGTAGGCTTGAGATGCGGTAATACTACGGTTAAAACAAATACCCGCTGCTATACCGTGCGAAATGTACCGCTAATGCTCAGGGGGCCTACTCGAAAAACGAAAACCGAAGTTTTGAATTCGTATTTGTGTAAAACCTTGATCACCTGCATTGATAGCATTTGCACAAAAACTAATTAGATACTTCGATTTTCGTTTTTACGGGTGCGGACCCTGAGTAGCGGATAACGCGCGTCTTGCCTCTGTTTTCCCGGATAGCAATAGTACAATCTTAGAGTCTTCACATCCAGGGTGAATATGTTCCTTATCGGAAAGCGTGCTCCATCTTAGGGCACATCAATAAAAAAAAACGCGTAGGTCTGAATTTTACGTTTAATTTCACGAATAACTTAACGTGTAAGTACAGTTTCCTATCCAAAACTGCTGTCAGCCGGTAAAAGCCTCCATACATTACGTGTTGCGTCATAAAAAATGTGCTTCGGATTTTAGAAGTGCTCGGAAAACTTGAAATACGAGTAGCTCAGTTATTTTAGTAAGCTTTTTTAGAGGAACCGGACATTTTTGCCAAACATGTGTAAGTGTGTACTTACAGTACCTAAAGTAGTCAGCTAAAAATTGTAGAACAGTGACAATTTTCAAAAACGTATCGATCAACTACCTATACCTATTTCAACCTCGAAACTTAAATAATAAGAAACCTACGAACTCACCTTATTATTTAAGGCTCGAGGTTGACCCTGTTAAACATTTTCCACGGTGATTATTAAATACTATTATAGGTATTTATTTACTAAAAAAAATCTATAACTCACTAGTGAGTTATAGCAATGAAAAAGTCACAGTTTGATTATGGGTGTCATTCTGTGCCTAATTGCGGTGACCATAGAGCCACTTTATGAGCAAGTATGTTGAAAAAAAACTTTCTTGCACTATGGATGTACAAGGCATTTTTGACCTGCGAACCAAAATCATGTTTTTACAGGGGGTTGATATATGTAGATGTCTATAACATAAAATATACCAAATTAACTACTAAAGCATTTACATGAAACAAGAAACAAAACAAAAATATTCCAAGAAAAAAAAACTATTAGGTATTTAGTATTATTCTATTATATTATATTTCTTCAGTAATAACATCGAGAAAAATAGTGAGTTGTATTGTTATGTATTGTGATCAGTTGGATCTGAAATTACCAGTCCAATTAAAATAAACAATTATTTATTTACCTACATAATTCTGAGCACTAGTGGCTACGTAAAAACTTCTACCGTGATCTTATTGTGTCCACTGGTATTAAGCACTATAGATAAAAGGTAAAGATAAAATACATTTATCTTTATGCATTATATATTTGTATTTTACCCAAAAAACACAAGAACAAAGCGCCTACAATAACATGAAGTACCTAAGACTAACACTTATATCTCACTTATATCTGTTTCATGTAATTAATATTTTTTGTTATCTAGCACTACCTACTAAATTGTTGTCAACACTACCCAAAGGTTAGCAGGTAGAGAATGCTATCTAGCATTATGTTCGCCTATGTACAACTTTTGTGCAATAAAGAATATTCTATCTATCTATCTTATATGTAACAATTTGTATTATACCTACATAGTGTAAAATGGGTCCCTGTCTCAGCATTTTGCAGTATTAGGCATTTGCAAAATACTGCGCTGGTTTTCAGTTCGGGCCCTTACGGAGAGACGGCACAGTACTTATTACAATATTATTATTACATTATTACATAAACTCAAGCGATAAATAAATAAATACAACAAGGATGGTACAATACTTAACATGATTTAAACATTGAACAGATTATTTCCAAAGAAATAAAACATCCAAATCAAAAAGCCAGAGACTATGTTACACTCAGAGGAAAGCTATAGTGATCACGGCACAGTTTTATACTTTTAGCGTCAGTATCGTTGCATTAAGTTTTAGTTTTTAAATATAAATGGTATCAAACAAACGAATTTGTATTGTATTCGTATGTGTTTATGTCTGTGCTGTTCTTATAAAGTTAAATAAACGTATCTTTATTTAAATTATACCTACAAGATTTCTTTGAATACAATTCAAATTACGCATACATTTTTAGGTAAAGCATGTTCCAATATTTATAAGGTCCTCTAAATGCAATAGTATGGAATATTTCCCGACCTCGTTTTAAAATCCATTTCCTTTGCGTTCAGGTGATGCAGTTTTATCCCAACGACACGCTCAAAAACAGTGCAACGTAGAGACTCCTGGATCAGCGTACATACGTTCACTCCTGAACACACCTCCTCAAACGACCCCCTCGTTTGTTGTTGCCATTTCACCATGCTTGCCAGCGAAAGGTGTTATAAATACACAGAAGGAAGCTGTTCCTCTGGTAGGACTGTCTGTGATATTATAAAAAGCTAAACTTTTTACGTTTGGTTTGACTTGTCTGTATTCAAATTGCTGTGTGGTGTCGGCTTAGAAGTTGCACTACCCCAACTCTTCCCGCAGGTGTCGTAAGAGGCGACTAAGGGATATCCACCGGGGGTGGGCAGAACCGCCCCCTGCAGAACAATTCGACCACCGAACTGCGATCCCCAACCGGCGTGCCCAGCGTGGGGATTATGGGCATTACCCCCCGTGAGATAAAAGCTCACAAGGCAGGATCAGGGGGAGGCCTGGGTCCAGCAGTAGACTGTATAGGCTGCGGACGTTATCAAATTCATTAATCTCTAGTATTTCTATTCTGTAATGACTAGAAAACTAAAAGAACAAGACAAGCAATCTTTAGTAGATCAAGCTAAGGAAAGGTGAGAAGGAAGGTGAAGTGAGGCAGTAAGGATAGGTACCTTAACCGGTGTAGCTACAGGAAAACGGCAGTAGGAGGTGGTCCCTTACTGCCCCGCGCAAAAAACCACCCTGGATTGTATAGTAGGTAGAGTAACTTTCATTCTTAATACAAATCAACATCCGGCTACCTACAAAATAACATCATTAACTCGTGCTCAAAAAGTTAAAAAGCTATTTTGCTCGGCAACTATACTAGCTCTTGTGGCAAAATCTCAGAACAAGAAAATATCTATCTAATGTACTAACTAGTAGCATAGTAGTGTTCTAATATGCAGGTCTCGACAGAGCCTACACATTTGCTCGCTTTGAGGACGAGACCCTAGGTCCGTGGGGTACCGAGGCTCTCCGGGTTTTTAAAAAGTTATCTGAGCGTCTGGTCGACGCGACGCGTGACCCGAGAGCGATGGGTATCGGTGCAGCGCATCAGCATTGCCATACAGCGGGGCAATGCAGCCAGCGTCTTGGAGACGCTTTTGACTGGTATTGATATGGATCAGTTGAGCTACGTGTAGATTGTTTGCAACAGTTAGCCTTATTGTTTCAATTGTAAATAATAGTTCTAATTTGTTTTTATTATTTGATTGTAGTTGTCTATGTTAATAAAGGCCGTTTTCTAGCAAGTTGCACTCTAACCTAGCAAGCGCACTGTAAATTCCACACTCAAATATTATCTACAATGTAAACCTTGCTAAATATTGTATGCGACAGTATATTTGAGTAGGAGCATATCGCTAGGTTATTCCCGTGTTTGGTTTGTCATCATACAAGCTTGGATTGAAACAGGAATCTGAGTGGATGCGTTTGAATTATACTTCTTGATTTTGGATCTGCGACTGTTTTGAGGCAAGCTTGGCAGGGTCGATGTCTTGAGCTTGGCAGATTTTCTACTAGCGAACCACCCCGGCTTCGCGCGTGTTGTAGAGCACTCCGTATCACTTTGGCTCTACGCGGCGCACGTCAGCAACGCTCCTAGTAGTCATGATTTTTTTCTGCATCTTCAATACTTATCGTCATATTACAAGTCAATTTACACAAAACTTTAATAATTGTTTTTTAATTATATCTAACAACTAGCTGCTGCCTGCAGCAGTCGCATGCACTTTTCAAGTAGCCAATATCCGTCCCCGAGCCACCGTTTATCTCCCTACCAAATTTCATTAAAATCTGTTCAGCCGCTTAGGCGTTAAAAGGTTTAACAGACAGACACACAAAATTACTTTTTTGGCAGAGTTACTTTCGAATTTATATTATTAGTGTGGATTGTCGTCATATTACAGTCAATTAACACATAACCTTAATTTTACTTCCTCTTGAATAACTCAGTCCATTGGTGAAAACTGTATGAAAAGCTGTTGCGTCTAAGGAGGAGTTGGCGGATAAACAAACATACAGACAATCGCTGAAAGCTAGGTACTTTTTTAAACAATGCATTGATTATAAGCCAATATGCATAAATAATCGCCGAATTGGAAAGAAAAGTTTCAAAACAGAACTGAACTCAGTTTAATTTACGCCGAAACAAGTTTATCCCAGGACCGGTTAGTCAAAACTAGTTTTTGACGGACGTTTTGAGATATACTTTCTCTGTAGTATAATATCCGTACTTACTAATATTATAAATGCTAAAGTCTCGCACCGAGGGTTCCGTATAATTGTTAGACCTTGCAAACCCAAAACCTATATAAGACCTTATATAGGTTTTGTGTGAATGTGATTCTCTTGGCATTTTTGTCTGACTGTATGTTACCTTTTCTGGATCAAACTGCTGAACAGAACTTAACGAAATTTCACGAAGGGATAGATGGTATCTCAGTGAAGGCCGGGTACTGTTTTTTCCCACAAAAAGCGAGCAAAGCCGCGGTCAGAAGCTCATATTTGTATATTAGTAAGTTCGTGGCAGCCACGTAGCTCCTCTACGCCGCAGCGTTGGTAATTTTGTTATTACCTAGAGATAGTCTTGTATTCCAAGCTGGCTAAGCAGTTTGAAAATTGTATCGTAGAGAAGGTGATCCTAAAAATATTAAATAAAAGCTTTTGCCAGTGGCTGTGCACGCCTTTTTGTGTTAAATAGTAGCTTGTATGTTATTCCTGGTCGACATCTATAAAAAAATTCAGCGCGATCTTTTCTGCAGGTAGTTTTGGCGTGAAGAGGTAACAAACAACCAAAGATTCGCATTTTAATAATGATAATAATGCTGAACAATCCACACAGCACCCTCTAGCGCAAAGCTAAGCAGAGCTTGTGTTATGGGTACCTACTGGATGACTGATATACTTATTGCAATACATTACATAGATATATATTTTTATTATACATAGAAAAAATCCAGAACACCCGGAACAAATATTTGGAGATCGTACAAACATATGTTCCAAGGCGGGCATTGAACCCGCAATCTCCAGCAGCGCAGGCAAACCTTCGCCCACCGCGCCACATCGGTCCTCAAAATCTCATGAATCTCATCAATTTATAATATTAGATATATAAGTTAAATAATTATTACAGGCTTAGCCTATTGAAGAAATCAACAGGCATATACAATACTACGGATTAATAGCTGTCTTTTTTAACATCTTTATTGACAAAGAAAATTACAATTCAAAAATAAAAACAAATTAGAACTAGTATTTACAATTGAAACAATTGAGCTAACTGCAGACTGTTGCAAACAATCTACAGGTAGCGCAACTGATCCATATCAATACCAGTCGGAAGCGTCCCCAAGACGCTGGCTGCATTGCCCCGCTGTATGGCAATGCTGATGCGCTGCGCCAGGTATCCGCTATATATGTATATATTTACATATATAGAGCTGTCTACAAATGACATAATTAGTTGCTCTTCTTTTTGTTTTTTGTGTGTTATTGTAAATCTTCCTAAGATATCCTACCTATCTTGTTTTATTCATTGTTAGTTAAAAATGTGCACCTATTGTCATCATTACCTTCGTCTTTTGCTGTAATAAATACTTTTTTAGGTTTAAAGATCTTTAAACCTAAAAAAGTATTTATTTTATTTGAAGATGATTTCTCATACAAACTGAGAGAAACTTATTTATACTTACGAATTTAATGTGTGTAACCTTTGATATCTATTGAAAATAATATACCTAGCTATACTTATAATAGAAAGCTTATAATTAGTCAATTGAAGTGTTTTAGGTGGTGGCATAGACTTATTTCTACAGGAAAAATACTATTGACTAAACGTAAACCGAGAACATGGTACATTTTGTAAAATAAATAATTTTAAATATTTTAAATAATGCGTGTACATATTCTTTTAGCCCACTTTTATACATATTCATGCTGTCTCATTTTTTACACTGTTCGGTAAATTTATTGTTAAATAATTGTAAGTTTTTTTTTCATAATTTTTTCGAATGTTAGAAATATGCAGTTTGATTATATTTCTATGGTATTTGATATTTGTTTTTTTACTTTTTGCTTTTTATTATTACAACATAAAACTTTATAAAACATATTTATGTAGATATTAAATAAAGTTTTGTGTAGCATTTCGTAGCAGCTACTTAAGAACTGCAAGAAAATGATGTCGTAGCATAATTTTTTACATTTTACCTACAGACTAAAAAACTTATTAAACAAGAATAAAAAAATCATTTAGCTGAATTTTTCCAATGAAAATTCGTCGGTTCGTTATTCTACTGTGATTTTTACGCTCTAATTAAACGGTGAAATGAAGCGAAGTTTTTAATTAATCCCTTTTATACTAAAATATCTATTGGAGTGGGCTTTTACGAGTTCTACAAAAGTTTTTTTTATTGACATGGCTCGGAAAATTAATAATTTACGATAAGCACTGTTTATTCTGTATGATTGGACTTTTTGTCTTCTAGCTCTGCGTTTTTCTTGAGAACGAAACACCCTGGAACGAAATCTACTTATGCATGAAACTAAATGCTATAGTCGAGCTTAGAGTTAGCTGAAAATTATGTCAACAGATACGAACACAAAACTAAAATTCACATGCTTAGAGTCAAGTAAGATAAAGCACTATTATATTGAAGTAAGGATCTCAAATCGACAATTACTTTAAATTGTGTTTAATAATCAACAACAAGAATGATATTATGTTAAGTACTATGGTATTTCTTTGTTGCTTTTCTGAAACGCTTAGTGGCCTCGGGCCTATTTTTGAGCTTCTGAAACGCTTAGTGGACCACTCGCTGCAGACCAGTTATTAAGCGGGTGAGAAGTCCCCTGATCCATCCGAAAGGTCGTGAAACGCATTTCAATCTACATCTTTAGTTTCATAGGCGCGCCGGGCCGTCCTAATTGCAGCCGCGACAGAGACAAATTACCCAGCCCGAGAAGCGCCGTCCATTGCTAAGATAGCGTGAAAAATAGGCCCAATACCCGGCTCGGTCGATAGTGGGCGGACTCGGGACGTAAGTTGGTCCTCAGCCCGTACGCACTAGCGTTTGAACCAAATAGGTATAGAACCACATTGCTAAGATAGCGTTAAAAATTGGCCCAATATTCGGGCTCGGTCGATAGTAGACGGACTCGGGATGAAAGTTGGTAGTCAGCCCATACGCCCCAGTGGTTCAATCACTGGGGCACCGGGGCATTGCGAGTTAGAACTGTTTGTTTAGGTATCGTGAAAAATAGGCCTAATATCTGCGTCCAGTCGATAGTTGAATATGCAAGTTCTCATTTAGTACGCATGCAAATCCGCAGGGGTTTCAGGGGTTACAGGAGGGGGGGGGGGGGACTTGATAGGATTTGTAGCCTTTAGCGGTTGGTAGGGAATAAGGAAACCCTCTTTTGCAGCATTTTTTTTGAAGTTGGAAGCATATTATACTAGTGAATAAAACGGCATCTTATGTGAAAATCCCTTAACGGCTAATAAGGCATTGCAGAATCTTAAGAACTACTTACATATGTGTTTCCACATTTAAGGGAAGCCGCAGTGTGTACATATTATAACATTCTGGGAAACCCCTAAACTGTAACCAACTTATTCTGACCCTGTTTAAGTCTATCAAAATCTTCCTACCGAGCAATAGCTCTCAAACATGAAATGAAGTTTCTACTTTCGATTAATATTCGATATTCTTGTCGAACTCAGATATTCTTTATCATTTTTACTAAAAGTTTTAGTATTTTGTCTACGCTTTCCTTCTTGCCCTTAAGGTTTCGAGGAATTTGTGCTTGTGACATAAAAAGTATATTACGCAGGATAAAATACAAAAGTATATTAATATATTACGTTTTAAGGACATTTTTTTAAAATTACTTATTACAAAAAGAATATAATTTCGCTGAACGACTTCAGTCATTTCACAATGCCATAAAATCCCCAAAATTTAAGAAATATCGTATATTATTTGCTGAACGGATCTCAATGAAATTTTTCAGGGAGATAAATGGTATCCCTGCGACGGACGGTACTTAAAAAAACGCGCGCGAAGCCGCGTGCAGCAGCTGGTTGTATATATTAACTATCTTCAAAACCCCTACATACATTATTATGACACTTTGGTGTCCCCTACACACCATAGGAAGACATAACTTCAAAACGATTCATATTCATAACTTCGTCATGCCCTGCATTTATATTCATAGCATAATTTTACCGTAAAAGTAGGTACTTCATCATTAGGATAGAGATAGCTCGGGTTGACCCTCAAACCCTCTCGCAACATGATTATCTAACATAACGTATGACAGGTTCATAGATGGGCGAAATTTTATTGCTTGAGTTAATTTTAATCCTATTTAAAGTACCGGCCTTTTGAGCGGCCTTGTTGGGAAATGCGTTTTAAAAGCAGCTTACTCGATTGTATAGAAATTGTTAAAATTCAAGGCTGGATGTTAGTTTTGAACACACTTAAAGCATGTTCAGATCTTCGCAATAATAGCTACCCAGAACGCGGCTATTTGCCTTTTTGACGCTCTTTGACGGGACCGGGGCAGTGCCGAGCGCATTCCTTGCATGTGTGCTCTCTTGATGGTTTTACCACTTATCAATAGGTGGACACTGGACACATTTGCTTGTTTCGTCATAAGTCGTGAAAATTGTATTAAAAACTATTTGATATCATGTCAGCCACACAGATCGAAACACTCAAAGTCAAAGTCAAAAACTCTTTATTTCCATAAATACATAATGTACACTTAGAAAAGGTCAAATCCTTAATAATCAAACACTGACACGGAAATAAAGTAATATTTTTGATTTCAGTCGCTTCGGTATGTAGACTGAAGTCTAGAAGCGACTGAGTCAGTACTGCCCCACCGAGTCCCAAAACGCATAAAATTACAAGCCAATAGTAAAAACACGCTGCTATAACTAAAAGCTTTTAATTATTTATTTATTCGCATAGTATAATGGGTAGAATGAAAAGTAGAAGGAAGACGAGAAAACCTAGAATTAACTAAATCGGTCAGATCAAGAAAGCCACTTTCATGTCGTATAAAGAAGTAAAAGAGACTGCATTGGAAAGAGAAAAGTGAAGGAAATTTCATCATTGCACCAACAAGAGCAGGGCTCTGTAATCTACATATTTACATTTTTATATATGTATAATCTATATATAAAAAAATTAATCCCTATTCCCCTTGGTAACGGTATCACGCGTGAACGGCTGGACCGATTTCGCTAATTATTTTTTTGTTGTGTTTGTTATTGTCAGGAGAAGATTCTTATGAAAGATAAAATAAAGAAAGTTGCGAGGTAAATTAAATAATTTAAGAAAACTTAACGACCATAATACCAATTTGAATTCAATATTCATATTTAAGACAGGACAACGTTTGTCGGGTTGGCTAGTTTGTAATAATAATGGGTAAAAAAAGTTCGAGTATAGACTGAATTCATTTGTTTCACTTGTAAACCTGGAAGAAATAACGATGATGATGATAGGAGAAACTCAATCTGGTAAGCGATGTTGCGGCCTCCAGTCCGCCTCGAATATTGCCGCACAAGTTGGGCTCAGAGTTTCAAACTGATAACTTTGACAAACTCGCGTACATCTTTAGTGGGGAAGTGTTTCACCACACTTCTTTTGAAGTCAGAATGTATTTTTTCCTGAATGTCGTAATTTTTCTGTTTTTACTTGAATTTTTTGATAAAAGGTTTCATAACGTTAATATCAAATTAAGTTTGGTATAAGACCCATAGCCGCGGGCACCACATTCCGCCGCCTTGCGGCGAAAGTCTGCTGTCGGAAAGAAGTCGACTATCTAGGCGACAATTTCCGACCAATTCAGTTAGGCTTTGGTTCGCGACGCGTATGTAAGGCCGCAGTACATTCCCTTCGTACATTTTTAGACCAAAATTATGGCGAGGTAATTCTGAAGGTAGACGTCAAAAACGCCTTTAATTCCGTAGACAAGGGCGCCTTACTAAAAGTGATTAAAGTCAAAGTTCCAGAAATTTACCCTTTTTTCTGGCTATGTTACGGTTCACCGTCAAAATTAATTTACAGGAACAAAGTAATTTTGTCCGCTGTTGGATGTCAGCAGAGCGACCCTCTTGGTGCGGCCATATTTAGCCTTGCCATCCAACCGATAATTCAACGTATCCAATCCAATCTCAATGTTTGGTATTTGGATGTTTGGTATTTGGGCGGAGAGGTAAACACAGTTTATTATGATCTAAAAATCATCACAGATGAATTTTGAAAAATAGGTTTGGAATTAAATTTTTAAAAGTGTGAGCTTTATTTCAGACTCTTGTGTAGACAATATCATTGTAAAATTAAATAGTTTGACACCCAACATTACAGTTGTAGATAAATGTTCACTTCGCCTCCTTGGTTCACCAATTCTTGATGAGTCTTTTCAGTCCTTTGTAGATGAGAAAATTCAAAATATCAACAAAACTTCGGACAGACTGCTCAAAATTTATAGCTATATGGCTTTTACAACAATTGGGTTTTGTCTTTTTGTACCTAAATTTACGTACATTTTTTGCGATGTAGTCAACTGTGAAAACACAGCGAGCTCTTGGAAGGCTTACATAACATAACATAATAAAGAATACTCTATCATCGGTTTTGAATGTCGATTTAAATGACAAGGCATGGTCGCAGGCCTCCCTGCCTGTCAAATTGGGAGGCTTAGGTATACGCAAAATTTCAAGTGTAGCCTTTACAGCGTTGTCTTCCGTCTACAGCACTAGTTCTTTAGTTGTAAAACCATTACAACCAACGCTGGTCTTCAGACAGAGCCGTCATTACTGGGCCTTTATTACTAGAATAAAGTTATTACGCTCAGATTCGTGGTAATGTAGGTTGGTGTACCTAATTCCACAATAATGTAAGCACAGAATCAGGGACTTAATTCAATTGATTTTAGAGTTCTGATAAATTGGCTCAAATTCGGAACAAAAATGAAAATAAATCAAAATGAAAAAATAAGAAATCTAGTTCAATGAAAATTTGACAGCATGTACAAGTCATAGCGACTGAAGTCCAATATAATCATAATTCAGATGAATTCTTATAAGCAGTGAACTTTTGTCGGCCCACAAACGTCTATCGCTGGACGTAGACCTCACCATAACCAACTCATGCTGAGGGAGAGCCATTACACTTACACTTCGTACCTTAAAATCTGTTTCCTCTTAGTCTATGTTTATTATGTGTTTCAGTGTGTCTTAGTATCAAATAAAAAATATTCTTTGCTATTTTAGGTATGTATATTCAATTCCATATGACACCACAAATAGCGGTCCTGTTCCGCCTCCATCCATCGACTACCTGCGACCGCTACAATGTCGGTCTATCGAGCGGTTAAAGCTTGTCGCTCACCTGGAAAGCACCACTGCAGCACATCCCCAAAATGTGCATTCAAATATGGGCTTTAACTCGTTACATTTAGATGAATTTTATATTGACAGCATCAGATAACGGACAGCTCGCTGACTCGGGCTTGTGGGAAGCCATTTTGTCAGTGTGAAATATATCTAAGATAACGAGTTATTTGATTTCAAGTTTTTGTGGTGTGTGGATCGGTATCGGAGCTAAAGCTCTGCGCTTTGACAGCGTAAACTCTGTCATGGTCATTTGCGGTCAACAACATTTTAGTCCTTTCGAAAAAAAGGACTATCAAGTGGATACCCCGACTCGAGGGCCAACATGTGTCAATATGTGGGTGCGCTATTAAGTTTGGTCACATTTCGGGCTGAAAAAAAATGTTATGGAATGAGGAAGCCAAGATGGGCAAGCCAAGATGTATTTTTAATAAATAAATATTGAAAATACACTGGCACGCAAAACTAAGTATGACACTATTAAAATTGCAATAACTTTTTAAACACAAGATATACTTAAAGATAAAGATAAATTTATTTGCTTCAACATAACATTATGTTGAAGCAAATAAATTTATCTTTATCTTACAACTGTAACCTACATAGGTTACAGTTGTAGGTCTTAAATATATTAAATGTTTCAATTATGTTCTACCTTAAAATTAGGCATGCAAATATTTAAAATTATATTTGTACCTATTACTCAAATTATCCATAAAATTAAACAGTCAAAGTTTCAGATCATCCATTAAAAAGTCATTAATATTATAATAGCACTTACTTACTAATAATTGTTTTAATTTAGCTTAATACATAATGTCACTAAGATTTAAAAAGGACTTTGGTATCTTATTGTAAATTTTAGGTGCCATACAGACTATGCTTTTTTGTAACAGTGCAGTTTTGCGACTAGGCATACAGAGTCTGCTGTTATCTCGTCTGTTACGTACCGCAATATCAGCCATTTTTACGAACAGATGATGGTTTTTTCTTACAAATAATGCAACTTCAAATATATACTATACTACATACTTTACTATATACTTTCGAAATGTGTGATACTTAGTTTTGCAGGCCAGTGTATTTTCAATAATTATGTATGACGAAGTTGAATTTGCTAGAATATGATTTTTTTAATTCATATTCTAGCAAATTCATCTTCGTAATCTACGCAATGTCGATGGAATTACTTTACTTTGTAACCAAAAACGGATTTTCTTTAAAAAATTCCGAGTCACGTCTCCGTCGGTTTTTCGTACTTCAATAAGCATAAATCGTTGGATTTGAACCCACACTGAAGTTAAGAATATGACGAAATCTTATTCATTTCATCGCATTCAAATACCGACGACACAATAAATATAAGGTAGCAGTAGGTAAACTTAAATAACAATAACATCGGGTGTTGTACCCGCTTTTTTTTCGCTTTACTCTGAGCATCATCGTTCGACTGTACCTTTGTAGGTATCACAGAAATAATTGTAATTATATGCAGATAGACGCAAAAAGTTTATTTACCTCGCGTGCCGAAAAGAGGGGCCCGTAAGAGCCTCATTGCTCACCGCGAATTTTTGTCCGCTCCCGACCGCTGAGACGTCAGGTTATAAAAACAAAATGCACAGGGCATTTTGTGTTCAGTTAGTAACTGGTGGATCACCAACAAAAAAGGAGTGTAAATTAGTGGTATTTTACATCACTAAATTACACTCGTGACGTCAAAGTACGTGTGCCTGTAAGGGTTCCTGAGACCTCGACCAAATGTTGTGCGAAACAGTGCACTTTCATGATTTTTTTTACCGTATGTTTTTTCTTAATCATGTTTTCACGTTCAAGGAACCAAAACAAAAATTTAGAATTTTATGTAATTCGAGTTTTTACCACGGGGATCCCGTGAGTACTGAGATCTAGGCCTAGTTTGACAACCAAACTCGTTAGGTTCGCCCCTTAAAGCACGAGTGGCCCCTTAGGAACATTGTCTTACTGTTTTCACCAACACAGTGTCACTCTTCAGGCCTCGCGTTCAATATTTGTCTAACGAAATGTGTTACCAATATGCAGTATACATACGCGTTTCGGTTGGTGCCGTAAAGCGGGATATGGGCCTTATCCGGCGCCTTATAGAGACGATGTGACGATGTAGATTGTAGAGGATCCGATGATAAGAGATTGCGTTGGGTGAAAATGTAGGTAAATAATCGGAGTTAAGTAGTAGTAATAGATTCGATGGAATAATATATTTAGTTTGTTCTTTTCGGGTTGTCTCTTATATACCCGCGACGGTAGACAAATTTGCAACACAGATTAAGTTGAGTCTTAGCTGAGAGAGGATGGGGTAGAGCTAAACATATTGTCTTGTTTACATAGAAACTAGACAATATGCTTAGAAATGTCCTTCAGAAGGACATTTATCCATACTAATATTATAAATTCGAAAGTAACTATGTCTGTCTGTTACCTTTTCACGTCTAAATGGCTGAACGGATCTTAATTAAATTTGGCAGTGAGGTAAATGGTATCCCGGGAACGGACAAAGGCTACTTTTTATCCCGAAAAAGAGCGCGCGAAGCTGCAGGATAAAGCTACTGTGTTTATAAATAAATCAATAATGTTGAAAAATCAAGCAATGTATTTAACAAAAACACAAACGATAATGCATAATTGCACACACGTAGCAAAAAACGTTCAAATTCGAGTTTGAAAACAGACGAGAGAGGAATGAAAGCTTTCAAAACCAAAAATAGTTTCGATCTGCGATTAACCCTGATATACCCGTGTAGTTTAAAATTTTCCACCAATCCTTATTTGGTCTTGTAACTTGCTTACATAAAATATCTAAGATTATAGAACGGAGTATATAGGTACCATCTTTGAACCCGCTTTCCGCTATCTCTCCGCCCACAACCTAACATAAGCCATACATATATAAAGATACTGATAGCGTCTATGCAACTGTCTGTGCAGCGAATGCCAACTCCGAGTTATTCATACCCTCGTAAATCAGGGGATTCAGAAGACATTCCTTTCTTAGGATAATCTGTCCTATTTTAAGAAATATTGTGGATCGGTTTTGTGGGTTTTGTCTTAGGCTGTATCTGTAGTTATTTACGTTTTCAAGTCCTTTAATAAGAAAGAAAATTACAATCAAATAATATAAACAAATAAGAATTTGTATTTACAATTGAAACAATTGAGCTAACTGCAGACTGTTCATATTAATACCAGTTGGAAGCGTCTACATGACAATGGCTGCATTGCCCCGCTGTATGGCAATGCTGATGCGCTGCGCCAGATACCCACCAGCTCTCGGGTCACGCGTCGCTTTATATATATAAGTTATATCTTGTAAAAGAAAATATTTTAATCACCAATGACAATTACATTCAAATAATAGAAACAAAATAGAACTAGTATTTAAAATTTAAACAATTGAGCTAACTGCAGACTGTTGCAAACAATCTACAGGCTTAGTTATTGTCATTATTATTTTTACACATAAATACGGCATGGATCGTACATCTACTAATATTATAATAAATCCTGGAATCAAACATAGGCTATTTTATCCCCTAAATCAGTTCCTATTGGATAGAAATAACATTTAAACGTTTCCATAGAAACAACGCGTGAGATGCCGCGAGCAAAAACTAGTTTTTCATTAACTAAATTAATTTCAGCAAACTTCTATGACTGGCAATATTTTGAATTATTCATTCAGTCATGGCAAAGTTCAGTGACCAAACGGGTTCAATTCCAAGTTAGTTATTTCATTGAGCTAGCTGGTTTACTTTTTATGTAATTTGCATTTAATCAAATAGAGTTTCAGAATCGAGTAATCAGAATATTACTTTTCATTGTAAGAATTGAATACTTCTACCGCAATTTAGCACAATATTTTTTACTTTCGTGTAAAATCAAAACACTTTACTAGGCTTGTCAGCACTGTCAACCAGTTTGCCTTATGTCAGTAGCTAGGTAATTATCTTATCACTCAATTCTACTTGATTGTCAAACGTCACGTCAATGTAAAGTGTTAAATTGTTCGTCTTCTTCTTTTCTGAGTGGGAGGCCTAAATGTTGTTTTTTGGTCATCAATCATCATATTTGTTAAATAATTTTTATTACATTTTGATTAGTAAGTTTTTATTTGTTGTTCTCCAATTTGTCAGCAAACTGGCTTGTGAGCGAGGACCTTTGCGGCTATTTTTATTTGGCAACTTTGAGTATAATTTGACTATTAGTCTAAAGGTACAGTAAGATTATTAAGTTAGTTTATCTAGTAGTTTCCAGTTATTTTTAGTATTATATTTATATTATAGGTATATATTATAGGTAGGTAGGTATAAAATGTCATTTAATTTTGATGATAGCTTTTTCTCATGCTCTTCTTCTTGCTCTTCTGACATCGAATATGCTAGCGCCTGTAGTGATGACTCTCTCAGTCTTCATGATCAGCTTGAAAATAAATTTAAACCTCATTCAAAAAATTTTAATCTAATTCATATAAATGCTCAAAGCATCCCCTCTCATTACGATGATATGATTTCATCATTTGATTCAAAACTTATTGACGCAGTCCTTATATCGGAATCCTTTTTAAAACCTTCGATGCCGTCTACTCAATACGTCCTACCTGGCTTTCAACTCATCAGAAATGATAGAGTGGGTAAAGGTGGCGGCGGCGTTGCTATATATATTCGTAGTGATATCTCTGCGAAAATTGTTGATAACTCTCCCATGGAATACTCGAACTTTGCTGAGCACCTTTTCATTGAAGTTTTAGTTAACCACTCCAAAGTTTTGTTAGGTGTATATTACCCTCCCTGTTCTAATATAGATTACTTTTCCTCCCTAGAATTAAAACTTGAATCTCTCACTCCACTCTATGACCATACGATTATACTCGGGGATTTTAACACGTGTCTGCTTAAGGGTAATTCAAGGGCCAATAAACTCTCCTCTCTTGTCTCCTCAGTAAATATGCATATTCTACCCCTTACAGCAACGCACCACGCCCCTCATTGTACCCCCTCTCTCCTTGATTTGATTTTTGTTTCTGAACCTGATCGTGTCGCCATACATGGTCAACTGGCAGCACCCTTTTCCTATCATGACCTCCTGTTTCTCTCTTATAAAATTCGGTGTCCTAAACCCAAACCCAAATTTCGTCTCCTTCGTAGTTTCAAAGATGTTGACCTTGATAGCTTGAAGCAGGATGCAAACCAAAGTGATTGGTCATCTGTCATTGAGGCTGACAATATTGATGATAAAGTTTCTGTTTTCAACACTATCATCATCAATCTTTTTGACATTCATGCGCCGATTAAACTTGTCAAGGTTAAGCACCCTCCTTCGCCGTGGCTATCTCCGTCTATTAAAAAGGCAATGACCAAACGCGACAAGGCTAAGAGGCGCTATAAGAAACTTCCTACGGAGGTTAATCTGGCCGATTATAAGAAGCTGCGCAATCGGGCTACAAAACTGTGTAGGGATGCCAAGAGGCACTATATCCATCACCAACTCCAAAACACTAACCCTTCCTTAATGTGGAAATTCTTAAACTCCCTGGGAATTGGTAAGGGCTCGACTGATACACCTATTTCCCTTGACTTAAACTCTATTAACACCCATTTTTCTAGCTCCCCTCACTCCATTGACAATGATACGAAACGCTGTACCATCGACCATTTGTCTCGCCTATCAAAACCCAACTGTTCTGACTTTAACTTTAGAGAGGTTGCTGAGAGGGATATCTTGAAATTTATAAAATCTATCTCCACCAAAGCTATTGGCGTCGATGGCATCAGTGCTCGCATGCTTCAACTCCTCTCCTGCGAGCTCGTTCCTGCAATCACTCACATTATAAATTTCTCCATTGCAACGAGCTCGTTTCCGTCCGCCTGGAAGAAAGCTTTCATAATACCCCTTCCTAAAATTTCTAATCCCTCTGCCGTATCACATTTCAGACCTATCTCCATCCTTCCCATTCTATCCAAAATCCTTGAACATGCGGTCCATACGCAATTATCAGTTTTCCTTTACCAAAATAACCTTCTGAGTCCCTACCAGTCTGGCTTTAGACCTGGCCATAGCACCGTGAGCGCATTAATTAAGGTCTCTGATGACATTCGCTGGGCCATCGACAATCGACTCATCACTATTCTTGTATTACTGGATTTCAGTAGCGCATTCAACACCGTTGATTATGACATTCTTCTCTCTGTTCTTTCCTCTCTCAACATTTCTCCCTCAGCAATCTCTTGGTTCAATGCATATCTCTCAGGCCGGTCGCAGTGTGTCCGCTTTGATGATTCTTATTCTGATTGGTGTGACATAACTGCGGGCGTACCTCAAGGCGGTGTTCTCTCTCCTCTCCTCTTCTCCATCTTCATTAACGCAATTACCTCTATCATTTCTTCTAAGTTTCACCTGTATGCAGACGACCTGCAGATCTATTGCCACTTTAAGGCTGATGAGATCTCCTTGGGAGTTGACCAAATTAACACTGACCTCATCAACATTAACGCGTGGGCAAAGGCCTTTGGTCTTTTGGTCAACCCTTTTAAGTCCCAAGCTCTAATTTGCGGTAGCTCATACATGCTGAACAAAGTTCAGCAAAAACCGATATCTGCACTCTTCTATAGCAATTCTCATATCTGCTACTCTGCTTCTGCCAAGAATCTGGGTGTCATATTTGACTCCACGTTATCCTGGCAAAAGCACGTCAATGCAATCAGCCAGCGAGTCCACTATTCCTTTCATTCCCTTAAGCGTTTTCAGAAGTTCCTTCCTATACAAACTAAAGTCACATTAGCTCAATCACTCCTTCTTCCCCTATTAGATTACGCTGACTCCTGTTTCCTTGACGCCACGGAGGAAATTATCAACAAGTTAGAACGACTTCAAAATTTATGCATCCGATTTATTTTCGGTTTGCGTAAATATGATCACGTCTCAATGTTCAGAGCTCAGTTAAAATGGCTTCCAATCCGTCGCCGGCGTGATTTGCACGTTCTCACACTTCTATACAAAATTCTGAACAATCCTCTTACTCCTTCGTACCTCCGTGAGCGGTTTGAGTTTCTTTACCCCCGCGATAAACCCTGTAGAACATCATTGTCCCTTCTTCTGAAGTTTCCTGTGCATTCTTCCAGCCGCTATGGTGGCTCCTTCACCGTCGAATCGGTCAGGTTATGGAATTCTCTCCCTCATGATATTTGCGCCAGCCCCTCTCTCTTCATCTTTAAGCGTAAAGTCCAAGAGCATTACCTATCTTCATGACTTTGATGTAGGTATTTAGTTTATGTACTTATTTTAAATGCGTATGTAGTTATAGAATTGTTATTTTTATGTATGTTATATATTTTTATAGGTAGCATAATATATTATTATACATATGTAGTAGTTTATTAACTATGTAGGCTAAGGCAATCTTCTATCTGTATTTGCACACGAACCCACTGTAACAAATTTGTCTCTCTCTCCCAATAAGGTTTGCTGGAAGAGAACTCTTTTAGGGTTAAGCTCGCCTTTGCCATAATCTCTCTAGTTTTAAGTTTTACATGTATTTGTTTTTATTAGTGCAATAAAGAATTAAGAAATTAAGAAATTACTTTCAAAATCTTTTGTTGTCTGGGTGCTCTACCCATAAAATTTGAATACCTACTTCATTTTCTTTTCTAGGGTTTTGAAGTTCGGAGATCGGTTTCGAAACCCTTACGGCATCGCTTTTTTGTCCTTTTTTCCGTCTTTAATATCTCAGCCACTAAGCAGCAAATAACGTGAAATTTAAAGTAATAATACATTTTGTGCGCCTGTACAGATTAAAAGAAAAAAAATATAGTAAATAAAAAATGAAAATAGAAATTTTCAATACAAATTGTGATGTCGAAATTTTATAAGAGACCTACAATGTCAAGGGGGGCTTCAAATGAAAGGTATCAGTTTGTACATCTCAAAACAAAAAAATACCCCCCCCCTTTCTCTCTGTCTAAGTCTGCAGAGCGATCCATCTGAAATGTATGTCGCGTTTGTAGACATGGATCTATATTTTAAAAAATGGACTAAAGAGGGGGGAAACAAGTAATTTTCAAAAAGGGGGGGGGGGGCTACCTCACCGAGTAGGGTATCAAATGAAAAGTATCAGTTTGTTCATCTCAAAACAGTTTTTGAAACTTCTGTAGGCTTAATACTTTTTGAAATATTTTAAAAAACTCGAAAATTTTACTATTACCCTCTGTACCTACTCCGAAGTTTGCAAACCGATACATCTGAAATGTAGGTACCCGATACATTTGAAGGTAGGCCATATTCTGTTAAATTAGTCGATTAAAAAAAATATAAAAACAATAAAATAGCCATTTTTAGCTTAGTGTCCAAAAACTCAATTAACAATCAAACAAATCAATTAAATATAAATATTTTATACATGTTATTTAATTTATAATAATTGGTATTGCCTCCTCGGGCTCTGATTAAAGCTTCGAGCCGGTTTGACATACTGAACACGAGGTTTCGGAGCCGATTTTGGGGAATATTCTCCCACTCTTCTCTTATAGAAAAATGAAAATAATATACTTTATACAAAATAATAATAAATAATATTGATTAAGTATTTGTTATTATTTTGTATAAAATATTAATAAATAATCAACATCTTTATATACAATATTAAACTCTTTTTCGAGTCCTTTTTAACTTAAAAAGCAATTTCCGCTTCACTGTGACAATTGTTACGTCACAGAATGACACATTTTTGTAATCTACCTTAGAAAAATGAAACTTGTCATAGTAAAGCGATTAGTTAGCAGCAGTCCCAGATGGAGGGCCACACGTCAAAAGTGCCATTCTGTCACTCTCCGTGCAAACCTCATGGCAACAGTTTCATTCATCTACCTATTTATTCTACGTGACGATTCTGTGACGATACTATTCATCAGTAAACTAAATAAATAATATTTGAGTGCAATTTTATATTAAGTTTAGTTTTAGTAGGTATTCGGAAGTCTTAATAAAAAAGCTCCCTTTGGAGAATTAAACTACAGCTAATTCATTCGCCTATTTAGATCGATTCATAAAATCTGTTTGGAAATCAAACACCGTAAAACTATAATAACTAAGTAAAAAAAAAATACACGTAAAAGAACACGAATATAAAGAAAAAATAATCTAAAAAAATATATTATGTTCGAAATTATAAAAAAAAATTGTATAACTAAAATTGATCGCCTGAATCACCCATTTCGGCTTAATACATATGTTTCGTGGCACCCTGTATACAATGTCTCCGATCAAACTCACTTCTCATACACTGCAGCCCATTGGTTAAGTTCCCGTATTCATATTCATGAGACATGGTTCTGTCCTGCAACGTACTGCCACATTGTATAATTCCAAACTACAGGGTTGTAGCAAGGACTTTTTTTTATTTATTTATTATTAAAACAATCATATTATACAATAAATTTTGTACCATAAAAACCTTGTGAGTTTTGTCTCGGTATTCACGTTCGTTTTGACTTTACTTCGTAAAAAATTGCTAATTTAGGCCACCGCACTAACATCGGCTTTCATGTTCACTCCCTCTCGCTCGCGCAGGTCTAGCACTAGCCTCAGCGTACGTTGTGGGATCCCTCCGAAACAGGCATGCACAGAGTTGCATGATGGTATAAGGAAAAGAAAGTGAACCGTGGATAATTCACAAGTACCTTACCTACAACTTACAAGTATCTAAAGAAAGATGTATTATATACTAACTTATGCCCGCGTCTTCGCATGCGTTTTGCTGGGGTAAAAAGTCCTAAATTAACATATAGGATGTTATTTCAAGTTTCTACATCTATGCAAAATTTCAGCCCGTTCCTATCAGTAGTTTTGGCGCGAAGAGGTAACAAATCATGCAAACTTTCACATTTATAATGTTAGATTGATTATGTAACGCGATTTGCGGTGAAAACAAGAAATCACGTAAGATAGAATAGACATTTTGATCGAGTCATGTCAGTTTTGTTTTGCCGATTTTTTGTTCGATTTTCTTTCATGAGGCGTATCATGAAAGAAAATCTCATACTCATAGACAAAACGTATATTTTTATGATATCTACCTAAATGATAATCATCACCAGTCTATAATTGCAGATATTTCTTTCGGGTGTTCTTGATGTTTTCTATGTTTAATAACAAATACTAGTCCGCTGCTGGATATAGGCCTCCTCAAATGAGCGATATAGCACCCTGTCTTCAGCCGGCCGCATCCAGTATCTGCCCGCTGGTCGTCTTCCCACCTGGTCGGAGGGCGTCCGTTTGCCGAGTCACAGTCTCCATTCAAGAACACGTCTACCCCAGCGGTTACTGTTGTCAGTTCTTCGCGAGATATGGCCAGCCCACTGCCACTTCAGCTTGCTAATTCTTAGAGCTATGTTATTGGTAATAAGCTTCTATTATTGGTGCGGGTGTCGACGAAGTTCATTAACTACCTTTTCAGTGGTTTAGGACCCCCATTAACTACCACGACCAATTTCATGCTCTTAAGACTAAGAAAAGATGGCTACCCTGAGTCCGCCTCGTCTGTTTCGTACTCCACTATGCGGTGATGTTCTCAACGCCTCACTAACTGGCACACATCGGGCGGATTATTGGAAAACAGTGAATCTCAGCCCGTATTGACGGCTCTAGGAATTAAACACGTACTAAGTGCTAGTACTGCTCTGATACAGGATGTAACTTGAGGGATTTACACACGGTACGATAATGACATGTCTGAGGTGAAGCTTGATGAATAACTTTAAGAATAAGAATAATATAAGAATAAAGTCATTTATTGACAGAGATGATATAGGTACCCATATTACAATAATGATTTTATTGTGATAAATATAACAATCTTCGACTTGATGAAGATGTCGAAACTAATCCATCGGTGGATCAGAGTGGACCAAAAAGTGAAAACTGATCCATTAATGGATCTGCAAAGTAGATCAGAGTGGGATAGGGCCTTTTTACGTCTAAGTTGGACCTTCGTCCACAATAATAAAAGATCTAGCTAGACACAATAAATACCTAAAAATTAGTTACCTCTTTTATTAGTTCACACTACTCACTAGGTATTAAACCGTGCGCGAACAAAAACGGTCGGAAATTGTATGGCATATTATCACTCGATAAATATGGCAAGAACTGTCAAATTTGATTGTTCTTGCCTTATTTATCAATTTATATTATAATATTAGTATGGATATGGCGTAGTTCCCTCTCCGCACGACAGAGGCGCTGTATCAAATCGTATGGAATAATTTGGCGTGTTTTAAAAAACGATGAAGTGACTTCAAATTCCGGTTAATAGATAATATTCTTATATATTTGTTCCGGGTGTTCTGGGTATTTTCTATATATAATAAAAAATATCTATCTATGTTATATATTGTATTAAGTTTATCAGTCATCTAGTACCCATAACACAAGCTCTGCTTACTTTGGGGCTAGATGATGCTGTGTGGATTGTCCGTCATTATTTATTTATTTATTTATTTATTAATATTCTTATGTTTAGAACGAACTGAATCACCGCTACCTTGCTTTCCCTGACCGAAGGTCTACATATGTTCACGTGTAAAAAATTTAGTATACACTGGCGACATCTAGTTATAATTCAAATCTAATTTAGTTTGATGACACATGGATGAAACTGTTGACGCTAGTAACCATGGATACCATTAATTAGGTGATAATTAAATTATCATATTCTGAAGAATTTTTACAAGCCTACGTTTTACGTCGCACATAGCAATTTCTCGAGAATCAAACATATACCTCAAAATACATTTTAATACAACTACAAAAAATCACACATAAAATAAAAACATACAGACGAACTGAGAACCTCCTCCTTTTTGAAGTCGGTTAAAAAGGAGACGTCACAATCGCGTCTTATTACAATCGTCAAATAGACTTGGCCCCTCTCGCGCGCATTCGACACAAAAATTAATAGCACGTAAAAGAAAACCCTCTTATCTTGAGAATCAGCTTCATAAATTGAAATTCAAGTAATACTGAGTCATTTATCCGATTTCAATGGACTTATTAGCGACGGCAGTGAAGCTCACATCGTTGTACAATGAGCTCCGAACTTAGCATGTCTAACTTGACAAGTAACTGTAAGACCACAGAGTCTTGCCTCGGACTTTGGAACTTTTGATCATGAAGTAGTTCATAGATGCGGTTCGGTCGGTTATAAATACTTTCTTAATTCTTAATCTACCTCTATATATATATATATATAAAAGAAAGTCGTATTAGTTACACTATTTATAACTCAAGAACGACTGAACGGATCTCGTTGAAATTTGGCAGCGAGGTAGATGGTATCCCGGGGCCGGACATAGGCTACCTTTTATTCGGAAAAAGCGTGCGAAGCCGCGGGCTGCAGCTAGTTCTTTATAAAAACCTAGTTTGGAACTTTTGTTCATGATGATAGTTCATAGATGTGGTACCGTGATGTGGATAAATAATTTCTTAATTATTTTTTCCTTATTGCAGTAAATAAAACATACACAAAAAAAAACATAAAACTAGAGAAGGAATGGCCAAGGTGAGCCCTATAAAGGTTTATCTTTTGCAAACCTTATACTTTGTAAAGTAAGTTAAGTATTATTTATTGCGTGAAATACATTTGTACAAAGTTGTTTGTGTTACAACTGCAATATTTGACTTACAATGTCATGCATGATTTATAAGAAATCAAATAATATCCCAAAAATATTTTCTACTTTGACGGTCCCGTCTACAAAAATTGTTGGGATATTATACGATTTTTTATAATATATTGATTTTATTGATTATTATTTATTTATTGATTTTTGATTGTAATTTTATATTATTGTGTATTTTAAATGTAATTCTTATGAGACCCATAAGAATGTACTTGAAATAAACAATTATTATTTATTTTATTTTATAAATGAAAAACCAAGTGTGAGGCTTACGCACTATATTAATAAAAAACCTTAGAAATGAGCAACGCGACACCTCTCGTCAAACGAACTAAACGTAACTTTACTCTTTGAACAGGATTGGATATAACTTCAATGTGTCCCCTGTAGGTGGAGCTGACGGTGCTATAGTCCGATGGAAGTCCCAGAGTTTTTCGGCTCCTACATCACTTGACCTCGTAGTGTAGTTGGTTAGCACGTTCGCGTACTGAGGGAAAGATGCGGGTTCATGTCCCATCGAAATCGAAACATTTTTGGGATATAATTTAATTTCTTATAAATTAAAAATGAAGTGTGAGGCTTACGCACTATATTAATGAAAACATTGGAAATAACAAAGATTAAAATTAAACATTTTATGAAATTAGTAATACTGATGATTAATATTGATATTATATTAAAACTTTAAAATAACGAATGTCAAGTTGTAAAATACTTTGGACCTTACGGAGGCATCGCATGATCCCATGAATAGAAAATTCAATGGGGGCGTGGTACAAAACAACGGCGTATTTGCCGGTGTTTCCCTTGCTACATTATACGGAATGTGTGTGCGTCATGGGCACTGAAAGAGTTAAACTCATTAGGAATGTAAGCGGGCTAACTAACCTAACCTAACCTTGTCTGTGTTGGAGGAACACAAACGTTTCATCCCTTAACGAGGAAGTTTTTCAGGCTGAGTGCGGTTCTAGTCGCGCGCGTTCCGCATCCCTGCGAGCACTGTTAAACCTCTTACTTTCTTAATTAATTTGTCAATCTGCGATAAGTTTAGTAGTAAGAGGGTCGCTAAAAACACACGAATAATGTATTCTCTCTGTCCATATGTGATTTCCTCTCTCTGAGTACAATTCGTCAGTAGGTATTTCTTGTTTCTATGTTTGGCGCTACAGTGTAAGGCTGGTGTTCTACAAAATGTCGGACAATTAGGCAGCTTCGTCGGTTAACTTTGACGTATAACGTATGAAAAACATAATAAAACAACTGTTTAAATTTTAACCATCTGTTGGTGATCTCGGGTCTTAGTAGGTACATGTTCATTCGCGTTAAAATGTTTAAATTCACGCACTTATGTACGTATTACAAAATTTACTTTACTCTACTCAAATATTAATAGGCACTTGAACCGCTAACCTAGGTAAGGCTCTTTTAAAGCCCTTAAAATAGATGGTGCATACTTAAAGCTTGTCTTGGAGCTATTCGTCTCAATAAAAGTCCTCACCTGCCGCAGGTTGTTAATGGCCGAGACGAGTCGTCGAGGCAGCTATAAAGCCGGTAAGTGGTGGTTTATCATCACTTTGCTATAACCAGACTCATTTACGACAAGGTTTTTAGAAAAAAATCGAGTTGTGGCGAGGTTTCTTTATATAAAAGCTATAAAGAAACCTCGTCACTACTCGATCTATCGAGAGACCATAGAGATAACGTTGAGAAACGTTAATTCTGAACAGATTGCAAGGATAATCAGCAAATATAGTTAAGAAAACTCTGGATTGAAACAAGTTACCATTAAAACAAGTAAATGTAGGTAAATATCAAACTGCCTTAAGTCCTCTTACATCGACTTTTTGATTTGGATGTATTCTCCTTTTAAATGTAAATTTACCAGCTCACTTCAAAAGTCTATATTATGTGCCATGAATTGCTTTGAAAAACCTGTTTTAAAGTGTTTTTTTTTTAATTTAATAAGTCGACAAAGAAGTCCAGAAATATATTATTTATATTACAAAATTTTACATGCAGTCGACTTAGGAGATTTTGAAATCTACCAACTCAAATATTAAATCTCTTGCTCTCGTGTCATCATCACTACAATGCTACAGACATACAAACATGACTCCTCTACGTCGGGGAATAAATAGAAACTTTAGCAATGGTGTAACTTGAACAGTCTGTGTCGTGAAACGGTGTGTATCTTGGTCAGGGGCCGAATTCTCCTAACCAATCGCTTTACTATGACAATGGTATCGTCGCAGAATCGTCCATAGATGAAATATACGGAGAGATTAAAATAATGGTTTCAACCTTGACACATTTGACACGCGATACCATTGTCTACTATGGAGAAGCGATTGATTTAGTGGAATTAAGGCCCTGTCCGTTTGACAGTCGTCTAAACCCCGTAGGAGAGGTTTAGGTATTTTTTTCGCCACGTAGCCAGAACGACTTACTTGGTTGATTACACTAAAATGACTACGCACGAACTGCAACTAATCCTGATTGTGGCGGTGATCGGTGGCGTAGCGAGATAACGTAGAAACACAAAATTCGTAGCAGCTCGTACATAGCTTAGCTACGACGTAGCAAGACGTTCTAAGCACGGTACGGATAAACGTGCAAGCGAAAAATTATGGTATCGAATTTTTATCCTCTGATACAGAGTAGCAAGATGGAAGGTATCATCTGATTGCCATCAGTGGCGTAGCGAAATAGCATTATTAGCATCGATGGGGTAGCAAAACAGTCATTATCACCAACCTATTATTGATCTACTGCTGGACATAGGCCTCCCCTAATGAGAGCCATAGCGCCCTGCTTTCAGCTCGCCACATCCAGCATCTGCCTGCAGTCTTTCGCAGGTCGTCGTCCCACCTTGCTGGGGGGCGTCCTACACTACGTTTGCAAACTGCAAAGTCACGGTCTCAATTCCAGCGAAACAGTATTATTGGCTTATTTTATGTCGAAATTGCGACCACGGCAACATACACTATCCATGTGCTCGGGACATTTAAAGTGCACAAGTGAGCGCAAACGAACTTGTAATCTCTTTGTCCTCTCTCTTATTCCGATGGGACGAACGAACCGACGCGACGCGACCATTTCGCGCGAGCTTTTGCGGCAAAGCGATGCCTAGCAACATGGAGCAGCTACAGCAAACTTTGTATATCCACTTTATTTTTTCAAACTACACAACCAGAGTTAAATAAACTATTATTGGCAAGCTTAATAGCTTCCCTCAGGAGATTGGCAGTACATTGTCCCAAGTTAAAATCGACTAGGTCACCGATACCCTCCGCGGTCTCCCGAACCTGCAAACATTTATATTACATCTAGATCTTAGCTGGGCCCTGATTCTGTTGTATTTGGGACGAATTTACAGAACCGTCTACGCCTAAACCTACTGAGTTAACCTGTGTTTCACCTGGAAGCCGACACGCTCGCAGGACCACCGGTGGAATGAATGAATGAATGTATGAACACTTTATTGTACAAATTAATGAGTAGAAAAATAATATATCTTATTTCTAAGTAAAACAAAAACAGTATAAAAGGCGGCCTTATTTCTTCCAGGCAACCTTATTACTAACTGCCGTCAAAATGGGATGGATGGTACCTTGTAAATTTGTAATGTAAATGACCGCTTCGAAGGGGTTGGAGGGGTAAGTCTATTTGACGATAGTATCGAGACGCGATCCTGATGTCTCCTTTTTCCATACAATTTGGTACAGCGCCTATATCGTGCGGAGAGGGAACTACGCAAATCCTATATAAAAAGGAGACGTCACGATCACGTCTCGTTACTAACGTCAAATAGACTTCCTCTCTGGTCTCTCTAGCATCCCCGTAGCGTATGCTGCATTTTATGGTGGCTAATGATGTCTATAAAATACCATAAATACGGAATTATTTGAGTAGGAGTCGGGGTCTTAAATGTGGGACGATAATGTTGGGATATATTTTACTTATCCGATAAAACATCAGTCAAGATAGCTTGATGCAAACATGTTGCATCCAAGTCCAACTTGAAGGTTGGTTGAAGATTTTCTTGCTCATTTTGCTGAGAAAATATGGTTTCATGAATTTAACAGAAAATTTACTCTCAACGTTATGTACGTTGAGTTAAAATTTTAACTCAAAAATGCTTGAGAATAATGTTTTTTTTATTTTGATAGTGCTTAGAGAAAATTCTTAGAATTAATAATAATACATATCACAAAAAAATACGTCCAACACAGGACTTGAACCCGCAACCTTACACTCACTACGAGAACTACCTTATCTCTTCAGTTTTTTGGGGTTCCTGTTCCTGCGAAATTGATCATGGTAAAGGTTCTTTGCTTTACCTTAAAAATATTGAAGTGAGCAAAAATCAAAGTGAACACTTTATTTTCTACTTTACTTATGTAATTTGAATTTTGTGCCGTGTCCAAGAGTCCTTTAAAGGAAATAAAGCACTTTGAATTTTGAATTTTGATCCTGTTAATTTCAGTGCTAGATGTTATTTTTCAACATGAGGGTACGCTTTAAACAGACACAAGAGGCTGACGAACACGTGGCTCTACCAGCTTAGGTTCCACAATATGTTACTAAAAAAACAAATATAAGCATATAAAAAAAAAATGCAAAAAGCCAACATGACGCGGTCACCCATTCTAGTATAATAATGATCGCGCCCGACGTTGCTTACTTTCGGTGGTCGGTACTCAACGTGGTAAAGGCGTCGGCCCCCTTAATATATTACATTTATTTAAAGTTTATTATTAGTTTTTATAGCAGAAATAGTAATACAAACCTTATCAAAATTTTACCTTTCTACCTAATACGGTTCAAGAGGCCTTGACAAACATAGAGCCAAAATTGCCAAAAAAAAGCCCCCTTTGATTTGGATATTTATTTAATTTATATTATTTGTTGTTGTGGTCCTTCTGCAGGTGCTTTTTGCCTCCGGGCCGCCAAGGGCAGTGAATGCATTAAACACAAAACTATTACAATAGTCGACACAACCGCAATACATAGATTTTCGTAAAAGTTTTCGAATTCAAATAATCGTATCCTTTTATCACATAAGCAAAAACTACCTATACTTCAACTTCGGTTAATTGTCATTGGATATAGATTGAATTATAATAGCATAATTTGTAGTAAATCCGTTACTTTTATCCTCCATTAAGTTACAGGCCATAATTATTCTGTCGATTGTTGAATTTAATGACTTTCCGTGTTCGGGTAACAATCGGTTGTTAATGGAAATAACAATCTATATTAAATGGAGTTTTATTCAAATATCCTATCGACTCGATTGTCACACGTTTCAATTATCGAAAGTGTAGTTAAAACACGCACAACCAAATACGGAATCGGACGCAGTTTCACCGAAAACGGGCTAGGAAAACGAAAGAAGTCGGTTTGGGAGTGTGATTTTTTTGTAACACCTGATAAAGAGATAATTTTATTTATTTAATTAATTAAATAGGACTGCCAGCGAAAGAATCACAACATTTTTTCCAAACTAAAACCAATAATGGTCTTATAAAATTGTGTTTACTTACTCCATCGTTCAGCAACCCGAAGTGTGCCGTGGCCTCCGATAAGAAAAGCCGCCATTTTTTTCTGTCCTGTGCAGTTTCCCGCCAGTTCTCTGCTTGTAGCTCAAGCAGGTCCGCTTCCAACACATCTTTCTAGCGGTACCGCGGGCGTCCCACGGGTCGTCTGACGAGGCAACCGAGATAGGCGTAACGGTAGGTTATAACGGTAGGTAAGTAGTCCTATTAGGTTACCTATTATGAAACCGGGGTCAAGTTGCAACCTTTTTTTTTGGATGGGAAGATTATCATCGTCATTTTAAATACGAGGAGGGAGGAGGAGGGGGATACTTATATCTAGGTCTAAATTAATGTTTACAGTACTTGAGGCTGCCAGGTTATCTGGCAGAGATCGCTCTTGAGCGATAAGACCGCCAATTGTCACTTTGTTATACTAGTTTCTTATTGTAAATTTTTTCTTGGTTATAAGCGTGCAATAATATCTATCTTAATTAATGTTGTTTTGCCTTATTCTAAGTGCCATATATAACGCTTTAGATTACGTAATATGTTATGTTATTAAGTGTTTTTAATAAACTAAAATGAATAATGTTAGCACAAGACCACGGCGGATCACAGTATTTTTGGGACCCAGCAGTATGTAAAACTCGGTTGCATAATGATTATGATGACCTATGTCTACAATCCACTCAAACTAACCAGTCTTAGGTGTGACTACAGCCAAAAAAAATCAGAATTCGTTATGCAAATACGCTGTACAAATTGTAAATTGGAAGCTTTGGGCATCGAGCCGTGTCCCTTCCATAATCAGCCACATTCAACAAACAAATAAACAATCATAAGGAATTAAGATCATAACAATCATAATAATGAAGTTTGGCACTTAGACCAAAATTAAAAGGGGCTTCACGCCCGCGAGTTGACAAATAAGTCGTTCGTACATATACTTACCTACATAAAAATAAGTACAGATTCTCAGTGATGTGAGTATGTGTGTGCTGCAGCCTGACAAAAAGGTAATAACTCAGCGCATAGCTTTGCTCGAAGAGCAAACACTGATTTTCAGTATTACCCTCTGAGGTGACCAGAAATTCGAAACACCAACAAAACAAATGAAGATGGCATGTGTTTGCGTGTCATTTCTTAGTATTTAAATCACAACAATGTTTGACTTATGCAGTGTTAGAGCACATGAAAAAAGATATGGATAGGTTTTTTGTGTCGGTACAATTTTGTCGTAGGTGTCTGGTCGTAGCGACGCGTGACCCGAGAGCTGGTGGGTATCTGGCGCAGCGCATCAGCATTGCCATACAGCGGGGCAATGCAGCCAGCGTCTTGGGGACGCTTCCAACTGGTATTGATATGGATCAGTTGAGCTACCTGTAGATTGTTTGCAATTGTAAATACTAGTTCTAATTTGTTTTTATTATTTGATTGTAATTTTCATTGTCATTAAATGCCATTGCCGTTTTAAAAAAGCAATAAAATTAATACGAACACCGAGTTATAATAATTATGTACTAAGTACATATATCGATCGATACGAAAATCTAATCGATGTGGCTGTTACTCATGAAGTTCAAAATTCTAATCGATCCTGTTTCTCATGATGTTCAAAAATCATAAGTTCTAGTCCGGTCGGGCAGGATGGCTCATGAATTAATGCATGAAATAGAGAATCAAGTTATTATATCTACTAGGTTAATTAAGTCCCTATTATAATAATGTCGGAATTCCATAACCTATCCCGGAAATTTTCTGATGTTCATCATTTAAGATGCTGCCCGTCTCAGATATCCACTATAAGTCCAATTATAAAACGTTTACAATTAAAATTTTCGCGTACCTATAACTTACAATTTGATAGATCTTACAATCACGTAAGAAGCATGGCAACAGCTAACCCCGATTGACCTCGCTGGGTGCTTCAATCAATCAGGGACTGATTGAAGGTTTCAGGGACGCCCTTGTGCTACTTATTCGAGGCTGTTTAGACTTGAACAACTTTATAATCCTGACTAGCGTGAACACTACATGAATACTACATTTGGTGTAAAGATTGAAAAGATAGATAAATTAAGGTCTCTGCATACGTAACGTGTCCCGGACGGAACAGGGACGGAACCGCTCAATTTTTAAACATCGTTACATACAAACGTGCAGTACTAAAATAGACAGGAGCGTTGACGGGACGAGGTTTAATGTTTTGTAAATATTGTCCCGTTCCGCCCTCGTTCCGTCCGGGACACGTTACGTATGCAGAAACCTAAGCTCTGCACACATTAATTTAATTAATTAATTAATTTATTTATTTATTTATTTATTTATCTTTACAGGCGCAGGCATCCAATGCAATAGATTACTTCACAAACATTCCTTACAAAAATAAAATACCATTAAAATAATAATGTGTGCATTATCACAAGAAAGAACACAAGAAATTTGCATTAAATATGGGCTTTAACTCGTAAACTTGTATCTAACCATTTTACAGCCTACGATGTGTCTGTCATCTGATGCCGTCAATATGAAATGTTACGAGTTAAAGCCTATATTTGAATGCACATTTTTGTGCTGTGAGGTAGTTGTGGGCCTCTGATCTGTGAGAACCTTTAACCGTCAACGCCTTGTATTTATAACCGACTTCGAAAAAAGGAGGAGGTGCTGTATGTATGTACGTAGGTATGTTTTTTAAATGTATTACCGTGGTTTCTGGGGACCTATTTTCTTCTAACTGTTCTATTTAGTTTATTTATATATAACGCGATTATAAAAGCATAAGATAAACACAGCTCTAAAAAAACCTCTTATACCTCTAATTGCTTTGAACCTTCATAATTATCTCAAAATATTCAAGAACCTATACCTTATTGAGATTTCCGTAACGGTCCGGATCAACCTGCGATTTGAGCGATTTACGAGTCGTTGATGACCCGTCGTCCCGAATACTGATTAATTTGTGTGCGGCCCGCGGCGATCGGTTGTTTATGATCTAGCGGGCCGGATAATGGCCACGAGTGTTTTCTGGTCAATTTTATATGAGCCTTTGGATTTAAGCTTGGTTGCTTGGTGCTGGGTTCGATCATTATTAACTCAGCGGAAAGAGGTTTCGCTGGTCTATTTACAGATATATTCGTGAGTTTATCATGCATATAATACGTAGATGACTTGACTCGACTAGACATCTGCGTAAGTACCAGAAATAACAAGAAATATGTATAAATAAGATATGTAGAAGAAGGGACAGACTCATATCTTCGGTTCCAAGTAAGTATTTACACAAATAATTAGAGAAAAGTAGAGTAGTTTTACACCACAGGAGGTAAAACTTTTAGATTGAATTTGTCAAAACCCTTTTTAGGGTTTCGAAGATCGGATATCGGCTTCGAAACCTTTAAGGTCTCGCTTTTTCTGCCCTTTTTTCCGTTTTTAATATCTCAGCAAATTACGTGAAATTTAAAATAATAATAAATTTCGTGCGCCTGTAACGATTAAAAGTAAAATAAATAAAAATTAATGAAAAATGAAAATGTAAATTTTCAGTACAAATTGTGATGTCAACATTTTAAAAGAGACCTGCTGCATAATGTCAATCAGATGGGGTATCAAATGAAAGGTATCAGTTAGTACATTTCAAAACATTTTTTTAAATTTCTGTAGGTTTCATACAATACCCTTTCCCCCCCTATCTCCGAAATTTGCAGAGCGATCCATCTGAAATTTATGTAGCGTTTGTAGATATGGATCTATATTTTACAGGAAAAATATAGAGAAGTCTGTAAGTAGAACACTTTTTGAAAAATGGTCAAACAAGGGGGGAATAATTTTCAAAAATTTCTGTACGTTTTATACTTTTTGAAATAATTTGAAAACAGACGAAAATTTTACTATTACCCTTTTACTCCGAAGTTTGCAAATCGATACATCCTCCTTGTTCCTTTGGCACAATAGCAGTTAACATTTCATAGCACAGTTATCCAAAAATGCTATAACAAAAACAAATTGAGAAAATTCCTTGATTTGTGACCTTCGCATTAAAAAGAATGGACAAGGGTAAAAAAAATATTGGAAAATATTCATTAACTCGAAAACGGACTGGGTACAAATTTTTATTTTTTGAACAGTTATGATGTCCCTACCCGTAGGTAAAGGACTGACCACTTTTTACGCCAAAATTAAGAATTAGTTACGGTTTGAGTCAAATATCGACATCTTTATTGATAGCTTACGTTTGCACTTAGGAATAAACTTAAGTTTAGTTTAGTTTAGTTTATTTATTCAAAAACAATTTACATCGTGTATGAATATAAGGTACATAATGAAATTAATAAATAGCATGCAGTTATTATATAATCCAATTCATCTTTGTAGCTAACATAATAATTACTTTTGTGTGATAAACTCGTAATTGTGTAAATACACCCCTTCAGCAAAAGTTTTCTTAAATTATTCTTGATAATATTTGGATTGTCAATTGCTTTTATTTCAGTAGGAAGGACATTAAATAATTTTACTGCCTGATACCTGCAGCCATGCTTTGCTACATTAAGCCTCGGATATACCTCGAGCTCTAGATCTTTTTTTAGAGTCATGATGAAAAAGCTTTTAGAACAGACAGCTAATAAAGTTAAAAACTTGTTCTCCCTTCACCGCTCACTAAAAATATTTCAAGCTCAGTTAGCAAACAGCTCTAGACACCGGAAAATGTGAAAAATCTCAATGTTCCCTGGCCCTGATAAATTGAGGAAAGTCCAAGCCATCCATTAATCATCGCAATTCATAAAACAACGCAAAATGTCGCAAAAATAACCCAAAACAACGATTATATAGGACTTCGATTGAGGTTTTATTCTGGCTGGCGTCGACAATGAAGTATAATAAAGGAACAAAGTAAACGTCCTAAGCAAATATTAGTTTACAATATTACGACGTGGCTGGTAAAAATCCAGTCCACGTTTAATATAGTTGGTCAACTTACGATTCGTTTTTTTTTTATTCTTAGGGGTAAAAGTTGTATCGGCAGTCTGTATTTTTAGTTTAATAAACCGGGCTGGCCGAAGCGTAAGAATCGACCCCCCAACTCAGCTCCTGGAGGTCGTTTGAGTGGACTATTGGGACTACGAGAGAATTTTTCGAGTTGGAGCAAATCCCGTCCCAAGCTTTTTTATCCTCAAGATAATCTGATATAAATATTATAGACTTATAGTAGGCTTTTTACACAAGGTTTTGACAATTTGTTTGAATTTATTTACTGATAATTTTTGCAACTCACTAGGAGTTTTGTTGTAGAATCGTATACAATACATTGCCCTTTAAAAGATACATTACTAAAATAAAATGGATTATGTATCTCCATCAAATTATGATATTTTCATTTCATCTACGGACAAACAAATTGATGTAAAGAGAGATTCAAATAACACTTTATTTCTTACTAGCTGCTGCCCGCGGCTTCGCACGCTTTTTTCCGGAATAAAATGTAGCCTATGTCCGTCCTAGGGATACCATCTACGTCCCTGGCAAATTTAATTATGATTTGTTTAGTCGTGAATAGCTAACAGACAGTCAGAGTTATCTTTCGAAGGTAACTCTGTCTTTTTATAGTATTCGTATGGATTTGATAGTAATTTGTTTAAAATTTAAATTTTTTTTTGATTGTTTGTTTTTTTGATGAATTTTCTAGTTTAAGAGCTTATTTTGTAAGCCAAAAGAAATAGGTAAATACTGATTTCTGATCGCGCTGCTTCAATATTCGACAAGACGATTGTGAGCTCGATTCCGACAGTTTCCTATCAAATTTGTTTGTGCGTATTTAAAACGTAATTTATATGCGCATTTAAAATTTTCCTTTAACGTTACGATAAAGAGGAAACATTTAGGGTCGCCTTTGTTACCCTCGAGAAAGAGTTGAACTCGAAATTTAAATCGCTGAATCGAAATTTACCTAATTAGCAAGTGGCAGTGTGTGGGTTATGGCGCTTATTAGGGGATACTGTATTGAAGTGCATTTAACAAAAGGATGAATAAATAATTTAATATTTTACACAAACACTAAAAACCGGCATAAAATTTCTAAATTACGGTTGTTTAAATTTTGACGGAACAAAATATGAATCCCTCTGGAATAAAACTCTTGGGACCACTTCGGGACCATTCTATATACATAAGTAGATAAGTGGCCCAAATCGGACAATTGGCAAAGACATCGAGGAGAGAGTACTAGTTGCTGCCAGCGGCTTCGCACGCAGTTTTCCGGGATAAAAAGTAGCCTATGTCCGTGCACGAGATACCATCAACCTCTCTGCCAAATGAGATCCGTTCAGCCGATTAGGCGGAAAAGGTAACAGACTGTCGGCGACGAAACCTTAATGTAAGGCTGATTAGTTTATTGTTATCTTACATAGACATCGTTTTATTTAAGTACTTTTTTGTTTATTGATAAATCATAACAAAAATAGTGTTATTTGATGGGTTTTGGCTTGGAACAAGGTTTTCCGTTTGAATTGTGTAAATCTGTTAATAAGTTTTAGAGATATTGTAAAATTAGTATAAGGAAAATGTTCCGAATCAAGTTTTTTATAAGTTTTTGTTCTAGAAACTTTTTTATTTGTTGAATATGTTTAGATTTTGTAATTTTATATTGATAAGGCTTGTTTTTGTTATTTATAAGGCATAAATTTGTAAGTATTCTTTGAGTAGATTATAAGAAATAAAGGTTTAAAGGTTTCGGCTCAAGGAAAAAATTAGGTGAATTTGGGTCAAAAGCACGCAGGCGTCTTGCCGGTAAAACACGGCCATATATATATGAGCGCATGTTGTACGGCCGTCAGTCGCAGTCCAGCCACCGAAGAGGCAAGTCGCAGCTAAGCCACCGAAGAGGCAAGTCGCAGTCCAGCCACCGAAGAGGCAAGTCGCAGCTAAGCCACCGAAGAGGCAAGAAGCAAGGAAGACAGCAAGTAGTAATAGGGAAACCTAGGAACAGCCGAAACCTGAATATTCAAGATCCTGTCTTTCATTTCAACGTCGAGGTCCCCCCATAGGAAGGAAGAGCAGGTCGTCATAGCTTCATACGCATTCAGGGGTGCGTGGCGGCGTGCGTCTACCAGCTTCGGAAGGAGAAAGGAACGCACGTCGAACTTAAGTTGGGATACTTTCCCAGGGCGAACTAGGTCATCCTGGTTACCGTCCGCAACAGTTGGTCCTTCGAGCCGGATCCCTGCTAGAAGAAGCTAGAAGATTCCAGAGGAAGAACCCGGAAGGAAAGAAGACTCAAGATGCCGGTCACCAGGTCACAGAAGGATGCCCCCTCACGCCCTGTGTCCCGTCCCTTGGGAAGGGACGAGACAGAAGGAACGTCAGGGTCAGAAGGGGTCACGTCTGCGTCAGGGACGGGATCTTCGGGAACCATGGGAACTACCTCGGGATCTTCGGAAACCATGGAAACTACCTCGGACTCTTCGGGAACCATGGGAACTACCTCAGACTCTTCGGGTACAACGGCCACTCAAGAAACCTCTACTACGGTGGCTACTGCAACCACGGCTGCGTCCGGGAAGGGACAGAAAAAAGAAGAAGCAGCACAGAAGACGGCCAAGAAGACCCCAGAACTGGCCTTGGCACAGGAAGGTGGATCAGCCACAACTCTGAAGCCGACGAGGGTCGGTCGTCAAGCGCGGTCTACAAAAACCTCGAGTTTTTCAGCCAGACGACGACGTGAGCTGGAAGCCAGAGAAGAATTAGCGTGCCGGGAGCTGAAGCAAGCCCAGGCTGCGACGAAGCTGGCTCGCGTCAGATTGGAGTTGGCACAATATGAGGATGAAGATTCCATGGATGAAGACCAGGTGGAACAAGAGGACAGAGCAGCACAGGTGCAGAACTGGATTCAGACGTCCGTATTGGAAGACGACAAAGATGGAGCAGAGCAACAAAGTCGAAAACCCCCAGAAGAGCCCCAGAAGGTGAAGCCTGAAGAAAACCACTCAACAAGAGGGGCCACGATTGAGATTCAAGCGCTGGCAACAGCCTTGAAGGAAGCCTTCACCGGAGGAAGAGGTCCAGCATCGCAGCCGAACTACTTTCACGAGTTACCCTACTTCGACGGTGACAGCAGCGAGTGGTTGGCATTCAAGGTCGTCTACGCCGATACAGCACCAATGTTCAACGATGTCCAGAACATGGCTCGATTGAGACGAGCACTGAAGGGCAACGCAAGAAAAGCTATCAAGAGTTTGCTGTACTCCGAAGCTTCTCCGATGGAAGTTATGGAAGCCCTTAGAAGAAGATTTAGAAGACCTGATGCGCTGGTACTGGCTGAACTGGACAAAGTCAGGGCGTTGCCGAAGATCACGGAGAACCCGAGGGACATCTGCATCTTCACAAGCCAGATCAGCAACAGCGTAGCAGCAATCAAAGGACTGAAGAAGCCTCAGTACCTGCATTCACCGGAGATAGTGAAGCAAATCGTGGAAAAGATGCCGACAGTTCTCAAGTTCCGTTGGTATGACTTCACTGCAGCATCAGAAGAAGGCGAGTTCTCGGATCTAACGCTTGTTTCTAGGTTCCTGAACGCAGAAGCAGATAAGTGCGGGGCCTTCGCGACATCAGAGGACAAAAGCGGTGGCTTCAGGAAAACCAGACAAGCGGCGCACTCAACGAAAGAAAAGGACTTCAGGAAAACGGACCCGAGGAAGACGGAGAAGATTTGTCCCATCTGTGAAGGGGAACACTTCCTCGTGGAATGCCAGAAGTTCCTGGAGGCGTCAGTTCGAGACCGCTGGGCAGCCGTCAAGAGGAGTCGCGTCTGCTTCAAGTGCCTTCAAGGAAGGCATAGGAAGGAGAGCTGCAGGAAACCGTCGTGCAAGGAGTGCAAGAGGTGGCATCATCATCTGCTGCACGTCGAGACGGATGATAGGACCGAGGGGGAGAAAACTAAAGCATCACCAGAGGCATCAAGCGTCACTGGGACAGTGAACTCGGTCAAAAACGCAAGGGCGTACCTGAAGATTGTTCCAGTCTTCGGGTCAAAGACATCCAAGAAGATATTGGCCCTCATGGACGAAGGGTCAACGGTATCACTTCTGGACAAGAAGGTGGCAGAAGAGATCGGCGCTCAAGGAAACAAAGAAGAATTGGTCATCGAAACAGTAGGAGGCAAGCTTATCAAGAAAAAGGACTCACAGGTGCTGAACCTCATACTGAAGGGGGTTCATCAAGGACATCGGAAGACCTTGAAGAGAGTCCGGACGATCGACGACTTGAAGCTTACGCCACAGTTCCTGGACAAGAAGAAGATACAAGAGTATCCACATCTAAAGAAGATCGCCGAGGCTCTACAATACGAAGGAGAGTCACCACAGCTGCTCATCGGGCAAGACAACTGGGAGCTGATCGTGACTCAAGAGATAAGAAGAGGCAAGCCAGGCGAACCGGTCGCTTCTAGAACGGGACTTGGATGGGTGCTCCACGGAACTGACGTCGGAAGTGCAAGGCCAGTGCACTTCCTCAACACGTGTCTACATGAGACCACCGGCGAGGAGAAGGCGACGGACGTTACAGCGGCAGCGAGCTTCACCCATCCATCTCCAGATCCTGAGAGGTTTTCATCATGGAAGAGGTTATGGCGAGCCACAGCAAGAGTACTGCAGTTCATCAAACTCTGCAGAAGAAAGGAGAAGGTCAACGTCAGCCAAGCAGACCCCGACTGGAAGTAGACGACAAGGAAACCAAAGAAGTCCATCACGCGGACACAATCATCTTCAAGGAAAGCGGTTAACTACATACCGCTGGAAGCAGACCTACTAGAGCAAGCTGAAACTCTACTACTAAAGAAGAGTCAAGAAAGAAGCTTCAGAGAAGATATCAGATGTCTTCAGCAAAGAAAACAAATGGAGGGCAGCAGCAATTTGAAGAGGCTCGACGTGGTTCTGGAAGATGGACTTCTGCGGATGAAAGGAAGAACGACGCGATACAAGGCGTGACCAGGGACTACAAACGACCTATCGTGCTCGACAGCAAGGACAAGGCAACGCGACTCATCATAGAAGAGTTCCACCGCCGCTTTAACCATGGGAATCACGCAACGGTCATGAACGAGATAAGGCAACGCTTCTGGGTGCTGGGACTGAGGTCGGCGATCAAGACAATTCAACATCAATGTCAATGGTGCAAGACAAGAAAGGCGAGACCTCAAGAACTACCGACGGGCAACTTACCAGCTGAGAGGTTGATGCACAGTAATCCACCCTTCACGTGCACCGGCATAGATTACTTCGGCCCGATGACAATCACCGTAGCAAGACGTCACGAGAAAAGATGGGGCGCTCTGTTTACATGCTTAACAACTCGAGCTGTACACATTGAGCTTGTTCCTTCACTCTCTACGGACAGCATGATCATGGCGCTACGAAGATTCGCTGCAAGAAGAGGAATGCCGAAGAAAATCTACACGGACAACGGGACCAACTTCGTCGGCGCGAACAAGGAACTGAGGGAAGCAATGGACAACATGAAGAAAGAAGACCTCATCTCAGAAGCGGAGAAGATCGGCGTGCAATGGAAGTTCATCCCACCTGGTGCACCAAACATGGGCGGTGCATGGGAGCGTCTGGTGCGATCCATCAAAACCGCACTAAGCGCCACACTCTACGAGAAGTATCCACGAGAGGAAGTACTCCACACCCTCCTGCTAGAGGCCGAGCACATGGTCAACTCTCGGCCTCTAACTCACCTCTCCGAGAGCCTTGAGGAGGAAGCGCTCACTCCAAACCACTTCCTCCTCGGGCGATCCAGCGGTGCTGCGAGAATCGGCAGCGTCGAAGACCACGAGCTCGTGGGCAGACACACCTGGAAGGCCACGCAGCGGCTTGCCGACCACTTCTGGCAACGATGGCTGCGAGAATACCTGCCTACTCTACTGCCGAGGAAGACTTCGAAGAGGACCAGCATCACGGATCTACAAGTTGGAGACATCGTGTTGATCGTCGACCACACCCTACCGAGATGCACTTGGCCACGCGGCAGAATCCAGCAAGTGTATCCAGGACCTGATGGGCGCACTCGGATCGTCGACGTCGAGACCAGAGGAGGAGTACTGCGCAGACCCAGCTCGAGAGTGGTGCTGTTTATGACGGGAGGATCGCCAAGTCTGGAGGATGGTGCGACGCACGAGGGGGAGAATGTCGGCGACGAAACCTTAATGTAAGGCTGATTAGTTTATTGTTATCTTAAGACATCGTTTTATTTAAGTACTTTTTTGTTTATTGATAAATCATAACAAAAATATTGTGTTATTTGAAGGGTTTTGGCTTGGAACAAGGTTTTCCGTTTGAATTGTGTAAATCTGTTAATAAGTTTTAGAGATATTGTAAAATTAGTATAAGGAAAATGTTCCGAATCAAGTTTTTTATAAGTTTTTGTTCTAGAAACTTTTTTATTTGTTGAATATGTTTAGATTTTGTAATTTTATGTTGATAAGGCTTGTTTTTGTTATTTACCTCTATAAGGCATAAATTTGTAAGTATTCTTTGAGTAGATTATAAGAAATAAAGGTTTAAAGGTTTCGGCTCAAGGAAAAAATTAGGTGAATTTGGGTCAAAAGCACGCAGGCGTCTTGCCGGTAAAACACGGCCATATAAATATGAGCGCATGTTGTACGGCCGTCAGTCGCAGTCCAGCCACCGAAGAGGCAAGTCGCAGCTAAGCCACCGAAGAGGCAAGTCGCAGTCCAGCCACCGAAGAGGCAAGTCGCAGTCCAGCCACCGAAGAGGCAAGTCGCAGCTAAGCCACCGAAGAGGCAAGTCGCAGTCCAGCCACCGAAGAGGCAAGTCGCAGCTAAGCCACCGAAGAGGCAAGAAGCAAGGAAGACAGCAAGTAGTAATAGGGAAACCTAGGAACAGCCGAAACCTGAATATTCAAGATCCTGTCTTTAATTTCAACGTCGAGGTCCCCCCATAGGAAGGAAGAGCAGGTCGTCATAGCTTCAGGGGTGCGTGGCGGCGTGCGTCTACCAGCTTCGGAAGGAGAAAGGAACGCACGTCGAACTTAACTTTTACCCCCTTAGGGCACAAACAAAAATTTTGCTGGTACAATCGGGTACAAATCCGGTACATTCAAATAGGACCAAAAAACATGAATATCTCAAAGTTGGTTGCCAGGTTCACAGAGCTCTATGGGTAGGCTTCTAATACTTTATTTAACAAAAACTCCACACTATTATTATAAATACAAAAGTTTGGATGTTTAGATGTATGGATGGATGGATGGATGGATGTTTGTTACTTCTTCACACCAAAACTACTGTTCGGATCAGGCTGAAATTTTACATAAATGTAGTTCTAGACTGAATTAAACATTTTTTTGTGATTTTTGGGATACAACGTAGCCTGTTGTATCCCTAAAATCACAAAAAAAATTATAGGTACTTAAATAATAACCAAAACGGTTGTAACTGTTTTTGGAGAAACACGACTGTTTCTCCAAAAGTATTTTGTTGCTTTTTAAGTATATCGGGATAATTACTAATCCCTCGGGAATACAACATATGGGACCACCTCAGGATCATTCTCTACACAATAGTGAAAGAATCTGTAAGATCGGTTACCCATAGGCGGAGATATCAAGTAACATTTATAAACATAAAAAAAACACACAGACCAATTATGAACCTCCTCCTCATTTGGTACAAAACATAGGTTACGTTGTATCCCACAAATCAGTTCCCATGGGATACAAATTATCAACGTTTCATAGAAACAACGCGTGCGAAGCCACGCTTAGAAACTAGTTTGTTATATTTGACTCAAACTCAAAAGTCAAAGTCAAAAACTCTTTATTTCCATAAATACAATAAATGTACACTTAGAAAAGGTCAAATTCTTAATAATTAAACACTGACACGGAAATAAAGTGATATTTTTGAATACTCTTCGGTATGTAGACTAAAGTAGAGAAGCGACGAAGAAACCTTTAGCCTGTTAGATTTCTTCCAGGCAACCTTATTACTAACAAAAAAGATATAAGTAAATTAAGAGTTGGTAGTGCACAGCTTTTAGGAGTAAACAGTAAAAAAGTTTTAGAAGCGACGAAGAAACCTTTAGCCTGTTAGTTAGTTGTTATTTTTCGAGTTGGAGCAAATCCCGTCCCAAGCTTTTTTATTCTCTAGATAATCTGATATTTTATAGTAGGCCTTTTTACACAAGAAGGTTTTGACAATTTGTTTGAATTTATTTACTGATAATTTTTGCAACTCACTAGGAGTTTTGTTGTAGAAGCGTATACATTGCCCTTTAAAAGATATTCTATATAGATAGATAGATATATGATATAGATAATCTTGTGTAGCCTAGTTGTGGGCTCGTGAAAAGTGTGTCGCTGTTTTTAGGGAACTACTCGTTTGGATTAGCTGATTCACTATAAGCTGTGCCAACGGTAGGTTTTGATATAAAAATTCTTGACGTGACCCCCAAATGTCGTTTGTCATTCCTTTCTCCGTCCACGGTAGATAGAAGATGTTTTTTGAAGTTTTCTCCGCGTGCGAAGAATAACTTAGCTGATAATATGAATCCTTTATAGCGTAAGACTCTTGGGACGGCCTGTCGTAAGTGGATAGGGCTTTTTGATTTTGAAATGAATATGTTAGAGTTAGCTTTCGCTTCGGTTTAGTGTAAGTGTTGTAAGAGGTTTTTAGAGTTCCGTACCCGAAGGGTGAAAACAGAACCCTATTACTAAGCCTCGTCCGTCCGTGCGTTTGTCACAGGGCTCTATCTCATGAATCGTAAGAGATAGACAGTTGAAGTTTTCAGAGAATGTTTATTTCTCTTGCCGCTAGAACAATAACTATTAAAAATAAAATAAATATCAAAATTAAAGGGGCTCCCATACAAAAAACGTATTTTTTTTACCTTTTTTCTCTTAATTTGTCACGGAAGTATCTCTTGAACTACAAAAGGTCATGACAAAAACTCATGAACTTTTCTATAAATAAGTAACACTTCAACTGTTATTATAACAAATACTATAAATAAAATAAAGTTGAAAATGTAAAGTCACCGAACAAGTGAAAATTTGATGTTCTTTGAAAAAGTTGCCTGATTTTTACACACCCTTCATGTGCGAGTCGACTCGCACTTAGCGGTTTATTTATTGAAGTGAATATCTGATACTGAAAGGTTTATTTTGTTTGAATACTTAAGAGGTTTACTAATGTACCTGGCTGTCGGCATGTCTGTCTGTCACGTTTCTATGTTAATGCCGGTTCTCCGTTTTTATTATCTGTATAAGTGGCGAACCTAACAGGTTTGGTTGTCGAACTAGGCCTTGACCTCAGTACCTACGGGATCCCCGTGGTAAAAAACTCAAATTACATAAAATTAAAAATGATTATTTGATTTCTTGAATGTGAAAACACGATTAAGAAAAAAATATATGATTAAAAGTGCACTGTTTCGCGCATAATTTGGTCGGTACCTCAGGAACCCTGCGGTCTATTGGAATTAATAAGAAGAAACTGGTCCATGAACCAGTTTCTTAATAAGTTTTACAGTTTTCGTATAAATAAGCAAAAACTGGATTTTTGCGCTTACGCCGTTCCAAAAACGTATGCTCTGTCCCGTTCCTATGTACGCGAAATCCTATGCCTATCCTTATCACAAAATGGCGAGCATTGCGCTCTCTTAAACCAGTTGACACACAGACTGGTAACACCCAATCGATATCACTTGGAACTAGATGCACTCAATACAATTCACTATTGAACTACTAGATATCATAGAGTAAAACATTTTTATTTACAAACAAGACTACATCCGTCCTAATATTATTAATTCGAAAGTAACTCTGTCTGTCTATTTGCCTGTCTGTTACATTTTAACGCCTAAACGGCTGAACGGATCTTAATGAAATTTGTCAGGGAGGTAAATGGTATCTCTGGGACGGACATAGGCTACTTAAAAAGCGCGTGCGAAGCCGCGGGCAGCGCATATATGAATAATTTAAATAATCTACAATCTAAGTACACGTTAAGCAGTTTCCTAAAATTAAAGCCATCACCAAAAGGCAGAGTGCCTGGAATGTTTCTTAATTTTATTTATTTAGGTATATCCTTTGATTATTTTTTAGTTATCCACGTTGGCAGCATTGCCACGTTCATTCAACTACAAACAAGTAAGTGACACACACAATCGAGCATTTAAACAATTACTTATCCATGGAGGAGACCACCTGTGCGCGAACAACTCGAATAAATATTATTGTCAGTATAAAAAACGGGAGTTTATTAAGCTCTCTGCTCCATCTGATGTATCAACTTAAATTTAAAATTTCTGTATTAAAACATCAGGTATACAGTATGAAAGTTTAAGCTAGTGTTAATTTTTTTTTATCCTATCTCTACAAGCTATGTTAATTAATTCGTTTAGCAAGCATTTCACTTGAACTTTGGTTCAAACTTATAGCAATGATCTTAAAATAAATAAAACAAAGGTGAATTGGCAATATGGTTTTCAATGTATCATCTTGATAAGTTTACTTATCTGAGATTATGTGCATTATTATACCACAAATTAAAATACAAATGTTATAGTTTTATGGATATGTTCAATGTTTGCATTTTTGTTTTTTTTTGTTTGTTTAATATTTACTTTTGTTATCATGATGTTGGCTTAGTAAATAATACCTTTCTCTAATGTATGTTTTTGTTTTCTTTTGTATACTGTTTTTCATGTTGTTTTTAATTTGGTCCTTTTTATACATATTATTTATTTTTTTACTTTTGTGTTTCTAGACAGCGTGGGTCTGTTCGTGACGTCTTTTGTACGGGTTCTAACGGAAGTTCAGCGCTGGCTCGGCCTTCTACGGGAGCTTAGCCAGCATTATCCTGAGTTAGGACCTTTTTATAACAGCTCTATATATGTACCTATCCTATAAGTGTGTCTTGTCTTTTTAACTTCTCATATTGTTGTTGTTATAAATAAATGTTTTCTATTCTATTCTAAATACTTGTGGGATTTTCATATCTCTAAAGGTAGAAACTATATAAAAATTAACATGCTTCTCCCAGTGACTTTGCACGTGTCAATTTCGACGACGACGTCCGTGGCGCAGCGGGCGCCGCGCCGGTCCGCCTGCGACGCAGAACCCAAGTAACACACGTGCTGAATAAAGGTTAAGTACCAGCAATCATCAAGAGGATAAGCTGAATAATGTCTGAGTACCAGCTCAGCACCAGTTCAGCTGTTATTCAAACAAAATAGGCCCCACATTAGAATGCTTAACGCTGGATAGCATCTGAGTAACATCTTAGAAGAATCGAAATAACGGTACATTTAGCTTTGTAACTTTTGAATAACAGCTGACATTGCTTTTATCTCTTACAACTTAGTTATTCAGCTAAGTTGAATTGGTTATATTGTATTCAGAATCTTTATGCAATTAATTCTTTGTTCACAATTATTCAAACAAAATTGATTGTGAAATTTCAAGAAGATTCGGATTAAATTTTAATGTCCATATAATTATTGACAAGTGAACGTATAAAATCGGTAAGTAAATTTTAATTTACGAGTTAGAGGTCTGCTACATGTTAATTGTTAGTGCGCAAGTATGATATGATGCGCCGCGAGAATAATCAAGATAACTGATTGTAAATAGTATTTTCATACAAGAATACTAGGTTTGACAAGAGTACTTGTGACGAAATTTCTGTTTCTAGCAATTTAATCGCAACAAAATAACATGAACCGTGTTGAAAACGTTGTAGGTTTCAGTTTAAACATTTTTGTGATCTCATAAATTCCTTGTAAAAGTATATCTAAAAGATTTTTAATGGCGTTCGATTATTTTGTTTTTTAAGCTGAATAAAAGGGCACTCAAGTCTAGCTAATAAGCCATAACTTAAATAAGGGTAGACATATTACACAAACTTCTGTAGAATAATTGTATAGTTGACCACATTTATTAAGTTTCTTATTTTTAGGGTTCTCTAATCGGAGAAATAAAAACCTTTACGAATGTGGAGTTTTTCCGGGCGGCTTTTACTAAATTGATATGAAATTAAAAACGTATAAATTATAGCATCTTCTTTTTTTATTATATTGTATTTACATTTAAGTATACCTCTAGTACTATAATTGTATTGGACCAATATATGTATACTTCGTTTCAGGAACATGTCATTTAAAATAGTTTCAACAATTCGTAGGGGTCGCCCTAAAACGACGAACTGCAACGAAAATATTTTCAACCTATGACGACGCCGAAGGAGAATTGAAAATATGTTATTCAAAACAGATACAGGCTTGCTAGATTTGTTTTTCAATCTTGATCAGAACAGCTGCGATCAACTATATCGTACAGTACAGAATTATACAGCTGGAGGTCCAAATTATAACTCAAAAAAATGTATTCGGTGCATTGTTGTTCTTCGATATCTGTACTACAGCTGCCTGATTGTCTTTTGTTATTCCATCCACGCCAGAACCCAAACCAAAACTTAGAATTCTCCCTAACTGAAGAAGTGGAAATACCCTAGGTACAATTAAAATTACTATCAAATAAAATAAACAAATTAGAACTAGTATTTACAATTGAAACAATTGAGCTAACTGCAGACAGAAACAATCTACAGGTAGCCTGGAAGAGATCGCTCAAAGCGATAAGGCCGCCCTTTGTACTTCCTTGTTTCTTAGCATTTTCTTCTGTATTATTGTTTTTGTATGTGTGGTACAATAAAGAGTTATCAATCTATCTATCTACAGGTAGCCCAACTTAATTAATAATAATTCAATGTTCCCAAAATCATAGCATGCGTAAAACTATAGCTTCCATAATAGATATAAGTAAAATACTTACATCGATGGCTTCCATAAAACATTGCCAACTATTTTATTGAACCGTCATCAACCTTACCAGCTCAATAAAAACACACTACATAACCTAATAAACGATCAAATGCGAATGGGGTGTTTAATCTCAAGTGATTCTATCAATCGATGGTGTGGTTGTCTTCGTTATGGCGAATAAAGGAATCCACTTCTCGAGCTGCAATAAATCTTACTGGTTATAAATCTTAGTTGGAATTTTTAGGGTTCTATTGATGTCATGAAAAGTCCAATCACTGGCATCAGTCTCTCACAAACAGGTGTCTGTATTTTCTACTCTGCACTTAAGTATAACAAGTGGTCGGGTCAAGGAGGTCAATGTCAGTTAAAATACAAATCATTTGATGTGTTGTAAAAAACTATAAACCGACTTCAAATTCCGGTGAACATTAATATTCATGTACCTATGTCTCGGACGAACGAAATCACCCCTCCATTACTTTCCCTGATCGAAGATCTTTATACACGTGCAAAAAATTGAGTTTACACTGGCGACATTTAGTTATAATTAAAGTCTAATTTAGTTTGATGACACAAAGATAAAGAAGAGAGACTGTTGTCGCCCGTTGCCATGAATTTTTACAAACCTACGTTTTACGGCACACGTAGCAATTACTCGAGAATCAAACTTAAAGGGGACCACCTCAAAATCAATTTTTATACAGCAACAAAATAATAATTCAAATCTATTGACAATTGGCGCAGATACCTACCACCAAAACTGTGATAAGAAGTTTTGCGCACATTGTAAGCCATTTGCTATGAATCTTTGCTAAAAAAAACTTTGAAACCAATTGTTTTGGGAGTCTACGTAAAGTTGATTTTAGTAAAAAATCTCATAATAACAACAACAATTGAATCGCAGATTGTTTTAATGGATGGGTTTATAGCAAATGGCTTACCATTTGCTATCTAAGTTTCTTGTGTAGAAAACAGTAAAATCCCGTTTTGTTACAAGCTTCACTAATCACCTTAAAGAAGGGGATTATCATTTCCGAAATCTATTGAACTGAGAATAATGTTTCTCTTTAATTATCCACGTACTGTTTGTCTCCTAAATAAATCAAAATGTGCTACATGCTGTTGGCCAAGCCCGGTCAGCATTCTATACATCATAATGATAAAAAGGTGCCACCACCGCGAACTTACAAACCCAAAACCCATCTTGCCAAAACTGGACAGACACGTTTTATGAAACCTTTCGACAATATTCGCTAGCCGAAGACTTTTATTCAAAGTTTATTGAAGTGAATCCACATAAAAAATGAGAGTAATGCTTTCTGAATACACATTTATTTTATTCCAACATAAATCATGTGTGTGCAGAATTTATGTGAGCTATGGATGCAAAAGTGGTGAATGATAAAAATGGCTTTTTCTAGGTGCTTTATACGTTGTACCCGGATAAAAAGTAGCTATTTGGATATTTAATTTCGGTTATGATCATTTCTCACTTACCCCTTTTTCATAAATCATTTTGCTAGCCGTTGATCGCGTATCTCTTGCTTATAAGCATGGCAATGGAGTCAGGAAGCCGGTAGTATTACACCCCGTGCCTCGGACAGTTCCTTAGCCCGTTGGTCCTGCGTCTGACCTCTTCTCGGTCGTGTCGGTCTGCCATCCCATCGGATCATGAGAGTAATAAATAAATAATAGCGAGTGCACTTGTGTTTGCGCACACACTAATGTCCAGCGCACATGTCTAGTCTCCGTTGAGACTGGTCGCCTTGGCTGATATTCGGTCCTCCTAGCCGTATATCGGCCACGTGTGGTATTTTAAATAATTTTTAAATGTTTTAAAAAAGTTTTTTTAAAACAAGTTTTTATAGTTATCCTCTAAGTAAAGGATGATATCGTTTAGGAGTTCCTAACCTTCTGTCTCCATCAACAGACCAGCTGGATGGTACCATGACATTGCATTGTCACCGAACTTACATAAGTATGCCATATTTCTGCTCAATCGGTCAACCGATTGAGCTGAAATTTAGCGTACCAGTTACCCTCAACCAGTTATCCTCAAGGATAACTGGTCTTATTCAGTTGCAAAATAGGTCATACACATGCTAACAGGGCAGTTATTTAAAAGGGCTTATAATAAGAGATAACAGTTTACTATAAAAACTATCGTAGTTTGACGAATTCATTACGGATGTAAGCGGGTTAACTACGAACCTTATTTGTGTTGGAAGAATACCAAAAAAGGAAGACAAGGAAGGGATAACATGATAATACAGTAAAAGTAGAAAGGCGAAACGTAAAATACAATTTCAGAATTGCAAAATTATTATAATGGTGTAATATGAACCTCTTATAAAATAATTATCTAAATGGGAAAAGTGAGCGAAAAGCCGTGTATTGAGAAATGTATGAAAACAAGTATCGTCTACTAACCTTTGTGAAGGGCGGGGAGCTGGATATTAAAATCCTAGAATTTTAACAATATTCTAGCTGTGGTAAGCTGCAAATTGTGTCAATCCGAACAAAACAAAACTAATGTTCACAGGTTAGTATCATTTACAGGATATATTTTTTAGACAGGGCAGTAAGGGGAGTTACCTTAACCGGTGAAGCTACAGGAAAGTAGTCTTAGGAGACTATTGCATATTTTTAGCAACAAAATGCTAAGCATTTTGTTGCTAGCAGATATACAAATATATATATTGGTATATATTATATTTATGTAGTTTAGGTATTTATCGCATTTTTATTTTATTTTTGTTTTTTAGTTTATGTTAGTTTGGTATGTAGGTTTGTAAAATATTATTCTCTATATAATTTTTTTTTTCCTTTCTTGTATGTACACATTATCTATCCGCACTCTGTTCATAAATTCTCTGTATATCCATAGGTTTGCTGTAAGAAAACTCTTTTAGGGTTAAGCTCGCCTTTGTACATGACCATTATTTGTTTAACTTTTATGTATGATTTAACTTGTGTGTGCAATAAAGAATTAAGAATAAAGAATTAAAAATATGCAATGAAATGGGGTTTTAACACGAAAACTTTTTGATGCTAATCGATCATGTTTCATAAACTGATCAATTACTTCTATTAGACCAACTGAGGTTGAAGTACTAAAAAGTCAGATATCGCAAAAAAAAAATACATAAGTACATTTTGTAGGATATCATCGGAGATTCGAAAACATTGAGAACTTAAAATAGTAAACAACAAAAGACATGACAAATCTCAAATCAACAAGTACTTTAAAAGTGTTTCAAATCTGGAAAAAAAAACAAGAAACTTAATTGTAGGTTAAGTACTGCGGGATTGTTAATCTTTTTTGCAGATCATTAAAAAATTTACTACCTATCTTTAGCAATATAATTTATTTTTATTTTTCTATTTTTATTACGACTAAAGCAAAGCTATGTGCAAACTAGATCGCTGACCTCCGCGGTCGGTTTATAAATCTTCTGTGAATATTCTATTTTGAAATAGTTTGTTAAAAATAACAGTTATTTTCAGCGTTCACATGCCGGAAATGGATAGCAGTTTGTTTCTATGCAACGTTTTCACGGTTGGTTAAAAGATAAAGGGAAATATAGCGTGAAGAGCGTTTACACACTATTTTATGGTTATTTGAAAAGGTATTCATTTCCACCACGTACCTACAGCCGACGTAAAAAAATCTAAACATTAACAATTATTAAAACCTGGAATATGCCTCATGAACTATGTACTATTACACTACTGTTTCCTCACTCTCATAATCCAATGGGAGAGCAGATGAAAACGACCGGGAGATGTCAGGCGCAAGACCAACGGTGTTTTCCGAGACACGAGGGTGTTTTTACACCCCCGCCAACTTTCTGACTACGGGCTGCTTCCAATACAACTTTGGCCTTAATAAAGATGGTGGGTATTGGAAAGAAGACACTGTTGAGTGGTTTTGACTTTGTATACAATCGGTTTATTTTAAACTTTTTTGTAGTTTTCGTTAGATTATAAGCAGCGTAAGTTACTCAGCCGTGGTTAACTCCTACTCATTTATTCGCGTAGGAGCACAAGGTTCACTTGGATACGTCAATTTACTATAATATTGGTTACAGTAAATGGTGCTTAAATTATAATTCAAAGCCATAAAACATACAAGATAACTATTAACTTAACTTATATAACTGTAGGAACCCCTACAGATAATAATCAAGGAACTTTTATAGGTATGAAAAAAGGTGCAAAATAAATTTTAAAATTTAAATAATTTCATGAAAGTATCAGCTGTATCGGGATCGTTAACGTCATGTGAAAAATCATAATTATAAATTCATAGTGCTGCTGTAAAATGGCATATTATTATCAAGATTTAATGTTATTAAGGCCTATTAAAATCTACGCCGTATTCTCTACCCAGAGCGGGAGCCGAGTGTATGGCATGAGATACATACAAAACTCCGGGCGGAATGACGCGCGAAACCGAGCGATTTTTTTCGCTGTCACTACCATGTGGGTATGAAGAAGCCTTTACGATGTTTTATTTTAGGGCGTTTTTTATAAAGGGCACGTAAGGCCGGCGTGTACCTAAAAAGAAAGTTCAAAATAGTTGATAGAGTAACATTAATGTCGTTACGTGATATGGGCGACCGTACGAATACGACATTATAGCACTTCGATTCGACAGAAACTAAACGAAAGTCGCGTGCGACACGCCAGAAAAGCCGGGATGTAAAACACATGGACAGAAATTGCTATTTTTTGAGATGGAAATATTAATCTTGTCTGCCGATCTCCAAAAATTCTATCTAGCCGATCTACTCGAACCCAAACCGAATAACAATAGCTCCAGCTGAGCGGCATGTATTTATGCTTGAAAAATTGGCCCCGCTTTTCTATTAATTTGTTAGATATTGTAACTAGGATGGTAAATTTATGAGGGGTCATTGCGCGCCATTTTGTGAAAAGGATAGGCATAGGATTTCGCGTTCATAGGAGCGGGACATAGCATATGTTTTTAGAACGGTTTAAGCGCAAAAATATAGTTTTTTCTTATTTACAAGAAAACTACACAACTTATGAAGAAACAGGTTCAAGGAACCAAATAATTATTAATAAGTATAATCTACGAACGAAAACTTCTCGACCAAATTATGTGCGAAACAGTGCACTTTCATGTTAGTTTTAATGTAAGTTTTTTTCGCAATCTAGTTTTCACATTCAAAGAATCAAAAAAAAATTCTAAAATCGTGGGTTTTTGGAAGGCAACTTAGGGATCATGGTGTTGGGCTGCCAGCATCCTACAGTGAGATCTTCAATCCACATGTCCAGCACTTGACACATCCATTTTGCTTCTCTGTAGGAGTAGCTAGCTTCGTACATATGTACGGTAATGGCCCGATGTTGAATTATGAACGAATTTAACGCCATTTAAAGGTAAACCAGCATGGCGTGTTAAATGTTTCCACAATCTGACGACCTCTGTGGCAAAGCGGGCGAAGCCCCGCCTGCGATACAGGTGGTTGCGGGTTCGTTTCCGGCTCGGGACAAATGTTTGTACGATTTGCATATATTTTTTCAGGGTGTTTTCTATTTAAAAATTACTAATACCCATAACGCAAGCTCAGCTTAGCTTGGAGCTAGATGATGCTATGTGGATTGTCCAGAATTATTTATTATTATCTAAAATCTACCTACCCAACACTTCAGCACAGATACGTCCACTGCAGAACGTATCTCCCACAGACAAGGAGGGTTTTAGCCGTAATCACCACGCTCGACTCTACATAAGTAAGCGTTACAGTCCACAGTTTCTCCCGTATGTCTCCAACCACGCGTGCATGTGTAGAGAATTCAGCGAACTAAAGCCCACGCTTTGCGGAGCTCCGCGTGGATATTGTGGCGTCACGACATTTCCGATATTTTATTGCAGAATCCTCTCTGGAAGTCAGGCTTCGCTTGTCTGTTTCGGAAACTATACAATGCTAGGACCAGCTAAAGCTAGAGCTCTTCTGCTTGATGTTTCACGTGAGTTTTATTTTTATAAAAGTCACCTTTAGTCGGTCTATTTTGTTATTCCTTTTGAGATTCCATAAAATTTTTCATGAACATGATACAAAAAATAAAAATAATATGTTTTTGTTTTTATTTTTTTTTATTTTGGGTTCCTCTATGTATAATAAAAAATATCTATGTATTGTATTATACCCATAACACAAGCTCTGCTTAGCTTGGAACTAGATGATGCTGTGTGGATTGTCCAGCATTATTATTATTTGACTACAAAAACATAGACTAGCCAAAATAGAAAAGAGTTTTGTATATTTAACTATAAAATTGTTCAATAAGTTGCCCTTAGAATTACTTAATATGGAAAATGCTGCTTTTAGAATTAAAGTATGAAACTTATTATTCCAAAAATCTTATTATAAACTTGACGATGCTCTTGCTGATAATTTTAATGCTTACATTGAAAATGTACCTAATTTAATTTAATTTTTAATTCTGTACCTATTGACTTTTCCAAGTGTACTTTATGTGTCTTAATGGAATAAATGAATCTGCATCTGAATCTTTAGCACATAACCCTGATCCAAGAAAACAGGGAGTGACATTTGTCTACGTCACTGTCCAGTTGCCACTTATTTCAACAAAACATGGAAGTTGGGAAACAAATTGTCAATAAAAAAATAAATAAAATAGGTAAATCGTCTTTTTTGTTTGTTAAATCAGTCAAAACAGTTTTAATTAAACACGAGTAATGTAATAGTAAATAATTGGTTAGTACAAAACCACATAGTTTTATCAGATTTGTACATAATAAAGGGTGTCTCAGCCCAGATTTTAAACTTTAAACACGAATTTCTCAGAAGTTTGCGGGGCTAGCGGGAGGGGAGTGGTAGCGTTCGGTTGGTAACAAGTGCGGATTTGTTAGTCGCCATGTCGCAGTGGTCTGGCGCGCATCGCGCGTACGCAGTAGAGGTTTACTTTTGCAATGAGTTTTCGTTGAGTGAAGCACAGCGCAAGTTTTGTAATCGCTTTGAAATCCGCCGTATAAGTGACGCCCCGAGTATTCAATTAATTAAGTCGTGGGTAGAAAAGTTTAGAGCAACGGGATGTTTGCTTAACCATTCAATTCGTCCTCGAGATAGACCTGTGCGATCGATTGAAAACATCGACCGCGTCGCCGCTGCGATCGCGGAGCATCCACGACGATCAGTCAGGAAACATGCTGCCTCTTTGAGCCTTCACCGTTCAAGTCTTCAACGAATTTTGGCTTTAGACTTAAAATTACATCCATACAAAATCCAAATAGTTCAAAAAATCAAACCGGAAGACTACAACAAGCGAAAATTTTACTGTCAGAAGATGTTAGAATTTTTTTCAGAGGAAAATGTGATCGACAATGTTTACTTTAGTGATGAGTCACATTTTCACCTCGAAGGCTACGTAAATCGTCAAAATTGCCGTTACTGGTCATCAAGCAACCCAAAAGAAAAACATCAGAAAGCATTACACAGCCCGAAAGTTACTGTATGGTGTGCAATATCGGCGACGAAAATCATCGGCCCATTTTTCTTTGAGAATGACCGAGGTGTAGCGGTTACAGTGACGAGCGAGCGGTATATTAACATGATCAATATTTTTTTTGTACCTCAGCTGCAAGATGGGGCTATTAACAAGTCAAATTTCAGCAAGATGGGGCCACAGCCCACACTGCTAGGGTCTCCATGGACACACTAAAAGCTTTTTTTCCTGGTAAAATCATTAGCCGCTTTGGAGACGTATTGTGGCCACCTAGATCTCCTGACTTAACCCCAGCTGACTTTTTTTTATGGGGTTATCTCAAAGGAAGAGTATATGATACCCCTCTTACGAGTTTGGAGCAGTTAAAGGCCAAAATAACTACAGAAGTGCGAGCCATATCAGTTGACGTTTTACGGCGTGTCTCTGCGAATTCGCTTGTCCGCTTTGAAGAGTGCATTCGCCGTGAGGGAAGACATCTTGACGGTGTAATATTTCGTACATAAAATCCGCAACATTACACTATAATTTACAATAATTATAACATTTCTAATACAATTTGTTTTTTTTTTATAAATATTTAAAGTTTAAAATCGGCGCTGAGACACCCTTTATAATGGTAATTTATGGAGCTCGGGGAGTTAAAAACTTACGCTACTGGTAACACCAGAAAACTTCAGTCAGTACAGTCTTCTCTACGTCATCGATGTCATCGCCGATGACATCGATGACGTAGACTTGTGTCACCCACGTGACCGTGATGTCTCGGGATGCCATACCATACCTGGCGAAGTACATAAATACATTATTATACCATGCACATAACATTGTACCTATAGCTAATAGCGTATTTCGTAGAAATGTCATACGTTTTCTATAATGTTATAGGTAGCTATTAGAATTCAATCTATCTACCTCCTTGCTAAACATTAAGTTTAGTTGAAAGTAGTTGCCTTTGCATTTACAAATGAGTATGAATTAAACTTCAGCAAATTAGCACAAAGAAATATTTTGCTCAGTCAGAACGTACCTATCTAGACAACAAGTAAGTTACGCGACAAGAGCTTATACTTACACAAATTAAATTATTGGACAGAACACTTAGGAAAACACTTTTGTTTCTTGAACTACATTCTTCTGGACAGTTAGTAGAACTAGTTAGCCTTTCTGTTATTCTTCCAAGTTCCATAATACCTAAGTTTTCAACATAATGTAATGTAAAAGCAGTTTTTTATATCATAAAAAAAAATGCTTTGGAAGAATCTTTTTATTTGTTACATTTGTATTTAGCTATTAGGTCATCATCATCATTATCCACAACAAGTGCCTTTTTTACATGGCACTGGCATTTTTAAAGAAAGATAATGGGGCGTGTTTTAAAAAACGATAAACCTATGTCTCGGACGAACGAGAGCACCTCTCTCTTACTTTCCCTGACCGAAGGTGTTCACGTGCAAAAAATTTAGCTTACACTGGCGACATCTAGTTATAATTCAAGACTAATTTAGTATGATGACACATGGATGAACGGATGGATGATGTGTTGACGCCCGTTGCCATGGAAACCATTATTTAGGTGATAATGAAATTATCATATTCTGAAGAATTTTTACAAACCTACGTTTTACGGCGCACATAGCAATTCCTCGAGAATCAAACCTAAAGAAGACCACCTCAAAATAAATTTTTATACGCCGACGAAAGAATCATCAAAATCGATTGACAATTGGCGCAGATATCGTCAAAACTGTAGTAGCTAGTCGACATTCTCTAAAAATTAAATGTTACTTTTTAAGTTTAAAGGCATAAATACTAATCCCTCGGGAATAAAATTTATATGGGACCACTTCGGGATCATTATCTATACAATAGTTAAAGATTCAGTAAAATCGGCTACCCATAGGCGGAGATATCAAGTAACATACATACATAAAAAAAAAAAACATACAGACGAACTGAGAACTTCCTCCTTTTTGAAGTCGGTTAAAAATTACAATTAAATAATTAAAACAAATTAGAATTAGTTACGCTAACTGCTGACTGTTGCAAACAATTTACAGGTAGCTCAACTGATCCATATCAATACCAGTCGGGAGCGTCCCCAAGACGCTGGCTGCATTGTCCCGCTGTATGGCAATGCTTATGCGCTGCGCCAGACACCCATCAGCTCTCGGGTCACGCGTCGCTGGCAACCTGTCTTCACCTTCTAATAGGACTCCAAACCAAACTCTTGTACCACTCTGCACTGGTCTCGGAATAGACAAGACTAGGTGCAGAATGCATGGCGGATCTAGACGGTTTTGGTTCGTTCGACCTTTCACCCTATTTTTGAGAATTGAACGCCATTCAGTAAGTGCCATGCTCCACCTGTCATCTTGTCTCCGTGCAAGGTATCCTGATCTCCATTTCAGTTCCTTGATGTGACTCCCAACCCAACGTCTTTCACCTTCGCTTGCCTTCAGATCTGGACTTTGGGAACACGTCTCTAAGATACCTAATATGTTTGATAGTAAAAAAGTTTCAAAAATGCGAAAAACCAACGAGGTTGTTAACACTAACACGTTATTCTGTAGCTTATCATGGCACACGGAACTGTAGGTGCCACAGATATCAGAAACTAAGGAAGGTACCGAAATATGCGAATATTCAAAACACCACAAGTCATGGTAAAATATCCCGTCTTATGGGATTTTATCTGTTTTTATAAGACGATGAAAGTAATACTATATCTATATATCAGCTTGATGCCGCTATTATGCTAGATTCTAAAGATGATCAACTTCAAGGCGTCTCATCGTGCTCGAAGTCATTTCATTTCCGTGAAAAGCCCGAGGGTTGTGCAGCTATTCGCAAGACCCGCCTTATGCAAAATATTAAGCAAGCGCTTAATCAAGAGCTAAGGAACCTAGGAATCTAGGAGTCAAAGACTAACCCATTTATTCAAAATGGTCCATTAACTTGGAACAGTTGCTAAGCAGTGCTATTTCTCACTGACTTATGTCAATAGAAGACAGGGTGAGAGATAGCAATGCTCTAAGTTAGCAAACTATTATGAATAAACTTAGGTAGACTTTTATCTGTTCTTAATATGGTAGGAAGTTACGAATGTCTTTGTACTTGCAGTCTATTCTGATTCGAGAGTCATTAACACTTTTCGATTGCTGCTGAAGCGTACAATCTTGAAGGCACATTGGACGAATGAGTGCTGATCGGTATACTAGACTTAAAGTAAACTGTCTTCTACAAGACGCAAAACCAAAACGCCTCAGGCATTTAGACTAAGTTTCTTTATTATGGTTAGCGAAGAGAGCTTTGTACAGCCTGTTGATGAGAAAACGCGTTTACATTTACCGGATATTAAACAAGGTTAATTGTGAATGCCGTGTTTATTGTGTAAGAACCACACACTATTGCATATGGCGCGCGGCTTTTTCTTAAGAGGACCATTAGTTAAAAAAAACTATTGTTATAACCTCTTAAGAAAAAGTTTGTCATAATATATAATGTTTTTTGTTTTGTTTCTTTGATATTTATGCTTTAGCGGGTATTTAGGTATATATGAATATATTAAAGTTGTCTCTATTTGTAAATTTATATCAGCACACCAACCCCTTGTAGAAACATATGTAAGTTTTTGGCCGGCAGTTATAAAATGCCTCGGCATTAAGCCCACTTTTGTACCTTAGTGCAATAAAGTTTTTAAATAAATAAATATTGTGGTGTGGTGTGGTGTGTGATGCGTCCTAGAACTATTTAACGGCGTGTCAGAAGCGCTAAGAAGCACATGCTTCACAAAACACCCTACACCGAATACAACACCAAACGTTGTGTTGTGTTACTTTATATACATTAGGTACCTACCTATTACTGTGCGTTGTGACGCTGCTCTGTAATAAAGTGTTTCGAACCATGCTTAAGAGACCCTAACTTCTACAAAACACTCGACGAACTGCCCCAGAAAATATCCACTTAGACCAGGCAGAAACAAAATCATACAACCATCATCAAACCTGTGTATGCACAGTACCGGCCCTTATAAAATGTCCATAAAAATTTACAACAAGCTTCCAAACGAAATTAAAGACATTCAATCCGATTTCTTATTCATAAATAAATTAAAACAGTTATTAATTGACAAATGCTACTATGACGTAAATTAATTTTTAAATGACAAAATAAACAAACTGACATAATAAAAATCAAAAATTTTATTTATAATTTTTTACTTGCGTAGACTAGACAACTAGTATACCTACTACTGACCTTAGTACCCACATATTTTACAAAACCAACTTCGGTCTGCCTTCCACTTGTTGTGTACGCCCAGCAGGGCTCACATTGTGATACTTTCATGCATATATTAGGTCCTTACATATGAAATTGGCGTTTTTCGTACTGGCCACTTTAATCACAAATTTCTCCTCTTTGGTAAGGAATTCCAAATTCAAATTTGTACAGCTATAGACTCATGTATTTGTGCTTCGATGATCGTCATTCATTTGTTTTTTTTCTTCTGTTTTTTTCTGTTTGCGTCACTCATTTTACAAAATGGAAAACTTAAAATATCGCATTATTTACGAGTACGAGTTCCGCCGTGGCACTAGTGCTGCGGAAACAACTCGAAGGGTGAATGATGTGTATGGCGGTCGTGTTGCAAAAGAAAACACAGTTCGTTTTTGGTTCCAACGTTTTCGTTCTGGAAATTTTGACCTGCAGAACAAGCCCCGTGGACGGCCTGAGACTCAAATTGATAATGAAGAGTTGAAGGCTATTGTGGAAGCGGATCCATCGCAAACCACGTCCGAGTCAGCTGCAGGCTGCGATGTTAGTGATAAAACTGTTTTAATTCACTTGAAGCAAATTGGGAAGATTAAAAAGCTTGAAAGGTGGGTACCTCACGAATTGACTGAAGCAAACCGGCAAACGCGCGTCGACTGCTGCGTTACATTACTAAACCGGCACAATAATGAAGGTATTTTAAACCGAATCATTACCTGTGATGAAAAATGGGTTCTTTACGATAATCGGAAGCGCTCAGCGCAATGGTTGGATCCTGGCCAGCCAGCCAAATCCTGCCCCAAGCGAAAATTAACCCCAAAAAAGTTACTTGTAAGCGTTTGGTGGACTAGTGCCGGTATTGTTCATTACAGTTTTCTCAAATCTGGCCAGACTTAATAGTCTGGCCAGCTGATGTCTATTGTCAGCAATTGCAAACCATGATGGAAAAGCTAGCGGCTAAACAACCTAGGCTGGTCAATCGCTCCACGCCACTGCTGCTTCACGACAACGCTAGACCACACACTGCGCAACAGACGGCTACTAAATTAGAAGAGCTTCAATTGGAAAGTCTAAGACATCCTCCGTACTCCCCGGACCTTGCTCCAACAGATTACCATTTTTTTCGAAATTTGGATAACTTCTTGCAAGGGAAAAAATTCAACTCCGACGGGGCAGTCCAAATCGCCTTCAAAGATTTTATTGATTCCCGTCCGACTGGTTTTTTTAGTAAAGGGATCAATGAACTACCTATAAGATGGCAAAAGTGCATAGAAAATAATGGTTCATACTTTGATTAATTAAATATATTATATTAAAAAATATTCGACTTTTTGTTCCTCCCATACAAAACGCCAATTTCATATGTAAGGACCCAATATATACCTACCTATTAAGCCAATGTGATGACAACAATAAACATATTGAGTATTGAGAAGGCCTCCCACTCGATGGACTGACAACAAACAGGTCGCAGGGAGTCAATGGATGGAGTAGGCTCAGGACCGCTATTCGAGGCGTCGTTTGGGGGAGGCCTATGTTCAGCAGTGAATGTATACGAGATATTATATACAGAGCACTACTCAGGTCGGCATACTTTCAAGAAAGCTCCTGTTTAACAAAACACGAGCTTTCTTTATTATTTTTTTTGGTCCTTTTAATGTCAAAACAATTACTAAATATGTTGTGGCTGGCTGGACACAACTGCTCTATTTTATTGAAAGACCCTAATAAATAAGAGCTTGTTTAGTACTACAAAAAACTAATAGTTTAGGTACTTACCTATTACTTTAAAATAACTACGCTGAAATTATCAGGGCTATTGCTAAAACTTTATAAGGATGATAAAAATCCATTACCTCCTCCACCTCCTCGGCTTGCTGTGTGGTGCCGGCTTAGAATTAGCACCACCCCAACTCATCCCGCGGGTGTCGTAAGAGGCGAATAAGGGATATCCACCGGGTGGGCAGCAGCGCCCCCCGCCGAACAACTCTACCACCGAACTACATCCCCAACCCGCATGCCCAGCGTGGGAATTATGAGCATTACCCCCCGTGAGATAAAAGCCAAAAAGGCGCTTATCATGGGGAAGCCTGGGTCCAGCAGTGGACCAATATAGGCTGTGGAGCTGGAGGTGGAAGGAGGCTGATAAAAATCCATTACCTACCTATGTTTTTTTAATAACAATATTCGATGACAAACTTTAGTTTTAGTAGTCACGGCGAAAGAAACGAAACAGCCCGAGATGTAGTAAAAGGCCTAAACCTGCCAAAAACCTTCCTTCTGTGTATTACTTCTGTGTATTTAACCCTTCTATCGCGATTTCCAATCCGCCTGCCAACGAGCTGTGGTGATTAGGGCAAACCCCCTTTGTTTCGCGGGCGCACGTTCAGCATTGGAGGTACGAGTGCTGATCGGTGAACCTATGACGTATGTTCAAACCGATTCCTGGTACGAGTGCTGATCGGTAAACTTATGACGTATGTTCAAACCGCTTCCTGGTACGAGTGCTGATAGGTAAACCTGTGACGTATGTTCAAACCGCTTCCTGGTAAGAGTGCTGATCGGTAAAACTATGACGTATGTTCAAACCGCTTCCTCCTATGACTTGGATGACCCACTCATTCGACTCTCAATCTCTATTTACTCAGCTTGGCACTGACGCTGGTTTTCCTGTCATAATCAATAGTACCTCCAACTACAATGCTTCCTGAAATACAGGCAGGTGAGGCTTAGAGAAATTTAGGCTTTATGCGCTAAGACGTTAAGTAGATAAAGATTAAGATTGAAAATGTTACGCTGTTTTGATTAGGTCATATTATATCAAATGTGGTTTAAAGCCGAAACCTTAGGCTGCCTGTCTATTGACGCGGAGCGAATCAACGGAGCGCAGTAAGGGAGAAATGCGTAGCGGAGTTGCGGACTACATCTGTTCATTGATGTGGAGCTCCCCGCTTTTGTATGAATCCTCTCCGCTTTGCCGCTCCTCGCTTCCTAGTTTTGTATGAATTTTTAAACTAGTTCGCAAATCCCTGTTCTCTGAAGCGGAGCAAAGATTTTAAGCAATTCTATTGGTTAATATTGGTACAGCTGCGCTCCGCTCCTCTCCTCTCCGCGTCAATGGACAGGCAGCCTGTTTAGTGGGTATTTTTTGTAGTAGGTATTTCTTGTCAAATAGTTGAAGGTCTGTTCAGATCTACGCCGTATTTGCTATCCAGAGCAGTAGTGTAAAATTCGCTCGTTTTCACGCGTCATCCCGCTGAACATTTTAGGTATCTACTCTGCGTAGCGAATACCGAGAAGGTCTAAAATACCTTAATTCTATTGTTTTTTTAGCTTTCTTTTACTCAAAAGCATTTGCTTGTAGCTCTATTCTAGAGAGTGTTAAGCTTAACACTCGCTAGTATAGAGACAGGAATCGTAAAATTATGAACAAAGACAAGAAAAATTAATTGAATATGAAGCTCCGGTGCTTCGTTCAACATAATTTTTGACAGCGTGAAATAGATTTTAAAGCTTGCTAAATTAGAGTCATTTAGCAGGATTTGACCGAGGATCACTGGAGGAGGCGCAAATATGCAGGTGTCTCGACAGAGCCTACACATTTGCTGCCTTTAGGGTCGAGACCCTAGGTCCGTGGGTACCGAGGCTCTCCGGGTTTTTAAAAAGTTATCTGAGCTTCTGGTCGAAGCGACGCGTGACCCGAGAGCTGATGGGTATCTGGCGCAGCGCATCCGAGTGCCATACAGCGGGGCAATGCAGCCAGCGTCTTGGGGACGCTTCCGCCTGGTATTGATATGGATCAGTTGATCTCCCTGTAGATTGCTTGCAACAGTCTGCAGTTAGCGTAATTGTTTCAATTGTAAATACTTGTTCTAATTTGTTTCTATTATATTAGATTGTAATTATCTTTGTTAATAAAGGCCATTGCCATATTTCTTCCTTCTTAAAAGTAAAAATTTAATTATGTATGACTAAGATAAACATGACACGATGTTTGTAAATGTTTGGAAAAGGAAGTTCGTTTCATTATAAGTTCAAAAGTGTGAGTTATTAATTCAGTCGTTGTAATAAGTTAGTTGTTAATGAGTTAGTAACTATTCATTGATTAAGAATGCTGTTTTATTAAGATTACTTTTTTTCGTAGGAATTCACTTTATCCACGTATTAAAATTAAAGAAGGTCCATTAAACTTGCCGTAGGGCAGATCCATAGGAATCGGTTCTCGCGGTAAAAAATACTTTCTTGCAAATATCTCTCGAAATTGCTATGTATTTTATTTATGTGGTGTACCAACAGCAAAGCATTTTGAATTATAATTGTATTACAATTATTACACAAAAATAGGAACGTACTAACCGCGTGAAGTTTTAACTAAAGTTCCAGTGAGGGTAAGCCTCCATCGCATAGGTGTTTTACGTTGATCAGTTTACGAGTGCCATTCAATATCAAATTGGTGTCGTAAAAAGTTAGATTATTGTGACAGGCCATAAACCGATCAGAAATCAGAATCACATCACATATTATAAATGCGAAAGTTTGGATGTTTAGATGTTTGGATGGATGTTTGTTACTATGTCACGCCAAAACTACTAAACAAATCGGGCTGAAATTTTGCATACAGGTAGTTCCAAGCCTGGAATAAATAAATAAATAAATAATAAATAAAGTAAAGTATTTATGTGACGGTTGGTTATTGTAATAACGATACTATTTTAGTTCTTTATACGATAACGATAAATAGGTACCGTAAAGTCGTTTTCAGTTAATGATAAATATTAAATTCTTTAGTTTAATAATAACCATGGAAACAATATTGATCTATTACTTGCGTATCTTGAATGAGACTTCAATTCTAAGACCACAAGTAGCGTGCTATAAATCCCCTTGTTAAATTTCAAGCTGAATTTATCCCTGAACTATTTTACAAGTAGAGTCCTTCTAAAACAACTATTTGACTGAAGTTAATTATTATTGCTTTGTAACTGTTTAAAACTAATTTATTTTTCACATTTTCCTAGGTATACATTGGGACGGTAATATTAGCTGGCGAACACATATTGATACCGTATGTTCAAAACTGAATAGGTATGTATGCATACGTTTTAAAAAGATTACACGAGATTGCGTCAATAGAAACTGTGCTTAGTGCGTATCATGGGCATATAGGACCGGCTCTTCAGTACGGTCTACTTCTGTGGGGCCACAGTGTCGACTCGGATAGGGCATTCAGGGCCCAGAAAAATTGAGTTCGTTCTCTATGTGGAGCACATTATTTAGACCCTTGTAGACCACTCTTCGAAAAATACAGAATTCTTCCTCTGCCAAGCCTCTACATTAAACAAGCGGCAGAGCTCGTTAAACAGCATCCAGAACTTAAAAAAAAATGCTGACTTGAGATCTAGAAGACTAAGAGAAATTTCCAACAACAGATTGCACACACCTAAATATAAATTAACAATGACACAGAAACAATCGTATTACATGACAATACAAATATTCAATAATCTACCGGAGGAACTAAACAACCTATCTGGAAACATATTCAATATACAACTAAAAAAATGGCTCCTTCATAAATGCTATTATTCTAGTTAGTTTGTTATTTAGTTTGTTACAAACGTGCTCCAGCTCTGCGGATCGTGCCCGTCTCCTGGCCGTTTCTAAATGGGAGTCAGGACATTGGTTGCAAGCATTTCCTTCATTTAACACTGGCACTTTATTAGATCCCGTAACTTTCCGTATCGCAACATGTCTTCGGTTGGGTGCAATGTGTAGCGCGCCTCATCAATGCCAGTGCGGTACTGCTGTCGAACAGCTTGGTCATCACGGATTATCGTGTACTAGGGCCGCCGGTCGGATATCTCGTCATGCCAGCCTTCGACGTCATCCGGCGGGCCTTTGTCACCGCTAACGTACCAGCTATTCTCGAACCGAATGGTCTGTTGCGTGACGATGGTAAGAGGCCTGACGGCATGACACTAGTCCCATGGGAGTTGGGGAGGCCCATTGTGTGGGACGCTACAAGCGTCGACACACTTGCGCCTTCCCATCTTCCGAGGACATCCGTAAGGGCTGGTGCGGCGGCAGATGCCAAATCTGCCGCCTCACCATATATGCATATTTGCGTCTCTTGAGATCCTCTCTTGAGGATCTCAAGAGACGCAAATATGCAGGTCTCGACAGAGCCTTTATATTTGCTCCCTTTGGGGTCGAGACCCTAGGTCCGTGGGGTACCGAGGCTCTCCGGGTTTTTAAAAAGTTATCTGAGCGTCTGGTCGACGCGACGCGTGACCCGAGAGCTGGCGGATATCTGGCGCAGCGCATCAGCATTGCCATACAGCGGGGCAATGCAGCCAGCGTCTTGGGGACGCTTCCGTCTGGTATTGATATGGATCAGTTGAGCTACCTGTAGATTGTTTGCAACAGTCTGCAGTTAGCTTAATTGTTTCAATTGTAAATACTAGTTATAATTTGATTGTAGTTTTCATTATTCTATGAATCAATATTTTAATTACAAGGACTTAGAAGACTTCGAATATATTCATTGATTTTGAATTCCTTTTTTTTAACATTTGTTACCTATTCATTTAGTTAATTTATTTTGTATTTGTAAATTACAAATAGAAAATGTAATATTAAGTAATGGAAAATTTAATATTGGCATGTCTATGTTAGGTATAATATAACTGGACCTATATGGTTTTAATACATTGTTACATAAATTCTGGCAAATAAACATCTTTAATCTTTAATAATATTTAATCAAAAAAAATTCAACCTACTTAGAGGACTGCAGGAAATGAATAAAACATCAAAATATACAATGAAATTTTATTTCCAATAATTATAATCCATATTTGTATTTACAACTATACATTTGTATATCACGTAGGCAATAATACCATAAAATGTTCGTAAGTCGGACCTTGGGCCAGGTATACGTGAGTTAGTGCAGTGACTACAACTAACGATATCAATAGCGGCTTTTTCGTTATAATAGTTACTGCTATAGACGTTATCGTTAGCGTTGGTGGGTGCGTTGCGGTTGCGTCCGCGTGCAGCTCGGCTAGGCTTTCTTCTGAAACAAAGTGAATGTGTTACAAAAATATATGAACTTTGTAACAGGGCGAAGATGACGGGACGGCTTATTTTTTTAGACAAAAGTTGGCCACAGTACAATGTTTCTGCCATTTATCGCTTATTCTATAATTATTCAGATAAACAGATAAATATTTATGTTATAATTTGTCAAATGATATGTCACAATAATTGTTTTCTTTAACAAAATAAAATAATAATAAAATTAATGCTCATTATTCAGAATTTAAAAATTCGTCGAAGGTATAAAACTTTTCTACGAGCCAGTTTTTTAGCTTGTTCTTAAAATTTTCGAGTTTCGGTGCGTTCCTAACCTATTCTCTATTCTATTCTTTTGTAAATGTGTGCAATAGGTAATGTATTTCTGTCTATCTATTTGTAGACCGTGGAGGGGACGAGCTCCATGGTGGCCATAACCCTGCAGTGAGACAAGCCCTCATAACTTAACCTTTTAATAATTATTTCTATGAGAGAGTCTGTTCTCGGAGGCGGAAATCCCTTTGGGTCACCGACCCATAGGAACAAGTATATTCTTTTGATAAATACTTTTGAGTCAGCTAAGCCTTTAAAAGGATTTAGCAGGGAAAATAGGCTACCGAAAACCAGATAATTCAGAAACTCTTTACGATATCATAGTAATAAATAATGATACTCACATTAACTTAGTTACATATCAAAATATAAGAGAAAATGATAGGACCAATAAGAAAAAATGTATTGTATGTATACAAAGAGCAACCTTACAAGATTGTGAGAATATTCCCCGGATAATTAGGTATTTTCGTGGAAAATAATACAAGAGTAGACAAATAATACAATACATTTTTCTTTGTATTATATTACAACAGTGTCGTGTCCATTATGACTTACAGGAACAACTGGCTCTTATTTTGTTTCTTCTTTATTAGCCAAAAAAACTTGCTAGAGCAAGTTAAACATACCAATAGATTGGCATGATTTTTTTGGCATTCGAGATCGCGCGTTGGCAGATCTCGAACACCATTCATAGAAACATGTTTAATTTAAATATAAAAATAAAAATACCCAGAACACCCTGAACAAATTTCTGCAGATAGTACAAACATTTGTCCCAAGGTGAGAATCGAGCCCGCATCCTCCTGCGTCGTAGGCGGACCTTCGCTTGCCGCGCCACACCGGTCGTCAAATCTCTCAAATCTATACCTAAAGGTAAGTAGGTTAAGAATCAGCTGCAGAGTGACTAGGAGGTAGCTTTCTACCCCCTGGTTTAGTTGGTGACGCCATCATCAATTTGTGCCACTCACTGTACAACTAGCAACAATTCTATCTATGTACCTATAATATGCCGTTTATACCTACCTAACTTATATTATATATATTATGTATATTTATATAAATATATATAATATACGAGTACATGCGCGTTGATTCTGGTAAGAAAGTATGAGCTGCCGTAAAATTATATACATACCTACCTACCTGTTTGCAAGAAGTTTTCCAGTGAAGTTTTATTCTGTTTGTAATTATCTTTTCTATCCAAACGCAATGTTATATATAAATATAAGAACAAAACGAGTGTGAGCACCAATACAAACCAACGCTGGTTTAATGGTGCCATCAGCAAAAATATGTATACTTTTTATAAATAAATAAAATATTCTATTAAAGGCTATTTAAAATACAATACCCACTTATGTATGAGCTAGCACCCACAGGAGATTCAAGCCTTTTTTTTTTCTCTCGGCCGAGGAAATTCGTTTACGAATATAATAGTCTGAAGAATCAGAATTATGTGGGACTCGACGTCCTGATAAGGACGTAATACTCACTAAAACCTCTCCGGTGACCCCTCTCTCGCCATTTTCGCCGAACCACGGGAACATTTAAACCTACCGCAGCCCGACTGGCGTCCCCTCTTCCTCCCATACAATACATGGCCGGCAGCCCACCATTCCACACACTCCATTCATCCGTAACGTTTCCTCCCCCGATTGGGGCACAGACAGGGCGACACAGTTGAAACCGCGAATGTCGACCTCTGTGCCCAGATGGGCATTTCTGTCGCCCCATACTACCGGAGTGGGTCCCGCATACACACACACAAATACTCACACTCACACTCAAACTTGTTCTAATAAACATTTCTCGTTTAAGGGAGTTTCAAGCCCTAGTCAAGACAAGACAAGATTTAGTGAAGCAAAATAAAAGCTTTTTGGATGCTTCAGACGAAGCCAAACCCAGCGCGCTCGGTGTAATCAAAAGATATTTTAAGCTCTTGAGGTTAAGTCTAGCTTTGAGAAGCAGGAATTAGGTCAAAGATAAGGTAACTGGTACATTATTAAAATGTGGGTAGAGAAGCTGGCAAAAAAAAATTCTCTTAAAATCATGTACCCTATTTATTACTCGGTTCTAGAATCCAAGGTATTTTTGATAAACAAAGACATATATGAATGTAAACCTAACAAAAGCTTATTACATTGACTGAAAACAACAAGGCTCAAAACAACAACACAAACTCGCATAAAGCTGTGCGGCCACCGCATCGGAATCCGAGCGCACGCAGCGTACGCGGCGTACGTTGTAAATACCGTACAATATGCCTGGCACCGGTATTGGCAGATATGCCAATCCAATGCACGCTGTATCATAGAAATCAATAAAAAGCAACGAATCCTTATGCTGCGTACGCTTTGATTCCGATCCGGTAGCCCCGCGCAGCGAACAAGGTGCAATAGAAATGAATGTACTACTGATAACAAAAAATATTATTTGCAATGGTACCATCGTTGTAATGGAACGACGGCAAACAAAAATAGCCACAGTACCATTGATGGTACTATCTAATGGTACCACAGTGAATGAACGGCTTATTCTGGTTTGTTAACATTATCAACCCCTTGAATGATGAATGAAAGGTGTCAAAACTAAAAATAGTTTCGAAATTCTGCGATTTGCTGCGTTGATACCAGAGGTTTTAAAACTCCTTTGTTAAAAAAAATGTAGGAAAAATACCGAGTTAAGTTACAATAGAATTTCAGTTCTTAATAAAAGAATAAAGGTTATGAATGGTAAGGAAACCAAACAGTTCAACTTGATTTGTTAAAAGTTTTTAATGTAGGTGTGCAAACAAGTAAACATTTTGAAACTATGCGTGGATTGCAAAGCACAACATAACTCATTATTAACACAAGGCTTTAAAACAATTACGATGAAAACAGTTTTCAGAAACTAACTAACTGGTAACTGTAAAACTAGTTATAATTGTATTCATACTTTTAGCACACAAAAAGTTACACAAACAAAGAAAAAGATATATTCAAATAAATAAAAAAAAAAGATGTACATTTAAACTACCTACTAGTTACCTACAGCGCTACGTGGGAACATATAAATCGGCAATATACCTACTTAGGGTTATAAGGTCAACCTCAAAACTCTCGTCTTTTGGTAGTCGGGGAAAAATTGAAGGAGGCCCAGCCCAGCAGGGGGTGACAGAGTAAAAACTATAATAAATAAAATAATGAAATATATGTATAATAAATATAATATTGAGTTGCTTAATTCATGTTGTTTTTTCAGTATTTTTTCTATTAATTATGTTTATGTTATTTCCAATAAGTCATCAACTTACTTTGTATCATGCAATTTTTAAGTACCTATACCAATCTGCGAAAACTTGTAATTAGTCGTGACCAAACATGCACTGGTCTGTCCAGGCATGTTCTATATTTTTATCTGAATTTTTGTAAACCTAGCTGTAAGTTTCTCCAAAATGTTGAAAATTAAATACCAGGCCCAGCAGTATGTGACATGACTTTGATGATGATGACAATGAAGCAAAAAAAGGATGAGTAGGTAATGTTTTCATAGTACATGTATGTTTGCGAGTTTCTTAGTATTAGAGCATATTTTTTTTTGTATTAAACCATATTTATTATATGTCTGAACTGATTTGGGTAATTGGGGTTTCGTTACAATCCTTACATCATTCCGAAGCACTTTGGATATAATTTAGTTTTTTGGGTTCCTTACCCGAAGGGTGAAAACGAAACCTATTAGATAACACTATCAAATGGACGCCCCTATCAGATGGACAGACGGACGGACGGACAGCCCCCGCTGCCCGTCCGTCCGTCCGTCCGTCTGTCACGTGGCTATATCTCATGAACCGTAAGAGGTAGACAGTTGAAATTTTCTGATCATGTGTATTTCTTTTGTTGCTATAACAGCAAATAATAAAAATAAAATAAATATCAAAATTAAAGTGGGCTCCTATACAACAAACGTGATTTTTTGGCTATTTTTGCTCTTAATTTGTCAAGGCTGTTGAACTATAATAGGTAGATACTTGAAACTTTCTTTAATTAAGTAACACTTCAACTAATATTAAAAAATTCTAAAAATAAAAAAAATACAACTTAAAGCGGTCTCCGAACAAATGAAAATTTGATGTTCTTTGAAAAAGTTGCCTTATTTTTACGGTACGGAAGCTATAGTGTTTTTATTTTTTTGTAAAATTAGTTAGTAAAACGACGTATTTCTGTAGGTAGCTCAAGAAATATTTATTCATAGAAAAGACAAGTTCATACCGAACAAGAACCAGAGACAAACAATTGATAGTTTTTTTTGATGCTACCATTTATAAATAACAGAATTTGGTTATATACTAGGTAATTGAAACCGGTATAGGGGAAAACGGTTTGTGGTTATTTAGGAATCAGTTAGTTGTTTTCACCTTTTTAACGAAGTCTAACTAACAGTAATAATCACCTATTTAGTTTCGATGAAAAGTTATGTTGTTCGTTTTATTCGTGTTTGTTAAAAAATATTCAACAAAACAACTTCCTTGAATCAAATGTGCCATCGGCGCCTGTTAAGTTGTCATAACCTGTTTTAAGTGTTAATTTGGTTCACTGTTCAAACACAAAGTTTGAGCCTTTGTGATAACTGTTGGTATTTTCACGGCTATTCGCAAACAAGCTAGATTAATAATTTCAAACCGTAGGTATAATAACGATAAGTAAATATGGTTTCTACGTAAGTTAGATATAAATATTTTACATACAATATTTTGTGTAACAAATTGTGTACATCAAAATTAATTACAAAAGTTATTACCAAATTTGAACTCCACAAGAACATAATCAAATGAATTGTCGGCAACGTAACTTAGTATCATTTAATAATTAAAGTTTTATACTCAGTTCACATTAAACGACTGAAGTTATAACGAAGTTACCGAAGTGACGACGGTAAGAGCCATCACTTTGCTGAGTTATTGCTACATTATTTATTCAGTGTTGGGCCTAGCGAGGGGCTTTCGGCTTTCGGCTTCGGCTCTCATCATAGTCGGCCTGTTGAAATTTTTCTTGTAATTTTGTCATTTGCCAGATATTTTCAAGCTTTGTTACATCATCATCATCATCATGAACCTATCTTACTCCACTGCTGCGCCCTGTCTTCAGCTTGCCGCATCCAGCATCCGCCGGCAGTCTTTCGCAGATCGTCATCCCACCTGGCCGGAGGGCTTTGCAAGCTTTGTTTAGGCTAATTTTAAAGCTTTGATACAAAGTTTTAACATTTCATTATAAATTTTTTGTTAAATCACATCACACTGAAATTATAAATGTATAAGTTTGAATGGATAGATGGATGGTTTGTAAATTATTCACGCCAAAACTACTTAACGGATCGTGTTGAAATTGCAAGGATGTAGACCTGGAAAAAGATATAGACTTTTTATCCTATAAATCAATTCCCATGGGATAAAAATGAAAACGTTATATGGTATAACGTTTTTATAGAAATAACGCGTGCGAAGCCGCCTGGAGAAACTAGTGTCTGAATAAATTTTATTAGTGTTTTCACTACATGGTACAAAATAGGTTAGGACTAACGTTAGTGTATATAAAATTATGCTATCACGAGATAATGGCCAGCCATTGCGAAGCTGATAGCCCACCTGAGGACCTAAAAAATATTTTACGCAGTTGTGTTAAGGTTATTAATTAGGGTTACCGATGCTTGCGAGAAAAGGTTTGAAAAATAAAAAAGGTGCATTGATAAAATATAAATTATTGTATTTTCTCTATGGAGGTTCAGTTATTTAAAGGGACAAAGCTATGAAATCCCAAGATGATTGAGTAAAAGTACGTTCAAGTAGTAAAACATTAAACATAAACTAAAATTCGGTTTCGTTTTCGGCCAAAATTTAAATCCACGTGGAAACTCAGCTTCTCCTCGAAATTAATTCAGAAAGAGATATCGAAACATTCGAAACTCTAAATAGTTTGAAAATTTTAATAACGTACAGTGACTCAAAGAAATTTATTCGTTCAAAGTATTCTTTGCAAATTGCTAAGTTAGTTGTAGCAACGTTTTTTTTTAAATTGAGTGCGACTTTGGAGTGGTGACAGAGGCGAATAAACTACTAAATCAGTAATAGTATATAGTTTATTGCTCCTAGTCGAGTATGTACTTCTATTACGGGTTATAAGAGGTTAAAGTGTAAGTGGTTTTGAAGCGCTCAAGGATGATGTTTGCCTTGTCATACGAGTAGGATCTTTGTATTTTCAAGATCTAAGCAGTATTTTTCACTGTCTAACGAAGCGGACCTTTTTTTCTTTTGAGCAATGTTTTACGGTGTGTCAGTCTATCGTGGGTTACACGTGATTTACCGCATTTGCCTTGTATTCGAGAATTCCCTTTTGCTACGTAACACTGTAGCAACTTACGGTAGGGCTACGACGTACGGCGACAGAGCCAGAAACCAGCCACCGTAAACTTGAATATAATAAATAATAAGTACATTCGAAATTCGGATATTTCTTCTAAACGCTGTTTAGTTTGAGTTTTCTTTTACTCAAATATTTGTCAAAGTATTTTACACAAATTGAACATTGAACAGGAATAAAACATATTATTTACACGGCTGAAGATCATTATTTTGTGTTTTCAAGGCCGTTGGGGCATAGACCAGCCTTAACACGTGTTTTTGCAAATCAAGTTTGCAAAAACACGTGTTAAGGCTGGTCTATATATAATCTTATGTGAGCGACTAAAGCTTGTCGCACATTTGCAGCGGTATTGGATTAATGAGCGCAGAACTTATCGCAACGCGATGCGATGCCCACTTTGGAAAAGCAAAACAAGAACTTCGCAAAATCGCGTCCCGTTTGTAAATCAGCTAGGACAGTGTTTTACAGGATGTCCTGCGTAAGAGAAAACACAAACTTCTTCAAAACAGCAATACATAAAATACATTATTTACTAACTTTATGTACACAAAAGGTACATTTCACTGACAGCCTCTGACGTCAGTTTTATTTCGCATTCTCATTGAAAGGGTACTTAAAAATATTGAAAGTACTCTATCGAGAGGCTGCTGTTGATGCTGTTAACTTAGTGTTAAAGCGAGACGAAGCTACAAGCCGTTGAGTCCGCGCACACTATACAGACACGGTGTAAGCGCGTGCGCCACGCAAAGCACACGTGTAGTTAGAGAGAAACGGAGCTACGTACCGTAAGTACATGCACAGACACGGTGTGAGAGTGCGCGTCGCGGACAGCACATGTGTAGTTAGAGAGAGACGGAGCTACGTACCGTTAAGTACGTGCACAGACACAGTGTGAGAGCGCGCGCCGCGCACAGCACACGTGTAGTTTCCCGCGTCACTGCTGTTGACGCGCGCGAGACGGAGGAGACTGTCGGCGCCGCCCGGGACTTGCTCGGTCTTCACACTGGAACAGAGAGTCTTAGTTTAGGAACAGAGGGAAATAACTTAGGAACAGAGGGATGTAGCAACGCAAGCACGTACCATTTGACACATTTGGCAATGGTGTCAATTCATAGGTTGCCAAAACCAAACTAAACTAGACTAACTTTTTTATATTGACATAACCTAAAATATTTTGCCAATACTAAAACTATTGCCGTCGCTTTCATAATGATCGAAATAAAAATTATGCATCATTTTTAATGCTATCATCTTAGTTTAGTTTAGTTTTGACGACATTATTCACACCAATGTAGTATCAGAATCAGGAGACTCCTCATACAACCACGGACGAATAAACGCGTATCAATACAAAACTAACTGTTTCACTGCAGTAGATCTGGAGAAATAAGGACACCATAAGAAACCTAATCTTTCGATAATACAGAACCATGGTTCGAACCAGCTGCAGGGATAATATTATGACCTTTTAGATAGTGTTGGATTAGGGTAGCTCATATAATGCTTTTATTGGAAACTATAACAAAACCCCGAACCGGTCTTTTGAATACGAGTTCCCACGCGGAACAGCTCGCAATATCAATGTTGCGTTTGGACAGGGGACTGCTAATGATCGCATCGTGCAATTTTGGTTTAAACGGTTTCGTGATGGAAACTTTGATTTGAAGAACGAACCACGTGGAAGACAGTTGAATAACAATGAATTGAAAGAGATGGTGGAAGACGATCCGAGCCAAACTACCCAGGAACTAGTGGCATGGTTTAACGTTACCTTACCAACTCATTTGCGTCAAATCAATAAAATATTAAAAATGGTTGCCTCATGATTTGACTGATATGCAGAAAGAAACGCGTTTTTAAACTTGTGTTGTTGTTGAATCGATACAGAAGTAAAGGAATATCGGATTGAATTGTGATGTGATGAAAAATGGATTCTTTACGATAACCGTAAGCGAAAAATGCAATGGCTGACCCCAGGTCAAACGCCGCAACAGTGTCCTAAAGCAAAGCTCACCAATAAAAAGGTAATGGTAACTGTTTGGTGGTCTCAGCATGATGTTATTCGCTATAGCTTTCTCCGATCTGGTCAAGCAATAACGGCAGATGTCTACTATGCCGAACTCCAAACAATGATAGCTAAACTAGCAATGAGACAGCCACGACTCATGAATCGATCTTCACCATTATTGCTGCATGATAACGCGAGGCCTCATACAGCACTAGAAACCGTTTTAACTCTACAGGAACTGCAATTAGAAACCATTTGTCACCCTCCGTATACGCCAGACCTTGCTCCAACGGACTACCATTTTTTTCATCATTTGGACAATTTTCTACGTGATAAAAAGTTTTCTTCCCAAGAGGCAATACAAAATACTTTCACACAGTTTGTCGAATCTAGATCACCAGAGTTCTATTGCAAAGGCATAAATGACCTTCCTATTAGATGGCAGCAATGTATACATAATATTGGTAATTATTTTGATTAAATGAATATCTCAAATATAAAAAAAAACTAATTTCAATTATTCAGTACAAATCGGCAATTTCATACTTTAACCCCCTGCATTTCTGTCTATTTTTGCTCTTCGTTTGTTAAGGCTGTATATCTTGAACCACAATAAGTAGACACATGGAACTTTCTATAAATATGAAACATTTTAACTGTTATAACAACAAATACTAAAAATATAATAAAGTTGAAAATTTAAAGGGGTCTCTGAACAAGTGAAAATTGGATGTTCTTTGAAGAAGTTGCCTGAATTTTGCGGTACGGAACCCTTCGTGTGCGAGTCAAGTCGCACTTGGAGGTTCATTTGGGTCTATAAACTATCTTCTTACTAGTGTCAGAGAATATTCTTATAATCTAGTGTAAGACTTTCTCTACATGGCTGCCTACAAAAATCTGGTCATTCTTCAGCATTACAGCGGAAAAACTGGTTCAAGAGATAAATCAGAAAAAGGTTAATGCCGATACAAGAATCTCAATTTATTTATGGCTTTAGGGTTCTTATGTAAAAATTATATGTTTTTTTACGTTTCGATTATTATGTGTGCAAAATATCAGCCCGATTCATTCAGTAGTTTTAACGTTGTCTTCGGCCAAACATTTATCCCTTTATGATCTCATTTAAAATTTATTTAGTGGTAGGTACCTAACTTTAGGTATAGATAAAACGTTTAATTTTTTCTGTTTTTGATTGTATAGTTTTTGTATTTTATATTCCTGTTTATATTTATATTCTATTTTGTATTTTTTTAATGCTCAAATTATGAAATTTAAGCATTAAAAATTTAATATGAATTAATGCTTAGTGCGTTGCGTATGTTTCGTAATACTAAGAACTTATCTTTTGCCACCTAGAAAAATTTCAGGGTGGTGCAGGGTGAATGAACACCTTATCGTTCGTAATGAAATAAACTAAATCTTATATCTAAATAATAAACCGCCAACTGAGAGTCGACTCGTAAACGAAGGGTTCCGTATCGCAAAAATCAGACAACTTTTTCAAAGAACATAAAATTTTCACTTTCCTTAAAATTTTCAATTGTATTATGTTTTGTATTTGTTGTTATTACAGTAGAAGTGTTTCTTATTTATAGAAAGTTTCATGTGTCTACCTATTGTGGTTCAAGAGATACAGCCTTGACAAACAAAGAGCAAAAATGGCAAAAAAACAATATTTTTTTGTATGAAACCCCCTATAAGGATATTTATTTTATTTTTATTATTTGTTGTTATAAGCGGAAGGAGAAATACACATTCTCTTAAAATTTCAACTGTCTATCTCTTACGGTTAATGAGATAGAGCCCTGTGACAGACAGACGTACGGATGGACAGCGGAGGCTTAGTAATAGGGCTCCGTTTTCAACCTGCGGGTACGGAATCCTAAAAATTAACACCGAACAAAAGTATGCTTGATATCAATATGTTATTTTTAAATCTATGAACAGCATGTCTCGCAATAAAGAATATTGAATCTGGAATCTCTAACTGTAAGGTGTACTTACAGTATTAAAATCACGAAACTATACTTACCGGATGAGTACCGTTTAAGTACCGGATTTCCTTGAAATCTTCAAAGGTACTTAAATAATTTCCTCCCTCCACATCAGTGGGTATTATCTAAGTATTCCGAACTTGGCCCTTCCGTAAATAACGTTAATTAGTTTTAAGTAAGCAAGCGTTAAAAGCGTTTGTTATTTCATGGTAAAGGTGTCTGCTCACTACTACGTGTTATGGCAGCAGCCTATGGCTCTACAGCTCAGCAAAAACGCCCACTGCTGGATATTATGCCTCCCTAAATCTCAATGTTTGGTTTTGCCACAATCGGCACGCTTCGTTTTGCAAAGCGTGGCGGGCAATAGTTATTGTTATAAACTGTTGTTCATCATAAATGCCGACGACTAAGCATTTTATAAGCAGTTCGAACTGGTTCAAAACCACGCTGGGTTTAAAGATCAGAACTACTTTTGGAAGAGCACGGGTTACATATTCTATTTGATTTAAGAGTTTTGAGGCATTTCTAATTTTTAAATTTTTTTATTTTCGTTCATTGAGGCACCGTACATAAATAACCTAAGATAAATTCAATAATCGTGGTTATTTTTCGCAGTGCGGGCTCGCCCTGCGGATGTATTTAGCGTTCTGAAGTAACATCTTATCATCTTATCATACGGAAACTATGGTAAATTAAGTGCACCTACCTGGATGACTAGGGATAATGGGCTGGTACCTTTAGTTTGCGGAAATGTTGTGAGGATTATATTGTTGAGTTAAAGAGCCCTTAAACCTTTACCTTTGAGACCTTAATGATGATGAAGAGCTTTACGTAAGTCTTTGCCATTATTATGGTAATAGAAAATAACACTATTATAGGTTATCTTAAACCCACGGCTTCGCTTGTACGCCTCATAGATTATTGTAGGCACACTCAAGGCCTCGCAGTGAAATAGTCAGAACCGGAACAACAGGAAAATTTAGATGCGTTATTTTTGTAGTGTTCGTATCCGAAGGTTGAAAACGGAACCCAATTACTAAGCAATGATAGTGGCTCCATCTCATGAACCGTAAGAGACGCACTGAAACAATTTTCAGAGAATGTGTATTTCTCTTTCCGCTATAACTACAAATAATAAAAATAAAATAAATATCCAAACTAAAGGGGGGCTTCCATACAAAAAAAACATGCTTTTTTGCTACTTTTGCTCTTCGTTTGTCAAGGTGTCTCTTGAACCACAATAGATAGACACATGAAACTTTCTATAAATAAGAAACACAATTGTAATAATAACAAATTCTAAAAATATAATAAAATTAAAAATTTAAAGGGGTCTACGAACAAGTGAAAATTTGATGTTCTTTGAAAAAGTTGCTTGATTTTACGGTACAGAACCCTTCGTGTGCGAGTCGACCGCACTTGGCGGTTTATTTTTATCGTCGATAGACCATCGTTTGACCGCAATCTCACCCGATGGAAAGTGACGATGTGGCCGATTCACTCTTGACTTGAATAGACTCAGTTTGTAATTGGTCGGGAAAGCGCAGCAGGAAGCGTGTATCGTTGAATTTATCACTCATACTATTGTCACCGCTCATTGGTTTATATTCCGTTGATATTATTCGTTATCAAAATGCAGTTGGCAAAAATAGTCCGAGTGATATGTACAGTCGCGAATCTGAATCGACCAGCAGTAGTTCTGGATATTTTGCAACTTGTCTAGTTCATTGAAAAAGTGAGGTCCTTTGGAGTCGTAAGTGGCTGATTTTAATGAGAATATAGAATCCTATAAGTAGGTACCTGTAGCACAAAACTTTTTAAGGGTGATCGTCACGGGTTGGCGCGTGATATTTTTTTTTTGTGGTTTTTAATTATTTCTGCTTTTTATAAGGAATAAAACTAGCGGAAAGTAATTTGCCGCAAATCGTAAACCGTTTTCTATTAACCTATGAAAAAACTAACTTCGGTTCACTGATATTTTTAGAGTATTTGGTAAAATAGGAAATTTTGGGCTAAGTTTCCGAAATGCTCCCAAAATACAATTGAATCGAAGTTGGCTTTATAATGGGTTCACAGAAAATGTTTTACGATTTGCGGCAAATTACTTTTCTGTGGGTGTATTCCTTGTAGAACGCAGAAATAAATTAAAAACCACGAAAAAATTGAATCTCGCGCCAACGCATGACGATCATCCAATAAGGGCGCAGTAGCGTACCGATTTCAAAGAAAAGTGAACTCCTACCTTCAACAGGAAGGGCAAGGAAGGATGACATAATATTCTTCCTCTCCCCAAAAAGCGCCCTCTTTTCAGTCTGATCGAACTATTCGCTAAACATTTTTTTTTCATTCTATTAAAATTGTCTAACGGTGTCACTATTGACTATCAAGTAATATAGGCTATTGTTTATTTATCGGCAATCTACCGCGGGTTATTTTTGAACGTTGTAATGAATTAAATAATAATAAAAGAATAATAAATAATGCTGGACAATCCACACAGCATCATCTAACCCCAAGCTTAGCAGAGCTAGGCTACTATATGAATGATATACATAACACATACATTATATTACATAGATAGGTATATATTTTTTTTATTATACCTACATAGAAAATACCCAGAACAACCGGAAGATATATTTACAGATCATACAAATATTTGTTCCAAGGCGGGAATCGAATGCGCAACCTCCTGCGTCGCAGGCGGACCTTCGCCTGCCTCGCCACATCAGTCGTCCAATTGTATTTCACATTTATTTTGTATAAAAAAACATCACAACATTTCAACTCTAAAAAACATTTTAAATCGAGTTTTATAGCTCTTCATTATATTTAAAATATCAAACACAACTCGTGCCTATAAATTTTCAACCGAATAAACAAGCACAATAGAATTAAATATTCTGTAAACACTTGGCAAGCGTATAAACGCGAAATTCAGGGAAAATTCCCTTTTGCGTAAAATCACCAGTCAATTTCGCAAACAAAGTCGAAATTCCCTAGACAAAGTGGTTGAAAACATATCTACTCAATGCAAACCTCTTTGTCAGACATGACTTCTCATTGACAAACTTTATATGTGAATGCATAAAAGTACCTAAGTAAAAGAGAATTTATTGCAGTATCTTGTCGGAATTGTAATTTATGTGTTTTATTCTTTGTCCTGGATTTTTGCTTCGTCTTTGTAGTGTTATATTTTATTGTTTCTTGTAAAGAACTTTAGTTGGATAGTTTTGTTTTGTATCTAACTAGGTACTTACAGACGTTTTGTATCTAAAGCCTTAGTCTCTTTTTATCTCTTGTATTATATTGTACGGGAAACAGGACAGAAAAAGCGAACCCAACTCCGATCTTCGAAAAAGGAAGTTACCTTTTCCGAAGATCGGAGATCGGTCCCGCTTTTTTTGTCTTGTTTTCCGTCTTTAATATTTCAGCAACTACAGCAGCAAATAACTTGAAATTTAAATAATAATACATTTCGTGCGCTTGTACAGGTTAAAAGAAAAAAATAATAACAATTAAAACAAAAATTTTCGGTACAAATTTTAAGAGACCCACAAGGTTAAATGGGATACCAAATGAAAGATCAGCTTGAATATTTCCAAACAGTTTTTGAAATTTCTGTAGGTTTCATACTTTTTGAAATATTATGAAAAAAATAAAAAAAATACCTATTCCTGCCCCCTATCTCCGAAGTTTGTAGAGCGAACCATCTGAAATATATGAAGTGTTTGATCCTTATCGACATATGGATCTATATTTTACAGAAAAAATATAGAGAAGTCTGTATGTAGAACTCTTTTCGAAAAATTATCAAAAAGGGGGAAAAATAAATTTCAAAAGGGGGCTACCTCACCGAGTGTGGTATCAAATAAAATGTATCGGTTTGTACATCACAAACAGTTTTAGAAATTTCTGTAGGTTACATACTTTTTGAAATATATTGTAAAAAGTCGAAAATTTCACCATTAATAATAATATAATGGGTAATAAAAAGAAAAGTAAAACAAAAACATCTTAAATTAATGGAACGCACAATCTGGGACAAACAATGTTCATGAGCGCATGGCTCTATGTGTGCGCGTCCAGTGCTTCATGAAAGCGCAGTCCGTGTCCAGCCTTCCAGCTATTAGTTGCAGATAGCTACTGGTACCCCCATTAGCCTATAGACTCCGAAGTTTGCAAGCCACCTAGGCTTGCAAACTTTAAATGTTTAGGTATTCATTAAATAGCAAAGTCTCTAACCGGTACCTATAATACATATTGGTATACTTGCTAAACGTTTGAAACCCTCAGCGCTCGTCACACGCACTTGAAGGATCTATTTTGATGGTGCAATAAAGTTTTTTACAATATATAATGTATATTGTCAAAAAATTCAAACTAATACACACAAATTAGGTAGATGGGTATACCCATCTACTTAATTTGTATCTATTAGTTTTAATTTTCTCCGTTAATAAAACTGAAAAGCCACTTAAAATATTTAAGATTGAATCAACTGTCGTGGGTGGGATTTAAGAAGCATCCTTTCTCAATACTTCCGAACTTCTCTCAACAAAATAAGCGGCAAAAACTCGATGTCAACTTTCGCATTTGCGGAGGTTGTTTAAAATTTTATAAATGCCCGCCCGAGCCCGTTCTTGCGTGGGCCCAAAGCAAACGGCATTGTTTATTTATAAGCAATCCGGGCCCTGGCGATAGGAAACTGAAATCGAGAAATATTTCAATAGGAATTTAGAATAGACTTGTTATTACGCTGAAGACGAAGATGAATTCAAGGAGGTGATTCTATATTTTAATTTAATCACACTTCATCTTCAGTCTATACTGGTCCACTGCTGGACGCAGGCCTCCCCTTATTAGCTTTTACCATAATACCCCCATAAGCCCCACGCTGGGCATGCGGGTTAGGGATCGCAGTTCGGTGGTACAACTGTTCTGCATGAGGCGCTGCTACCGGTGGATATCCCTTAGTCGCCTCAATCACACTACCCCCTTAAATTATATATGCGAAAGTTTGGATGGATGGAAGCATCCATCCATAACACTTAATCCATTTCAAATCCATCCATCGATGGATTTATGTTCGTTACTTCTTATTATTTATTTATTTATTAAGACTACCAACTAGAGATCCTTGACGCCTAAACTACAGAACGGGCTGAAATTTCGCATATAATGTTGGTCTAGTAGTACATTTTACGTTCTGGACTGGTACTTATTATCCCATTATATAAGTTCCCACGAAAAGCACGATAACCTTAAAACGTTTCTATGGTTATATTTTCCCCTACGTTTCCATCGCGTTGCAGCGATCGTGGTCACGGGGCGACGCTCGCTGCAACGCGATGGAAACGTAGGGGAAAATAAAACAAAAGGTACGCGATAAATTCCCGATAAATAATCTTTAATATGTTAACAGATTGCGAATGTATAAAAAGGTCCTATTTTCATAATATCACTACGACTATGTCATCACTTTTGACGTAGGTAGGTACTATTTTGATCTATTTATCTATATCTAATATTAAAACCTAATTAGTATAATCCTGTAATTAGTATAATTGGCCTAAAACCATTCTAATAACATAAAAAAAATACATTTTCACACTAATATTATAATTGCGAAAGTTTAGATGGATGGATAGATGGATATTTGTTGTTGTTACTTTTCACGGCAAAACTACTGAACGGTTCAGGGTGCAATTTTTATGTATCTATGGAGGAAGCGCTAGGCGGCGGATACCTGATTGAAGGTTTTGTCCCATAAATAATTTCTCGTGGGACAGAGATAACCTTAGAACGTTTCCATAGAAACAACGAGGGCGAAGCCGCGAGCAGATCCTAGTATATAAATAAATAAATAACAAGATAATGGCAAACAAAAGGCTGTTGTTTGCACCGAGCCTAGCTTTTGTCAAACGGGATCGAACAAATTAATCGAATATAAAAACAATTCTGGGAAAAACTTCAGTTATGTAGTATTCAGAAAAAACACAAAAAGCTATACAAGTTAACGTTCTATTTATCCTGCAATATTTTTTTTATACTTAAAAAAATATTGCAGAATAAATAAAACGAGCAGTTTCAACATGATTTTGTTATCGGTTTTTGTGAGGCTTCGATCAGATATAATTGATCGAAGTTGTGAGGTCATTATTTTAAAACTCCGTCGGGTAAGTACATTGTAAATTATGTTGTAGGTAGGGACAGTGGTCTGGATGAGATTGGCGCAGGACCGTGTGGAGTGGCGCAAGAGTTAGGAGGCCTATACCCAGCAGTGGGTGAAGTCGGGTTGCGGATGATAATGAGGTACAGTAGCGTTCATAGATCGGTGACGCTCCTGACGGGTTCCAAGTCTCGTTATTACAATATTTATGCTTTTGTAATATTTAATTTGTTGTTTTTATATAGAACAGCTTCCTATTTGAATATACTACCCTACCATGGAAGGCCTACCAAGACGAACGTAATGAGAAATGCCTTACGTAGCACAGTATTGCATGGTACGAGTATCTTACTTTCTTAAGTAGGTATTGGTTTTGAGTACGGGTGTTAAACTCGTTTATAAAATCCCAGATTTTTTTGTTAACAAAACCAAAGAAATATTCATTACGGATGTCCCTAAGCGAATCTTATTTACTAGAACTACGAACCTTATGTGTGCTGCCGCACTCACCCTGAAGAAGTCCCTCGTTAAGGGATGAAACGTTGGTGTTCTTCCAACACAAATATGGTTCGTAGTTAACCCGCTTACATCCGTAATGAATTAGTTAAACTACGATAGCTTTTATAGCAAAGAAATATTGGTGGAAAATAAGCAAATCGAATGCGTCGAAGCAAATCTCACAAACTTGAAATTTTTGGTTTTGAAAATATTCATTCATCATTTCATTCGTCTCTTGTCCGTTTTCGAACACGAAATGGATCTCTTTTCGGTGCACGTGTGCAATTGTGTTCTAGAACTTTGTGATTTGGTTTTTAGTAATTATCTTTCTGTTACCTTTTTTTTGCCTGTTATTGTTAGCAGTTTTTACTATGTTTTCATTCATAGATGTCATCATCTACATCCTATAACACCAGTCCACTGCTGAACGCAGAACTCCCTCCCCCAGACTTCCTCCCTGATAAGCGCTTTATTGGTTTACATAACATGGGAGTAATGCCTATAATCCCCACTCTGGGCATGCGGGTTCGAAGTTCGTTGGTAGAATTGTTTTGCAGGAGGCGCTGCTGCCTGCCCCCGGTGGATATCCTTTAGTCGCCTCCCGTGACACCCGCGGGAAGGGTTGGGGTGGTGAAAATTCTAACAAATAACATATTTGACATTATATATCTTCGATTATAAAACAAAGTTTCAGTAGTAAGTAAGTATACTAACGTTTTTTCAACTTGGAAACCGAATGCCTGCCTGGCGCTGGGCTGTGTCAGCGAGCCGGCGAACTTGGCCAGTAGATCTCTGTCATGAAATCTTCAAAGTGAGACAGCTTACCTGATCCCTCCTCTAGTAGTGTCAGCATTGAGAGCCCTTCCCTCGTGCAGCCAGGTCAGCATGGTCGGCTTCTCCACGTACCGAGCTCGGCAGACCAGGGCCAGGGTGGACTCAGCCTCGTAGTACTTCTCTAGGAGTGGCGCACCGGCTTCGTCTACGACCCAGACTTGAGGTGCTGGGGGAAAAACGTACAGGTTTTCAAATACAAAAAAGTCTATGTGTCTAAGTGTTGTAACCTAAGCTAACAATGGTTGGACACGTCCCATTGGCCACACAGGGTAGATAAAATAGCTTGGCACTGGCGTGATTTTCCAACCGTGCAAGGAACCAGCTTTCATAATACAGCTGTATAGCATCACACACATTAGACATCCACTCGCTTGAGTAATACCTAATGAGTTTAAGGCAAGAAGTGGTTTGATATTCAGCTTTCGTTGGAAGAAATTGGCTTATGGCCTTCCTAAATTAAACTACTGTTTGTTTGCGCAAAGATCGAACAATAAGTGTAACAGAAATTCATCATGATGATGGTGTTCGAGAGTTTTCTTATTCCAGCCTCCTTTGCATCAGTCACGGACACAGAATAACTGAAACCATTTGCAAGTAGATCTAGTTTAAAAAAAAAACTAGGTAGGTATAAACACTAAATATAACGTAACGGGATACAATTCACTTCTACTATTATTCTACTAACTAGCCAAATTCGATGTGAATTTACACCAATTTGGCTAGAATATAGGTAATATTCCGGCCAATTTGTAAACAAACCGCCCATACTTAGCCTAAAAGTCACTCTGCTGCCGCATCATTTTTTTACGCAATTTTCATTACTTATCTATTTGAGATTCTTCCTTCAATAAATATGACGCCAATTGAGTGAGTTTAAAGTTTTTATGTCGTGGTTTGTGGTTTGTTTACAAACATTTCACATAGAGTTTGGCTAATGTATAGTAGAAGAGTAGAAGAAGTAAATTGTATCCCGTCGATATATAGTGTTTATACAAAGTTTTTTTCCATCCAAAACTAGTCAGAGACTCAATCGAAACTATTGCCAACCCTGAGCTCCAACTGTGAGTTCTATTTTGAGTTGTTATTTCGAGACTAAAGCCCCGCGCTGCCACTTATCCGTACACCAGAGTGTGTGACTAGTATGGGTTTGCACAATCCAAAACGAAAAAGTTTTCGTTTACTAACGCTCAACTGTCAAAATTGTACCGCTAAATTGTATTGGATCATAATGAATACTACATCGAATACGCAGAATTGTGGCAAACAGTCGCAATAAGCCACGAAACTGGATGATGCTGTATGAATTTATTTATTTTGACGACCTCAGTGGTGCGGCGGGCGTAGATTCGCCATAAGGAGGTGGGAATCGAAACCGCGCCATAAGGTTGCGGTTTCGATTCCCACCTCGGGACAAATGTATATTGTAAGATCTGAAAATTTGTTACGGGTGTTCTGAGTTTTTTTTTATGTACAATAAAAAAATAACTTTCTATGTAATGTATTGTATTAAGTATATCAGTTATCTGGTACCCATAACATAAGCTCTGCTTAGCTTGGGGCTTGATGATTCTGTGTGGATTGTCCATCATGATTTTATTTATTTATTTAAAAAAATAAGATTTCAGATGAAACTATTGGATCGCTGTGACCCACTACGTGTAGTAGTTGCACTCTATGAGGTAGGGGCGCTGCAAGGCGCTAAATATATGGGAGGGAATGAAAGCTTTTATAGTTTTCGTAAACTATGCACAACCCATACTAAGGACTCAGAATAGGCCCAAAAATAAAACAACAGGGATTATAAAAATGTGGTGTTTGTCCCTTTTCGGGACAGTTGAAAAGCAAAGAATATTTAAATTTTCAGATTAAAATTGTACCTGCCGCAATGTATCATTAACACCGACATTGATGTTGCAAAAAAAGGCTCAGAAGTCCGGTTCAGTTAATTGTATTGTAACCGAACAATTGAGAGTTCACCATAATTACCTATCTCCGCCGCCGCCCATTGTACATTTATCTGTATTATATTTTTATTTTTTGGTTGCCGGGAAGAAACCGCTTTAAGCGATAAGGCCGCCAATTCTGTTATCTTCCGTACCATACTGTTTTATATATAAGTTTCTTTGAATAAAGAATTATCTATCTATCTATTTGTAATTTCTTTTTATTGTGTGCATTAATGAATAGTTGTAGGTATTGTAGGTATTTTATTGTATCTATTTGACATCGCAATTCGGTGGTAGAATTGTTCTGCAGGTGGCGCTGCTGCCCACCCCGGTGGATATCCCTTACTCGCCTTTTACGACACCCGCGGGATGAGTTGAGTCGATCCCCAACCCGCATGGCCAGCATGGGGATTATGGGTATTACCCCCCGTGAGATAAAAGCCAACAAGGCGCTTATCAGGGGGAGGCCTGGGTCTAGCAGTGGACCAATATAGGCTGTGGAGATGGAGATTTGACATCGCTCGTTAGGAGAGATTCCGCATAGAGATCCGGTAATTGGGTACGTACCATTGAAGTAGGTACGTACGTATTATTTATGTAGTTAATGTTCCTATGTTTTATAATAATTAGGTACACGATGTAGAAAATTGCGGGCAACATAAAATCTCTGTGTATTTTCTATGTATATAAAAATATATCCATCTATGTATTGTATTGAATAACGTATGTCAGTCATCTAGTACCCATAACACAAGCTCTGCTTAGTTTGGGGCTAGATGATGTTTTGTGGATGGTCCAGCATTATTATGTTACTTTAAACATCTACGAAGCTCCTACCAACTGTAGATATAAAAATCTTTTTTAGCAAATGTTTATTTTTTCTCTGTTTTTTACTTGATTTTAGAGCTTAGCGGTTTGGTTTACAAGATGAGAAATGGTCAAAGCACTACATATTATACAGCACCATCGTTCGAATTCATACCAAACATAATTGCTTTGACCCCAAAAAATATTAAAGGTCAAGAACTCACTTCACTTACAAACACAGCTTTTATTTTATTTGCCAAGTATCTCATCCTTCTAAGCAACATCGGCATAACTCGAGGAAACAAAGTTTGGGATCCTAAAAGGTTTTGAAAGCGGTAGAATCCTCAGTAAGTTAACTTTGGTATGTAAATGTAAGTTCAGGATGAACTCTAAAGTTATGGGGAGAAGACTTGAATTCGACGAGCTTTTCGTAACGACTATGATAATTCCTGTACCTTAAAGAAGCACTGGATAACGACAAATTGTGTTATTATGATGTTTTAACTTTATTTTGTGACTGGCTGCTGCTTGCGGTTTAGCACGCTCTTTTCCCGGATAAAATTTAGCCTATGTCTGTCCCCGGGATACCACCTACCTTCCTGGCAAAATTCATTAAGATCCGTTCAGCCGTTTAGGCGTGAAACAGACAGACAGAATTACTTTCAAATTTATAATATACTAGTTTCTGCCCGCGGCTTCGCACGCGTTGTTTCTGTGAAAACGTTTAAAGGTGATTTTTATCTCATGGGAACTGATTTATGGGATAAAAAGTATATGTTACTATGTTTGATTCCAGACCTAGAATTATCTGTGTGCAAAATTTCAGCACGATCCGTTTAGTAGTTTTGGCGTGAAGAAGTAACAAAGATCCATCCGTACATCCATACATCCAAACTTTCGCATTTATAATATTTGTATGATGTGAAGTACCTATGGATAAGTATGGATTCATGAATTAAAATACTTACAAACATAAGTAGCGGTGCACGATGCATGGAGGCTCAGGACCATTCGTGGCGACGTTTGGGGAGGCCTATGTTCAGCAGTGGACGTAGAATGAATGAGAATGAGAATATTTTATGAATGAGAATTATTTGTAACTCAATTAACAAAAACAAATATGATTAAAAAAAATAAAGACAAAGTTTAGGTGTACAATGGAGTATGGTGTACAATGGCAATGCAGCCAGCGTCTTGGGGACGCTTCCGACTGGTATTGATATGAATCAGTTGAGCTACCTATAGATTGTTTGCAACAGTCTGCAGTTAGCTTAATTGTTTCAATTGTAAATACTAGTTCTAATTTGTTTTTATTATTGAATTGTAATTTTCTTTGTTTAATAAAGAGATTTCCAACAGGTGTACAAAAAAAAAGATAAACGTAGAATAAAGAGAAACGTAGGTATATGGGCACAATCCTACAGTCTAATGTTTACCAAAGAATTTATGCTTCGCTGTCATTGCTCATATCAATTAACCGTACCTCCTTCAAGATTAATTGTCATCAATCATCATCCATATTCATACTACTCGTAATATTATAAATTCGAAAGTAACTATGTCTGTCTGTCTGTCACCTTTTCACGCATAAACGGCTGAATTGATCTTAATAAAATTTGGCATGGAGATAGATGGTATCCCGGGGACGGACATAGGCTACTTTCTATCTCGGAAGAGAGCGTGCGAATCCGCGGGAAGCAGCTAGTCAGTCATGTAACGTAGCTAGTAGGACTTGCAGTCTACCTCTACAAGTGTGTCGTTTGTAATAAAAGTGTTAATTTAATACTCACAGCTGAGCATAGGCTACACTCCATGCTTGCGATTCACCTCAGTTTTGAGCCAGTCTGGGCCTCACAGTCCAAAGTATTTATTACATTAAATACTTGTGTAATAAATACTAATGTATAAATATAAATAAACCATGTTGTACAAAATGATCTCATGGATGTCGTCGGCACATCTCGCGCCGGTAAACGATATCTGTTTTTAAACATACAACTACGTAAAAATAATAATCCCTACACATTTAGAAACAAATATAAACTAGAATTAGCTAAAGCACGTACTGATTACGGCAAGAAAACACTTGTTTACGAGGGGGTGCAATTATTTAACAGCTTGCCTACCGAGATCATGGAATGTGCTAGCAAAAGCATGTTCAAAACAAAATTTAAAAAATACGTTCATAGCCTAACATAAGCATCCATATAAACCTAAGGGTTATCTTTTTGTATTAAGCTCACCATTCCTGTCAAATATTTAACTTCCGTTTAAATGTAATAAATAAATACGCTTTTGTCGGTGTTCCGAGTTTTAAAATTGCATACAAACCATGTTAGTAGGAGTGGCGGATTGGCTGCTTATCGTTGTAATGTAATTTTACTATAGCAGGTAGGTTATACCTACATAAATACTATTAAACTTACCGCCTACCGGCCCCGGGGGGTATAGCGTACTTAACTTACACATTATTTTTAAGAACGGCGGCCGCCTCTGTTCGCAGTGCCTCGCGGAAGGACTAGCCTGCTGAACAAGGCACCGTTAACGCGCACCATACGAACTCTAAATCTGGTAGCGGTGACCATTGACTTATTTCACGTCTCACGGAGCGAGTTCGTAAGGGCTATATTATTTAAGTTATGCTGTGTTTAATAATAATGATTTTATACGTTACAAATCAAGTACCTACGTAACGACTTATTATGTAATTATTGACTTGGATTTTTTGCTCATGGATTATTTAATTGTTTTAATTATTGACATGTGTATTTAATTATTTTGATTGTGATAGTACTGATTTATTGAATTATTTAGACTTTAGACTTATTGACATTTGTATTTAGCTTGTTAATTTACTTATTTATTTATTCCGATGACTACTCTGTTGTATTAGGTCTGACCTGTAATGATAGACGTAATGTTTCAATAAATACAATACAATACAATACAAAAAGAACTTTTTGTTTCTTATTATATGAGAACATTTTGTTGTTTTATGAAAATCATCTTTACACCGAAACCACTGTCCTTACAACATTATCACAGTTTATTTATTGTTTTCTTTAGAATTTTATAAAGGACATAAGATAAAAGTGAAACCAAAATACTAAACACAATATGAGCTACCATAAACGTCTCGGACGTTCAGCTCAGCTAAACACACTCTATGCGAAAGGACTGAAGTAATTTTGTATATGATAGAAATGTCTCATCTTAAGTAGTCCCAAAGGGTGGTCCCTTTCTACGAAATAAAATGCCGAAATAAAAATCTAGGTTAGAAATTATCCTTGACATCTGACGATTGTAAAGTAAGAAGTAATGAATTGATAACCCTTGTACCCGATTGCGCAAGAAGGGGGTTATGCAAGGGTTATGTTTTGACTGAAGAAAGAAAAAATATATTTATAAAATCAGCTTGAAGTAGGTAATTTTATTTTTTAATTCACGCTGTTGATATCTTCTGAATGAAAGTGCATAAAATTATTTGGTTTGGTTATTTATAAAAACAATAATTTCTCCTATAATTTTTCACAAGTTAAAGTTTTTTGGTTCCTATCCGTACCAACTTTATATGTAAGTGCAGGTATTCAACTTATTGATACGATACGGAACCCTCAATGCTTGTCGACTCCTTCACCCCCAAATCAAACAGCCGCTCAGCAGTACCTACCAAACTTTTTCACCCCAAGCCCTCGACAATCCCTCATATTTCCCTAAAAGGCATTAGAACTCTTTCCACGTCCCTAGATAGGGAGATAAGTGATTTATTGTGCTGATATATTGTCCCAAAACACATTTTCCTTTTTGGTTATTCAGTAGGCAGAACTCAGCAGTTTTGTCAAACGAGAGGCGACAAGATGACCAGTGTGACAAATTGCCCTTCTCTGCCACGGGTCACAATAATAAGGACTGACTTCGATTTTGTGATAGCGGCTAGCAGCCTCAAAAAAGCATTATGCTTGTCGCCTGGAAAGCACCGCTGCAGCTCAGTACAAAAAAGTGTATTCAAATATGGGCTTTAACTCTTAACATTTAGATGAATTTTGTATTGACAGCATCAGATGACAGATAGCTCGCGAACCACTTGTTAGGGCCGGCGGTGACTGAAGTCGCGGCACGGCAAGGCACGCCACGGCACGGCGAAGGTCCAATGCATCCTTCGAGCTGCCGAAGCACGCCGTGCCGCGACGACGTCAGTCAGCGCCGGCCCCTACAGCTTGTGAGAAGCCATTTTGACACAGTAAAATGTATCTAAAGTTTAAGCCCATGTTTTAATGCACGTTTTTGTGCTGTATGGTAGCATGGTATTAAATTAATGAACGCAGAGCTATATGTAACAAAACCTTTTAAAAGCTTCAAGATAGGCCGACGACGCCGGCGGAAAGGCAGACGACAATTAATGGTCACGCCACTTTTGAATGATACATGAAATAATGATTTAATTTCACTACCTACTCGTAGTCAAAGCACCAAAAACTGTTCTAAGGGTTCCGTACTCGAAGGGTAAAAACGGAACCCTACTACTAAGCCTCAGCTGTCCGTCCGTCCGTCCGTCTGTTATAGGGGTCTATCTCATGAACCGTAAAAGGTAGACAGTTGAAAATTTCAGAGAATGTGTATATCTCTTGCCGCTATAACAAAAATTAATATAAATGAAATAAAAATCCAAATAAGGGGGGCTTTCATACAAAAAAACTTGTTTTATTTGGCTATTTTTGCTCTTCGTTTGTCAAAGCTGTATCTCTTGAACCACTATAAAACTTACACATAAAACTTTCCATAATAGTAACTCAACTGTATAAAAAGAAATACTAAATTTATATTAAAAAATGAAAATTTAAAGGGGTCTCCAACAAGTGTAAATATGATGTCCTTTTAAAAAGTTGCCTGATTTTTACGGTATGGAACCCTTCGTGTGCGAGTCAAATCGCACTTGGCGGTTTATTTAAAAGAAGCTCTCAGATGAGCCTGTCAGAATAGCCTTTTAATGTTGTGCAATGGCTTTAACAACATTACGTAGGTACCTTACCTCCCTTGTGCATGTACACATCCACTGCTGGATATGATGGATAAAGAATATGAGCACCAGATGAAGCGCACCAAAGTACTACCACATAGCGCAACTCTTTTTGGTGCGCTTCATTCAGTAGGTATAAATGTTCTTATCATGTTTTAAATGTTATTTCTGGTTGATAAAACCAACTTTTATTGTCCCATTAAAAGCAGAGCCCGGTTTCACCTACCCCTTCCAAAAATCAGCCAGGGATTTTGTTTCATAATGTTTTATTTATGAACATGTGGACGGATGATGAAGCGCCCAAATGGCACGAATGGGGGAAACACCAAATGGAACATGATTAGCGTCGGGATTTCTATTCAGATGCTCGCTTGATGAGGTATTTAGTCTCGGTAATGCAGATGGTACCTACAATTTATCTACTTACAAATAAATGTAGGTTTCTATGATTAATTGAAATGAATGTTGGTTTGGTACGGTTTCTACACTGTTGTAGAAAGAACATTGAAAATTATTTACCTACATCTATAAAATTAATTACTGCTAAATTACTGTTAGCGCTTACAGGACTCTTGGATACATCAGGTATTTCAATTTCAAACTGCATAAGCAAAAGTGGGAAATAAAGGTAGTTTATTTGAGGTTTTGATCACTTCTATCTAAGGAACCTTTACCTTGTCGGGTTGTTGAGTTTTCGAGTTGGAGTTGGAGTAGGACCCGCCCCAGAGAAGTCTAGACTTTTAAGGAAGTAGAGTCATTCGGGTCAAGTGAGCGCAGTTTTCACTTTGTGAAACCTCACTATGCTAGATAAGTATTTAGAACAGTGAAAATATTGTATATAAAAAATGCTCATTAATTTCAATATAAACGATTTATAATTTTCTAATAGGAAGTAAGTAAAACTGATTATTATTCATGATAAAGCATTTATTAGGTTAATCTATCAGTATTTATTATTTCTGTACAAATTCACGTATTCTGTAAAAAACACCTAAATTGTGGGAACGAGAGTTTTTTTACTCTAGATTTTCACTTTAAGAATTCCACAATTTTTCCATAATACGGAAAACAGATGATAATATTATACTCCACAGCCTATATTGGTCCACTGCTGGACGCAGGCCTCCCCCTGATAAGCGCCTTGTTGGTTTTTATCTCAATAGGGTTAATGCCCATAACCCCCACGCTGGGCATGCGGGTTGGGGATCGCAATTCAGTGGTACAATTGTTCTACAGATAATAATATTATAGGTACAATAGTAAAATGAATGAGGAATCCATTCGAGTTTTTGAAATCATAATAGATTTTTTTTTGTATTACTGGAATTAGTGAAAATCCAATTATTTTTTTTTCTCGCATGTTCCGGGAGTAATTCTGAACTTATCTGCAGCCAGGGAGGTATAAAAAAAAGAAAGTTGTGTATCCGTGAAACTTTTGTGCTCTCGCAACGCAACGTGCGCAACACATAAACAATGTGCAAGACCAAATCGGTACCTTTTTTCCCGATGAAAAGGGTTCTACTCGAAAATACCTTGCTACTGCAATGCTGGAAGCTCCTTTTTCATAATGAATTCTATGTTTCTATATGTACTAACTTTTTTAGGACACGCGTTGGCGGAGAGAGGATATAAGATCATTCCAACAGCTGGATGCAGAAAATCTGGAAGACTCACGAAAACTCATGGTTCTATGGCCCGGTGTGACAAACACGAAAGTACGGGATACCAAGGGATACCTGGATTGAGCATGCGCCCATCAAGTTTGTCGTACAAGTACCTTGGCGTTTCTATGATAATGATCCCGCATTAAGAGAACTGAAAAGTGTAATGTTCCTCCGCCGTGACATTTTCAACAAATTTGAAGAAATCAAAAATGGTGTGATGTGATGTTTAGGTGGAACATGGAAACAGAACGCCCACAAGCGTTTTGGACATGCAGTATATATATTATATTAATGTAGGTATTTATAATGTTATGTTAATATTTATTTTAGATCGTATTTGGCCTTTCTTAAATTCACAATTCTTTCCATCCAAAGGTTGACGTTGACGTAGGAGTGCTAGAATAAAAAATGTTTGATTGAGGGGGTTGCACCACCCCCTTCTCGCTTAGTACAGCAATACTGTGGCACCTTGTATAATGTATCTTTGTAATGTTTTATTTTTTGTGTACATTAAAGCACTTTGGGTTTGTATTGTAATAAGTTTTTGGTTCCAGCTAGAAGACAAGGGCCATACACCACGTCTGAACTCTGAATATACCTGGAGAGGTATAAGGAATCACAGAGCATGCATGACCCTAATACGCTGAGGTATGGCCGTATTTTGTAAATCAACTTTAGTCTAAGACAGTTCCGTACACACTTTGAGATACGTTTCGCAACAGTTGCCCCATCAAAATTACTTTTAAGAAATCAAATAATATCCCAAAAATGTTTAACTTCCACGGGACTTGAACCTGCATCCTTCCCTCAGTACGGGAACGTGCTAATCAACTACACCAAGAGGACAAGTGACGTAGGTGTCGAAAAACTTTGGGAGTTTTTTCGGACTCTAGCGCCGTTAGCTTCACCTACAGGGGAAACATTGAAGTTTATCCAATCCTGTTCAAAGGCTAAATAACATTTAGTTCGTTTGATGAGAGGTGTCGCGTTGCTCAATTTGAAGGTTTTTTTATTATAGTACGTAAACCCTCACACTCAGGGTAATTTATAAGAAATCAAATAATATCCCAAAAATTATTCGACATTGACGGGACTTGAACCCGCATCCTACACTACATTTTATTTTTATTTTTTTTCTCTTTTAATCTGTATAGGCCCACGAAATGTATTCTTATTTTAAATTTCAAGTTATTTGCTGCTGTAGTTGCAGAGATATTAAAGACGGAAAAAAAGACAGATAAGGAGACTAGACAGATAAGGGTTTTAAAACCGATCTCCGATCTTCGAAACCCTAAAAAGTTTGATTTATCCAGGCTTTGCAGAATAAATAGTATTCCATCTACATTAGATATTCCCAGCCATATATCCTCTGCATAAAATCACACTAACGTGCGGATAAAGTAAGAAATATGAGTCTTTATGACACCTCGTCCATCAACATATTGGCCTATAAAGGTTCTGTTAGAAACGCTCTGATTCCTGATTAAAATATTTAATCTCGTATCACCTAGAAAGGCAATACGAGATATAAGGAAAACCTTAAAGACCGCATTCTATATCGTAAATCAAAGATTAAAGATGTGTATTATTAGAATATATGTTACAATGTAGGTCATAAAATTATAATACGTCCAGTTATATTCTACCTAACATAGGCATGCAAATATTAATTTTTCAATAGGTAACCTACAGCCATCGAGGGATTCTACCTCGACGCCTACAGCTTATAAAACCATGGCCTGACCCGACGATGCATATAATTTTCACCCATTTTCACTGCATTATAGTTCTAGGATTCGACAATTTTGTAGAAGTTGCGTAGGGATCAATCATTTTAGCTTGATGAAGTTGGATGATGTTGGATATGTACATGGCGCCGCAGAGGTTCTCATTCTTCACGTTTTCACGTTTTTGGTGTGTTTAGGAGTCGTTGTTCTTTTGTTTTGAGCCATTGTTGGCATTCTCGCTATAGCCTTCCGTTCGTCTCATCAGTCGGAAATTAGATGCTTTCCTGATTGCTATTTTTATGTTTGGCTGTTTGATTGTGACGGTGCGGAGTTGTTTGAACTCGTCTACTACGTCGTTTTTAACTGAGACAGTATGGGCACAGATTAGGTAATGTTACTTATGGGGGCACCCACGACCAGATCTGTATGATCAGTAAGATTCGCGTATGCCCTATCTTTCGCAGAATTCTGCGAAAGATCGGGCTTACGCGTTGACTTGACTCGAGTTAGGCCTGATCGGCCCACTTCGATAACAGTCAGTTTGACTGCCGATCGCTTCATATTAATACACCAAAGTAAATAATTGTAGTTAGTTAAGTTTTGCCTCCGGATAGTTTTTATTCGATAATTATTATTGTTAATTACTACATTTTCTGTTTTAATTAACACACAGTTCAAACCGATAGATCAAGAATTATTGCAGGTCTAGGTCTACTTCAACAATAGACCGCCTCTAACACCACTCCACACAGACGAAGTCGCGGGCAACAGTAGTCTGTCTTCTCCTATGAAGATTATTCGGCATATTTTTTTTGGTCATTTAATTAGAGCCTTATAACGAGTAATAATTTAGACTCTCAAAGATCTTTTCCCAATGTCACGTTATCGGCTATGTTAGCGGCGTCCGTTGCTACAGAAACGCTAAATCTAACATACTAACGCCTTCAAACTTTTGAATCTAGGGCATCGTACTTACCTCCTTACTTAGGTAGGTATGTTTTTGTTCAGTTTATTATAAATTCATTGCTGCCGCCTACTATACCTACGCGACCAGAAACTTCAAGAGCTTGTGACTTTGCCTAAGAACATTCAAACTTAAAACTGTTTGTGTGATACTGTGAATACATTCCCTTTCTAGGCACCAGCTTCATGTGTCATAGAGGCAAGGGTGCATTTGTCATCATGATAAATGATTTTATAATTAATTTAGGTGGGTACTTTAAAAGTTTTCATTGTTATATACCTTCCACACATTGTAGAGACATTTCAAGAGTAACTTCGGTAACTAACTCCAGACTCGAAACCAAGTGGTATTTTGTTCCTTTTGGCATTACTAATGTAGACTTCATGGAGTGTTTTTGAAACGAATAGGCTATATCTATATCTATATCACGTGGCTATATCTCATGAACCGTAAGAGGTAGACTGTTGAAAATTTATCTGAAAATTATTTGTTGTTAAAGAGGCAAGCCACTACAAATAATACAAATAAAATATAAATAATTAAAATAAAATAAACATCAAAATTAAAGTGGGCTCCCATACAACAAACGTGATTTTTTTGGCTATTTTTGCTCCTAATTTGTTAAAGCTGTATCTCTTGAACTACAATACGTAGACACATGAAACTTTCTATAATTAAGTAACACTTCATCTGATAGAATAACAAATACTAAAAACAAAATAAACTTGAAAATTTAAAGCGGGCTCCAAACAAGTGAAAATTTGATGTTCTTTCAAAAAGGTGCCTGATTTTTACGGTACGGAACCCTTCGTGTGCGAGTCGACTCGCACTTGGCGGTTTATAATATTAAAGAAGATAGACATAGGCATCACTCTCTGTCTGTTTTTTTTTCTACGTATAATCCCACTGTGCACTACCAACTCTTAATTTCTTAATTTATTTTTTGAAATTGCTTTAAGCAATTAGGCTGCCTATTGTACGTTCTTTTTTGTTTATTAATTTAGATATCAGATATTTTATTTATTTTGTTTGTACAATAAAGTGATTCTTCATTTATTCATTAAATCCCTTATGGTGCTTCCTTTTTCTTTTTGTTCCAAGTTATCGTTTAATTATTATTATGAATTTTTCAAAATAACGACTTCAAGTGTATTAAGTAATATCTAGCAAGATAAAATAAATGATACTGAAATACTACAAAATCACTTACTATTGACATGCAGATAGATCCTGCTGACACGAGGCGGGTGCGTGGAGATCTGGCACTCGTAGACCCCTTCATCATCAGGCTTCACCTCTCTGACCAGCAGCCTCCAGTTCCCAGGGTACCGTCTTCCAACGCTGATGCGGTTGTCGGCTGCGTACGTCACCGCACCTACTGTTAGGAGCTCGGGCATCTCGTCTTTACCTCTTCGGCGAACCCATGATACCTAAAAGAAGAAGAGTTTTGAGAAATATCGTTGGAGATAGTAGCTTGGTTATTACCCGACTGCGCATAAAGGAGGATTGTTTTCTTTAAGGTTGATCGTCACAGGTTGGCGCGAGATTCAAATGTTTGGTGGTTTTTAATTTATTTTTTCGTTCTACAAGAAATAAAACCACGGAAAAGTGATTTGCCGCAAATCGTAAAACATTTTCTATGAACCTATGATAAAGCCAACTTCTATTCAATTGTATTTTGGGTGCATTTGGGAAATTGTTGATTTTTAGCCCAAAATTTCCTATTTTCCCAAATGCTCTAAAATACCAGTTACATTTTTCATAGGTTAATAGAAAATGGTTCACGATTTGCGGCAAATTACTATTCCGTTAGTTTTATTCTTTGAAGAAAGCAGAAAAAAATAATCTCAAATTAAAAAATTATCTCGCGCCAACATGAACACTCTTAAGCCGTGACTGTTCCGATTCTTCAACTACTTATCTATGAAAAATATAAGGTTGTGTCCTATCTCTAAATATATAGATAGCTCGAGCATTTTTTCACTTGACTGAAGAAAAGGAAGTTGCAGTCGTGTTGATAGGTAAGTCATGCGAAAACATTTTTATATTTGTAATAATTTTTGTCAGAGATTTATATGACAACATAAACTAAGGAGTTGAATTAACCCTCAAACTCGCTTATATCACTTGAATCCCAAAGAATCGTCCAGCGATTTAACAGATCAGTAATCAAATCAACCAAATCTTTCAGATAACATTAATTAATACCTACTATTAAGTATTCAATAGATATAGGTACTTCGTTCTACAAGCATCAGACATAACAAGTTTCAGTGACTATAAATCATCTAGAATAGCTAAAGTCTATTACGCTGAAACTTGAAAAGACATTATCCAAACGCTGTCTGGAGACACGAGCTCTCGTATTCAATTGAAATTAAAGGTCTAAAGCTGAGAGGGTCTAATTACGATCAAGAATTCTCTTACAAAGTCATCGCGGTCGCCGTTTTGCTCAGCGTTGTAGTAAGACTTTTCATTTAGTTCAAAGAATTCCGGAAATTATTACAGCACGGTGAATGTTAATAGATTTGTAGGTTTTGTATCGATTTTAGCAGTAAAGTTTGTCTAGTGTGAAGTGAGAGATTACCAGTCAGGATGGGGTTCGGAACTAGAGTAACATTTTGAATGTCATAGACTGGGATACACATCATCATCTACAGCCTGTACTGGTCCACAGTTGGACGCAGGTCACCCCCTGTTAAGCACCTTATTGGGTTTTATCATATGGGGGTATGCCTATAATGCCCACGCTGGGCATGCGGTTTGGGCATCGCAGTTCAGTGGTAAAATGGTTCTGCTTGAGGCGCTGCTGCCCGCTCCCTGGTGCATATCTCGTCGACTATTACGACACCCGCGGGAAGAAGAGAGAAGATGATTTGATTAATTATATATAGGTACGATTAAGTACGTTGCCAAGTGATATTTCCCACGGCATTACTTTTAAGTTTCCATATGTTGCAGAATCCTGCGGAAAAAGCCTTAATTCTTTTATTTCAAACAAAATTAATTGATTACTATTTGCCAATTTAAAATTTTATCATTTTAAATTTTATTGTATTTATAAAGGTAGGTAAGTAAAATTATAATATTTATTTAAAAAAATTTACCCTTTCGTATATAGGAATTAACTTAGTCGTTGGTCTCACCGAAGTAATATTACTAGGATGTGACAGTTTTGTAATTTATCGCCTTAAAGTCAAGAGCATTATTCAGTCAACACCGTGCATTAGCACACCAAGCAAGGCCCTAAAGTTCGCCAAAAATCAAACCCTCTAAAGCTTATCAATAAAATATAGTATATGTTATAAACAACCGTTACCTATTACCTACACATTCAAGCATCATTTTACAAATTTAATTTTCCTACAAGTTAATAAAATAAAAGTACCTCACAACTTCTTAGACGGAAGAACCGCGATATCCGATAATAAGGTTTCAAAATGAAAGCATTGTTTCTAACCCGTTGGATGCCTCTTTTTAATGAAAGAAAGCACTCCGACTTAATAGAAAGGCTTTTTACAGTGGGAATAAACAAATTCGGACGTGAAGTTATAGGGAGAAGGGAATTTAAAAGAGTGGCACTTAGGTTTTCAGGTTCTTCGGCTCTCACGACGCTATCGTTAACGAGTCTACACACCAAACTTGCTACCCCGCCAAAAATTGCCAAAACACTGTCAACTGCCTACGGTATTCATTGAATTTCATACACCGGATTCGGTGTATAGAGTCCATTACAAACAGATCTCACATAATAGTAACATGTAAATCGTCTCGCTTCACCGCCTCGCAGTCAAATCAAAGAGAGATAATACTTAGAAGAGGCGCGCGGATGCCGGAATGCATTGTTCCTATAGGTAGCCTTGTACCTACCTAAAATGGGGATTTTAATCCGAGGAACGATGGCTCGAGCTGAGGCGGTGATGATATTTTTCCGAGCTTATTTGTGTGAGTGAACTTGTTGGAAGCAAAGGTCTCTTGTCTACATTGGCTGATCCAATCCGGCAGTACCTACTGTACCCAGTGAAGAGACGCAGCTTAGTTCGCCATATACAATATCATTCAACGAAGTCTGCAAAGCAATGACTTAAGCCTGTTTGTTATCCAGAGTCCAAGAAATCAAATAATCTATACATCCATGTGTAAATACTAAGCCTATACCGTCAGCATTCTTACAGCACACATACGTCACCTAGAATAGTTTTGCCATAATCACAAGCCGGCAGCATTGCTGATTTAATAAACCACCGTTCATACATATACGCTGTAGAAAAATACAGCTCTTCTAACCCGAAGCACTGCTTCAAGGCAAAAGAAAAAACAAAAACAGATTTCGTTTAGCCTTCCGGAAATGGGTCGGATAACATTTTAAGCATAATTTATTATGAAAACAACGTTGCTTCCTAACAAGATAAAGAAATGAGCGGATGGAAACCGGTGCTTGACAAATACGAACACAGAGGAATCTGGTTTATTTAAGTGCTAGGCGGGGATTGCTTTCGAATTATAATCAAAATATATCTTCAGCACTTGAAGAGATGTAGCATAATTTGGCCAGGAACTGTCTGAATATCAGCGCCGCTACTAGCTTCGGCTTGTAGCAGCATAATGCTGAGACAGGTACCTTATGTATTTTGTAATTGTGTCTGTTTTTTTTTTGTTTTTTATCTATAATCATACGTCTTTCTTGTACCTGTCTATTATTGTAATGTGTCGTATTATGTATTATGGGTTCAAATAAATTTAATTGCCCTTCTTTCTTTCTCTTCTTTCTTATAATATTTGTACGCAACTTTATATAAAAACGGCGAATAGAGTGACGTTTTTCGTCTAATCCAAGTCCACCCAAATCAAGTAAGGTAAATTTCTGGCCTAAAATAACGTCGTCATCGAAAGTAGCTCCTGATACTACCTAATGGTCCAAATTGTATATGAAAGGATTTCATTATAATAGAGGAAACTCTTAAGTATGAATCTGTGCCTCCTGTGATAAATGATACAAAGGAAAAATCAACACTTTACAGGAGAGCAAAAACAAGATTTAAAAAATACTAGTTCGTGAACTAAGTGGGCTAGGTTACACATAAGTACCTTCTTTTGTAGATAAACAGATTCACTTTCACTGTGCATTTAAATTTTTATGTTAAATATTGTAGTTTTAACGTAACTCACTAAAAACCTGTAAGTTGTACCTTATCTATTTCTAACATGTGTTAAAATTACGTGATAAATGATACAAGTACAGTTAAATTATGTTGCACCTATAAGTTGTCTTTGTGTAAACTGATATACAACAACTAAAAAAATCGAATAACTAATAGAATATGTTCCTAACACAATGTTGCTCAAACTCACACACATCACAAATGATAAAAATACTACCCCGAAGATTAGATTAGTTTCTAGTGTATTGTACCCTAATCAGTATTGAGAAAGATTGGTTCAAAGTGATATAACTCGTTATATATCAATATTCACGATAAATACACAAAAAAATAAAATGTAATAATTAATATAATCACTCTTATACCACAAAGCACGAAAACCAGTGTGTGGAGTAATTACTTAAAGGGGTTACAACTTGACATATATCTATATTCAAGATTTTTTTGCTAATATCATGGTAGTTATATCACTATGCACCAAATTATCTCCGAAACTATAGCAGATAGAAGCACGTGAGTTAGACCCAAAAAATCCTAACTTTTTTAAGATAGTTAACTATGTAAAAATCACAAAAAGGGTACAACTCGAATTATATAACCCATCACAGGAGGCACAGAAATATTTTAATATATTTTTTGGTATTGATAGAAATTAAATGGCGGATTTTCCGCTTAGTGGTACAATCTTTTATTTTCTGTTTACAAAAACATCCCTAATTTGTATAAACAGTGAATCGAAATAGGCCAAAATTATCATCGAGCAAGTAAAATTGCTATGCCACACGGACAGATAAAAAAAATTAATAACGAAATTATAAAGGATTCCGATTTTTTACATTTTTCACTAAACCATAAATAAACTTATGTAACTTACGTTATGTGTGTTAAATCCTCTTGTACTCACAGTTTTATCCTGCAAAAGACTGATTCTGCAATTGAGCTGTGCGTCTTCCCCCAACTGTACGGTGATCCGCGTCAGGTTTCCGTCGGAGTCTTCGAAGGTCGGCCCGTACTTGCGGTCATGGTCAAAGTACGTGTTCTTCACTGATACCACGTGGGGGACCATTGGCATCTGGTGAACGAAACCAATTCCTATGACATCATAGGCCGTCTCGCTGGGCGAAAACACAAGATAACAAGTTACCCAAAAATCTAACAAAAACCAAGAATTGTCGCGGCTCGCTCACCTTGCCAGCAACTTTATTACCTGTCTCTGGTCATGGGCTCATCCCTCGTTTGAGGTTTGCAAAATACTCCAAAAATCTAACAAAACCACAAAATTTTCGCGGAATGCTCTGCATGCCTATGATAAGATTCTGCTGTTTCGTTAAGCTAGTCTGGGACTCGACCCCTTTCAGGTGAGTTTGTATCTGCAAACAATCTCATACCAAACAGCTCACATGCACAGCCAGATCATAAAAAAAATCTTGTATAGTCTGTTATCCACATATTTTGTTGTTATTATGTACAAACGAATAAATTGTTTTTAGCTCATTATTCAGGTTCTTTTTCTTTCTACGCATGCCTCATCAATTTCATAAAAGGCTATCTTTATCTATTTCCTAAGCACCGCAATAATTCCAAAATTTTCAGTGCTCGCTCCACTAGCTTTTATTTATTATCTTTTAATTTATTATTTTCGTATTCTTAGTTTGTGGCCACCCGATAAAGTTTCCACCATAAAGTTTCCAATTTTTTTACTGACTATTCTTAGGAATTGATTGCCGGGATGTCGCTTTTGCGGTTAATATGAAAACACTGCAAAAAATGTAACGGAATTACTTTGACCACCACCGCGAAAAATAACAAAAACGCAAATTTGTCGAAGCTCGCTCCGCTTGCCGATAAGGTTTAGTGGTTTTCAGTGGGGCATGCAGGCCAAAAAGTGAATTCTTGGCTACGACCCTAAACAAGTGTACCTAACCTCCCACCCTTCCCCCAAAGTCATGGGCTGCAAACGCGCCTGGCGGGCATGTAATAATCATTTCTACTTGCTGATCCAACTGGCGGCGTTAGCAAGCTTTCATTTTGAGGCATTGTTCTTTTGTTATGTCGTTCTGCCTACATTTAATAATTTCTAAATAATTTATCCTTAATCATCCATTTCTATTTTCTACAAAAACAGTAGCCTACTACTCTTTGATTTTCTACGACACTTGCATGAAGTACCTTCTTTCATAGATGATGTCCTAGTACTTTCATATACAACTAAGCATTCTAGTGAACGTCTCCGGACTTTTGATCTTACCTTCGGAACTGGTACAACCACCACAGGCCTCAAAGTGGGCGCTCCACTAGGCGTGGGCTCCTGCGAAGGCTGAGGCACTTTGAACGACTTCGTGCTATCAATGGTGGAGTTCCCGAGCCGAAGCATGATGGGAGCTGGAGCCATGTTGGTGCTGAGCGCGTAGAATGACGTCACCGTTTGGTCTTCCTCCGTTGAAGAGGTTTGTGGACTTTCTGGGGCAAATAAAACATTTTTAAGTTATAACTTCACGCACGGACATGCGCGGGCTCGCTTTTATATGCAAATAACTTCTGCCCGCGGCTTCGCGCTTTTCTGAAATGAAAAGCCTATATCCGTCCCCGGGATAAAATCTACCTCCTTGCCAAATTTCATTGAGATCAGTGTTCAGCTGTTTAGGCGTAAAAAGGTAACAGACAGAAGTATTTCAGGGCATGAATACTGTTCGGGTGAACCGACCACGCAGCAGATATGTATTTAGTTAGCTGCGCTTGCAGTTTAATGTGTATGAATCGCCAGCATTATTCTGCGCTTGCAGAATAATGCTGGCGATTACCTACATAAATTTACTCAGTTCGCGATGGACCGCTGACGTCGCTGAATCAAAACCGTAATAGGTATGTACCTACTTATTCGCATTTCAACCTTACTATTACTATTTATACCATAAGTTGGTGGAAGTAGTATACTTAACCATATACCAATACGTGTGTCTCGTGTATATAGTCATACCACACCAGCGCCTTTCCTTGACCACCAACCAAACATCACACCAAATATCAATCTCAAAGGGCAGTTTGGGGATCAACCAGCACCATCTACCACAACCACCAACCACAAACCTTTTCAAATACTTAAAAATATTGAAACAAGTCAGTTCCAATATTTTGCTGACCTATTAAATATCAGGCAACGAACAAAAAGCAACCGCAAATTGCTCGATCGATTGCTCCAAGTTCTAACTACATCCAACATATCCGGTAATACTTTCTTACTCGATAGCGGTTTCTATTGCTGAATGCGATCCGTTCGCTATTGTTGTCAATGAAGGAACTACAAAAGTTGCACTTTTGCTCGGAATTGTGTGGCCATTTTGTTGATTATACTTTGCTATAATTGTTACAAAATTTTCTTGGGATAGCAGCGGCTTTGTGTTTCTTGGTGTGATCGTTTAGACGTTTTATAGATAATGTAGCTCTCTGTGTTATCAAATACTTGGTTTAGCCTGGGCCACGAATTTGTAGAATTAGTTAGTAGCTCACGCGTGTGATAAGGCGCGTGTATACAGATTCAAATTCAACGCCAATTTGAGTACCTATATCTTTGTTGAGCCACGCTTTGCAACTTGGTAGGTTTATTATTATCATATCAAAGTATTTTAATTTGGTTTTCATGTTGCAATACAATACAATGAAGTAATATTAGTTACTAATTAAACTCATTGTTGCAATAAGTCCCAATAAAAAGTAACTTCGGTGTGGATGAAACATACTTGTAATAGTACTAGGTACTTACTTATGTAGGTACTCCTATAGCGCAGCGACACAATACGGTCGTCGGAACAAGACTTCTCCAGCATTTTGATTCTCTGTCTCTCGCCGACAAGTTTTTATGAGCATACCACAGGGTACTGAGAGCCTTATCACACTGGCGATTTCCGAGCGATTTCAGGGCGAGTGCACAGCAAGCTCGCTGAGTGCCCGCGGCGTCGCGTCGTGCGGCGTGCTCGCTGCGCATTCGCTTCGCTTTGAAATCGCTCGGAAATCGCCAGTGTGATAAGGCTCTCAGTACCCTGTGGTATGCTCATAAAAACTTGTCGGCGAGAGACAGAGAATCAAAATGCTGGAGAAGTCTTGTTCCGACATCAGACTCCGTTTTGTGTCGCTGCGCTATAGGAGTACCTACATAAGTAGGTACCTAGTACGGCTCTAACAGCAACTCGCAGCTCAGGTAGTAAGGCAGCTCGGGTAGTAAGGCTCTTATATTACTAACCAGTTGCAAACTGACAGACGGCTATCTGTGTGATGAAGAGCACGCCCACCCTCCACATATCGCCAGCACGACGCCGCGCCCCCACAGGGGATCATCTGCAACAACGGGGAAATAGCTGTTATCATTTTAAGGTGGAATGTGAGGTTATTTTGTGATTTCAGTGGTTTTTAATATTTTCTGCGTTCCACAAGGAATGTAAATAGCGGAAAAGCAGTTCCCTTAATCGTAAAACATTTTCAATATACCCATATTTTAACAAATTTCGATATAGTGATATTTTGGAGCAATAATAAATAAGAGATTTATATCTAAAAATCATTATGTTAACAAAAGCTCTAATATATAATTATCTATCGTTACATGGATTCATAAAAAATGGTCTACGATTTGTGAAAATCTACTTTTCTGGTAGTTTTATATCTTGCAGAACGCAGAAAATATGAATTTATTTGAATTTCGCGCAATATGTGTCATACATTCGGTGTCGAAGAGTCGGTTACGGAGTTTCTGAATAGCCCTGCTGATCAGGTACCTGGATAAGTAAAGGGCATATTTTAAAAGGTTTATTTAGGACAGAGTTATCGCTTTCACTGCCTAGCCTTAGCGGTGCGACCTGAAGGGGCTAGGCTAACACGGATGTCTACATCAATTTGATGCATAAAATTATTTATTACCCCTATGCAATTATGAACACTTTCTGTTTCCTTATATGAGGCAATAAGGGTGATTATTATCGAGTTTTACCCAGAAGTTAACCTACTTACCTACTGTAAAAAGAAAGCCAGAACTAACGTTTTGTACCTACGTTAATACACGCAGAACACCGCTAATGTGGTGTACTGCGTGGGCGATTCAAAGCGAACGCGATTGCGAAGCAATCCGACTCGGTGACACGCAAATTCATTGCGATGCGATGAGACGCGGCGACTCTGTCCAGCGTGCGCGTGATTCACTACTGCCCTCCGCCGCGTCGACTTCAGTTGATATTGAACATTTGTCATGGACGCGACGGCGTCGTGTCCAATTCGCGTAAACATATCAAAAATCAACTGATTGCTTCGCTTCAATTTGCGCCGCGTCGCAGCCTATCCTGCGTGCATTTGGTAAAGTAGGACTCTTCAATAAGTATCGACTAATTATTCTATTCGCGTCGCGCCGCTTCTCGTTCGCATCCAGATCGCCCACGCAGGACACCGCGTAAATGTTCACTGAACGGCGGCGCGGCGGAGGGCGGTGGTAAACTGCGTGCACGCAGGACAGAGTCGCCGCGTCGCACCGCATTGCATTGAATTCGCGTATCCCCGCGCCGGATCGCTTCGCAATCGCGTTCACTTTGAATCGCCTACGCAAGACACTGCAGTGCTTTATTATAAGTGACGCTGCGAACTCGCGGCGAGAAATCGCCAGTGTGATAACGTGATTAGACTCTAAGAAATCCACTAATACCAAAAAGGAACAGCAAAATACTAACAGCAAATACTAAAATACTTTAAATCAAAGGTTAATAGTCGTCTTACCTTTTGAACTTCTTTAACTTTGATTACAAAATACAAATGTTTATTCGGTAATAAAATATACAAATAGTTTTACCATAGTTGAAAACACCTTTTAAGTATAATGATATGCTTGTGTTAGGTGTTTACTCTCTTCCACGTCTTCTATTAATTAAGTAAATTTTTGATTGCCGACGGATTGCTATGTGCGCCGTAAAACGTAGGTTTGTAAAACATCACGTCATGATAATTTCACTATCATCTAATGGTTTCCATGGCAACGAGCGTCAACAGTTTCATCCATGTGTCATCAAACTAAATTAGTCTTGAGCTATATGTAGATGTCACCACTAGGAAAATTAGATCGCGCTATCGAAGTGTAAACCCAATTTTATCCACGTGAACATAGATGAATCCTATTTACCGAAATTTGAAGTCCGTTTATAGTTTTTTAAACACACCAAATTATGATTTAAAGTAAAATGTAGGTATTTTAAATCAAAGGCCTTTCTTCAATGAGAAAACTGAGTCTACTTAATTAATCTTCTAATATTAATCTTATAATCTGTGTAAAAAAGTGCTTTTTATCCCTCAACTTTTATAGTACTTTCGTTTACAAGATCGTTGGCGAAACAAGATAGGAAGTAATTAATTGCCTTGTATTTATAGACTTTACTTTATCGGTAGAGGAAAATGTCGTATAATAATAAGGTATTCTGCTTAGCTGCTTCGAATTCCACTTCTAAGTGGGGAACTGAGATCTGCACTGACATCTCGCATGTTAGTGTATTGTACATTGCCCCCTGCCTAACCAGGCCCTAACCAGCCCAGCTCCTTGAAGTGTCTGAGCAGAACTGCTTAGCTTATTGACTTTCTTTTTAATTTACTACGGATGAGCTTGATAACTAAACTTGATAGATGTATGCTTTTAGTAATAAGCTATCAAGCAAAAGTTCAGATGAATATTTTCTCTTCACGCTAAAACTACTCCTACTTCTAACCGAATGTAATTTTGTATTCTTATGGTTCTAGATCTGAACTAACAAAAAATAAATGAAATAGTTTTTTTTAAATTGAGTGTTGTGCTTGTATTTAAATGCGCGTCAAGAAGCTGACTCTCGCCATAATGTAAGCTTCAGTTCATTTATGGTGAAAGTTCCAACTCGAAATCTGTCGACTTCCTTGTGTGAGGAGTTTTGGCCGCGAAGTGTCAAGTTCCGAGGGTTCACTGGCCGCCTGCAAGGGGTCACCGCCGTGCATCGTCGTCAGCTGACACCTTGATTGCGACATTTACACCTCTACTTATCTATGGACCGTAGAATAAGTTAATTAAGATATATACCTAACTGTTCTAAGCTGTCTGAAATAAATGATTTATTATTATTAAAAAAAAAACAAATGGGCTCAATTTTATCCAGGTAAAACGCATTTCAAGCCACGAGCTGAAGCTAGTTTTAAATCAAAATTCACACCACAAGTTTCCATCCAAACTTCAATCTATCAATCTATTTTATTGACGGGATTTGAACCCGCGTTCCTGGCTAAAGGCTCTAACCAAAGTGTCACATCGGCTTGAAACTTTTAATGAGCTGGTTTTATCGGTAGAGCACTGATTAATGCTCTTTGTAGGTCATCAAAGATTTGATGAATACTCGTAATGTAAAATCATCTTGTAGACGACCGCCTGAACCGACTTCCTCTAAAAAAAATATTTTACCTGAGCTCTTAAAGCAAAAGTCAAAGTTTCTGATTTGTTTTAGTTTTCGCGCAAAGGCTACCTATGTACATAGATAAGTAACATAAGGTTTTGCACGAAAACGAATCAGAAATTGTGGCCTAGAACTGCTATTTGTTGCGTCGTTCAATCCCTTCCCTATGTTCAGAAGTGGGTTGATATGATAATGATAATCACCATAAAGCTATTAATTGTTGTTGGATCAACGTTCTACAATATGGCTAAAAGCCACTTAACCATCTCATCGATTTAAGGGGTAAACCTGATCTGGGTTTGGTTTTCAAACTAGGCTTAAATCTTAATCCCCGTGAAAAAAAAACGCGAATTAAAAAAAGTAAAAAAAAAAAAATTCGGTTCCTAAAATGTGAAAAGCCGATTGAGAGCAAAAAATACGAGAAAAAAAATCATGAAAGTGCACTGTTTTGCATATAATTTGGTCGAGAACTCAGTTACAGGTCTATTGAAATGACTTATGTTTCGATCCGTAGGTTATTATATTATGATCAATGGTGTAGTTTTCTTGTAAATAAGTAAAAACTATTTATAGATTTTTGTGTTTATGCCGTTCCAAAAACGTAAGCTCTGTCCCGCTCCTATGAACGCGAAATCCTATGTCTATCCTTTTTCACAACATGGCGCGCATTGCGCGTATTATAAACTAATTAGGTATTCCCAACAAATCACCGTTCGTTTTGTAAGCGGCCTTTCTATAAACGGGTTGATTCAACGTCGGCGACATACGAATAAATATACACATACCCAATGTTTTGAACGATGGACCGAAATTCACGCTGCGACTCGACTGTAGTATCAAGTTATAGCGCACGAGCAAAGCCAGAGGCAGACAGCAATGTCAGATGCGCCTACGCTCTTCTCGAATCGGCAACGAACAGGGGGGAGTCGACTCGTAGCTGTCCACGTGAAAGGCTTGACAACCAATTAGCCAATGAAATTAGACATTAAGAACATGTCAAGGTACTTTCCTCCAAATTGCATATTTTCAATTGAGAGGTTGCTACCCACATGTCATCATCATGGTGGCCTCGTCTTGATCCAATCTTGGAAATAGTCCTCTTCCTTTCTTCTCCACTTCTGTCGGTGTTGGGCCCGTCTCATCCAGTCATGTCTTCCTTGCCGTCTGATGTCGTACACCCAACGATTCGGTGGTCGGCCTCGTCCTCAGATGTGAGCCGACCCCATGTACGTGAATTAAATAAATATCGACCGCTCATTATCATCATGTAAATAATATCCATCTTATTCCGTCACACCTAATTTACCTACGACTTTAACAAATAAACGCCGAGTGGCTGCGTTTGGTTGGAGGTAAAATGATTTTATGTAACAATTTTGCGCAAAACGATGTGTTTTAATTGAATTAAAAATAAACTTATTATAACGTGTCCGAGAAACGAAAGAACGTAAATAACATAAACCAAAAAAACAAAGGTAAAATTCTTAAAAAAACATTCTCTCAGGAAAACAAGGTGAACCCAAGCTACAAAAATAATTACAAAATTATTCAAATAATTTAATCTGAAATGATTTAAATTTTTAATCATTTCACCTCAAGTTCGCTGAATTTGTAAAGGAGTAGGTACATTTCAGTAACAATTTGCTTTAATGGCTTTTGTTATTATAGTGTGTAAGCCATCGCACTCGACACCCCTTATTTGATTTCTTAATTGCTTTAATATCACACAAATAAATTTCATTTCTGACTGCTCTTAAATCTTTTCACAGAAAATTAAGCATATTCGTTAGATGTGAAAATACAATGTGTTACATAGCTCAACCAGAATGTCTGGACCACATTAAATTAATTTTTTTAACCTACCTCTAAAAAAATTTTGATAAATTTTGATAACATTTTGATAACAAAAAATATCGAATGTTGCCCTGAATTCGGTTTGACGGTAGTATCGAGAGGTCATCGTGACGTCTCATTTATCTAGGCAGGTTGGTAACGCGCCAACATACAAAAAATTAGAGTGAAGAGAAAATCAATAACACCTTATTTCTTATTTGATTATAATTTATAAAATAAAATTTGACTTGTCCAATTGCTTATTTCGTAAGCCTAAAAAAATAAAGTTATGTAAATCTAAAATCTGAAAATCTCTATCTAACGTGCGACATGGAATTACGCAAATCCCATACAAAAAGGAGTCGTCACGATGACGTCTCGATACCATCGGCAAACTGAACTCGGGGCTCTGATGTTCGCTCTTGTTCACGCTATGCTGCAGAACGAACTGGGCTGAAATCTTGGTGTGAACATTTGTTTTTTAAATAATTTTTATCCAGAAAAAGCGCGTGCATAAGGGGGAGGCCTGCGACCAATAGTGGACTAAAAAAACTGCTATGGTTGTGGAGTTGCTAGTTTTACTAGAAGTCCTCCTGAAAATGTTTTTTAGACAAAAGCTTCACATCACTTTGTAACAATTTGGATACCCTTTGACAGCTTTTTTAGGAAGGTTTTCCGAAAACTATGACGAAAATATTTTTTGATTTTTGGACGTCTGAGCGCACGTTTAGTATTAACTGCGTACGAGTTTTTTCTGGATAAAAAAATCATAAAAAATCAAATGTTGTGAACATCTGCTTTTTTATGATTTTTCAGCCTAGTTCGTTCAGTAGTGTGGCGGGAACTCAGGGCTCCGATGTTTGCTCTGGATCACGCCATGCTGCTGATCTAGTAAAACTAGCAACTCCTCAACCTCAACAGCCTATATTGGTCCACTGCTGGACGCAGGCCTCCCCCTAAGCCCCCATAAGCGCCTTATTGGCTTCTATCTCATGGGGGGTAATGCCCATATTTCACAAGCTGGGCATGTCGGTCGGGGATCGCAGTTCAGTGGTAGAATTAATCTGCAGGGGGCGCTGCTACCCACTTCCGGTGGATATCCCTTAGTCGCCTCTTACGACACCTGCGGGAAGAGCTGGAGTAGAGCAAATTCTAAGCCGGCACTACACTATTAAATTATGTACTCGTTTTGAAGGCTTTGGGCTAAAAATATAATCAAGATGCATGAACTAGCTTTCATCTGTTACCTGCGTACCCCAATTACCCAATTAGCCCAAAATTACTCCTTTAATAAATGAAAATCCGTGGAAGCTTTAATATTACCCGACCGCGAGAACTGCTTCTATGTTAGTTAATTCAAACATGCCATTTATTACGAACTTGCTACTGCCCCCGGCTTCGCACGCGCTTTTTAAGTAGCCTTTGGGCTACCATTTACCTCCGTGCTTATTTAATTGAGATCCGTTCAGTCATTTAGGAGTGAAAAGGTAGCAGACAGACAGACAGAGAGAGAGACAGACAGACAGATAGACAGACATACAGAATTACTTTCGAATTTATAATATTAGTCCATACTAATATTATAAATTACATACATACATCCATATGTATGTATGTACGTGTACCCAGGTGGGTAGTTCTACTCCTAGTTAGAGACTAAATATACCGGAGGCTCTGCAGCTTGGAGGGAATATACTAGGGGCTCTAAATAAATCAAAAAGACAAGAATAATCACAGTAAAGATACATTATTGTATCGCATTCACTGCCCCCTGGATGCCTATTTAAATTGTCCATTATACAAAATTGCGTGTTTCGTATTTTTTTTTGTACAAATTGGTACTCTAATTCGGTGTATTAGAGTACCAAATTGGCCGAAACGAAACACGCAATGCCGTATATGAGAATTAAAATAGGCCCCCAGCCTCTGCGGAGCGATCCGCAGAGGTGGGCCGCAGCTAGGGGGACTCGCAGAACTATATGTGCGTCGTTGGCAATAGGTAAAAGTGTTAAGCTAGCTTGATAGGTAGGTTCTTACAGTTTTGTTCTGCAATATCTACACTTTAACTTCCCGCGGTACAAAATAGGATATAATACTATTTTTAACATTAGCTTCTGTTATTTTGGCGCAAAATAAAGCGAATAGCTGAATGAATTTACCTTTCAAATTCAAATTCCTTTGGTTTATGTTATTCCTACGCTTCTTATTTTAAGTATTATGTACGTATATTTCCCAAATAAAACAAAACATAACCTTTATTAATACTTTTAAACGTCACTTTGTGCAAAAACTTCATTATTATGGCCAGTTGGGGTCATCTAAATAGTGCACTTTGGGTGCCCACCTCTGAAAGTTAGCTCCTTAGTTTTTGTTACATCTTAAACAACGCTTGGGTGCCCAATACGCACTTGCTGAAGTACAACAGATTGACGTCAGTCAGAGGCGGCGCGCGGCGGCTCCCCTCCGGGTAGCACTGCAGATCCTGGGAAGTAAATGCCTTAACTCTAGAAGTAACCGCCATTTTCATTGTAATAAAGTAAGTGTAGGAAACTGTGATTCTAGGGTAATTTGACTAAAAATATTATTTTCTTTGATTAGTTACCCAACCATTAAAAAAAACTTCAAAGTAATAACTTCCGATTGTGTCGATTGTAAAACGCGTCACTAAACTAAAATTTAAACAACAATTTTTCGTGAAAACGGTAACTTTTATTGATGATTCCGATTCAAACGCTAGTTCATAAAGTTTAATTGAACTAACCTGTAAACTGAAAACCAACTTCCTTTTTAAAAAATCAGCTGAAAGTTGTTTTACTGGAAAATGCGCTAACACTGCATTCTATTAGATTCGATCAACCACGATTCCGATTTTATAGGTTCACCAACACCAAAGCGAAACGGTGATATTTTATGTTAAATTTTTAGGCTTTCTAAGTACAGCAAGTAATTTTATGGTTATAATATAAATGATGCTGTTTTGACTACAATCTAAAGACCCAAGTCGACGGGCCGCCAACAACTTGACAAAAAACTGTCGGCTACCTAAAATATTCTATACACTGAAATGTCGCTCCAACCTGCCGGTCTGTGTCGCCGACATTGGCGTGCAGACTCTATAATAAAGCGAAGATTTGGTCGAAATTAACTACTGAGCACAAAAGTGTATTGATAATTGTTCGGATGGTTTTGGACATTTTTCTTTTTTAAGTATCACGGTCAATGTACCTTGCCACCGTCGCTATTAACATACCTATTTATCCCTCAAAGTTTTCAAACCTCAAAGCAAAATAAAAAACGAAAAGTCTCAAACTTTATTAATAAACTCAGCTTTTCAACACAAAATCATACATCATAAAGACAAACAAGCTCACTTATATAGGTACACCCATTACACTCGCTTCTAGACTTCAGAACCAGTGGTTTGGGACCTCGAAATGTTTGAACAGAACAATCAACAGTCGGGAACTTTGCAGAAAGTACGCTTTTCCTGAGATTTCTCGAGCAAACTACACAACTTTTACCCGGTCTCTGCCCTGCCACCGAGCATGCGCTCTTTTATAAGCTTTTTAGAAGTGAATCTAATTTTTTTTGTATTATTTATTTATTTAAGAAACAAAATCCACAGCCCCTAATTTTCAACTGAATACAAATAATATGTTCTTAATTCGGCTGTCAAGTGGTTGTTTGTATTTGTCGATATAATAGGCAATTTCTTATATTCGATTTTGATTATTTGTTAGCACTTAGAACAATTCCGAGATAATCTCTTAAAAGTTTAATTCCGCATGGATTTCAATTTCATCTGTTATACTTAAACACATTGTAAATGTTTATTAATTCGAAGTCGGTTTTGAGGGTTTGTAATAAACACTGAGCTCTTTTATGAATATAAGGGTTAACTACAAACCTATTGTATGTTGAAACAACACCAACGTTTCATCCCTTAACGGGGGACTAGTTAACTACTATAGTCCCTAGACTAGTAGTTAACTACTATAGTCCCTAGACTAGTAGTTAACTACTATAGTCCCTAGACTAGTAGTTAACTACTATAGTCCCTAGACTAGTAGTTAACTACTATAGTCCCTAGACTAGTAGTTAACTACTATAGTCCCTAGACTAGTATTTAACTACTATAGTCCCTAGACTAGTAGTTAACACGCTTACATAAGGAATTAAAAAAAAGGAGTTTATTTATCAAAACTATAAATATGATATAAATAATACCTTTAAGTACTTACTACTTACTTGAATTCGTCAATCTACAAAAGTTGTTATATTTTGTGCAGTAAATATTGAACTATTTAGAATATTTATGTAATAATGAATATAGGTAACATTAGAGAAAGGTAAGAATTCTGTACCTAGTTGAACCTAACTAAGGCTGTATTTTTTATTATTATTATTATTATTAGTGTAATTATAGACGAGCAGCTGAGAGCTGATATGTCTATATCCCAGTGCTTCTAACGTTTTTCACTACATTAGTTTGTCCTTTATAGTGGTCAGATTGTGCGTTCGTAACCAGTGGTCGAGTCTGTTTTTGAAGCTGTTCACAGAGGGAGCAGTTACAACGTCTTCAGGATCCGGTTCCAATTGTGCACCACTCTGTTACTCAGGAGCAATATTAGTGTTAGAAGATGTACGAGTTACTCTGAGACTATGGCCTCTAGCTGATCTTAGTGGCTCCTTCAGGGTATACATTTTGTGTATGTCAGGCAGGTTGTAGGTGTGCGATAGAATTTTGAAGGTTTCAATTAGATCACCACGGAGGCGCCTATCCTCCAGAGTAGTAAGGCGTAGGGCGGCTAGTCTCTCTGGGTAAGACATTCGATGAAGGCCTACAGGGATTTTTGTGGCTTTCCTTTGTACACTCTCTAGTAGTAAGTTTTACCTGAATAAGTGATCTAATATGTTGGTACCTACGAGTTAAGCTTGTCGCACATCTGGAAAGCACCGCTGCAGCACAGGACAAAAAAATGCATTAAATTAAGGGCTTTAACTCGTAACATTTAGATTAATTTTATATTGATAGCATCAGATAGCTCGCGGACCACTCGTTTGAAGCTTGAGGGGAATCATTTTGTCACTGTAAAATGTATCTAAAGATAACGAGCTTAAGTCCATTTTTGAACGCACGTTATTGTGTAGTGTGGTATTGGATTGATGAGCGCAGAGCTTAAATCCCGTCCCTGTTAGCCGAGGCCAACAGCTGCGGCAAGAGTCCACTCGGTCCGAGGACCGAGTGGACTCAATACCTACTTCATTTAATTTTTATTGTTATGTTTGCTTTGTGTTGTGCATTTTTTTTTATTGTTACTTTATATCGTCTACTTTCACTGTGCGACATTTATAAGCTTATTTAACTACATATCTGCGGAAACTCTTTAATTGGCCCTCAGCACACATGCTGGTCTGTACCGGTATTTATTATGTAAATTACTATTCATAAGACCTAGCTGTAAGTGTTCCTTAAATTTCGTAAATAAATAAATAAATTCCGTTATCAGCATTATAAGCATATATATTATATAAGCATCGAAAAATTACGATTTGTGTGCGAAATAGCACACAAATCGTAATTTTTCGATGCTGCCTGTGAAAAAGACTTTAGAATGAAGAAAATGATTCGAGTGAACTATATCAACTGCTACCTTAGTACACTCGTATGAAGCTACTCCTACGAGTCCACTCGGCCCGAGTCTTGTCCGAGTAGACTGATCCTGTCAACGTGGCTTTTAACCCTACGAGTTGCCTTTCTTTATTAGTTTATTCCTACACCCTTCCTCAGCAGCAACAAATGAGCGTGCCTAGCGCAGGTAATGTTTACTTGGGATCTCACAAACTAGGTAAGCTTTGTGAAAATAAATGGAATAACATCTAAGAGCATGATGTGCAGAAAAATACAGAATTCGTGCCGCAACACTGCTTGCAGAATGGACGTGACTTATAAACGGATAGACGGACATTGTAAAACTTGTTATATCTCGTTTGTTTCACTAAATGTGCACTTTCCATAATGTAATATGGAAAGTGTCAATTTTTTGGTCCAGGTCGAGCAGTGGACTAAAATGTGTCCAATTAATTTATGGTTATGGCAGTAACCTTAAGGCCTTTACTTTAATCGTCGAAAAAAAAAGTCAAATGGTCGATAAGTTTTTCTCGAAAAGCGTTTCTCGATTTCAGACTTTTTTAATACACCAACCTCAGTTTGTACGATACCTAGGAGCTGAAACTGTAGGTATAGATCTATTAGCATCAAAACAAGTTTATGTGTAAAATGCTTATTCTACTGTTTAAAAATTCTGTTCTGTATTAGTCGTCACATACTTTGAGCAGTGCTACGCCGTAGCAGGCGACAATACTTCGGCATAGCTACGTTGCTACATCGTCGTAGCAAGTTATATTGCTACGTCATAGCGAGCTACATTGCTTTGCCGTAGCAAGCTACATTTCTACGTCGTAGCGAGCTACATTGCTTTGCCGTAGCGAACTACATTGCTACATAATGTCATGTAAGTACATTATAGGATACTACATAAATTGATACTGTTTACTAAGCCTTCGCATTCAGAAGAAAAGTCCTTTGAGATATGAGGGAATTCCTTTTTTTTAAGTTTTGATTATACACTGTTGTCATGACTGAAGTATTGTTATAATTATTCAAAGTTATAGTTAATACATAACACACCATTATAAAAGTTTATTTATGAACAAAGAAAATTACAACAACAATAATTAAAATAATTAAGCCATGAAGCTGGCTGCGTTGCTCTGCTTTATAAATAAATAAATAACTGTATGGCAATGATCCTAGTCAATCAAGAATATACAGATGTATTCGTGAGTGTATCACACATACTATTTTGGTTCAGGTCAGTTACTTTTGTATTATATTATAAGTGATACAATACAGCTGAATACATCAAAGTTATCAATCTAACAAGAGCGAACCCAAAATAATTGTAGGGCCCTGACAGGGTGTTTATGCGTTGTGTACCCACTAAGACTACCCACACCTAAGAACAGTAGGTACCTGTATAATCACAATAAATGATATGAATATGATTCGGCCACCTGCCATGTGCTGCACCTATTCTCATTCACAGTCGCATGCAAAGTCTAGTCTGCGGAAAGTCTGAGACGATATTCGATAAACCATCTTTTTAATATTCTTAAAATGTCTCGATTTATCCATAAACTAATATATTAAATATAGTATTACGTTAAGGACCTACATCAGTAATTTCGTTTAGTTTATTAGATTCCTTGGTTTACGATCGTGGACCTATGGTGCCATACCCATGGACAAAAGGTCATAGAAATAAAATTTTTAGGGCTTTTTCTCTAACTCTAAAGAATTCTTACTTAATTTAGTTTGGTTAAGGTTAGCTTATGAAAACTAGGTTACTTATGTGACCTGGTGAATGATGTCTTCCTAGCCTAATTTCGGCCATGCCGGCCAGTCTCAACGGAGAGTAACCATCTGCGCAGGACATATTAAAGTCCACTAGTGTGTTTGAAAATACAGATGCACTTTCTATTCCCTCACTCTCATTATCATATGGGACGACGGCAGACCGACACGACCGGCAAGAGGTCAGGCGCAGGACCAACGGCACGTGCGCACCGAGGCAAGAGCCATGGACACTTTTGAGACATAGGTTGTGATGCAGCGTGTTTTAAGCGGGCGAGAACTCCCCTTACACATTTTCCGGCACAAATAAAATAAAAAAGAAAATTTGTGAGGAAAATGTTTTGATTAAGGAAGTAAGGAGATAGATTATGAAATCTATCTCCTTACTTCCTTAATCTTAAGCAGTTAGGAGTTCTTACTGCTTAAGAACGAACCGTTCAGCCAATATATCCAAAAAAATATTACTTTATTTAGTTATATTACGCACGTTGATTCTGGCAAGTACCTACCTACAAGCTGTCGTAAAACAGGTTATCAACTTAATGGGATTTTGGAATGTTGAGTTTCTATCTATTGTCTCGTAGATTATAAGAAGTGATCCAAATGCAATTGACTATTTAAATAAACTAACATTTGTGTATAAGGCGAGTGTGAGCACCAACATAAACCTATATTGTCGTTTAATGGTGCAACGTTGATACATACATTAATACTTACTAAATAATAATAATAAATAATGCTGGACAATCCACACAGCATCATCTAGCCCCAAGCTAAGCAGAGCTTGTGTTATGGGCACTAGATGACAGATAAACTTAATACAATACATAACATAGATAGATATATATTTTATTATACATAGAAAATACCCAGAACACCCGGAACAAATATTTGCAGACCGTACAAACATTTGTCCTAAAGCGGCAATCGAACCCGCAACCTCCTGCGTCGCAGGCGGATTTTCGTCCGCCGCGCCACATCGGTCGACAAATAAATAAATATTCTGTAATAAATAATATTTTGGGACGGATAAATGTCATTTGATTGTCCAAACTATTTGTAATATGCCTGGATTTCTGATTAAGATAACCGAAGTACCCTAATAAATTTGACATATGTTTATTATATAGGTCAGAAGATAGGTTATATACATACTGGGAAGTTTGTACTATCGCGTTGGCTTCTTGCCAAAACGGTCAAGCTAAATTGTCGTATGATATACAAACGTACGTACCATTTATTTGAGTAGATTTAGTGTAAGTCCTTGGACCGAATTTATGTGTAAGCAGGATTTTATAGGTAATAAATTATTAGGTGGTCCGAAATGTGTGAGAAATATTAAGTGGTATTTTCGGAATGATGACATGGATATTTAAAAAAATACTAAAAAGGGTAAAGTGGAGTGTCTCCTTTCATTTGTGAACATTCGGTTTAGTTGCATGAGGTGCTTTCTTAAAAATAATAGTGCCAGACAGAAGAAAGACCGGAATTTGCACCAACCCAACTCTACTCGCGGGTGTCGAAAGAGGCGACTAAGGGATATTCACCGGGGGTGGGCAAACAATTCTACCACGGAACTGCGATCTCCAACCTGCATGCCCAGCATATGGATTATGGGCATTACCCCCCGTGAGATAAAAGTCAATAAGGCGCTTATCATAGGGGAGGCCTAGGTCCAGCAGTGGACTAATATAGGCTGTGGAGGTGGAGGAGGAGGTCTTACCTGTTGACATAAACCTTGTTAAAGCGTGCATTTTTGACAAGACGTCCCCTGACGTCCTCTCTTCTCTGCGAAAAATCCCATGACCTTTTTTCCAAGGTACCTATAGCAAGCGGCGCCATAAAAAAACAAGCAGTTGAAGGTACCTATATCCATATCCTTTCTCTTCTTCATAAACCCTCTCACTCCCTTCTACTTAAAGGAGCGTTTTGAATTCCTCCATGATGCTCATCTTCATCCTTCCCGTGTCCTCCGGTCTTCAGAAAATCTGGTTTTGAATATGCCATCTCACAAAACCAGTTTCTACGACAAACCCTTCTCGATGCAGGTCATGAGGCTGTGGAATGCATTTCTCGAGTCTATTAGAAAATCAGTATCCTTACAGTTTTCAAAGCTTGAGTCGAGGAGTAATAAAAATAAAATAAAATAAAAAGATTTTATTTCAGACAACAATAGTCCATAGATATACGACACAATACAAATTAAAATACAACCAAAAGAAGCAATGAAAAACACATACATTATACCTGTCAGAAACATGAATATTTGTATTTAATATTTATTTATTTATGTATATAAGTAGTCTAAGATAAATGTATATAAATGTTTATTTTTTGTGTTTCTATAAATATACGTTTGGTTAGTTATTGTTTATATTTATTATTTATATTTAGGTATTCGAAATGGTATGTTAATATTTATTTTACATTAACTTTGGTACACCCGCTGCCTTTCTTAAATTCAAATAATTCTTTACATACGAAGGTTGCCTGGAACAAAACGCTCCTAAGCGATAAAGCCGCCCATTGTACTTATCTTATGTCTCCTTGTAGGTAAAGTTATTTTTATGGGGTACAATAAAGCATTTTTGTATTGTATTGTATATTGAATCTTATCATTAATATTTATTATTAATCGTATGTAGTTTTCAATGCGTATGTATATTAACTACCTAATCACCAGCGCATCAGCATTGCCATACAGCGGGGCAATGCAGCCAGCGTCTTGGGGACGCTTCCGGCTGGTATTGATATGGATCAGTTGAGCTACCTGTAGATTGTATGCAACAGTCTGCAGTAAGCTTAATTGTTTCAATTGTAAATACTAGTTCTAATTTGTTTTTTATTTTTGAATTGTAATTTTCTTTGTCAATAAAGATTTTCCTAATTATAATATTAGTTAAGGATAACGTAGGCTAAATTCTTTTTCTTTAAAATTTTTATCTACGTCATCCGGTCCCGAGGAGGGCGATACTGAACGCGACACAGTTTTATACTTTTAGCGTCAGTATCGTTGCATTGTTTTTGTTTTAAATATGTACATACATGGTACCAACAAACGATCTGTATTTGTATGACTTCAAGTACCTACCACCATTCAGAATGTCAAGTGACAAAGTTGTGAGTACACTTCCCCAAGCTTAGCGAAAAACGGTGTCACTTTACCCCAAAGGCTTAAAAGAACTTAAAACAGCAAACATTTGTAAATGCCTTCAATTGTTAAAGTTTTGTTTCTCGAAAGCTCCGAACGAACTCCCAAACGCCGTACATAATAATAAGTTCCAGGGTTCGTCCCGAATTTCTTAGAAAACAATATTGGACAACTTTTCGTCTGACCCCTTTTAGCATACTTATTGTGGTGCACCCTCTATTTACCAAATAAAAACACGTCACGTTGCTCAAGAATATTGACTAAATGTATACTTAACTGTTCTGTGTAAAATAGAACTAGTATTTACAATTGAAACAATTAAGCTAACTGCAGACTGTAGCAAACAATCTACTGGTAGCTCAACTGACCCATATCAATACCAGTTGGAAGCGTCCCCAAGACGCTGGCTGCATTGCCCCGCTGTATCGACCTTAGTGTCGAGGATGGAACAAGTTTAGCCGAATGTACAAGAGCATGGTCGATTTGACGTAAAGGGCCACTGTTATGTTATGACCATGTCAGTCCCGTATTTTTAACTGACTTCAAAAAGGAGGAGGCTCTCAGTTCGTCTTTATGTTTTAAGGGATTTGAAGATCGGAGATCGGTTTCGAAACCCTTATTTATGATCTCGCTTATTCTGTCCTTTTTTCTGTTTTTAATATCTTAGCAACTACAGCTGCAAATAACTTGAAGTTTAAAATAATAATACATTTCGTGCACTTGTACAGACGGACAAAAAAAATTGAAAATTAAAATGCAAACTTTCAGTACAAATAGTAATGTCGAAATTTTAAAAGAGACCTACAATGTCAAGTGGGGTATCAAATGAAAGGTATCAGATTGAAATAAATTTCAAAAGGGAGCCCCCCTTTACCCCCCTTTTACCTTTACCTCACTGAGTGGGTTATCAAATAGAAGGTATCAGTTTGTATATTACAAAACAGACTAGGCGAAAGTTTGAGCCGTTGAGAGATGTTTGGGCGAAGTCAAAAAAACTACTGAACCGGTTCTGAAATATTGCAAGAATCTAGAAGAGAATCTAGGATCTAGAATTACATTAGGCTACTTATCCTGGAAAACGCATGTGAAGTCGCGGGCAAAAGCTAGTAGAAACAGTTCTTTACAGCGTGTTCTGTCAGAAATATAATTAGGTACCTATGTTCTATATCTATGTAGGTATGTATGTATTTATTTATTAATTTAAAGAGTTTTTTGGGAAACTTACACCTGACAAGAAATACAGTGAAAAATGTAGAAGATGCCATGATGGTCTGCATGCTTGCGTGGCCAATTACAAGTTTCCACAGACAAGTATACTTAATAATAGCATGTATTGTATTGCTATTTTTACAAACATATAACGACGAGCTAAGTTGACGATTTCTTTATAACAGAAAATATTGCGTAAAAAACAAAAATTAAGTAAAATAGGTAACATAGGTCACACTTGAAAAAATTCAATATAATGTGTAGGTGTATATCAAAACTCAGTATACCCTTAACACAAGCCGTGGTTAGCTTGGGGCTATTACGGTGAATGAATTGTCCAGATTTTTTTTATTTACTTTATCACGTTAATTTCAACAAGCAAACACGATAGGAATCGTACAGAATGGAAATACAGTTGTACGAGTACTTATAAATACAAGAGAAATAAATTTAATGTTTTGAAAAAAACTTACTAAAAAAACTAGCCCACTTCAATTTCCACTGTTTTTAGGGTTTCGAAGATCGGTTTCGAAACCCTTATGGCATCGCTTTTTCTGTCCTTTTTTCCGTCTTTAATATCTCAGCAACTACAGCAGCAATTAACGTGAAATTTAAAATAATAATACATTTCGTGCGCCTTTACAAATTAAAAGAAAAATAAATAAAAATAAATGAAAAATGAAAATGTACATTTTCAGTAGGTACATATTGTGATGTCGAAATTTTAAAAGAGATCTACAATGTGATCTACAAAAGTAGGGCAATAAATGAAAGGTATCTGTTTGTACATTTCAAAACAGTTTTTGAAATATCTGTAGGTTTCATACTTTTTGAAATATTTTGAAAAAGGCGAAAAAATACCCATTCCCGCCCCACTATCTCTGAAATTTCAGAGCGATCCATCTGAAATGTATGTAGCGTTTGTAGATATGGATCTATATTTTACATGAAAAATATAGAGAAGTCTGTATGTAAGTAGAAAAATTTTTGAAAAATGGTCAAAAAAGGGGGCGATAATTTTCAAAAATTTCTGTAAGTTTTATACTTTTCGTAGTTATTTGATAAAAGACGAAAATTTTACTATTACCCTCTATACCTAATCTGAAGTTTGCAAACCGATACTTCTTCTGAAATGTAGGTACCTTTAATTTTGTAGTATTCATCAAATAGCAGTCTCTAACCAGACCTAGTTCATATTGGTATACTTGACAACCGTTCGAAACCCTCGGCGCGCGAGTCCACTCGCACTTGACGGATCTTGTTTAAGTTTTGTGGGACAAATACGTACTTAATCCATCGCGAATACCTTTTTTATGGGACCATCTCGGAATCATTCTCAATAAAATATGTAGCGTAACGATTTCTAAAATCCATAAATGTCGGAGAAATCAACGAACATTCATAAAAAAGTAAAAAAACATACATACAGTCGAACATAGAAACTACTCCTTTTTTTGTAGTCGGTTAATAACGGCTGTGTTCACGCCCGCACCCATTCACCTGTAAAATTGTTTGTCACAGCCAGTACTTTCACGTCATACATTATTCATACCTCTGACTTATACTCAAAGAAAAATTTTCTACTTATGAAGCTTTCTTTGCTCGTGTTCTTGCCTAATTGTTTGGAAAAAAACAAAAGGCAAAGGTGGATTTATTCAAAACGATACGATAATTTGAACTCAAACAGGTTGACGGGTTTGGAGTTCAAGTGTGTTTGAATAATGATGAAGGTGTTAGGGGGATAGGGTACATTTTTAAAATCTAGCGTTACTCTTTTGTTTTTTCATACAATTATCCACGCTGATGTCACGAATCCAGGCCACCAGCATACGAAAAACAAAATAGTAACCTTTACAGTAACCTTTTGCTTAATGAAACCAAAACGAAATGTATATGGTTTATTCTACCTAATGTAAAACAAGGCTGATGTAAACGTCAAAGGAGAAACGTTAGAAGTTGTTAACAGTAGCGTATTCTTAGAAATAACCTTAGATAGTAAACTTCAATGGGGCCCACATATAGAACTACTACTACAAACTATCGAAGAGAATTAGTTCTGCAGGGTATGCAGTCAAAAATCCGTCATCTTACAGATGTTGATACTTCTAGACTAGTCTATTTCAGCTACTTCTATAGTGTTATGTCTTATGGCATACTGCTGTGGGGGAACGCTGCAGATATTAACACTGTATTTGTGCTGCAGAAGAGTAGTGCTGTAGTTTGTGCAATCTATAACATGGGTCCCAGAAAAAACCTACGTGAAAAATTCAAAGAAATAAACTTAACGACAGTACCATGTCGATGTATTTATGAAAACTTGTTGTACACTCATAGAAATATCAATCGGTTCCCTAAAAATAGCGACATACATGATTTAAATACTAGAAATAAGAATAAACTCGCTGTGCCCACAACTAGGCTACACAAAATAAATGTATCTTTTAAAGAGCATTGTATACGCTTCTTTCTTCAAAATACGAAATGATTTGAGAAATTTATTAATAAATAAATTCAAACAAATTGTCAAACATATCCTTTGTAAAAAGTCTTTTTTTTTTTTTTTTTTTTTAATTTTAAACAAATATTAAGGGACTTTGTCGCTAAGCGACCATATCGCCCTATTAGGATATCAAACTTACATATTAATTATACCTACTTATACAACAATTTACTTAATAACAAGATGGACAAAAACTTGGTGAATAACAGATAAAGTAACAAAAAAAAAAAATTTTTTAAATTAACTTCTTAATTTAAAACAACATTCTGCTAGATCATACAGCTGTGCTGCTTTGTCCGACAGAGGCGACGCCAATATAGCGTTGCAATGTCCGACATTGAGCACCTTGGAGGAACCAAACAATTTAGTTCTTTCACTTGCATTCCGGCAACATTCCATCAACACGTGCTGTACATCTTCTATAGAACCACATACATCACAATTGGGCGAATCAACTTTTTTCATAAGAAATGCAAACTTATTGGTTGGAATGTGTCCGGAACGGAGCCTGAGAGCAATCACAAGTACATTCCTATCATAAGTACAGTCATCAATCCAAGGATACGACATAATTTGAGGCTGTATTGTCCGGTACCAAATGCCTTTCTCTACAGATCTTTTATCGAAATATTCCTGCCAAAGGTCAATGCATTGAGTCTTAACTAATCTGACATAATCAGAGTACAACGGGATTTTTAATAACGGGATTCCATCATAACTAGCTTGTTTGGCAAATAGGTCAACAATGTCATTTTCTTCTAGATTAATGTGTGACGGAATCCATTGCAAGACTATTGTTTTATTTTTAGATTGTAGCATTAATATAGATTCTAGAATAGTATAAGCAATCGGGCTGCCTCGCACGTGCGAGGTGCACCGAGCTATATGTTGCAACGCACTCTTTGAATCGCAGAAGATAACAAATTTGTTGCATTCAATAGAATCTAAATATGAGATAGCTTCAGATAAAGCTATTAACTCGAGATGCATGATCGAAATATGTGAGTCAATTTGTAATTTTATGTTAGTATCTGTAAAGGGATCATAAAATGCAGCTCCACCTTTATCTCCATCCTTGGATCCGTCTGTAAATATTTTATAATGATCTGAATAATTAGTATCGATGTAAGTTATACACTTATTTTTTAAATCTCGACAAGTATATGAGCGCTTCGATTGTACAATCGCAGGAATGTTATCTATAATGACGTTAGTTAAATTTATATTGCTAACCCAAGTATGTAAGGAAAACATTTCAAGTTTATCACAGGAGTGAATTGATAAAGAGTTCAAAATTGGATGTACCGTAGCTAAAATCGGTAACTTTCGTTGAGCCCAGTACTGGGATCTTTGTGAAGCAAGCTCATCGATATATTTAATAACTCTATTGTCTTTAAATGACTTAGACTTAAGCCAAAATTTCTCGGCTAAATGTCTTCTACGTACAAATAGAGGAGGTAGGTTCAAGTCACTCTCCATGACATGTATAGGTGTACTACGTATGTAGCCTCCAACAACACGCATGGCTTGGTTTTGTATCCTATCTAATTTAATTACATTACTATGGCAACTATTATCATATATGTATAAAACAAGCGTAATCAATCCTACTGCGGATTATCGAAATGTACAATTTTCTCAAATGTTTTTGGTGAACCCCCCAACCGGAACCAGCTAAAACTTTAATTACATTGATACATTTTTGAATCTTAACACGTGTCTCATTAATATGTTTACCCCATCTTAGTGAACTGTCGAGCCATAATCCTAAATACTTAACGCTGTCACAGAGCTGTAATGAATAATTGTTAAGGGTAACATCTATTATGCCTCGATAACGGCCTTTTTTGAAGACGCATATTTTACTTTTAATAGGTGATACTTCTAAGCCAATACTATCTAATATACTACTTATTTTACCTAAAGCTAGCTGTAGTTCTCTTGCCGCATCGGTCACGTGTTTTTTAGTACTGTATATCACAAAATCGTCAGCATACTGGGATATCTCCACATTGTTTATACTTTGACATATTTTTATAGTTGCTATATTAAAAAGAAGAGGGGATAACGGGTCTCCTTGGGCTAATCCTTGATACGTCCACCTCGTTAATACACTCTCCTCAGTGGTGATTTCTAACATTCTCATACTTAGGTAGCACCACAAGTACCTGCATATTTTGTAACCAACTTGAAATTCATCAAGAATTTTTAACAGAGATAACACGTTCACGTTGTTATAGGCATTCTGGATATCTATAAAACACCCTACAGTTAATAGATCATTTGAAAATCCTTTCTGGATGTGAGAAGTAAGGCAAGTAAGATTGTCCAGGCAAGAACGCGCTTTACGAAAACCAACCATGGTATCCGGAAATAGGGATCGTTTTTCAAAGTACCATTCAAGTCGTTTATTTAGAATGGAATGTAAAATCTTGCATAAACACGATATTAGTGAAATAGGACGCAGAGCTGATGGTGTACCATGTTTAGGTATAGGGATGACTTTAATCTTACGCCATTGTGAGGGGACAAATCCGAAAGTGTAGCATCGATTATAAAAGTTTAGTAACAGTAGTTTACCAACTAGCGGCAGGTGCTTTATCATTGAGTAGGAAACCTCGTCGCTACCCGGCGCAGTGTCATTCTTTTTTATGCAATTCAGCAATTCAGACAATGTTATGTCCATTCCTAGGGTACAATTAGTTGAATAAAAAGTTGGATTATTTGGGCTAACAAAATCAGGTGTTAAATCTACTAGCAATTGTTCTGCCTTTTCTTTGTTCACGCTTTGTTTAGGTAATGAGCGGCCCTTTATCCATCTCATTTTATTCCACATTTCTGACGCAGACGATGTTTCATCCACAGATAAGCAAAACTTTTGCCATGACTTACATTTAGCAACTCGGATCAACCTCTGAGCTTCAGCTACTTTCTTTTTTAGTTCAATCAAATTATGAGGCGATGGACAGCGTCGAAACGTCGCCAAAGCCAGCCTGCGAACTGCCACTGCCTTCGACAACTCAGGATTCCAATAAGGTTTTGGCACGAACTTATGTTTTACATCTGTAGGTATTTTTATGTATGGGATATGAGTGTTTGCGGCTTTTTGTAAGATATCTATAAACTGATCATAAAACAATTGGTGATCGTCTTGTGGTTGAAAGTCAGATAACGAATTCTCGATGAATGAGGCATATTCAACCCAGTTACTCTTTTTAAAATTTCTTTTTTTAATACAGTTTCTTAGAATATTTTCGATAAATGATATTTTAATGATAAGATGATCACTGCCAAGTGATTCATTTGTAGTTTTCCAATTAAAGTTAATTGCCGAATCTGAAGAAATAAATGAAATATCTGGCGAAGATTGTTGCAAAACACCATTTGACAATTTTATCCTAGTATGGCTGCCATCATTGAGATAAGTGAAATTGGAATCCAACATCGCCTCCATAATTTGATTGCCCCTACTATCTGTTTTATAAGACCAACTATCATGATGACCATTAAAGTCACCTAATATAAGTGTTTTATTATTACAAATCGAAAAAACATGATCCCAGTCGCTTTGAGAGATATGAATGGAGGAAGGACAATATATGGAAATAATATTCTCAATATGCTGACAGTTTAGGATTTTTACATGCAATAATTCGATACCAGTGTTTATACTGCGCGATGAACAAACGCGAGACATGACAGTTTTATGAGTTAAGACTGCCACGCCCCCGTATGAGTCAGCCCTATCTAGTCTATAACAATTATAGTTGCTAATATTAAAGTTACTCTCAGGCTCAAGCCAAGTTTCGCTTAAAATTGCAATGTGAACTTTTTCTTGGGTAAGAAGTGCTTCAAAGGGCACGGATTTAGGTCTTAAACTTTGGCAGTTCCATTGGATCAGATTAACCGTTAAATCATTATGTGGACTTTTATCCATAATGAGGGTCAGAACTAAAGAAGGTTCCGGCCGTCATATAACTTACAGCTTTAGATATTACCCATTCAATACTCATCCTAAACGACATTTCTATCTTCTTACTTATGGAGCGCCTACTAAATATAATGTCTTTTAACTTACTAAGTAAACTCGTGAATGTAGAATCATTGTCTCTGTCATACGTCTCGTCCGTTACCATATGTGCTCGAGGAGGCTGTTCCTCCTCAGAGCACACTGAGTGTTCCTCATCCCAACTGAACGCACTAGCCATGGGTTGTTGCTGTTTTCGTTTTTCTTCTTCCGTCCTCGACTTACTCCTAAACCTTGATCTTGTTCCTGTCCCTGCCCTTCATTCTCTTCCATATTCTCTTTCTGCTTGTGTGTTTTTGTGTTAGCTTGACTAGGCTTTTCCTTGTCCACCTTCTTCGCTTTCACTATAGAAGCATAAGAACAGCCAGCTACTGAATTAGAGACTATAAAAGGCTCCTCGATTGTTGGAAGTGGTATCGGAGTCATGTTAACTTCAACACATTCATCGTCGCTTGCAAAGGGGGGTCTTTCTAGGCGTTCTGCCACTGGGGTTGGTGGCACATACATCTCTTTTCCCTTCCTGTAAGTCACATTATACTCGGACATAAGCTCACGAATCTTCCTCTCTTTCTTAAAGATCGGGCATGATTTATACATAGCCATATGCGGCCCATGGCAATTAACGCATTTAAATGACTCCGTTTCACAGCTCTCATGTTTTTTGGCACATTTAGGGCAAATTATCTTCTTACTAGGGCAGAACCTTGACATGTGGCCGAATTTCCAACATCTTCCGCATTGAGTCACTGGGAATATGTACTGTTCAACTTTTATGCGTATTTTGTGAATGAACACATAAGGTGGAACCGATGTGCCCCTGAATCCCAATCGGATGGATTCACTTTGAACCCATGCGGCACCACCACCATCAGTCTCTTCAATGTTTCTTCTATTCAATCGTTTAGCCGACATTATTTCAATTGTAGAAGACACTTGTTTCAAAATGTCTTCCTCAGAAAGATCCATCTCCACATTTTTAATTACGCCGTACGATACTCCAACTTCTGCCGTTTTATGGCAATTCCACTCCATATCGGAAAATGCTTTTGTAAGCAGAAATTTATTTGCACTCGACATCTTATCAAAGGTGATTAATATTTTACTAGCGCTTACATATTTAATTTTGGATATATCCTCAATATCATGGTCTTGCAATAATTTAGCAAGCGCAAATTGCTTTGGTAAATCATTTTTACAAGTCACACAGATCTGAACATTCTCTCCTATCTCTTCCATAACTTTTTCTTTTCTCCCGGCTTTTTTACCTCGCGAAACTCTCTCCCATGAGTCTGGGTCTTCAGAAGAATTATCCTCTCCATTTATCTCTCTCAGTCTCTTCCTGAGACTATTCATTTCCGCGTCCGCTTCCATAACTACTGGGTTTGTACAGTTTTCTAACGTTTCAGTGGGTAACTCTAAATTATTTTCCATATTCTGCTCGGTCACGCCAAACTTAACTGACTCGTTTAGGATACTAGGTTGAGAATGCATTGCGTCCGAACACTAGGCTAACAGCCCGAATAGCCGGGCGTGTTGCCGTGCAGTAATAAGGATTTTGCTAATTAACACGGAGCTAATGTACGCGACCTTCGCACTCGGAGTGCAACTGTCCACTGTAAAAAGTCTTACTACAAAATATCAGATTATCTAGAGGATAAAGAAGAAAGGAAATTATTGGTAGGACACTGTAGTATGTCGACTAGTAAGTAGTATTTTTCTGTACGTTTGCTGGTCCGATGATGACTCTGGCCATAAAGAGATCCAGGTTGTATTCGTAGTTGTCAGGGAATATATATAAATATCTTGTAGAGAGAGCTCCATCGGTAGTTATATTGTTTTTTCTGTTCGCCATTTCTGTCTGTTTGTTATTATCGACCGATGTGGCGCGGCGGGCGAAGGTCCGCCTCCGACGCAGAAGGTTGCGGGTTCGATTCCCGCCTTGGGACAAATGTTTGTACGATCTGCAAATATTTGTTCCGGGTGCTCTGGGTATTTTCTATATATAATAAAAAAAAATATCTATCTATGTTATGTATTGTATTAAGTTTATCAGTCATCTAGTACCCATAACACAAGCTCAGCTTAGCTTGGGGCTAGATGATGCTGTGTGGATTGTCCAGCATTATTTATTATTATTTATTTATTTATTATTAAATTAAATACGATTATTTGGTTTGGAACCTACCGTAACACAGTATTAACTAGTACTGAGGACATTCACTCGACCACGGGTAACAACACCTATAGAGAATTATGTGATAAATACAAAAACTTACATAACTTACTATAATTCTAACCCTTATCATTAAAAACATTGTGCTATTTTATTTTTGGAATAAACTTTTACTTTACTTTAACCTAGAAGTCGGAATTCCTGAATTATCGATGGAACTCTCTGTTCTTAGAACTTTTGAATCATAAAGATGGAGCAAAACATAAAAGAGACTAATTTATCGAACTTTCGCTATTAAAGCTCAAATTATTTAACTTACATACACGATCAGAGCTCCTGTTATTTAAGTCCCTTTCTTTGATTTTCCCGACATTCCAGCAGACTCACCCGGCCGTGACCCATCACTTTAAAGATTTTTTACGTTCTTTTTCCTTTCAATGATTATATCTCTTCGTCTTTCAAATTTACCGTTACTACTGAATCCAAACATCTTACCCCATTAGTCGCAAAAGGCGAACGGTATAACTTATTGAATTTGTACAAGGGTTGCTTCAAAAAGTATTTCCAATTACGTCATCGCCATTCGTCGAGTATTCATCTTGGATTTTCGTAAGTCAATAAATTACGGGAGATGGGATAAACGGTCTAACTGGTCTCATTTTTGTAGCTGTGACAATAAGTTTATAGTAAAGTGTTGTTTTTTGTCAAGTGTTGACAGGGGGAGGAGTATGTGCTGGTGGAAACAATATGACGGATGAGAATAACATATGCAGGACGATGTTATCGCTAAGCGATAAAGCACTCAATAAAAAAAGAACAAATGCTTAGGTACCCTGTTAAACCACAATATTATCAGTTATCTTAAACCCACACCAGAAGCTCTGCTTAGTTTGAGGCTAGATGATGTTGTGTGAATTGTCCAGCATTATCACAATTGTTGTTCACAGATGAGACATGCTAAAATTTAATGGTAAAAATATGATGCATCGATTTTTATCACTGTACATTGTGGCGATTTGCTGGAGGACCTATACCCAGCTGTGGACAGCTTTTAAGTAAAATGCTGAATGTTTTTATAATACTTTATTGACAAAGAAAATTACAATTTAGTAATAAAAACAAATTAGAACTAGTATTTACAATTGAAACAATTAAGCTAACTGCATACTAATGCAAACAATCTACAGGTAGCTCAACTGATCCATATCATATCATGTTTTTATGGTTAGTTATTGATCGAAAATTCTTAAAAATATACCACTAAATCTAAATAAAAGCGCGTGTAAGACTCTCTCTGAATAGACACAAAAACATCCACATTTTAACCATCTTGCCGGAAGAAATAGCTTCTAAGCGATAAGGCCGCCCATTGTACTTTTATGTTTTCTGTTAATGTCTATACTGGTTTTTATTTGAGGTTATAAAGAGTTTTGTAAGATATTGTATTTTGTCTTAAACACACATCAGCTTGAATAAGAAAAGAAAGGTAATAAATATTGAATTCCTCCAGAGCCTTTGTGTCCAAAATTCCAGCTTTGAAATAGGTAAGTGACATACGAGATAGTACAATAAAAGCACTCTCACATCTACAGTTTGAATACTAGCAGGAATAGACTCAACCACTACAGAAATTACAATGGCTCCATTGTAGCGTACGACACTTCATTGGACATGTCTCGTCTAATGGACTGAGTGACAAAGGATGGAGAAATCGGTTTTGTTCTAGTATATTCTAGGGTAAATGTGGGAGATATTTTCACGTGGTTTTCTTCATTAAGTTTGTGAAGTACTAAAATGTCTAGAGTAATTTAAAATGTCATAGAAATTAAACTTATAAAGATCACACCAGTTCGTACAACCATCACAAAAAAATATAAATACATAAAATTAATTACTGATCTCAAAAATTTTAAATTTTAATATTAAATGGATTTTGATTTACAAAAACTAAAAACCCATTTCAAATTTCGGCTTAGTAATACTTACGCCTGAACGATGAATAATGAGGCTTTTTGTTTACATAAAATATTGGTACCTACTCATCATCCACGAAGAAAGGTGAAAGGAAAAATATTAGCATTTGTGTGTTGGAAATCGGTCGCCGGATACGAGAAACACAGCACAAGGGATGCTGACAAAATTGAAAAGAACCACTTCTATTATGGTGGGTGGTCCTAATCTGTTATGATGATGCTAAGTGATAATAATAGCGTCCACTTTATCTCATTATAATCATAAATTCCCTAATTGAACCCTACTCAACAGATATCAGTTCTTGATCGATTATTAATTTAATCATCAAACCGAATCAATAACCGATTTCCGATCAAAACCGAACTTTCCTAACTTTCCTATTAGATACTTGGAATAAATAATATTCCTATTTTTCCTATTACATTTTAATCTTCTACTAACTTATGTCTTGTCTGGCACAAAGTTATTCTGTGGAACCTAACATCTAAGCTACCATCATGATAACCTGGCTGCCTATCTACCATCCTGCGGTCCAGCCTATCAATGAAATCATTTGTGGAACCTAACATCTAATCTAACATCATGATAACCTGGCTGCCTATCTACCATCCTGCGGTCCAGCCTATCAATGAAATCATTTGTGGAACCTAACATCTAAGCTACCATCATGATAACCTGGCTGCCTATCTACCATCCTGCGGTCCAGCCTATCAATGAAATAATTTGTGGAACCTAACATCTAAGCTAACATCATGATAACCTGGCTGCCTATCTACCATCCTGCGGTCCAGCCTATCAATGAAATCATTTGTGGAACCTAACATCTAAGCTACCATCATGATAACCTGGCTGCCTATCTACCATCCTGCGGTCCAGCCTATCAATGAAATAATTTGTGGAACCTAACATCTAAGCTAACATCATGATAACCTGGCTGCCTATCTACCATCCTGCGGTCCAGCCTATCAATGAAATCATTTGTGGAACCTAACATCTAAGCTACCATCATGATAACCTGGCTGCCTATCTACCATCCTGCGGTCCAGCCTATCAATGAAATAATTTGTGGAACCTAACATCTAAGCTAACATCATGATAACCTGGCTGCCTATCTACCATCCTGCGGTCCAGCCTATCAATGAAATCATTTGTGGAACCTAACATCTAAGCTACCATCATGATAACCTGGCTGCCTATCTACCATCCTGCGGTCCAGCCTATCAATGAAATCATTTGTGGAACCTAACATCTAAGCTACCATCATGATAACCTGGCTGCCTATCTACCATCCTGCGGTCCAGCCTATCAATGAAATAATTTGTGGAACCTAACATCTAAGCTAACATCATGATAACCTGGCTGCCTATCTACCATCCTGCGGTCCAGCCTATCAATGAAATCATTTGTGGAACCTAACATCTAAGCTACCATCATGATAACCTGGCTGCCTATCTACCATCCTGCGGTCCAGCCTATCAATGAAATCATTTGTGGAACCTAACATCTAAGCTACCATCATGATAACCTGGCTGCCTATCTACCATCCTGCGGTCCAGCCTATCAATGAAATCATTTGTGGAACCTAACATCTAAGCTACCATCATGATAACCTGGCTGCCTATCTACCATCCTGCGGTCCAGCCTATCAATGAAATCATTTGTGGAACCTAACATCTAAGCTACCATCATGATAACCTGGCTGCCTATCTACCATCCTGCGGTCCAGCCTATCAATGAAATCATTTGTGGAACCTAACATCTAAGCTACCATCATGATAACATGGCTGTCTATCTACCATCCTGCGGTCCAGCCTATCAATGAAATAATTTTTATGTACCGTTCAGTTGTTCTTGATCGGAGATGACCCATGACAATGAACACATTAATAAAGATCTTTATAATATTAGCAGAAGGTACCTAAACTTTAGGTAAGGCAGGCAAAAAAGTCTCGTGTCGCGAAAATTGCGTGAATAACCAACTACGAGCAGTCACGATCGATCTTAATTAATCAGAGCAAGATGGGCGAGAAGCAAGCGGAAAAAACTTATATGATGGTGGAATAATTGCATTTTGTGGGTCACGTTTACGTTACACCTATAAATCATCCTAAATAAATATCTACAGGCCGGCTTCCACCATAGCGCGGAGATGAGAAAATAATCGCATGATGTAAATTAAAATCGAATTACTATTAAACCTCGAATAAATAATAATAAATACTTGAAATTGAAACACAGCGTGACCTAGCTCCAAAGTAAGCAAAGCTTGAGGTAACCAGTCCCGTTTTTGGTCCAGTTTTTGAAATTTCTGTCGGTTTCATACTTTTTGAAATACATATTTATATTGATAAAAGTCGAAAAGTTACCCATTACCCTCTATACTCCGAAGTTTGCTAACCGATCCATCTGAATGAATGAATAAATAAATAAATAATGACGGACAATCCACACAGCATCACCTAGCTAGACCAAAAAAAAAAAAAAAATTTAGTTTATTTTGATAACATGATCCATAATTTGTTAGTAGCAGAAATCTCTTATATCTCTTATATTAAATGTTAGTATTCTTAGTGTTACCTACAACAAAGTTATTAAATAAAAAAAAACTAATCAAAGCTTGTGTTATGGTTACTAGATGATTGATATACTTAATACAATACATAACATAGATAGATATTTTTTATTATATATAGAAAATACCCAGAACACCCGGAACAAATATTTGCAGATCGTACAAACATTTGTCCCAAGGCGGGAATCGAACCCGCAACCTGCTGCGTCGCAGGCGGACCTTCGTCCGTCGCGCCACATCGGTCGTCAATGGAATGAATGAACACTTTATTGTACATACAAAATAAATAAAATATCTCATATTTGAATGTTAGTACCATAAACTTTAAGGTAGGTATTAATTAAATAGCAAAGTCTCTAACTGGTACCTATACCTAGTACATATTGGTATACTTGACAAACGTTCGAAACCTTCGGCGCGCAAGTCACACTCGCACTTGACGGATCTTGTTTAAAACACGCCAAATTATTTCACATTTTCTCCCCTCTCTGCTCTGGTAGAAAGATACATATAAGTACCTAACTCGATACTTATCAGCTCATACGTCCACTGCAAAACTTGCATCCCCAACAAAAAGGAGGTTTCCCATAATCACCTTGGTAGGCTCGGTGATCGCAAAAGAGGTGTAAAATACACAGAAAGAAGCTGTTGCCCGTTCTTTGGTAGGTTCTCTTAGTCGGCTCTTAGGACTCGTAGGAAGAATCGATCCCTCCAACTCAGCTCGTAGATATCCATCTACGAGCTGAGTTGGAGGGATCGATTCTTACGCCCGCGCTGCGAGCGCCACGGAAACTGGATAATTCAGCAACAATTGAAAACTTTCTTCTCCCGAGTTTGAAACAATGTTCTGAGCCGTAAAAGTGATCATTGAGGCGATATTTGGACTTCCTTCAACTTTATCTTTTTAATTTCAAGAGTCAATAAAAAGGTTTGTTCGCCGCTTGCACCCTTTACGATTTCGTCTCTTATATCTAGCCGTCCAAAGAACATTAGAATCAATTAAAAGAAACAAATTAGAACTACACTTGTGAGCTTCTGCTGTTCATCAAAATAGTTTGCTAGCTAACAACATTACCTTTCAAATGTTATACCACAATCCCTATTTAATTGTACAGAAATTGTAAAAAATTGTCTTGATCTACTCGCGATGAAGCGATTCCAGTTTAAAGTTCGCTAGTGTAGTATTCACAATTGAAATAATTAAGCTAACTGCAGACTGTTGCAAACAATCTATGAGTAGCTCAACTGATCCATATCAATAAATAATTTAGTTTCTGATCCATCCATATCAAATGGCTTTAAGCAGATGTGTCCGGTTTCTCTGTAAATTTTTTACAGAAAGATAATAATAATAATAAGCATTTATTTGTCTCTCACAATAGGTACTTAGTTATAGATAAATTAATACAGGGCGAAAAAAGATAACAGTGCAGTGAAAACACACAAGAAAGTTTGAGTCCACGGCCGCATTGCAGCATGGTAGATAGTCGGTGGTAGCTGAGCGAGTTGCTTGGCTTCGATGTAAGCTAGGCGCGTGGCACAAAACTTCAAAATCTGAAAGCAGATATGTGATACTACTGACTAAACTTGGATGTAGCGAGGCGATGTTAGCTTTAGGATTTTAAAATTTAGCACATACATCCAGTACCGCTACCGCACGGCACAACAATAAGCACTCAGATATGGGCTTAAACTCGTCATCTTTAGAAACATTTCACAGTGACATAATTGCTTAAAGGTTCAAGCGAGTGGCCCGCTAGCTGTCTGTTACCTGATGCTGTCAATATAAATTGCATCTAATTATTAATTTAATTTAATATACAATTATTGTTTTTTAAGATTACTAATGATTTAATATACAGTGTTTTACATCTATTTTAAAAATACCAACATGTGAGAAAAAGTAGAGTTACAGATTAAAGACATTTTATAGGTAATAATTAACTATGAATTATTGATACTTATGTACACTTGCATAATAACATAATAATCTGGTAGGTAGTAGGTCCAATTTAAATAAGTCTATAGATTGAGCTATTACGTTTGGCAATAACTTTAAGTACTTACACACAAGAAAAAAACATACGACGATATTACGAGATAAAGCCCATATTTAAATGCACATTTTGTACTGTCCGGCAGCGGTATAGATCTGCGACGACCTGTCCGCGCCTAGCTATCGAACCCACATTTGATCAAAGCAACCCACCAACCATCCTGCATTGATGCAATGAAAATGCAAAAATGCAAAGGGAAAATGCAGCCATGGCCTAACAGTGATCGTTTATGATCACTGCTAAAACTGCGTTTATGAGACTGCAAAGAAAGTTTGCCCGATATTTATATAAGCGTATGTGTATCTATTGTATGTATGTTAACTTGTATATTATATATTTATGTACCTATAGTTCTTTGTTGGAACTAAGCTAACTCCCCGGAGGTGGGCGTTGCGATCTGCGACACAGTATTTTACTTCTGCAGGTCGCATCGCTGCCTGTTTTTATTATTTGCTCCTCAATATGTTCCTAAATTAAGACTTTTTATCCTTTTTATCTTATCCTTTATATTCCCTTCCCTCTTTGTGACTGGTATGGTCGGATTAGATTCACTAGAACTGAGGCGCAAACTGTAGTTAGCTAACACTACTGCGCTTATACGAAGTCGAGTGAACAATCCTACCACACTAGGAACTGTTACTTTAAACGTCCCTGCGCCCGTAGATGCCACCGACTGTCGGCCAATCACAATCCGCGAACGCAGCTTTTTAACCATGCTCCTACACGACGCGCGCTTAAACTCTTAAATAATTTTATACTGGAGTTCCAACATGTAGATTTGTTTTATGACAGCCTACCTTCTATTTAATGTCTCTTAGATTGTACCTTAGTTTTAATTAGTTTGTACTCTAGATAGTATGCATTTTGATGTAAACTGTGAGTTTCTATTAACGTTTAATAAATAAATGTCTAAACGATTTTACTCATTATCAGTGTAAACCGACTTCACCCACCGCTGGGTATAGGCCTCCAAACTATTGTGCGGCCCTTCGCCAATCTCATCCAGGTTCATTATTTTACTCATCTTCAAAGTACAGGGTGATTATGAGGGCGCGTTACAGTTACTTTTGCGAATAGGATAGGTATTTCGCATTCATAGGAGCGCGACAAAGCTTTACCTTTTTGAAAAGGCGTAATCGCTAAAATCAAATTATTGCAACTACACAATTAATTAAGAAACTTGCTTATAGGAACCAAATAATTAGTAATGCGAATCAAAACATTAGTTATTTCAATATATCGCAGGGTTCCTAAAATATCTACCAAATTATGAACGAAAACAGTGCACTTTCGTGATTTTTTTATCGTATTTTTTTCTAAATAGTGTTTTCACATTATAGAAACCACAGAAATAATGTCGGATTTTATTTATTTCAAGCTTCATCTCCAGGTTCCCTGAGTACCTACTATCTAGGTCTAGTTTGATTAACAAATCTGCTAGGGCGCCCTCTTAAAAAGTTAAGGGGTATAATCTCGCCTGCCCAAAATCTGAGTCTCGGTTGAAATTCAGGTTGATCAAATATGTGGTGAAGCTATACATGTACTGTATGAAACACCTGTCTCATGATTTTATTAATGTTTAAAAATTGAGAGTTATTTTCGTGTGAAATCGACCATTTTGAAAGGAAATGGTTCCCGTAGCTATCACGTAATCAAAGGAGAAATTACAAAATTTAAAATACAAAACAAAGGATAGTTAAATAACTAGGTATCCTTTTTGCGTCGACTGATGTGGCGCGGCGGGCGAAGGTCCGCCTGCGACGCAGAAGGTTGTGGGTTCGATTCCCGCCTTGGGACAAATGTTTGTACGATCTGCAAATATTTGTTCCGGGTTTTCTGGGTATTTTCTATATATAATAAAAAATATCTATCTATGTTATATATTGTATTAAGTTTATCAGTCATCTAGTACCCATAACACAAGCTCTGCTTACTTTGGGGCTAGATGATGCTGTGTGTATTGTCCAGCATTATTTATTTATTTATTTATTATCCTTTTTGCGTAGTCAGGTTAGTAGTATTATTGAATTTCCAGCAATTTTCCTACAGTACCAGCTTTAGTTTAGTTTCGCCGTATTATTTTTTAATTTTCCTCTTCCGCTCATTCATATCCATGCAACTCAGCGAACCCAAAGGTATAATTACCCATCCCAACAATTACTACAGCACTTATTCCGCCAAATGAGCATTGAACGATCTTTTATCTCTTCCACTCTTATGCAATCAGAGCGGAACAAAAACAAACACCTGGTAATATTTAGGCAGGTAAATTAAAAACACCTTTGTGTCGAAGACAGAAGGCGTTTAATTGCTTAGCATTTTTATTCAGGCAGGTGTACTTGGCAGCAATAAGGGATTTTATTTGATTCCTTTATTGGTGTTTCCTATTTGGGTATGTTATGAGGTTTTATGGGAGATATAAAAAAGATAAATAACTGACTCATAATGGAGATGAAATATCATAATCGTTGGAAAGCAGTCTGTATGAGACACCGTTATCAGCATCGAGGTGATTATTTGTGCTTAGGGGTTCTAGTTATTGGATAGACATCGTTCAACATGATTTACTCTGCGGCAGAGCTATTCCATTAATTTAGTTTTACCATGTGACTCAAAGTTGTCGCAGTTCTGTTACAACACAGCACAAAAATGTGCATTCAAATATGGGTTTTAACTCGTAACATTTAGATGCATTTCATATTGACGGCATCAGATGACAGCTCGCGGGCGTTTGAAGCTTGTGGGAAGCCATTTTGCTACTGTAAAATGAATCTAATAGTAACGAGTCTATGCTCATATTTGAATGCACATTTTATGCTGCTCGGAGCAGTTTAGATTATAAGAAATACTTTGGTCAAGTCAAAGCTACAAAATAATAATCAGGAAATAACCGTAAAAGCACCTATAACACATCTCTTTGACGCAACCTCGTGTATATTTCGGGCATGCGCGGGTTTCGGTTTCGGTTTTGTTCTCGGAAACATTCAGCTGGTTGGTTTCAAAACACGCGAGAATTACGTAATTGAAATTCTGTTCTAAATCAATAATCTACAAATGTTCCAAAAGTACAATTGAATCAAAGTCAGTTTCATTAAGGTTTAATAGAAAATGGTTTACGATTCGGCAAAGCAAGCAAGAAAATTTAATCTCGCGCCAATGTGAATCGTCAAAATGCTGTGATAAGATTACGCAGGTAGGTCACAGATAATATGAAAAAGTCGCGTCTACCGCTATTCGTTGGGAAAAAAATCATAAATCTGGCTTATCTGATCACGATACAGATTATATACCCACTTTGAATTTACATTATACCGGAGCATAAATGAATGTATTTACTTGCATGATGTAATCTGAATGGGTTTCATTCACTTTTTATTGGCGAATTCGATACAAGTGCAATGCCTTTGTTTTAATTCATTAATTCCATTACGTAGCCGCTCAAAAGGCATAAGTATTCCTGAGTTTTGTTCGCCATTTACAGATTAACTACAGACTTTTAAAAAATACCATTTTGGCCGTGGCTCCTGACGGCCCCCAAGAATCGACCCCTTACTAAAGAAACCTAGCAGAGGAAGGGCAGCAGCTTCGTTCTGTGTATTTTAATACATTTACACATTGCGTGAAGTAGATATTCCATACAAGAATTTATTAATAAAACTTCTTTTTTACATGTCCATTCTTAATTTAATAATAATACTACACTAGCTGCACCCCGTGGCTTCGCCCGCGTGGAAATTGATCGCAAACCTCCTAGGGGTAGTTTTGTAAAAATAAAAAATACTTTGATTAAACTTTAATAAGCTGATTGTTAGCGAGGACGACTTTATGCAGATTAGATAAGGCTCAATTATGCAGGATATAACTACAGATTAGACAATAGTGTTTTTACGTCATGGACTATGCAATAGTTGTTGCGACCGACACCATAACAAAAGAATGTTCGAACTGCCGACAATCCTCGCATGTACCTACCTACTTATGTACCTATAGATTAATTTCTAGAACGAATCAGGATAATTTTTTATTAAGTTTTCAAGGTCGGTCCTTAGGTATAAAAGCCGAGGTTGTTGGCCGTTTATTCAAGTCAGGTCTAAGCATCGAGCACGTACCCATGGGTATGTGCTAGATGGTCATGCAAAGTTATTTATTATCCCAATCTAAATAAAAGACGCTCTGTAAGCGAAAGACGGTGCCACTTTCGTGCCTATTCCACTATTTCTATTCCGGTTAGTTAAAGGCTAGTGTAGACAGGCCGGTATCAGACACTCCGCACTGACATCAAAGGGATTTAGTGTTCTTTGTATGGTTTGCCAAACAAGTGCTTCCACTGATCCGCACCGCATGGAGCGGACGCATCGGACTGTCGGCAATGCAATCGATCCGTTTATTGCAGATGACGTCATTCGGTTTGCCGATCAGATGAAAATTCGTTTGCAAATGGCGGTCGCGTCAGACATCCAGTTGCTGCGTGCAGTGAACGCACCAGCCAGCATTACGCTCAAAAATCCGTTTGATGCGGTCAGTGCGGATCATCCGATGCCCGCAGGTGAACGCGCACCTAACGGTGCTCGATCCCACTTGTCTGGTGTCGGGCCCGGATTTAATCGGATGTTCCAGTGGCAGAGCGTTTTATATGAAGCTATTCACACTTGCCAGAAACCGATTTTGTGTCGGCGCCGACAAGAAATGTCGAATGTTTTGCCAGCCCTCTACACCCGTAAAAAAATCGTGTTGGATCTCGTTTTCCTATGAGTTAGTATGACGCTGTTCACATTTGTCGGATGTCAGGCCCCTGTAACCCTCTCCCAACTCCCCTTCCTTCCGCCCGTCGTCACAAGCTGCTTTGTGCCGCAGATCGCGCATACACATCATTCACCCAATTCCGGTGTGCCAGATTGGGAGAACCCAAAAATTGAATTCGGTTTTTTTTTTGTTTTCTTCTCATACAATACTTACATAACAACAAAAGCTTCGCGTAAAGTGGACCCAATGGTCCGGTCTACGCCAATGCTCCAATCGGGTCCGACAACCGACAAGTGTGAAAACAGGCTCCGACACCCGATAAAAATACAGCGCCCGACATCCAACAAGTGGGAACGAGCTCTTACTCTTAAAGATTACGATCTTTAGATACATTTTACAGTGACATAATAGCTTACCGCAAGCTTCAAGCGAATGGCCCGCAACCTGACTGTTACCTGATGCCGTCAATATAAAATGCTTCTAAATACAACAATGTTTATTTCATTATTAAAATGTTCTTACTTTACCAGCTCTATATATTCTAAATGTAGCTATGTTTGTGAAAAATAACCTACATTTATTTAAAAGTTTCTCCGAAGTTGTGATACGTAACCGACGTAACAATAACAATAATAGACTTTGTACGCACCCTTCACAAACTGCCCTAATACGTAAAAGTGTTTTAGGTATGGCACCCAAAATATATAATCATGCTGTAAAATAATAAAAAAACAATTACTCTGATACTTTAAATGTATTTAAAAATAGACTCAAGAATGTACTCATAGAGAAATGTTATTATAGTGTTAATGATTTTCTGCTTGACAAATTTTGATTTTATATACCTACCAATTATAATGTATAATTAATTTTAAGTTTATCTGATAATTTTTGAATATGGTTGTACTTTATTAAGAAAATACATATCACATTAGTGACAAATCTGCAGTGTGCCCACTCCTATTTGCACGCCAGTAATGGCAAAACATGTAGGTCATAATTAATTTATATTTTAACATAACTGCATGCTCACACCATGTTTTGCAAATAAATGATTCTGATTTTGATTCTTACATTTAACTTTGATCCGTGCTCAGAACCTCCTTTTAAGTAGGTATTTCATACCTAAATATTACGAGTTAAAGTCCATATTTCAATGCACATTTTTGTGCGGTACGGCGGCAGTGTCGCAGTTCAGATCTGCGACAACTTTTAGAATGTGACCCTTTAGCAACTGAAAACTGCAACAACACTATTTTTACTGAAAATAATCGACTCTTCTAAAAATCAATACGAAAACTATATACTTTTTGTTCGTATCTTTTAAACTATCAAATACAGAATGGATTGAAGACGAAAAGAGCATGCTACCGTTATGTATCAGAGACACGCAATCTGCTCATTTTCTGTTCAGCATTGTCGGTAACATGATAAACCTTTCAGTTTTGTGATTGCGTTTTCAATAAATACCTAAGTTTAAAGGTTTTTTGTAAGACATGGGATTTCGTTTTAACAAATGATTCAATATGATTCATTTAATAAGTTTTCTGATATTAATTGTTTGGTTTAAATTAAAAGCTTCTCTCTCATTTTTCGTTACTTTGCGGGAATCCATTGCAAAATATAGGAATATAGGAATAATATTTAGTAAATTCATAAGATCCAACAAAATGCAATTCGCGTGCACCGCCCACCCTCCCATAAATTGACATGACATGTCATGCAATCAGAGACGGTAAAAAACAGACTTACGCTATATTGAATTGCCAAGATACTTTACCTTCCAACTAACACTTACACACACAACTTAATTGTAGAAGAAAAAATCACACCAACCACACAATGAAGAAATCCATCAAAGTAAGTCGTAATTAATATTTATCTTGCGAGCAAGGCACAAATAATTCTATAAATAATTCTGGACAATCCACACAGCACCAACTAGCCCCAAGGTAAACAGAGCTTGTGTTATATGTACCATCTAGATTATTCTAGATTATATACATAATTATGTATATATTTTTAATTATACATAGAACACACCCAAAGCATCCACAACAAAATATAAGCAGATCGTACAAACATTTGTCCTTGAGGCGAGAATCGAACCCGCAACCTCCTGACGCAGGTCCTTCCGCGAGCGAAAGTCCTTCGCTCGCTGCGCCACTGAGCTCGCCAAGAATAAAACGAATCTGTGATGACGAAGATGATATTTATTATTTAGGGACATAGATAATTAGCTCTTTAGTTAAGTAATGGAAAATTACAATTCAATAATAGAAACAAATTAGAACTAGTATTTACAATTGAAACAATTAAGCTAACTGCAGACTGTTGCAAACAATCTACAGGTAGCTCAACTGATCCATATCCAGTTAAGTACTAATTCATTTCTACTAGCTGTAATGTTCATTGTTATTAAAAAATCGAATGCAGTATCAAATATAAAAAAAATATCATGCTCCCGTTTCCCGGCAGGTTTATGTCGGCGACTGTACAAGCTCTTAAGTTAAAAGCCTCCTGGATGTAGACGTCACGCACCTGTGTCTTAGTGATACTCAGCTGCTCAGGTAAGTAATCTCTGAGTGCATACGGCGGTCAACGTTTGCCGCTTCTTGTCCGGTGGTGTCTTCATTTAGTGCTTTACTTTTTGGTACTTTTATGTTTGTGTAGATCTGGACTACTGCCGCACACCACAAAAAAGTGCATTCAAAAATGGACCTTAACTCGTAAAATTTTGATGCATTTTATATTGACGGCATCAGATATCAGACAGCTCGTCTTTTGAAGCTCGTGGCCATTTTGTCAATGTAAAATATATCTAAACTTTACGAGTTTAAGGCCATATTTGAATGTATATTGTTATGCCGTGCGGTAGCGGTGCTGCATGTATGTGCTAGTATCCACTACACCTTCTTCTAACATCACCACACAAGGTATTAGCCATCGTTGACGTTTTCGAATCAACATCAACATTTGTAGTTTGGGAAATAGTCGCAATAGCTGGAAGATTGTTTAAAAAGATTGATCCTCCAAAATGGCCGCTGCTTAAAAAGGTAAGCCCTTAGTGGCTTTAACTTTTTAAGCAGTGGCCATTTTTGTAGAACTTTTTATTTTACTAATATCATAAAAACGTATAATTTACCATGATGCAACTGTGTTAAAATACTAGGAAACGCGAAACAACACAAATCATGGTAAATATCCGTTATTATTGAATTTAGTGTTAATAACCATGATAGTAGTTTAGTTCCTGCTTAGAAATCTGGCAGTGAGAATCAATAGCGAACCAATCAAAGGCAGTCCCCCAGAATTAGAGCGAGTCTGGAACTAAAAGTATCTATCCAACCAATAAGAGGGTGACCCTACGTGAGGCGAATGCGGACTTTTCAGGGCGAGAGCTAGTGGAGAAGTGTGTAGTATGAAGTTTTTCAGAATTTTGAGCTATAATGTTTTTAAACTAACGCGATTAGTACACATTATTAGTACATTACGTCCAAGGTCTGTAATGGGTGGGTTGTACGCCGCGGCTGAAGATGGCCGAAAGCGAAGCGTAGCGCAGGTCCAGCTCATCACATCGCGATCAGCATTGCAGCCCTTGATGGCCAAGCTGAAATCAAGGCCGAGACCGAAGCCCTTTTTAGCGCGGCTTTAAACAGTATTGGATACTCTGTTATTTGTGGTGCAATGGGCAAAATACTAAGACATTCTGCGTCTTAGTTGTGAGTTGAATTCTTGCCGCGGTACTAATGACGTGGAGGCCAAATTAGGAGTTGAAATTCAAAATTTTGCTACCTGGCTTATTATGAAAGAGGCTCTTTTATAGCATCATTGTGTACCTCGAAGTCGCGTTTTATAACGGAGTTGAAAGTGCTCTTCTTAACGATATCTGACAGTGACATTTTGCCGTTTTTAACAGAAGTATTTAAACATTATTCGTCAAAGTCAATCAAAGAAACTCCTAATCGTAAAATTATCTTTAAAAGAACATCACCGTAAGTTGTCATCGTACGCATTATTATTCATTATATCACATAATCGATAGATAAAAAAAAATATTAATATTTGGGACTACAGGCACACATGCAATTTACATAAATACACAATTTAAAACATTAGCATATTAGGTAGAATAGAATAAAATATAACTTTATTGAACCATCAATACATTTATAAAACAAGAACTTAATAGTAATTATATCAAATGTGGCACAATCGGCGGCCTTATCGCTAACATCGATCTCTTCCAGGCAACCTTTAGTGGATAGGATCGGTAAGTATTGAAGCTGAAGGTGGCGTAATTTTTTTTTTTACAAATACAAAAATCTTTATTAAGAACAGAACTTAATGTTTAGGGTACAATTGTGGGCTGACTACCGCAAGTTTAAAACTGTGTAGCAGAGTCAGCGCCCTCTTCCGCTAGCAAAATAATTATGTTCAATTGATGACATATCAAAAATAATAAAAGTACTTTAAAACAGAATCTACATTATTTAACAAAATAAGGCAAAAAAGACACAAGAAAACAAGAGAGCAGAGTAGAATATAGGTTTAAATAATCAAAAGAACATTTTCAAAAAAGTAAGTACTTAGAAATAACACAATGTAGGCAGGTTTGTGTGTGCTGCAGCACGACAAATAGGCCATAGCTCAGTGACTTTTTTTGCTTAAAAACACAGATTTTCCACCAAAACCTGATCGAGAACGAGCAGAACGATTACAAACTGACAGTGTCTAGGTACCTACATATCTATGAATTATTATGGTTGTGTAGCAACAATTCATGATTTTTTATAAGATAGATAGATAGATAGATAGATAGATTATCACTTTATTGCACCATCAATACACTTATAAAACAAGAACTTAATACTAATTATATATAATGTGGCACAATCGGCGGCCTTATCGCTAACAGCGATCTCTTCCAGGCAACCTTTGGATGGATAGGATCAGTACGTATTGAATCTGACGGTGGCGTAATTGATGAGAATCAAACATAATAGAAGTACTTTAGAAAGAGGTCAGAAAAAAAAAAAAAAAAAAAGACAAGAAAACAAGAGTGTTTACATAATAAAATAAAAATAATTACATCAGGAAGACTTATCAAGAGTGGACAGATATTGTTGATGAACCATACTTTTGAAGATTAAAGTTTAAATTATTTTCAAATAATCTAAAAGTAAATACAACAATAGTGTGATGAAAAAATATACATAAAAATTAACAAATACTGACGGTAGTTTGTTATTACAAACTGACAGTGTCTAGGTACCTATCTATGAATTATTATGGTTGTGTAGCAACAATGATTTTTTTTAAGATTAAACTTGAAATTATTTTCAAATAATCTAAAAGTAAATACAACAATAGTGTGATGAAATAAATACATAAAAATAACAAATACTGACGGTAGTTTATTTTTGGCATACGAAGTGCTTAGGAGTACCTTATATTTGTTTCAGCCTAATTAGTGGTATATACTAAGAAAAGCAACACTGGCTCTTGCTCCATCAGTTTATTGAATATTAAGTTAAGTTAAGTACATCGAACTTAACTTTATATTCAATGAAATACAAGACGCTCAAGCCCAGATTGCTGTTATTGGTAGTTCCCATACTGCACCGATATATTGCTGCTGACACAAGCATGTTATGTAAAACTGTAAGAAGGGACCAAAAGCGTGCTCAATGGTTTGTGTAAAGATACACATTGCTATTGCGGCGGCGGCGCACAGTGGATCGAAAAAGCCCTTCCTATAGACATAGAACTTTTTTTTCTAAACATGCTTTTTCTTATTGGAAACCAAGACAGAATCTTATTAGAAGCCCAAACTATATCATATTTTATGAACCTAGGTGATAATGACACAGAAAAGATTTTTTGAACTTTAATTTGTATGGAGAAAAACATGAAAATCGATATTTTTCGGCTCTCGTGCGAGTGCCCGTTATTTCCTCCGGCATAAATAATGTTCCTTTTTTTTACTATCTTTTGACATATAGCACATATGGGGCACTCGATGGACTTCAGGTGAAAAAAAATAAAATATATTTTTAAATTTTCTTTTTGCATTTTATTCATTATACAAGGTACATTACGACCTATAAATAATATTTACACTCACCTAATTATTGTTACAATTTTAATGTAATATTTCACCTATCATAATAATGAAAATATATAAAATTTTTATATTTAGTTAAAGTAAAAGCATAATTATCAAATACAGTCATTATTTTTAAAAAGAAAAGAATAATAATTGTTAATTAGGTAAGTACCTACTTAAATAACATCCATTTTTAATAACAAAGCAAAGGGGTTTAAGGAATTCTTAGAATAATAATACAATCATAAGTGACGGGTTAGCAGGTAGTTCAAGATAAGTAGGTAAACCTCTGCAGTAAATTTTGTAACAATGATAAGGTCGAGTACCTAACTTAATGGCCCCTTGTAAATTTAACAAAAAAATATACAATAGGTATCGTCTTTAACGGCTAAATATCATAAAACCACCATATAATATGGAATTATCAGGTAAAATTATAAAGTATGGCTGGTGAAATATTGCATTAAAACTGTAACAATAATTAGGTGAGTTGAAATATTATTTTTAGGTCGTAATGTACCTTGTATAATGAATAAAATGCAAAATGAAAATTTAAAAATATATTTAATTGTTTTTCACCTGAAGTCCATCGAGTGCCCCATATGTGCTATATGTCAAAAGATAGTAAAAAAAGGAACATTATTTATGCCGGAGGAAATAACGGGCACTCGCACGAGAGCCGAAAAATATCGATTTTCATTTTTTTCTCCATACAAATTAAAGTTCAAAAAATCTTTTCATTATCACCTAGGTTCATAAAATATGATATAGTTTGGGCTTCTAATAAGATTCTGTCTTGGTTTCCAATAAGAAAAATCATGTTTAGAAAAAAAAGTTCTATGTCTATAGGAAGGGCTTTTTCGATCCACTGTGCGGCGCCCGTTTCTTTCCTTGGCTGGACGCTCTATCGCGCGTCTCAATGTCAGCAGGCGCTGTTTACTGTTGACCCACAACCCGACCAACAATAAAATAACAATTGCGAGATGCATTCTATCGACAATACAATGGAGGCCAATGAAATAATCAATAGTCACACTAAAATTAGAATCTAAGTTTGAATCATTGCTGATCGAGCCGAAAATAAGGTGACATTTGTTTTTTTTTTTGTCTATTGTCTTGAATTTGCTTTATATTTTTCACTCCATTTTTAAATGCAGTTCAATGTTAAACTTAGATCCGTATAAACCTTGCTCATTCAGATTTGTCGTGATTTTTTGACAGTTTTCAAAGAAAATGTGTAAAAATTCGTCACTTGAGACACACTTAAATCTGAGTTGCGTTTAATGATGCTGTGTGGATTGTCCAGCATTATATTTATTTAAATTATTTATAAATAAATAATTACCCCAAAAAAACAAAAAAAAAACAAAGAAATATATAAATTTAATAAATATAAACGTCAATCATTGACCTATGCTTATGATTATGATTACTATCCTATTATAGAGGTATACCTATGTTTATGATTACTTTCTTTAAATTTCAAATTACCTGAACGAAGCAGAAATCGCATTAGGTCAAAGATAAACATAAATAAACTCGAAGACGATTTATGCAAAGTAGATTTTGCTTACGTTTACAATTCCGATGATCCACAGTTGTGCATGTCTTTTGTAATAGATAATGTGCAACGCGCAATTTTAAAGAATTCGTACAATGTTTGTTTGAGTAATAAATACCATAACGTTAAGCCCTGGATCACACCAGGTCTTATTAGATGTAGTATGAGACACCGGGACAAATTGCACTTAAATGCAAAGTCTAACCCAAGTAACTTGATTTTGCAGCTGTCGTATAAACGTTATCGTAACTTCTGTAATGATCTTTTACGAAAAGTCAAAATTAACTATGACAAAAACATACTTGAAAAAGCGGGAAAAAATAGTAAAAAAATCTGGACACATATTAAAAATGTAACATATGCTTCAAAATCGCATGAGTCATCTTCGGGTTTATTGCAAACAAACGCATCACATTTGCAATCTGCTAACTCTGCAAATTCTTTCTTCGTAAATGTAGGTAAGTGTCTGGCAAAACGAGCTCAAGGCCACTTATGTACAAACACAAATATGCACAGCTTTCTCGGGCCACAATGTTCTAACATCCTTTGTATTACTAGAGACTGATGAAACTGAGGTAGATAGGATAATTATGAGTTTAAAAGACGACTGTGCAGCCGGATGGGACAATATCACAACTAAAATACTAAAACAATTAAGACACATTTTAATCCCTCCATTTACACACATTTTCAACAAATGCTTGACTTCGGGTGTTTTCCCTGCATGTTTGAAAAAAGCCATAGTTGTTCCGGTATTCAAATCTGGCAGTAAGGACCAAGTCACAAATTATAGACCGATTTCTTTACTATCTTCTATATCTAAAATATTAGAAAAAATTATCAATACAAGGTTGATGAATTACTTGGAGGATAAATTGATTTTATCTAAGACTCAATTTGGTTTTAGACCCAAAATTTCCACTGCCGATGCTGTTCATCACTTGACCAATTATCTCGTTCAAGAACTCGATAAAGGAAAACACACAGTAGGAATTTTCCTCGACCTTGCTAAAGCTTTTGACACATTTTCTATACCTATTCTTTTGCGCAAGCTAGAACTTCTAGGAATCAGAGACACTCAGTTAAAGCTCTTTACAAGCTACCTGGAACACCGCACTCAATCCGTGAGAATTGGGAGTGTCCTGAGCGATGAACAGGAAAATTCGTCCTTCGGGGTTCCCCAGGGAAGTATATTGGGCCCAACCCTATTTTTAATCTACATTAACGATTTGTGTAACTTAAAGCTAGACCACGGCATAATTATATCATACGCTGATGACACTGCCCTCCTTTTTCAGCTGATTCTGATAAGGAAGTCTTCGAGTTTGCGCAAAATGGATTTAATGTTGTTAACAAATGGCTACAGTACAACCTACTAACATTAAATGCTGAGAAGACCAATTATACTAAGTTTTCGATGCGCAAACAGACAACTATCTCTAATTCCAAAATATACGCACATCATTGCTATAGCTCAAACAACACACAATGCTTATGTCCCGTCATTAAAAGTATAAATCAAATAAAATACTTAGGTATCGCACTAGATGATAATCTTTCGTTTAAGCCCCACATAAAACCCTATGTGGTAGAGTGTGAAAGTTAATATTTATCTTTAAAAAGCTACGCCATATTGCAGATCATTCTATAATTCGACAAGTTTACTTTGCCCTGTGCCAATCAACTTTAACTTATTGCATTACCACATGGGGTGGAGCGGGGAAAACATTGTTACTAACAGCAGAAAGAGCACAAAGAGCAATACTTAAAGTGGCAACTTTTCGTCCTTTCATCTTTCCCACTAATCTTTTATATGAGTCCTGTGTTGTGTTAACAGTCCGGCAGCTATTTATAATGAACACAGTACTAAGACAGCACGCAGCCCTTCCCTACAGCACTGAATTTACTAATAACAAGAGACGGAATGCTAAAGTTTGCCCTCAACCAACAAACCTAAAATTTTCCTTTGCGAACAAATTTTATCTATTTCTTGGTCCGTTCCTATACAACAGACTAAATTCAATGTCTAATTTTTACGCGCTTAACTATAATAATTGTAAAAAAACTGTTAAATGTACACTTCAAAGTCTATCCTACGATGATACAGAGAAGCTATTAGAAATTATCAAGTGAATTATATTTTTATACGTAATGTTAACCTAGTTAGAATAGTGATTAATCTAGTTTTTACTCAATTTAAGTACATGCATACTATACAATTTGTGTATTATGCACAAATTGTTTGTAACATAAACAATATTGTTAAACTAAATGTCTTTATCGTAATAGTAAGTGATTATTTTATTTAATAATTATAAGTATAGATAAGCACTACTGTCGCCTGAAACACAGGATACCTAGTTCAGGCTAAATTGTTATACTTAGCTATACATATTCGTTTAGTGCACTAATGTATTGTCGATTTACGTTCTTTGAATAAATTTTATTTTATTTTTTTATTTTTATTTATGCTTGAGTAACAATTTTCTAGGGCAAAAGCTATACCTACTCGTGTTATTTGAAAGTCCTTTTAAGGTTAAAATTTATTCCATGGCTAAGAAGCGGGAAAGAAACTCAAGACCATATTATCCACTAGGCAGCAGAAGTCGTCAATTAAAACAACGTCGAGTTTGGAACAAATTACCGGTTCAAGGAGTAGATAAGCGTAACTCAATTAAGTGAGTTGAATTTTGGGATACGGATATGACGTCACTAATGACGAAACCTATTCTATGAACGTGACGATAACATTAATGAAATACTCGATGCGGAACGTGACATAATTATTTTCAATCTCAAGTGCTCTTTGGAAAATAAACTCGACAAGAGCGTGTCGTGCATGATCAGTTACGTAGCAATTTATGGATTAACCTTTTTGATTTTAATCGGGGTTTTTGTTTTTTTGTATATCCACGAGAAATTCAAACTGAAAACGTGTCTCGTGGCCTGACCTATTTTTACCACAACGACCGAATAAAAAAAAAGGAAAAACGTTAGCGAAAAAACGTGTTACTAGACGTTCGCGTAAAAGCTTCCAGCGATTTCTTTTTTCTGAACTTATTCAGAATTCCTGTGCGTTTTAAACGCATTTCAACGCGGTTTGCTGACGACCCCCATGGAAACCTAAGTCGAGGATTAATAAAAGGAACCTTTTGTAATTGAGTGGAAGGGTGTGATTTGTGAAATTGTTTTAAAACAAAATTAGGCAGAAGATATGGTCCCGAACCTTTCATTAACAATCCTTTATGGCGTTAAAAGTGATTTTGCAACAACACGTGTTTTCAATGTTTAATATCAGATAATCAAAAACCCAAATTATTACTCAATATATTGATCAAATTGTAAAAGAAATTAGCTACTAAGATAATCATAATCGTGAAACACTAATCGATGTTAGAGACGAAAATAAGAACCAGCAGAGGACCACGCAGAGAACCTTGAGGAACACCACTAAAGTTCGCCCGTTCATAGAATGCGTTCGACACCTATCAGTTAGTCACGACTAGTGATGGGCACAACATAACACTGAATTCGTTACCGTTCCTCCAAAATGAAGCCGCGTTATTTTTATGATTACAACCATCAAAAATATTTTTATCGTAACTGCAACGCCATTACAAAGTTCAATCGCGACGTGTCAGGAACGCATTCTCTGAACGGCCGAAGTATAGGGACGCTCATCCACCCCTATGTATAGTTTCCTAGGATAACAACCTAACTTCTGTTGTGCATGTACAAACGTATGTTTTTTTGTTATTTACGTAAGTTTGTCGATTTCTCGTTCAATTATGGACTGATTACAAAAATTATTCTTTGCATAGAGAATGGTCCCGAGATCATCCCATAAAATTTTTATTTCTGAGGGTTTAGTATTTATCCCGCAAAAGTTATAAACAGTGTAAAATTAATGGATTCGTAACCGTTATTAAATTTTTTCAAAACATTAATTATGTCATTTTGGTCGGACTGGGACATGAGAATATTGTTCCTGGAATCTCGGATATTTTCAAGATGTTGGTAGAATTAACACAACAAGTTACTTATTCTCTTCATGTTCATGCTATTTGTTTTTATTGATCTTTCTCTCTTAATAAAGCAATCTTCCGGATAACGATAAAGGAATCTGAAGCCAGCGACTGACTGAAATAATTAATCATTTAATAACTATTCATTTATTCGTAACTCAGACACAAGAAAAATAACATAATATAAATGATAACAGTTTGCTTGAGTCACTAAACTGTCCCTGTCCCAGCATGAATTGGATGTATTTACGTACAACCAACGCTGCAGCGCTGGTCTTCCGACAGAGCCGTTTTGTGACGTCACTGGGCTGGAGCATTTCATAGTAACATCAACGATGTGAGCATTCGTATAGTCACTAGTCCAAATTTACAAAAGCAGCCTCGAAACAGGAAGTTGGCGGTGTTACGCCCCCGTGCCTCTGAAAACACGTAAACCCGTTGGTCCTCCGCCTGACGTCTACCCGGTCGTGTCGGTCTGCCATTCCATGTGATTGATCATGAGTGTGAGGGAATAGAGACTATACTTAAGCTTAATAATAAAAAGAATCGTAATCAGAACTTAGGTAATCAATAATACTCATGAACAAAATTTAATTTAAGACAAAAAAAAATGTTTACTCAGGTCCGTTTACAAAATAGGTTCTGACTCAGCATAAGATAGATAGATAATACTTTATTGCACACTTAATTTAGAAATAATTTACACAAGAATAATTATGGAATAAGCGACAATTGGCGGTATTATCGCTCAAGAGCGATCTCTCCCAGACAACCTTGATGGATGACAAGCTAGCATCCAACGCTGGTCTTCCGCCAGAGCCACATGTTGGCGTTACGGATAAATTATTCTCAATATTATAATTACACCAAAACAAAAAATAAAATACAAATGAAATAGTTACACAAACGTATTCAAATAAAATGTGGTACAAATATACTATATTGACAAAGAAAATTACAATAAAATAATAAAAACAAATTAGAACTAGTATTTACAATTGAAACAATTTAGGTAACTGCAGACTGTTGCAAACAATCTGCAAGTAGCTCAACTGATCCATATAAAATAAAATAAAATGTTAATTGTTATTTTTTGGTTGCCTGGGAGAAATCGCTTTAAGCAATAAGGCCGCCAATTCTGTTACCTTCTTTACCATACTTCTTTAACATACATATAGAGGTATAAGTTCTGTGTATAAAGTATTATCTATCTATCTATCTATCTAATATTATGTCTTGCGCACATTGCCAGTCTCCGTTGAGAGTGGCCAACGTGGCTAAAATTTGGTACCCCTCCCCCGTCCTTGACACAGCTGGTCACATTTGTGATACTCTGCCCCCATAGTGTGACGTCACATATTTTGAAATTATACACCAAGAAAGAACTCAATTAAAACAGCAGTTCCAAAATTACTTTTATTTCAATTTTAATATTTTCAATAAAATCAATAGGTACCGAACATTTCAAAAAATTTTAAAATTATTTCGTTAACTTTATATGTCTCACGTTTGAATACCTAGATTATACACATTTTCAAATATGACATCACGAAAGTTATGACATTGTGTCACACAATGTCACACATCGTCGACCCCCCCTCCCCCCCTTAAGGTGTGACGTAATTTATGGATGGCCCCTGCTCCGTGGCTGGTGTTCAGCAGTGTACATAGGGTTTCTGATAGGACATACGTACGAGTATGGCACCGAGTTTGAAGCTTGCGATGATACTGGTCAAACGGTGTTGCCGTAACGTTATCAAGCACACGAATGGCATACGGATGAAATGACGGTCAGTGGCCAGCTTTACTTCCTACATCCAAACTCAATCAAAAGGTCATATTCATTTCCTAGTACTGTCCCCCTGAGAAGATACACAATCGAGTAGGCCGGCCTTTGGTATACTATTGAATAGATTGAATTATACGGAATTCTGAGAGGCTAGTATGAGTTTGCATACCTAAACGGTAAAAGCTTAGTTAACTATCACATTTGTCAAAGTTGTACTGCTAAAATGCAACAAATCACTTAAAATAATACTAAAACTATTATTGTGTTCGTATGAAACTACTGGATTGCTGTCTTACTATACAAAGTATTTCCTCTCAGTATCCGATATCCGCTGCAAGAAGCTGAACGTATGGGAAGTAACGAAAATTTTTATAGTTTTCGTAAAATATGCAAAACTTATTCTAAGACCTCTGGCTTACTCAGGTTTACCCGGAAATTACTATGGCAGCTGGCAGCTAAAGATTTTATGAGGTCGGTTCTGTCAGCTAAATAAGCTTTGCCTATGCTATGGCTGTGCAAATTGTTTACTGGTAGAGCTTTGTTGTGTTTCTGGTCTACAGTTAGCCAATTCCTTGTGAATCGCAAAAAATATCAGGAAATAAATTCAAAAATAAATTGTCAAATATATTATTTGTAAGAAGGGTTAGGTCACTACAAAATATCAGATTATCTAGACTCTAGAATCTAGAGGATAAAAAAGCTTTGGACGGTTTTTGCTCCAATACGAAAGCTAACAACCTAAAGAGTTCCCTTTCTTTACTTGTACCTAAATACTGTTTTAGTTGATTTGTTATGTTTTCCTGTGTTGTTAGTGTGTGAACTTAAAAAAAAATCTTGTCTATCTACTAATGGTTAAAAAGATTGACAAGTGAAAAAAAACAAAACAAAAGTTATCACTTTATTTCCTAGTTTTACATGTTTATGTTATTTGAATTATAAATATTTCTGACCTGTCCGAGAGTCCTGTAAGGTCTAAAGCAAAAAAAGCTCTTTGAATTTGAGTCAAAAAGTTTTAACTGTAAAGTGAAATCTGCATCAAGTGGATTTTATGGATAAGTTTGAAAACAAATCTATCCTTCGTCCTTCCTAAAAAAGGTAGGTTTATAATACTTCATCCATGGTTCGCTTTTAGGGTTCCGTACCTGAAGGTTGAAAACGGAACCCTTTTAATAAGCCTCCGCTGTCCGTCCATCCGTCCGAGCGTCTGTCACAGGGCTCTTTCCATGAACCGTAATAGGTATACAGTTGAAATTTTAAGAGAATGTATATTTCTCTTGCCGCTATAATAACAAACTATACAAAGAACGTGCTTTTTAGCCATTTTTGCTTTTTGTTTGTCAAGGCATCTCTTGAACCCACAATAGACACATTAAACTTTCTATAAATAAGTAACACTTCAACTGTAATAATAAATAAAACTAAAAATATAATAAAGTTGAAAATTTTAAGTGGTCTCCAAACAAGTGACAATTGGATGTTCTTTGAAAAAATTGCCTGATTTTTACGGTACGGAACCCTTCGTGTGCGAGTCGATTCGCACTTGGCGGTTTATTTACAAAGTTTGACGGAGGTAGGCAGCTTAGTTTATAAGTAAAGGTAAAGATTTCCCGACATAATCCTCCCTACTCAGCTCGTATAGAAAATCACTGCTACCCAGAATCTTCTAAGCACAAGTAAATTTTAATAATTCCTTTTAAGATGAGATAACTGATCTACAAGTAAAATTAAACATTGTTAAGCGCCACTGTTTAGTTTTATAGGACTTACAAAGATTGTAGTTTCAAGTCTTGATAATTTTTTAGTTAACGCAATCACTGCCCAGCCTCGGTGCGACCCGGAGCGGCGGCGGCGAGCGGGCGCAGCGCGCCTCACCGGAAATGCAGATCCATACCATGTGCGACTTGAGTCATGAGTGTTTCCGATCTGGCCATGAAAATGTATGGTTTTGAATAATTACCATTCTTCTTTTCTCAATTAGACACCCCAAAAAAATTCAATAAGACGAGGAGGATTATGGGTACTCCACCCACATGTCATAAAATATGAATGGATCCTGGTTGTAGTTATATAGGGTTTGCACTATTCGTTTAATTTTACTATTCGAATAAAATGAATACTTCTAGAGCTAAGTATTCGAATATTCAGATATTCGAATAGTTTTTCAACATTCATTGAAAATAATACAGTATCAACGCAACACTCACAAGAGCAGCTAAACTAGGGTATGGTTTGTTACAGCATAATTCTACTCGAATAAAATCAAGGTATTTTAATTAGTTTTGTTGTTCATTAGTAAAAAAAAACACATTTATCGTTTAACAAAGTAAACTTAAGCTTATGGATAAAAGTAACTATATCTAGTAAGTAGCTTAGCTACATAGACTACTACTAGGAAATATTGTAATCTTTGTTATTAACTAGGGTTCAGTTCGGGTATAGATATAGTTACCCTATCTATTTTATATCACAATAAACTATCATTATTATTTATTACCTAGTAACTCGGGTAAGAAATCTTATAATTAGGGTTTTGTTCAGGTTTACTAATCATTAACAATTATCACAATCAACATTAGGAACTAGGGTAAGTTATCTTTTAATCAGGATTTAGTTCAGGGTTGCTTAAGAAACACAGACAACATTATTAATTTGACAACATTTATGACACTATTATAGGTCATAATATTATAATATTATAATATTATAGGCCATATTATAGTATCCATATTTATCTTAACTAAAATAGGAACTTTGGTTGTATTTAACATAAAAATCAAAACAAAATCGTCTTTTTTTAGACTCTAACATAAACATTATATAAATAATAATCAACTGTCTATTTTAAACTTTGATAATATGAGCGTAAAAAACTTAGCGCGTCCAGAGTATTGGCATTCATCCTCGTTCTTAAGCGGTGACATAAGTAACTCGCCGAAGAAAACACCCTCTCAGCTTCGACATCAGAGGGTGGGATGGAGAGCAGTAAATTATATGCTCTGGTTAAATGTGTACCACGTTGTCCACCGCTGTCAAAAAGACCCATCTCCACTTGGATTTTAGTGCCAAGATCCAAGATATCTTCTTCGGACTGTCGCAGCTGTAAGGATTCGGCTGCGTCATTTTGTAGTTTGCGGCGCAGCCGATCTTTCATAGACATACTGTTTTTATCATAGCTTTCTGTCTCTGTTTGTACTCGTGGGCTGCTGCGGCTACGGTTTTCAGAGTATATTGACTCAAAGTAGCTATTCAATTTGATGATTGTGTTTTTACCACTTTATTATCGGGATTTTCAAATGGATATGTGGATTTCCCTTCCCTGTAAAATTTTACAGAATTATCTAGGTATTTCAGAGTGCCACTCAGCTCTGGTAATCTTCGTTCTGCAATTCTTTGTTTCAGTGATATTAAGAGATCATAGCTCACGTCATTTTAGATTTTACCGAGTTTTTTAATCATAAACTTCAATGCTGTTTCAGTCATTATGAGGTTGGCATTTTCTTTACACTGAAGTTCAACAGTGGCCTTGATGACATTCATTGTATTGGAGAGTTCGTTGAATTACTTATTTAGGTTTGTTTAAAATACTTACTTGAATGTCGTTGCGCGCAGGTAAAATAATACACACAACACAACTCTCACTTATGCATGACGCGTGTGCGCTGCGCTGACGCTGGCGGGCGCCTGACTGATGACTGAGTGCGTGTAGTACATCCAACGCACTACAAGAACTCAGAAGCAGGGTTGGAATCAGAAAATTATTTAAAAAATATAATTAGTAGTACCTTTATGACTTTGTCAACTATTCAAATATTCGGATAATTTAAATGATATGAAAATTATTCGGATTTGAAAATGGAGCGGATATTCGAATAAAATGAATATTCGAATATTCGAATTACAAACCCTATAGTTATATAAGTGAAAAGTGTCTCGAGATTTTTCGAGAAAAGGGTGCCAGTCCGACTGCTGGCCTTGGTAGGGACATTACGTGGTGCATGTTTGAAAATGGTGTCACACAGCGAGCATTCATGCAGGCAGTACTGGAAAAAAGGAGCTCGCAACAAGCAACGAGACGGATTTTTGCGCATTCGCAGCGTTATGTACCATTGTACATTACGCCCCTTAACACTGGTCAGTGTCCAAAAACATCCAGCACCGCTACCGCACAGCAAAAAAACAAGCATTCAAATAAGGGCTTGAACTTGTAATCTTGAGATACATTTTACAGTGTCAAAATAGCTTACCGCGGCCCGTGAGCTGTCTGTTATCTGATGCAGTCAATGTAAAATGCATTTAAATATCGCCAGTTAAAGTCCATATTTGTATGCAACTTTTTGTGCTGTGCAGCAGTGGTGTGGTCCAGATCTGCGACCAACTCTGTAATGATTTATTGTTTGCTATCTGAGCCCCTTATCAGATAAATCCATAAAAATTTGGCATCATCATAAAAAGATCATTTCTATTCACGGGCATGCGAATAAATTACGAGATACGCGCGTGAATATATTGCTTTCATCTCTGTCTTTGTCATGCGACACCGTAGTGGGGGAACTTTGTCATTTTGTTGGACAGTTGGCCGCATTCACACTGTAAGAGCTATATCGCACACGACGATAATCAATGCGTGTTTTTATATAACGAGTTCCATAATTGGGACAACGCCTGTGGAACCAACTGGACTAAACAAATAACATCCAAATTTTATGGGTGGTTGTATGTTCCTATGGGTTTTAGTAGCAAATTGAAGTCGATGAGAACAATGACTGATTTGAGATTCAATACGAGACTTTTCTTCACCGTCTGTGCTGACTGACTGTCAGTAGATATAGCCTCGGTCAATTCACGAAAACTATCACAGAACAAATAAAACAAATCTTTGCCACACATGGGACATCTTCCTAGAAACTACTACATCATCAGCTCCGGTTTACATCGGTCTAAAGCTGACATCACCCAGGATTTTTAATTGTGTTATGTGGAGAAATAAGGTTACGTTACGTGCGAGTAACGCGTTGTAACGTAAAATTAACCATGTTTTTATACCCTGAATAATGGCAACATTAAACGCTTTTTTACAAAGTTAGGGATGTGAATATATAGCAGCCTCTCATCTGTGTCAGGTGTCGGACGCACGCCGCCGCCGCCATTTATATCCGGAGATAACGGAGGCACGTACTTCTATCGTAACTTGGGCATTTTTCAAACTGCCGTTAATGAGACTTGAGTAGGTTGGAAAGTTCGCGTTGGGATGGGTGCTCGGCTTTTGATGGGGGTTGAATAGGTTTTCTAGAAATCGAATAGTTATTAGAATGCCTTCTGCATAATCTGCATTGAAAATCTGCATTGAAATTAAAATATTCCAGAATTTTTTTATTTCAATGCAGATTATGCTAATTTTAGTTGGCCTTTAGAAGCGGATTTAAAAAAAATAATGGTGGGTGCTATTAACTAATACGTACTTTAGTTACATATTGAAAGAAAATGCGTGGAAATATAACCTGTGTGACTGAAGTTACTCAGCAGTACTTGAATTCAACAAATTAATTCTGAAAATTCTCCCGTCTCGGCGTGGACAAGTATTTTAAGCAACATATATCATAATTCGATTATTTCCACTATGCAGCAGCTTTTATGACATTTCTTCACGCGTAATATCATAATTTTATTTAATACTAGCTGCAGCCCGCGGCTTCGCACGCTTTTTTCCGGAATAAAAGGTAGCCTATGTCCGGCCCCGGGATACCATCTACCTCGCTGCCAAATTTCACCGAGATCCGTTTAGCCGTTCTTGAGTTATAAATAGTGTAACTAACACGACTTTCTTTTATATATACATATAGATTTCTAACATTATTTTATTGTATTATTGTAATTTTATAAGCACTAGGCCCTTTTACAGTCAACTCATATAACTATTATTGTTATACGTATAGGAATCATTTTCTGTCTGTTAGTTTTTCTGCGTACAATCCCATAAGGTGCTTCCTATTTCTTTTTGTAAGAATAACTTGCGTTTTAAATGCAATAGTCCTATTTAAATTTAGTAAACAACGACTCCAAGTGTATATGTAATACCTATGGTGGAAATAAATGAAATAAAACTACGTCAGCGCGTTTGACTCGGAAAAATTGTTCATTCATCTTACTTACACCAATCTCGCACATAACTCACACAAATCTCGCATGTAATCACCATACTTAAAAGCGAGTAACTAACCACGCAAACCACGTAATCCCAGAATGTGACATCACCAGAACCTCCCGTCGCTTTCACAGCCCATTGCGCAAAGTATCCGATAGTGAGGGGAAAGTATCGATAAACTATCGCTTCTATCGATATGCCTTGCAATGGGGCGGGTGAATGAATTTTCCGCGGTGGGTTTTCTGAAAGTGATGTCTACTTTGATGTAACAGTTCGATATGGTTTTGTAAACGGTTGTTTGAATGAGACTTTACATGTAGATAGACTTTTTACTATGGACTTATGTGGACTTGGGTTGAACTTATTTTATTTCTGTAGCTTAGCGGCCTATGCACGTGGAACTTGGCCTCCGCACAAGACCTAAGTATAATGTCCTCCTAGTAGAATTTTCGGACATGGCGCCAGTCTCAACGAAGACTAGACATGATATTGTTATAGTACACAATGGGGTTCCACAAGGCAGCGTACTCGGACCGACACTGTTTCTCATCTACATTGACGACCTCTGCAGCCTTGAACTCAGCGACGCCAAAATCTTCTCTTATGCAGATGATACTGCCATAGTTTTCACCGGCAAATCATGGGATGATGTTAAACAGAAGGCTGAAGCTGGACTCTCATTGGTATCTGAATGGCTCAAGAACAATGCTCTCACCCTTAATGTTACCAAAACCAACTTTATGACTTTTTCAATGTATAATAACGCGCAGCCCCACACTGATTACAGTATAAAAATTCACTCCTGCAATCGTATCAGTGTGCCCATGTCCTGAAATCATTAAAGTTAAGACAAGCAAGTACTTGGGCATAATGATTAATCAGCGATTGTCATGGCATGCACAAATAAAACTGCTGGCGGGTAGAGTAAGGAAACTTATTTGGATATTTAAGGGTCTAAGAAATTCCGCTTCCAAACCTTTACTAAACCAAATTTACACTTCCTTAGCAGAATCAGTCATAAGGTACTGTATAACCGTTTGGGGGGGAGCCATAAAGAGTTAATTTATAGAAGTAGAAAGAGCGCAAAGGTCTCTTATTAAAGTAATGAACTCTAGACCATACAGATATCCAACTTATCTACTTTGTACGGAATCAGAATTGCTTACGATTAGAAAATTATATACCTTAAACATAATCCTAAAAATCCATAAACATTTTAAATTCATAACTAGTCAAACAACACAGCGAAGAAATAAAAACATTATTAATAAAGTAACTGTAAGATTAATTGTGCTGCACGACAATATGTATCCCAATCCGCCCACATAGAGGTATATAACTTAATTAACAAAAAACTGAATATTTATGGCTTAAGTAACTATGAATTGAAAAAGAAACTAACCAAATGGCTACTCTACTTAAGCTATGACGAAACGGAAGCACTGTTTGATAGGTTATGTTAGGTTTTCCTCTGTCTTCTGTCCTATGATTTTCATGTATCTCTACATACTTTACTATTTAATATTTAAATTTTACAAGTTCACATATACTAACAAACACACATATATCATACATCGTTACACACAACACCCACCCACACACACACACATTAACCCCCCCCAAACACACGCATACACACACACAAATTGTTGCCTTCTGTTGCCCGGACTCTTAAGAGACCGGTGTCCTCAGTAGCACCAATCTCAATCTCAATCACACGCACACACCCCCACACATACACACACCCTCACACACTCATACACGCACACCTATAGAATTACATGCGCGCTCACTTTCCAAATAGCTAAAATAAATAAATATCAACTTTAGTTTTTGTAAATAATAAGCTCTATAATTTAAGTAGCCTTATATGTATAATAACTACTAGCTTAACTTAAAGTACGTTCCAAATTCTATTGTTTGCGGCAGAGCGAGATACCCCTACCACAGGTAAAATTCTTTACTTAAAAGGGGTTCTCAAACACTGTTATATAATGTAATTTAAGTTTCTGAATAAATATTTTGTATTTTTTTTGTATTGTACAAGTGTGCGCAAACATAGGTGCACTCTCTATTTCTGAATACAGGCATATCGGTTCTAACTGTCGCATTATGATTTCACTAGCTGCCAGTATCAAGATCGTAAAAAAAATAAGACCTAAACAGAATTCTATTACAGGTTTTAAATTATATTCTTCCATTCAAAAAACATTTTATTCTCTACTGTTCTGCATGAAAATATTTTGTTTTTGTTTATTTAACCTCGACGCTTTTATCCCATCAAAATCACAACCATAACCTTTTTCAATTTAACCTTCAAAACGTGCGTTTATCGATATTCAGTTTTGCGTGAACAAGGCAATTTCCATCCCTAAAAGTACTTTTAAAAAGCGATAGATCTACTCCTTTCATGTCGTCTTAGCGTTAGATAGGAGATAAAACACGGATTTTATTTTACGGTTCAAATGTAAAGCTTCTTGTAACGCATTACCTTTGTCTTTAATATTGGGTTATTGGTTACACGCGTGGCTTGTGGCTTCTCTCACATGGTTAGACATAGATAAGATACCAATAGTTTGAAACCATTGAAACCATTTATTTATTTGTGATTGTGGTAATATACATTTGATCTTAAAATTAGTTTTAGGTCAGCACAATCTACTCTTTTGAGCGTACACAAATATTACATTGTGTTTGAGTTGACTTAAAGCATGCAGTAACGAATTATAATAACAAACGAATTAAAAATAAAGAAATCCTATTTACAATACAATTTTGGTATTGATATGGATCAGTTGAGCTACCTGTAGATTGTTTGCAACAGTCTGCACTTAGCTTAATTGTTTCAATTGTTAATACTGGCTCTAATTTGTTTTTATTGAATTGTAATTTTCTTTGTCAATAAAGAATTTACAATAAAATTAAAATCAAACTATATAATAATCTAATGTAATAATAAGTCATGTCACAAACAGAAAAAATCTATAATAATATTCCATTATACATATAATAATTATATTATAATAAAACTCCATAATTTCGCCCGAACCTAATTCAATTTAAAATTATAGTCATGTCATCATTTTAGTATGTCATTCATTATCCATTAAAATATTCATGCATGTCATAAAAACAATTCTCCAGAAGCCAAGAAAAATGTTTAGTTTTAAGTTTCTGGAGAGGCAAAGAAGTTATGTCATCATGTATGTATGGGATATTGTTAAAAATTTTAACCGACATGTAATAATAAATACTCTTACAACTAGAAAAACAAACTTCATAAATGTAGAGAAAGCACAGAGGTAAATATATTTGAGCCAACATATCCGTGATACGCCATCTTACCAGCTTCTAAGGACGACTTATTTAATATTCTTCTAAGAGTATATTTATTAAGCTTAGTACCCAATCGTTCACAGTGCTCTTTCCAGTTGACATGTTGATCGACAGTAATACCCAAAAAAGGAAACGTGGAAACTCGCTCAACATGAAAATTTACTTGAAACAGACTTACTTGAATATAGTTACTTAAAAATTTTAAAAATAAACCCGATCTGGCCCCCTCTTTTTCACCTCTTTTCGCAAAATTAATAATATGAGCTAAGAACACTCCCGGAATTCAGGCGAGTGTTTGATACCTCATTCACCAAAAACGATTTAGCTGTTTTGATGCTTCAAGGTAATAACGAGTGTCTGCCATCAGTACAGAAACACGATTCCAAAGGCAATCTTTTTACAGAACGTTATTTTCCCCAGCATCTTTTAATCAAAGCATGTTAGATCTCGCCAGCGTCTCATCTCCGCCCTAACTAATACAGTCTTGTCTGTAAGGCCGAGCTCGGTCGAGCGTAGCCTTGTTGCACTACGTATCTCATAGTACGTACTACGTATGTATGTACCTACCTTCGGTCTACATTAGGTGAACACGAGAACCGTGGCTTATAGTCTTCGGTCTGGATTAGGAAGACTTAGCATTTACAGGATTCACTATCCATTTACATCCAAAGGATATAGGTACGTAAATTTTATGTAAAATTAGCTGCTGCCCGCGGCTTCGCACGCGTTTTTTAAGTAGCCTATACAGTATAAAACGTACGTGTTTATAGAACAACACCCCTTTAAACAATAACTTTAGTAAAGCAGTCAGCGATTTCATACAAACTCCAATTGGATCCAAAGCAAATACAGAAATAACTGAATTTGATTATTTAAGCAAACAAGATAATACCACTGATGGGTGTAATCATAATGAAAGCACAACCCCCGTTACCCGTTACCCGTTACCCGTTACCCGTTACCCGTTACCCGTTAATCGTTACCTCACACACCCTGCATATAAGAATAGATCCGCATTAATTACCTACCGATCTAATGTTTTGTATTAATTTGGATTCCGATTGAATTGGGTTTTGAGTAGTCAAAATAGAAATGGCTGGATAACGGCAGCTTTCATGTTTTAGCTATGAGAAAATTTGTAGACGTTGACTCATAAGTTTGACTCACTCTAGTGTGTCGGAGAGCGCTATCTAAGTCCAGCAGCGAAGTAATAAAAATTAAAAACAAAATATAATATTTATTGCTAAACAATCCACACAGCATCGTCTAGCCCCAAGCTAAACAGAGCTTGTGTTATGGGTACTAGATGACTGATAAACTTAATACAATACATTACATAGGTAGATATTTTTTTTATTATACATAAAAAATAAATATTGCAAATATTCATACTGATATCGATCGTACAAACATTTGTCCCAAGGTAGGAATCGAACCCTGCGTCGTAGCGGACCTTCGCTCGCCGTATGGGTACTAGATATAGTACCCATAAGACTCTCTTAGCTTGGGGCTAGATGATGCTGTGTTGATTGTCCAGCATTTTTTAAATTTTATTTTGTTATTAAGATAATCATAAATGTTTGAATAAAAAAAATCTGATGTAGCTGTTTACTATGCGCTGTCACAAGTACCTAGCGGTGCCTGAACATATGGTGCGGCAAAAACAACAGACGCTTACATGAGATTGGATTTGGTAAATTACAATTGATCATTTTGGGGTGGCTGTTCGATCATTCTATATTGTTTTAAACAGAGAAAAAACACCTGCACACTTAAACCCTCTTTGAAGATAATTCTATTGAAGAATCAACACTCGGTCGGTGTCTTCATCGACCAAAATTTTTGACGCGAAACGCTTTATTTTTATCCAAAAGAGAAAAAAGGTATAAGTTCTATGTTCGGCCTTTTGTAGGTATGTATTTTGTTTCTTCTTTGTATATTCTTTTATGTATGTACACCAATTTATCCGTCTATTGTGCGCCGATTTAAATTATTATTTTAGTTTTGTAAAGAAAATGATCCCAGGGTATATATATATATCTGATCTGGCGCAGCGCATCAGCATTGCCATACAGCGGGGCAATGCAGCCAGCGTCTTGGGGACGCTTCCGACTGGTATTGATATGGATCAGTAGAGCTACCTGTATATTGTTTGCAACAGTCTGCAGTTAACTTAATGGTTTCAATTGTAAATACTAGTTCTAAGTTTATTAACTTAAAAAACAGTGTAAATATTATATATAGAGCATTCCTAAGCCGGTTTCTCATTCTTTCAAAACAGTCACTTGTGTATCAAAGTGAGGAATTGGTGCCGTTTCTAATTTTACCCGACCTAAGAAACCGTCTAATTTTATCCTCCTGTATGAAAGTAAAATCTGTACAAATGCGACTCTAATCTTACACATATTCTGGTTTTTATAAAAACCTTTTAGGCTGGTGTATGGCCCAACAGCATTGAGAACACACGCCATTTAAAATTTATTTTATTAGTGAAATGTTCAATTTCTGTAAAATACTATGTCGAATACGAGTGAAAGAAAAGTACTTAAAATCAACAGCATACGAAATTTGGATATTTCTTCTAAACGCTGTTGATTTTGAATATTTTTCTTTCACTGACTGCTCAAATCAACGCAGCATTCTACTACTAAGGACTTTATCAGTTACTGAAAAAAATAACTAGTACCCATCACGCTAAGTTTACATGGATGTCAAAAAGTTTGTTTACAGCCTAAGTAAGACCTAAGATACAATAACGTATCAGCATGTGTAAACAACTCTACAGTTCGACGCCATAAAATAAACTCCCAATAGGTTCTCTACCGAATTAACCAGATGCGACTTGGGAAATCAGGCGGTGTGGTGTCGCATTACGCTCGGCATAATACAAAATAATATCTAGACTGTGTAGGTATATGTGTGATAACTTGTAGTGGGTATTCTCAGATTTACTGTTAGGGACCACTTTCATGGGCAATGTATCGTGGTAAGTTAAGGTTGACGGGTTGTCGCACACATCGTGGCCATTTTTGCCACCAAGCATTGCTGTATTTCAAGAGTATGGTTGCCGACGAAATTACAGGCTTAGGAGACTTCACAGCTACCTAAGCCTAAGGTTGCCTAAGGTTGACCAACGCGGGTCAGTGCTTGATAGAGCCTTATTAACACATCTATGTCCACAATTGAACGTGGATCCCCCAAACAAGGGGTGTTTTGATATAATCAGCATGCTTATTTACCGACCGATGTCACTGACGCGGTATCGACACAATCCTTTAAGTTTAGACTTAAAAAATGTTAATGTTAATAAAAACAATGTTTTTATTAACATTAACCATTTTAAAAATATTTTTGTGTAATTGTTTTTGTCGTAATATAAGTTAACTAAGTTCACTTTTTTCAAAATGTATTTATATATCAGTTGTGTACTTATTGTGTGAGATGTTTGAGCAGCAAATAAATGATTGTCTATGTCAATGTCTATTTATACGTTACTCGTAGATTAATTTTTGGCACGTAAATGTGCGTAAAGCTTTATAATTTGTTTGACTTATTTTTATTTTCTTATATCAATTATGCATTATTTTTATTTTACTTTTTAATTTTTCAATTTTAAATCGACAATTTTTTTATTGGGTTTTTAAGTGAGTTTCATGTTGTATAATTTTGATTATTTTACCTAACTTATTTAAAAATTGTATTTTCCCTGTTAATTATTAATTATTTTTTGACCATATGTCAAACCTAATTATTGTTACGAATAAAGAACTTGAACTTGGCAGGCGGATTGGTGATCTCAGTAGATATGTTAAAAATATACATAAGGAAGCTGCTGCTGTTTGTCTGCTAGGATCCACGGACTGAGTTGGATATGTTCTTACGCGATCGCCACGGCTAAAAACACAGGATTTTGCTTTTCACCTAGATTATAAAGTATTACGCACTAAACACGACACATGTTAGGGCGCTTTATCTCTACTATAAATACGAGCACGTAGACCCGTTAGTCTAGACTTCGCTAGATCATGATGAATAATTAATTTAATATTCACCTTGCTTATCCCAAGTTTCAGGGTCAATATATTATGCACAAGACTCATGTTTGCGAAGGTGAACCAGAGCACTATTTACGTTAGCAACTTTGACTCAAGCTAGAAGATAAGAAACTTTATAAGCTATAAGGAGTCACATGATATGAAAACGCACTTTGTTTTTAATTAGTTGGGTATTGGCATTTTCAAAGCAAGTTGCTTTAAAAAAAGCCAAAATCCAGCCTCCTTACTTTGCTTGGCCACCAGGATTAAAAAAAAAGGTTTATGATATGTTATAAAAGCATGTACCTACTGACAGGGCTAACGTTTTCAATGTTAGCTAAGAGCCCTTTAGGTTTTCTGCCAAGCGTGGGGATTATGGCAAAACCCCCTATTTGTGGGAGGCCAGTATCAGTGGTGGATCATTTTTTTTTTTTTTGCAGAAATATAACATTATTGACAAAATATATACAATTCAATAATAAAAACAAATTAAAACTAGTATTTACAATGGGAACAATTAAGCTAACTGCAGACTGTTGCAAACAATCTACAGGTAGCTCAACTGATCCATATCAATACCAGTCGGAAGCGTTCCCAAGACGCTGGCTGCATTGATCCGCTGTATGGCAATGCTGATGGTCTGCGCCAGATACCCGCCAGCTCTCGGGTCACGCGTCGCAGTGGATGTTTAGATGCTGACGTAGTACATCTATCCGAACCAAGTACGCTGAGAGAGCCGGTGACTAAAATTTAATCAAAATAAACTCGTAGGAGTCCGATTCAGTGCGGTTAAGATTCCTGTTTGCGGGAACTTATAATTACCCGTTAGAAAGCAATGTCCTGCATTTTATCTGTACTTTTCAAACCCGCTGTAGGTTTTCCCAAAATTTTGTAAAATAAAATAAATGTTTTCGAGTTACCAACCAGGTGAACCATTTGTTTATCTCTCCACAATTATATAAAAGCACTCCTAATTTATAATTCCTGAAGTACTAAAAACAGTGGCAGCGCAAAAATATCATCAGAGTTAGACAAAAATTAATTAAACCTTTTCTAAGCGAAATATTTTAATTTATTCTGCTGCCTACGCAACCCTTTACCTCTAGTGTTGTGCTAACACTGAAAGGATAATCAATACTCAGTCCATATAAAAAAGTTGTAAACGTGTGATAAAACTGATAAAAAAGAATATTGTGTTAATTGTTCGTTTTCCAATTTACTAAAAGTGTTTATTACTATCTAATATACATTGGATTCAGAGCGACCTGTATTTTCTGAGCTAAAATACTGTCTAAGGAATTTTAAAATGCAAAGAATGGTCTTTAAAAAAAAAACATACAACTTACTTTATCATTTTAACTTATGCTTACCTGAATACAATTCTATTTTCATAGGTACATATTTTTTACTGAATTCTTCTGATTGGTGTCTCCGGCAATATTAAGTCCGACCGGATGCGGGTACTCCCTTAAAACTATCTCAATGTACAACTTGGGCTGTCGTTACTCCCCTACGGGTGTGTTAATCTAAATTCCCTCCCTGAGGCGTATTGTACAGGATTCCCGGATTCCGGGGAACTTAAGCGTGTGGATTATGTCTGAAATTCCTATATGTGATACGTAAATTATTGAAACTATTCGGGAAAATTACCTTTCTCTGCTTCTCCTGTTGCTATCTACCAGTAGGTAGATCTTAGAATACGTTACAGCGATGTTAGCTTACTAACAAGATATTTCAGCGTTCTCATTTTGGCTGAGGATCACTGTTTCAAAATTAAAGCTAAGGATTTTAACCAAGGTGTCTTATTTACTTATTCTTACTTAGGTACTGTATTGTTCTGCTTGATGCAAATACATGAAGTCACAGGTAATAGTGCAGATCACACAAAGTACAGGTAGGTGAATTTATGTCGGTAATTTTGATATAGTCATGGACCCAACGGATCCAATCTCATATTAAGATTACAGTTACAACTTTTTACAACTTTATTAAGATTATTTGAGAAGTAGAGGAACATTAAATACAGTTTTACAAATTTTTGGCAAATTAAAAAAAAATGTGTATTAAATAAAATTGTGTCTTTTCAGTTTTAGAAAATAGTTTTTAGTTTTTAAAAGCACTTTAAAGTCTGTAATTTGCAAAAAAAGTAACATTAATTGGATCCCATTCAAGTTTATTTTTGATCAACACTTCTTGGATATGTCCCGTTCTGATGACAACCGTTACAACTTTTCCGGACAAGACCTTCGTAAGTAACATAACCTAAGTACTGACATCGACTCCACATAGGTACTACCGCACATCTAAGTCAATACCAATTGAATCAGAGGCAGGTACACAAATTAGCCAATTATTGACACCTCATCAGGCACGCTACATGCCCTGATTGCAAAATGTTGCTACCTACACACCTTGATCATGTTTCGTCACTTTGAGTCTCAACTTGCCCTACAAAGTGTGAAGACAACCTTATCATACTTTGCGAATTTCCTTTGAAGATTTTTAGGTCTCGCGTTTACGTGTGATCAAATTTGCTGTGAGACATTTCAATTTAAACGTGTCTGTAAATGTGAAAGGTACGTTTCATGACGCTAATTTGTGTTCGTGAAATAATATTTTATATAGAAGTTTTTATTGATATATTTAAAAAAAGTTAGGAAATACCTCCGTGTAATTGGTGGTCTAATAATAATAGGTATTTTATCGATTTTCATATATTCTAAGTGGGGGTATTTCTTACGTATTAAATAAGTATGTATTTTTTTCGGACACGAGTTTTGTCCAGGAGTTAGTATTAACCTGAGAATGATGATGCCGAAACTACTCATAGCATGGTCGACGCGACGCGGACCGCGAGAGCTGGCGGGTATCTGGCGCAGCGCATCAGCATTGCCATACAGCGGGGCAACGCAGCCAGCGTCTTGGGGACGCTTCCGACTGGTATTGATATGGATCAGTTGCGCTACCTGTAGATGGTTTGCAACAGTCTGCAGTAAGTTAAATTGTTTCAATTGTAAATACTAGTTCTAATTGGTTTTTAATATTGAACTGTAATTTTCTTTGTCAATAAAGAACATGTCCTCATATCATATTTTGTTTGTTTATATCTTTTTACTTAGCCCATTTGGTCCTGAATGCTGGACAAATGCCTCCATCAAATTCACTACAGTTGTTTATTACTGAGGCGTACCTGTCGTTTTCTTTACGTTATTTCAAAGAACCTCTTTGACTAGGTAGACTACCCTTTCAGCAGGTTGTATCAAGAGCTGACTTAAGACCAGCTCTGGGTCATAAAGGTTTACTACCTTAGTGTTTAAACCAAATAAACGATTTTACGGTACTTTGATAACCAGGAGTTCACCAGGGTCTCAGCTTTCAACTTAATGAAATCCTGAGGAACCTTGCAATTTTACGTTCTCTCTAAACGTAGCTTATACTGAGTTTTCAGTGCGGTTTGAGATTAGACCTTATTTATCAGCACAGCTCTAAAGGTGGAAAACACAGAATTGAAAAGCCACGCGATCGGGCAAAACGCGATCCGTGTTGAGTTAATCAAATCTTATTAATTTTCAATGACCAGAATCACATTAAACACTCGACGCGATGAAATGCGTGTAGGCAGTGTACCGGTGTGAGGCGACAAGTTGCGTCGAGTTTCAATAATGTGTTTGCGCCTTCAGAGGTGCGAAACTGAAGAGGCAGTGGGCACATAGCAGGGAAGGCCCTCTCTAGGTCAAAAGGGCCAGCGCAGGACCGGTCATTGTGACGCCTAGCAGCTGACGTCATTCGGCCGAGATGATGATGATTCGCAAGAAATCAAATCAAAAACTTTATTTACATAAATACATTAAATGTACACACTTAGAAAAGGTAAAATTTTCTAAAAATTAACACTGACACGGAAATTAAGTGATATTTTTGATTTCTGTCTCTTTGGTATGTAGACTAAAGTATAAAGTAAGTAAGCGACGAAGAAACCTTTAGCCTGTTAGTTGTTATTTTTCGAGTTGGAGCGAATCCCGTCCCAAGGTTTTTTATTCTCTAGATAATCTGATATTTTATTGTAAGACCACTTGCCCAGCTTGAGGTTTATAGGCATTACCCCCCGTGAGATAAAAGCCAACAAGGTGCTTATCAGGGGGAGGCCTGGGTCCAGCAGTGGACCAATATAGGCTGTAGAGATGGAGATGGAGTGAGAGGGCATGGGTAAGAATGGTGTAAGTATGCAGATTACGGCTGATAAAGGAGAGTCAAAGAAAAATATATCTTGTGCCGACCCCACGTAGCGTGGGATAAGGTGTGGATGAAGAAGATGACGAACAGAAGCTTACTCTCGAAAATTGTTCTCTAAATTAAATTAAATTATTTTATTATTAAACAATTATTATGTAGTACTAAACAAGATTTAGGTACAAGTTCACCGTTCGCTGCCAAAACTTAGTTCAATAGAACTAAGTTCAGCATAATCGAGTTCAAATGTTGATTTTGATCTCGGTTTACTTCACACCGATTTCACCAGCTACATTTTTTGAATGCTTGAATGCTTTGCTAGCGCACGATTGTGATTGTATTTGGGTAGATTTTTATGTAGCTTAATAAAATCGACTTACTGGATCGAATTCGTTCAAATTCAGCAGTACGATGAATAAAATAAATAGAACGACTGCGGCGGTCAAATAAAAACGTATTATGAAATCTTATATAACCCGGCCACACGCTCTGTCGCCAGACAGAGCGTGTGGCCGGGCAGTTGCGCAGTCCAATTTGTGCAAGTAATCTCGTGCGAACTGGACTGCGTCGACCTATAAAACAATTTTGCCAGACTGAGGCGTGGCTTGAACGACCGGCCACTCGCCTCCTTTCTGCTCAGTCCAGCTTCAGCAGTCCAACCTTCAGCAAGTCAACGATTGCACAAGCGGAACTTCCGGACCTGCGCGAGCTACCGTCTAGTCGATCACACGCACGTTCTTACCTGCGCAAATTTGTTTGTGCAGGCATGCTCGCAGATAAGACGGAGCGTGTGGCCAGGCGCTCTCATAAGCTTAGTCACGTTCTACTGCTGATGGTCAAATATGGCCCAACCTTTATTACGATATCGTAAACTGCACTTATTCTTTGTTATGACAACGTGACGTCACTATACGTTCATTAAAATTAACTGTTACGACTTCATACGTGAACTATTGTGGCGTCCTATAACGGAATTATTGTGGCGACCGTTAACATAGCGTTAACGTTAACGTAACGGACCGTTAACGGACCGAGAATGAACTCAGAACTTATTTGACGGTTATGTTCCTATAAAGGAAAATTTTATAAAGCTGTCTTTTAAAAGTTTGCTCTAGTTTCAGTTCTAGATTGAGACTTTGTTCAATTAGATGTAGTGACTGTTATGTATTCTATTGAATTGCGAAACTGTGTCACATATTACGAACGTAACAGAACCTGCTGTGTGTACTAAGTTGAGTTGAGACGGAATGCCATGACGCTATATTCAATCGACAGAACTCGAGATGTTGTTGTTTGTGAACGAAATCATATTTTGAACCATAATTTAAGTTGTAGGTATAACTTGTTTATATAGCTGTCTATGTGTTTTATGTACCTACTAAATTCGATATAAATAAATCACACACAGCATCATCTAGCTCCAAGTTAATCAGAGCTTGTGTTAAGGGTACTAGATGACTGATATACATAATACGATAGATAACATATATAGATAAAATAAATAAAATAATAATAAATTATCCACACAACTTCATCTAGCCCCAAGCTAAGCATATATTTTTTATTATAGATAGAAAATACCCAGAACACCCGGAAAAAATATTTGCAGATTGTAAAGTCATTTGTCCCAAGGCGGGAATCAAACCTGCAACCTCTTGGGTTGGAGGCGGACCTTCGCCCACCGCGCCACATCGTTTGTCATAGTACCTATACCTAACCATAGATTATTAAATGAAGTTATTTATTTATTTATTTATTTATTTATTTGGTACACAAAACACATAACAAGCAATAACAATAATAGAACACAAAATCTGAGAAAATATGAACTGGCTTGACACGTAACACTATGTGCACTCAACAAATAATTAGGTATATTGAGTAGAAATGTAAACAAAAGTTTAGATTGGTTTGAAAACTGTGATACAAAAATAAAACAATCAATAAAAATAAGACCAGATATGTAAAATAACACAAAACAGCAATACCTATGTATTTAATGGTGAATTCAGGATATAGTGGCTATGTTGCTCTTACAAGCATCATTTCCCCTGCAGTTCGAATGGAGGATGTCCTTAGCAGTTTTAACAAAACCATACAAACTAGGACAAAATATGTCCAACACTAATGCGACTTTAATAGCTCATTATACTGGCGACACATTCTCGATAGTGGGTTGTAAAAAGAAATGTTATTTTTATAAGTAAGTAATGAAAATAAATTAGAATGATTTGCTCTACGGGCGCTAAATTTAGTATTCAAAGAAATATGCAACAACAATTCGGGAGAATCAATAATAGAATGCATGATTTTGTACAGGTAAACTAAATCAAAGTATAATCGACGCGTCTCCAAGGACTGAACATTAAATCTGCATAACCTATCTTCATAGCTCAAAGTAGAGCGCCCAGGTTGTTGACGATAAATTAATAATTTTAAGCACTTTCTTTGCACTTGTTCAATTGCATTGATATGTACTTTGTAATTTGGGGACCATATTGGACTGCCATATTCCTAACCACTTCTGACCAAGGCAAAGAAGAGGTATAAAAGACTGCGAGGTTTTGTAAAACCCTTTGTCGTCCTAAAGACAAAACCAAGAAGTTGATTAGCCTTTGATATGATTTGATGATAGTGAGGTCTAAAAGAGAGTTTACTATCAAATATAATACCCAGATCCTTAGCCGTGTCAGAACGATTTAGTAAATTTCCATCTATAGTATAGGTGTTATTAATTTTTTGCTGCTTATTGGAGAAGAGTTAGATAGCCAATGTTCATATTAAATTTGCGTTTACTAGACTATTAATCAAAATAATCAACCACATGTGTTAGCACAATACCGTGTTAATTTTTCTTCTCACATCGTGCTGGTAACAATTGGCTATGCGCTTGGAATTTTGGAACACGTGTTTTCTAGTTTAGATCTGAAATAATGATTTGGTTTGCAGATTTTTTAATCCGACTGGCGCAAAATTTAGAGTTTTGTGTCGCGAAAATGGCGGATTATTTTACAGTGAAATATTTTTAGTGCTAAGCTGTTTACCGAGTAAGCTAAAAATAATGTTTACTGGCAAATAGATTGTGGATTGTTATTGTACGGCTTTGGCGTAACGTTGAGTTTTAAAATTTAAACAATTAAATGGTGGTTTGATCTGACTTGATCTAAAAATGTCCAGCAAGAAAAGGAGGGTATTTACGCAAAAAGAGGGGTTGTACAGTGTCAAGTTAATCTCTGTCTGACTTCGATTGTGGTGGTTTCAGCGACAGCAGTTCCAAGCTTTTTAATTTTAATCGACTTCATAAAAAGATTTCTAATCTGTATAATTCTATGTTTGGCTGAATGTGTGTTCGCCGAGTTCTCCGTCAATTATGGACCTATTTTGGAAATTCTGTTACTTTTACATAGATAACTAGAAGCTCTTTTCCGGGATAAAAAGTAGCCTACGTCCGTCCCCGGGATACTATCTACTTCCCTGTCGAATTTTCTTGAGATCCTTTCAGTCGTTTAGGCGTAACAGACAGACAGACAGAGTTACCTTCGAATTCATAATATTAGTATGAATCGTCCCGAGGTGGTCTTATAAAATGATATTACAGAGGTATTTGTCTCAAAACTTAAAAAACAGCGTTAATGTTAAAAATTTCAAAGTCGGTTTTTAGTTTTTTTAAAACAATCAAATTTGATTTTATTATGGATTTGATTATAATGGAGTTGGTATTTCAATAGTTATATTAACTAGGTTTGCAACATGCTTTCATGATTGATTGTGTTGTGAAGAGTCAATTTCTCTCACTGTGTGTAACTATAACAGTAAATAGCGTAACGTAACATACCTATAGCAAAAAAAAAACTACCATTGTAGATCTCATATTTCTTAGACATTTTATTGTGTATATCAACGCCACTTCGCAGTAATTTCAGTCTTTCTTTTCCATAAATCGTGTTGTAGCTGGTTTGTCTTCCGTGACGTCACCAAACGGCCTTGTCGGTAGATCAGCGTTGGTGCAACCGCGACTTACTTATGCTGAGAAAGGGACCATTTTGTGACTTAAGCAAGTTATTTATATCTGCGTCTTATTATTTTTTATTCACGTATGTTCCTTCTTGTTCAAGTGACAAATAAAACATTTCTATTTATATAATAACAATCTGAGATGTGTTTGAGCTCGGAGGTAACAAACTTCATGTTAAGTATCATTTTTAAGAAGGTCCCATTTTTACTTCAGTGCCTCTTTATAAGATCTCAAGGATGACCTTCAATCATTCTCCTCTATAATTAGACAAGGCACATTTCCACAGGTGTGTAGACGGTTAAGCGAAACAGTCAGATCAGGGTTCCACAGTAATTAATTCAGGAACACGGTCCGAGGCTGGGCTGTTAATACAACCGGTATAATACGAATAGACCCTGCTAAATATTCTGTTTCTAACTAAGTTTACGAATGGAAATTGATGTTGAGGATTGCATTTGAGAGTATTGTGTGGGAGGTTCTCTTAACGCATTCACTGCCCTTAGCTTCTGTGGTGCAACCTGAAGGGCCTGCGGCATTGCAATCCTACGAATATTACACAAGCAAAACTTTGGTTATGTGTTTTTGCCAAATTTTTGCACGTCATAGCTACTGAATGCGTTGAGTTGTTGGTCCTGTGGCTGACCTCTCTGATTATGAGAGTGAGAGAATAGAGAGTACACCTGTGTCGACACACTTTTGCACTATGAATCCCAAAAAATAAATATAACCCGCGTACATGGCTAGTGTCCATTCAAACTGGAAATTCGGCTAGGAAGACATTATTGACTACTAAATGCGAAAAATTTCTCGATGTTCTAGGCCTAAAGAAACTAATAGGCTACTTTTGATCTCAGAAAAATACGTACGAAAATACAGGCAAAAGCTAATACACAAAAATTAACCCCTTCCGCGTTACTCGCCATCGAACAATGTACACCATGCAGTGATTACACGCTGCGTGTCAGGTGACCAATTATACGCTCTATCACACATCGCCCCGTGACCTGATAGTACGTGACCACCTCATAGTGTGGCCTATTAGGTTCAAAGGTAAATTATAACACGTGATTTAATGCTACATTTTGCTAACTAGCACCACACTGTAGAGTAGTTTTAGAGCGAATACAAATGATAGTGCTCGTTCACAAAGCAGTCCGTTTTACAGGCTCGTTTTATTGTAAACGTTTTGTTTGACAGTATCGCAGATCCAGTAATATGTGTGAACTCGCTCATGCAACTACATCCGCCATCGCCGAATAAAAACGTATACGATAAAACGGGCCTGTAAAACGGACTGCTGTGTGAACGTATCCTTGGCGTATTGAAGCTCGCGCTTTGGTATAGCACTTTAAAAAAAACATCTTGTACGATACATCCGTATACCTACATCCAAACGCGACTTCTATTAAAGCGCCATGTCGGCCATTTGAGCGTTAGTAACGTACGCTGTACGCGCTGATCGTAACGCCGCCGAGCGCCCAATGTGTAGGTGCTTTTGGTAGCTACGTTTTCCTACAGCGTCCGTTATTTTCTCAGAGTATTCAACAGTATTGTTATAAACGGGGTTGGGAGATATCTTGCTCAAAATCTGGTCAGCAAGCAAGTCGTTTCCTTTTTAAAATGCTAAGGGGACAACTCGCCCTAACCAAAGCTCAAGAACGGGCCAGTTTTCCCCTATCCTAATTTGAGGAGGACAACTCGACCACGAGTAGACCGTACCTACTCTCTTTTTAAGGGTTCCGTACCCGAAGGGTGCAAACGGAACCCTATTACTAAGCCTCCGCTGTCCGTCCGTCTGTCACAGGCTCTATCTCATGAACCGTAAGAGGTAGAGTTGAAATTTCAGAGAATGTGTATTTCTCTTGCCGCTATAACAAAAAATAATAAAAGTAAAATAAATATGTTAATTAAAACGGGCTTCCATACAAGAAACGTGTTTTTTTGGCTATTTTTGCTCATCGTTTGTCAAAGCTGTATCTCCTGAACCACATAGATAGACAAGTAAAACTTTCTATAAATAAGTAACACTTCAACTGTTATAACAACAAATACTAATAAAGGTGATGAATTTTAAAATTTAAAGGACTCTCCAAACAAGTGAAAATTTGATGTTCTTTGAAAAAGTTTCCAGATTTTTACATATACGGATACGGAACCCTTCGTGCGCGAACCTTGATAAACCGCCAAGTGCGAGTCACTTGGCGGTTTATCAAGGTTCCGTTTCTGTATCCAAACGATAAAAACACATCACCCTGCCTCTAAAAATGCAGCCCCAAAGTTCTGAAACACGCGTCTTCTCATCCAACTTTCAACTACGAATGGAAACGACGAAGTAGCGAAAGGATTTTTCGCTACAAACTTTAAATAAGGTAAGTGCATTGAATCAGGTCAAGCAGGTACAGTCGGCTACAGAAGACAGCCACCATTCTCGCCCCCAGATTAGAGTTGTAGAAGTGCACTTTTGAACTGCACTGTACAACTTCTGATGCGGAAGTTGCGCGTCCAAGCTATGCGAGAATATGAGCGATTAGTTGGACGAGTTTTGAAACGGATGTTAATTTGAAAGTTCTGGACTTCAGTAAGTTGCACATAGGGTTTGAAGTTCATTAAGCATCGTTTAATGAAGGTTCTGTGCGGATTACGCCATAATTTTAACCGATTTCGAAAAATGGAAGAGGCTGAATGTGTTTTTATGAGTATGTTCGCCGATTTCTCCGTCAATTGTGGAACGATTTTGAAGATTATTTTGCTAATGTATAAGAAAATGATGGTCAAAAAAAAAACTTTTTTTGGGATGAGTATTTCTCCTTAAAAAAAACTGTTTAAAAATAAGGAATTTCAAGTCGGTTTTTAGTTTTTTCTAAACATTCGAAAATATTATCTAGCCTTTGCACTTCCCTATAATATTCGTCAAATTGAGAATATTTATTTGTAGGTACACTAGCTGCACCCCGCGGCTTCGCCCGCTTGGAAATTGATTGCACTAGGGGTAGTTAAGTAAAAATAAAAAATATGTGTATAATTATTTACTTTATAGTTTATGTATACCAAGTTCTGAGTGAACAGAACCAAGGAATAATAATTTTCCATTTAAACTTTACCACCCTTTTTAACCGCCTCAGAGATTAATTTTGAAAATTAGATAAGCCTTTGTGTTCTTTAAGAACTTAAACTACCTACATACCAAATTTCATCCAAATAGATTAAGTATAAGGTAGCTTCGGAGATACGTGGTTACAAACATTCACACGAACTTTCGCATTTATAATATTTATGAGATTTTATTTCGACGACGCAATAAAATCTGATGAATGGAAAACTGATCTCTGTATTAAAAATAAAGACAGTATTTTGCGTTTTAAAATTATTTTCAAATATAACTAATCCATATAAAAACTAAGTTGAAATTGTTAGAACGGAAAGCATGTTAATAAACTCGTACCAAGGTCTTAGCTTAGCTAAGTACAAAATTAAGACGCAAGCCCGACCCGCTTCAAAGTCCGAATGAGGTCTTTATGTACAATTAAGATACATTTTCCATTGTTACCAATTTACAACGATAGTTTCCAATTTTGTTTTAGGTTTTCTAAAAAAATGAGTAACAGCCTTGACTTGACTTGACTTCTTTGTTGATGGCAACATTGTGGCAGTTTGCCACTTTTATGCTGGTGTCAGGTTCATGGGAATTTCCTAAGGTGCGTCCATTAGGTAACGAAACATGATAAATATAACATAGTTATACATATGTATAACATTTTTATCAGTGTGGACGATTTATAAACAAAATCAGTACGGATGATTTGTTATCCAAGCAATAACAATAGCATGTTATTTAATCTGGACGCACTTGGAGTCATGGAATGGGGACGTGGTAACAATAATTTGAACCGTTAATTAGTTCGTACACCGATCATATCTAAGTTAACTAATACAACTATTTGACAAAAGATTTGATCATTGATTAGTTAATTAGCGTACAAACAAACGCATGTACAACTTAAAAAAATATATATTCATCATACATTTTTTTAGTTTATGTTGTAAGTTTTATAGCACGTCCAAATGTTAGCAGGGTCATGGCGAGTACAGTTTTCAACAGATTGTCAAACCTGTCACCACATGTCACGGTTTACATGGCTATAGAAACACAGACAGATGTACATATTTTTAAAAATAGGTAGGTAGTTTTATGTAACTAGTCTACTAGAACTAGACTAGTCGAAAATGGCTACAGACACAGTAGAACACAAACGCGTTTAAGTACAGTACTAACCCGGTTTTTCGACATACGAATGTCTTGATTTATAGACAATCGTAAACGACAAGCCGTGCCAGACGGTACGAGTGTCGCCATTTTTCGATACCCAGTGACATTTCACTGTATCGTGTACTATCTACGCACGAACGTTACACGGGAGAGGTTAATAAAATTTACTTTTGGGATTACTTTTATCTCTATTGTATACTGTATTTGTATTTATGTATATGTATGTAAAAACCTACTTATTAGTTCCTGTCAAACCTGTATGTACCTGTTTATGGCCAAATAAATGTATCTTTATTTCTATATTAACTTTAAATTTTTTATGCCAACTGTCCTCCCACACGTTCCAACAGATACAGGTTGGTCTTTAGACAGAAGAGGTAAGCTTTTAAATTTTTGTTCCGATGATTTATCATACAGGTGACATGGTTACGTCTTTATTAAAGGTCCAGTAAGACAAGCGCAGCGATTGTTGTCTATGGTAGAATAAACAAAAATTACATAAAAATTACATTGCCTAATCATCGAATGCGTAAAATATTTGAAATTATTCAACTTCTATCATTTACGCAATGTACCGATAACATGAGCAGCAGGTCACTAGCACCAAACTAAAGTCAAGTTTATTTAAAACAAGATCAAAATAGTGACACAAGACCAACTTCGCATTCGAGATTCTATTTAGGTATAGTTGATTCTACGCTCGGAGTTTCTCTGAAAGATAGGATTAGTAACCAATAAATCCGACAGAGAACCAAAGTTATCGACATAGCTCAAAGAATTAGCAAGCTGAAGTGGCAGTGGGCCAGCGCGAAGAACCAACAACCGCTGGGGTAAACGTGAGTGGAGACCGCGACTCGGCAAACGTAGTGTAGGACGCCCTCCGGCCAGGTGGGATGACGATCTACGAAAGACTGCAGGCAAATGCTGGATGCGGCAAGCTGAAGACTATGCTATGGAATAAGATAGGTTGATGATGATGATGATTATTCTACGTCGTAGAATCATCATCATCACCCTATCTTATCAACCTATCATCATATTAACCTATCATCATCAGTCATCTTTCTTTTAGATGTATTACACGTCGAGTAATACATCTAAAATAACTGGGCCGAACTGGAAGGAACTGGCACTACTGGGGCCGAATTCTGCTATCAATCGCTGTACTATGATAATGATATGTATCATTGCAGAATCATCCTTAGATGAAAAAACTAGATAGGTAGTGCGTGCGGTGCTATTTGCACGGAGAGATTGATAAATTGGTTTCAACCTTGAACTTTTGACACGCGTCCTTCAATATTTTATTTCATCAAAGGTAAAATGGTGTTGTCCTATTAAAATTAGATAAATAAATTTTATGCAAAATTTAAATTTTTCTCTGCTTTCACTATACTGATCACATTATTTTTGAACCGATCACATTATTTTTGAAGTTTATGAAACTCCTTACAGTACACTGGCGAGCGAAAACAAACGGCGCCAAAAGTAAAGAAGTTGAAGTTGAAAGGTAAAATGCCAAAATGTGTCATTCTGAGACGATAGCGTGATAAATAGGTAAATAATATTATTTTATTTCAGATAACTGTGATCCATAATTTGTTGGTGGCAGAAAGATACGATACCACATGACCGTCTGCAGCGCAGGGAAGCGAGGCGCGCCCCTGCCGCCATGCCGGTCGCATCGCTGAGGCTTGGCAGTGAATGCGTTAACTAAAAAAAATTAAATGTTAGTATTCTTAGAGTAACAGTAAAATTAAATTATTTTAAAATTTATAGGTATGTTGAAGCGATTAATTTATTTTTTTTGGAATTCGGCCCTGAAGCCACATTCCTAACCAATAGAAAAGACATCGTCGTCGTTCGCAGAACGTTGATGGTAATAATGTGTCAACGTTTGTTATCAAAGGTGAATTGACAACGTATCAGAAAACTTAGGCGTGTGGCGGAACTAGGAAGTGGCGTTCTGGATAGAAATAGCGAGAATAATGTAGAATGGTGCTTTATTTTTACTGTGCTATAGAACTTCCTGTAGTTTTTATAGTTATATTTCTTTATATCACGACATTGTGAGGTATTTTTGGATATGCCTTATTTTTAGGGTTACGTAGATCGGATTCGAAACCCTTAAAAAGGCATCACTTTTTCTGTCCTTTTTTCCGTCTTTAATATCTCGGCAACTACAGCAGCAAAGAACGTGAATTTAATACTATATAACTGTATAATAATAATATATGTCGTGCGCCTGTGCAGATTAAAAGAAAAAAATTTAAATAAATGAAAAATGAAATGAAAATTTTCAGTACAAATTGTGATATCGAAATTTTAAAAGAGACCTACAATGTCAAGTGGGGTATCAAATGAAAGGTATCTATCAATTTGTTCATTTGAAAACAGTTTTAGAAATTTCTGTAGGTCTATCACACTTTTTAAAAATTTTGAAAATATTGATAAATACCCATCCCTCATGGGGATAATTTTCAAAAAGGGGGGGGGGGGGGCTACCTCACTGAGTGGGGTATAAAATAAAAAGTATCGGTTTGTACATCTCAAAACACTTTTTGAACTTTCTGTAGCTTTTATACTTTTTAAATATTTTGAAAAAACTCAAAATAATACCCTCTCCTCCCCCTCTACCCCTATCTCTGAAGTTTGCAAACCGATTTATCTGAAATGTATGTAGATACCTTTAATTTTTAGGTATTCATAAAATAGCAAAGTCTCTTACGGGTACCTGTAGTAAATATTGGTATACTTGACAACCGTTCAAAACCCTCGGCGCGTGAGTCACACTCGCACTTGACGAATCTTGTTTATTATATGAATAGGTATGGTAGGAGAACGTAGTTTTTTCCTTTTTATAGTAAACGAGGTTGGCTCATCCGTTTTCAGTCTTCCTTATTCATCGTTCAGTTTATAAAAGCATAATTAATATAATTTGATTGTTTTGAAAAACTATAAACCGGCTTCGAATCCCTTATCCCTTTGCATTGTTTTATGTTTTGCGTGGTAATCGAATTATTATAAGACTACCTCGGCACCATCGTCTATATGCAACTGCAAAAAAATCATCCAGATCAGTCTATAAATGACGGAGAAATCGACGAAGCTTTTACTTATGCTATTATGAGGCCAAATGCTTTTTATACTGTCACAGTAAAAAAAAACAGATTTTGTTTTAACGACAAAGAAGAACTTTCGTAAATTAAAAAAAAAACTGTGCCGTGTCACTTTATACGTAACTAAACAAAACGTCGACTAAATTAAATATAGGTTCACTTTATTATGGAAAATGAGTTATTCAGGTAGAATAACTCATTTCCCACAATAAAATGTACCGTGTAGGTTCACGGGTGTAGATAATTACCGTCTAGAATGTACAATTCTATATTTCTGTATTATTAAGACACCAATTCAGATTAATACAGAAAATATTTAAAACGAATAATATTTCGGTAGAATGAAGGTCAGTCTCAAAATGTAATTACTATGAATGTTGCAGATAGGTACATTAGTAAGGGTACATTTCAATGCTCGTAACACGGGACATCTACCGAAATCCGGGTGCTCGTGTACCACATCCGGAATAGCATGATTCGAGACGGACATTTGTGGTTGCTACCGGTGCTCTCTGCAATTATCCGGTTTAAACCAGATTGGTAGGTACAAGCTAGTTCGGTGTTCCTCCCAAATCTAGGTAAATTTACTTTACAAGATTCGTTGCGATATCAAAATTTGAAATGACGGTCAGTGGCCAGCTTTACTTCCTACATCCAAACTCAATCAAAAGGTCATATTCATTTCCTAGTACTGTCCCCCTGAGAAGATACACAATCGAGTAGGCCGGCCTTTGGTATACTATTGAATAGATTGAATTATACGGAATTCTGAGAGGCTAGTATGAGTTTGCATACCTAAACGGTAAAAGCTTAGTTAACTATCACATTTGTCAAAGTTGTACTGCTAAAATGCAACAAATCACTTAAAATAATACTAAAACTATTATTGTGTTCGTATGAAACTACTGGATTGCTGTCTTACTATACAAAGTATTTCCTCTCAGTATCCGATATCCGCTGCAAGAAGCTGAACGTATGGGAAGTAACGAAAATTTTTATAGTTTTCGTAAAATATGCAAAACTTATTCTAAGACCTCTGGCTTACTCAGGTTTACCCGGAAATTACTATGGCAGCTGGCAGCTAAAGATTTTATGAGGTCGGTTCTGTCAGCTAAATAAGCTTTGCCTATGCTATGGCTGTGCAAATTGTTTACTGGTAGAGCTTTGTTGTGTTTCTGGTCTACAGTTAGCCAATTCCTTGTGAATCGCAAAAAATATCAGGAAATAAATTCAAAAATAAATTGTCAAATATATTATTTGTAAGAAGGGTTAGGTCACTACAAAATATCAGATTATCTAGACTCTAGAATCTAGAGGATAAAAAAGCTTTGGACGGTTTTTGCTCCAATACGAAAGCTAACAACCTAAAGAGTTCCCTTTCTTTACTTGTACCTAAATACTGTTTTAGTTGATTTGTTATGTTTTCCTGTGTTGTTAGTGTGTGAACTTAAAAAAAAATCTTGTCTATCTACTAATGGTTAAAAAGATTGACAAGTGAAAAAAAACAAAACAAAAGTTATCACTTTATTTCCTAGTTTTACATGTTTATGTTATTTGAATTATAAATATTTCTGACCTGTCCGAGAGTCCTGTAAGGTCTAAAGCAAAAAAAGCTCTTTGAATTTGAGTCAAAAAGTTTTAACTGTAAAGTGAAATCTGCATCAAGTGGATTTTATGGATAAGTTTGAAAACAAATCTATCCTTCGTCCTTCCTAAAAAAGGTAGGTTTATAATACTTCATCCATGGTTCGCTTTTAGGGTTCCGTACCTGAAGGTTGAAAACGGAACCCTTTTAATAAGCCTCCGCTGTCCGTCCATCCGTCCGAGCGTCTGTCACAGGGCTCTTTCCATGAACCGTAATAGGTATACAGTTGAAATTTTAAGAGAATGTATATTTCTCTTGCCGCTATAATAACAAACTATACAAAGAACGTGCTTTTTAGCCATTTTTGCTTTTTGTTTGTCAAGGCATCTCTTGAACCCACAATAGACACATTAAACTTTCTATAAATAAGTAACACTTCAACTGTAATAATAAATAAAACTAAAAATATAATAAAGTTGAAAATTTTAAGTGGTCTCCAAACAAGTGACAATTGGATGTTCTTTGAAAAAATTGCCTGATTTTTACGGTACGGAACCCTTCGTGTGCGAGTCGATTCGCACTTGGCGGTTTATTTACAAAGTTTGACGGAGGTAGGCAGCTTAGTTTATAAGTAAAGGTAAAGATTTCCCGACATAATCCTCCCTACTCAGCTCGTATAGAAAATCACTGCTACCCAGAATCTTCTAAGCACAAGTAAATTTTAATAATTCCTTTTAAGATGAGATAACTGATCTACAAGTAAAATTAAACATTGTTAAGCGCCACTGTTTAGTTTTATAGGACTTACAAAGATTGTAGTTTCAAGTCTTGATAATTTTTTAGTTAACGCAATCACTGCCCAGCCTCGGTGCGACCCGGAGCGGCGGCGGCGAGCGGGCGCAGCGCGCCTCACCGGAAATGCAGATCCATACCATGTGCGACTTGAGTCATGAGTGTTTCCGATCTGGCCATGAAAATGTATGGTTTTGAATAATTACCATTCTTCTTTTCTCAATTAGACACCCCAAAAAAATTCAATAAGACGAGGAGGATTATGGGTACTCCACCCACATGTCATAAAATATGAATGGATCCTGGTTGTAGTTATATAGGGTTTGCACTATTCGTTTAATTTTACTATTCGAATAAAATGAATACTTCTAGAGCTAAGTATTCGAATATTCAGATATTCGAATAGTTTTTCAACATTCATTGAAAATAATACAGTATCAACGCAACACTCACAAGAGCAGCTAAACTAGGGTATGGTTTGTTACAGCATAATTCTACTCGAATAAAATCAAGGTATTTTAATTAGTTTTGTTGTTCATTAGTAAAAAAAAACACATTTATCGTTTAACAAAGTAAACTTAAGCTTATGGATAAAAGTAACTATATCTAGTAAGTAGCTTAGCTACATAGACTACTACTAGGAAATATTGTAATCTTTGTTATTAACTAGGGTTCAGTTCGGGTATAGATATAGTTACCCTATCTATTTTATATCACAATAAACTATCATTATTATTTATTACCTAGTAACTCGGGTAAGAAATCTTATAATTAGGGTTTTGTTCAGGTTTACTAATCATTAACAATTATCACAATCAACATTAGGAACTAGGGTAAGTTATCTTTTAATCAGGATTTAGTTCAGGGTTGCTTAAGAAACACAGACAACATTATTAATTTGACAACATTTATGACACTATTATAGGTCATAATATTATAATATTATAATATTATAGGCCATATTATAGTATCCATATTTATCTTAACTAAAATAGGAACTTTGGTTGTATTTAACATAAAAATCAAAACAAAATCGTCTTTTTTTAGACTCTAACATAAACATTATATAAATAATAATCAACTGTCTATTTTAAACTTTGATAATATGAGCGTAAAAAACTTAGCGCGTCCAGAGTATTGGCATTCATCCTCGTTCTTAAGCGGTGACATAAGTAACTCGCCGAAGAAAACACCCTCTCAGCTTCGACATCAGAGGGTGGGATGGAGAGCAGTAAATTATATGCTCTGGTTAAATGTGTACCACGTTGTCCACCGCTGTCAAAAAGACCCATCTCCACTTGGATTTTAGTGCCAAGATCCAAGATATCTTCTTCGGACTGTCGCAGCTGTAAGGATTCGGCTGCGTCATTTTGTAGTTTGCGGCGCAGCCGATCTTTCATAGACATACTGTTTTTATCATAGCTTTCTGTCTCTGTTTGTACTCGTGGGCTGCTGCGGCTACGGTTTTCAGAGTATATTGACTCAAAGTAGCTATTCAATTTGATGATTGTGTTTTTACCACTTTATTATCGGGATTTTCAAATGGATATGTGGATTTCCCTTCCCTGTAAAATTTTACAGAATTATCTAGGTATTTCAGAGTGCCACTCAGCTCTGGTAATCTTCGTTCTGCAATTCTTTGTTTCAGTGATATTAAGAGATCATAGCTCACGTCATTTTAGATTTTACCGAGTTTTTTAATCATAAACTTCAATGCTGTTTCAGTCATTATGAGGTTGGCATTTTCTTTACACTGAAGTTCAACAGTGGCCTTGATGACATTCATTGTATTGGAGAGTTCGTTGAATTACTTATTTAGGTTTGTTTAAAATACTTACTTGAATGTCGTTGCGCGCAGGTAAAATAATACACACAACACAACTCTCACTTATGCATGACGCGTGTGCGCTGCGCTGACGCTGGCGGGCGCCTGACTGATGACTGAGTGCGTGTAGTACATCCAACGCACTACAAGAACTCAGAAGCAGGGTTGGAATCAGAAAATTATTTAAAAAATATAATTAGTAGTACCTTTATGACTTTGTCAACTATTCAAATATTCGGATAATTTAAATGATATGAAAATTATTCGGATTTGAAAATGGAGCGGATATTCGAATAAAATGAATATTCGAATATTCGAATTACAAACCCTATAGTTATATAAGTGAAAAGTGTCTCGAGATTTTTCGAGAAAAGGGTGCCAGTCCGACTGCTGGCCTTGGTAGGGACATTACGTGGTGCATGTTTGAAAATGGTGTCACACAGCGAGCATTCATGCAGGCAGTACTGGAAAAAAGGAGCTCGCAACAAGCAACGAGACGGATTTTTGCGCATTCGCAGCGTTATGTACCATTGTACATTACGCCCCTTAACACTGGTCAGTGTCCAAAAACATCCAGCACCGCTACCGCACAGCAAAAAAACAAGCATTCAAATAAGGGCTTGAACTTGTAATCTTGAGATACATTTTACAGTGTCAAAATAGCTTACCGCGGCCCGTGAGCTGTCTGTTATCTGATGCAGTCAATGTAAAATGCATTTAAATATCGCCAGTTAAAGTCCATATTTGTATGCAACTTTTTGTGCTGTGCAGCAGTGGTGTGGTCCAGATCTGCGACCAACTCTGTAATGATTTATTGTTTGCTATCTGAGCCCCTTATCAGATAAATCCATAAAAATTTGGCATCATCATAAAAAGATCATTTCTATTCACGGGCATGCGAATAAATTACGAGATACGCGCGTGAATATATTGCTTTCATCTCTGTCTTTGTCATGCGACACCGTAGTGGGGGAACTTTGTCATTTTGTTGGACAGTTGGCCGCATTCACACTGTAAGAGCTATATCGCACACGACGATAATCAATGCGTGTTTTTATATAACGAGTTCCATAATTGGGACAACGCCTGTGGAACCAACTGGACTAAACAAATAACATCCAAATTTTATGGGTGGTTGTATGTTCCTATGGGTTTTAGTAGCAAATTGAAGTCGATGAGAACAATGACTGATTTGAGATTCAATACGAGACTTTTCTTCACCGTCTGTGCTGACTGACTGTCAGTAGATATAGCCTCGGTCAATTCACGAAAACTATCACAGAACAAATAAAACAAATCTTTGCCACACATGGGACATCTTCCTAGAAACTACTACATCATCAGCTCCGGTTTACATCGGTCTAAAGCTGACATCACCCAGGATTTTTAATTGTGTTATGTGGAGAAATAAGGTTACGTTACGTGCGAGTAACGCGTTGTAACGTAAAATTAACCATGTTTTTATACCCTGAATAATGGCAACATTAAACGCTTTTTTACAAAGTTAGGGATGTGAATATATAGCAGCCTCTCATCTGTGTCAGGTGTCGGACGCACGCCGCCGCCGCCATTTATATCCGGAGATAACGGAGGCACGTACTTCTATCGTAACTTGGGCATTTTTCAAACTGCCGTTAATGAGACTTGAGTAGGTTGGAAAGTTCGCGTTGGGATGGGTGCTCGGCTTTTGATGGGGGTTGAATAGGTTTTCTAGAAATCGAATAGTTATTAGAATGCCTTCTGCATAATCTGCATTGAAAATCTGCATTGAAATTAAAATATTCCAGAATTTTTTTATTTCAATGCAGATTATGCTAATTTTAGTTGGCCTTTAGAAGCGGATTTAAAAAAAATAATGGTGGGTGCTATTAACTAATACGTACTTTAGTTACATATTGAAAGAAAATGCGTGGAAATATAACCTGTGTGACTGAAGTTACTCAGCAGTACTTGAATTCAACAAATTAATTCTGAAAATTCTCCCGTCTCGGCGTGGACAAGTATTTTAAGCAACATATATCATAATTCGATTATTTCCACTATGCAGCAGCTTTTATGACATTTCTTCACGCGTAATATCATAATTTTATTTAATACTAGCTGCAGCCCGCGGCTTCGCACGCTTTTTTCCGGAATAAAAGGTAGCCTATGTCCGGCCCCGGGATACCATCTACCTCGCTGCCAAATTTCACCGAGATCCGTTTAGCCGTTCTTGAGTTATAAATAGTGTAACTAACACGACTTTCTTTTATATATACATATAGATTTCTAACATTATTTTATTGTATTATTGTAATTTTATAAGCACTAGGCCCTTTTACAGTCAACTCATATAACTATTATTGTTATACGTATAGGAATCATTTTCTGTCTGTTAGTTTTTCTGCGTACAATCCCATAAGGTGCTTCCTATTTCTTTTTGTAAGAATAACTTGCGTTTTAAATGCAATAGTCCTATTTAAATTTAGTAAACAACGACTCCAAGTGTATATGTAATACCTATGGTGGAAATAAATGAAATAAAACTACGTCAGCGCGTTTGACTCGGAAAAATTGTTCATTCATCTTACTTACACCAATCTCGCACATAACTCACACAAATCTCGCATGTAATCACCATACTTAAAAGCGAGTAACTAACCACGCAAACCACGTAATCCCAGAATGTGACATCACCAGAACCTCCCGTCGCTTTCACAGCCCATTGCGCAAAGTATCCGATAGTGAGGGGAAAGTATCGATAAACTATCGCTTCTATCGATATGCCTTGCAATGGGGCGGGTGAATGAATTTTCCGCGGTGGGTTTTCTGAAAGTGATGTCTACTTTGATGTAACAGTTCGATATGGTTTTGTAAACGGTTGTTTGAATGAGACTTTACATGTAGATAGACTTTTTACTATGGACTTATGTGGACTTGGGTTGAACTTATTTTATTTCTGTAGCTTAGCGGCCTATGCACGTGGAACTTGGCCTCCGCACAAGACCTAAGTATAATGTCCTCCTAGTAGAATTTTCGGACATGGCGCCAGTCTCAACGAAGACTAGACATGATATTGTTATAGTACACAATGGGGTTCCACAAGGCAGCGTACTCGGACCGACACTGTTTCTCATCTACATTGACGACCTCTGCAGCCTTGAACTCAGCGACGCCAAAATCTTCTCTTATGCAGATGATACTGCCATAGTTTTCACCGGCAAATCATGGGATGATGTTAAACAGAAGGCTGAAGCTGGACTCTCATTGGTATCTGAATGGCTCAAGAACAATGCTCTCACCCTTAATGTTACCAAAACCAACTTTATGACTTTTTCAATGTATAATAACGCGCAGCCCCACACTGATTACAGTATAAAAATTCACTCCTGCAATCGTATCAGTGTGCCCATGTCCTGAAATCATTAAAGTTAAGACAAGCAAGTACTTGGGCATAATGATTAATCAGCGATTGTCATGGCATGCACAAATAAAACTGCTGGCGGGTAGAGTAAGGAAACTTATTTGGATATTTAAGGGTCTAAGAAATTCCGCTTCCAAACCTTTACTAAACCAAATTTACACTTCCTTAGCAGAATCAGTCATAAGGTACTGTATAACCGTTTGGGGGGGAGCCATAAAGAGTTAATTTATAGAAGTAGAAAGAGCGCAAAGGTCTCTTATTAAAGTAATGAACTCTAGACCATACAGATATCCAACTTATCTACTTTGTACGGAATCAGAATTGCTTACGATTAGAAAATTATATACCTTAAACATAATCCTAAAAATCCATAAACATTTTAAATTCATAACTAGTCAAACAACACAGCGAAGAAATAAAAACATTATTAATAAAGTAACTGTAAGATTAATTGTGCTGCACGACAATATGTATCCCAATCCGCCCACATAGAGGTATATAACTTAATTAACAAAAAACTGAATATTTATGGCTTAAGTAACTATGAATTGAAAAAGAAACTAACCAAATGGCTACTCTACTTAAGCTATGACGAAACGGAAGCACTGTTTGATAGGTTATGTTAGGTTTTCCTCTGTCTTCTGTCCTATGATTTTCATGTATCTCTACATACTTTACTATTTAATATTTAAATTTTACAAGTTCACATATACTAACAAACACACATATATCATACATCGTTACACACAACACCCACCCACACACACACACATTAACCCCCCCCAAACACACGCATACACACACACAAATTGTTGCCTTCTGTTGCCCGGACTCTTAAGAGACCGGTGTCCTCAGTAGCACCAATCTCAATCTCAATCACACGCACACACCCCCACACATACACACACCCTCACACACTCATACACGCACACCTATAGAATTACATGCGCGCTCACTTTCCAAATAGCTAAAATAAATAAATATCAACTTTAGTTTTTGTAAATAATAAGCTCTATAATTTAAGTAGCCTTATATGTATAATAACTACTAGCTTAACTTAAAGTACGTTCCAAATTCTATTGTTTGCGGCAGAGCGAGATACCCCTACCACAGGTAAAATTCTTTACTTAAAAGGGGTTCTCAAACACTGTTATATAATGTAATTTAAGTTTCTGAATAAATATTTTGTATTTTTTTTGTATTGTACAAGTGTGCGCAAACATAGGTGCACTCTCTATTTCTGAATACAGGCATATCGGTTCTAACTGTCGCATTATGATTTCACTAGCTGCCAGTATCAAGATCGTAAAAAAAATAAGACCTAAACAGAATTCTATTACAGGTTTTAAATTATATTCTTCCATTCAAAAAACATTTTATTCTCTACTGTTCTGCATGAAAATATTTTGTTTTTGTTTATTTAACCTCGACGCTTTTATCCCATCAAAATCACAACCATAACCTTTTTCAATTTAACCTTCAAAACGTGCGTTTATCGATATTCAGTTTTGCGTGAACAAGGCAATTTCCATCCCTAAAAGTACTTTTAAAAAGCGATAGATCTACTCCTTTCATGTCGTCTTAGCGTTAGATAGGAGATAAAACACGGATTTTATTTTACGGTTCAAATGTAAAGCTTCTTGTAACGCATTACCTTTGTCTTTAATATTGGGTTATTGGTTACACGCGTGGCTTGTGGCTTCTCTCACATGGTTAGACATAGATAAGATACCAATAGTTTGAAACCATTGAAACCATTTATTTATTTGTGATTGTGGTAATATACATTTGATCTTAAAATTAGTTTTAGGTCAGCACAATCTACTCTTTTGAGCGTACACAAATATTACATTGTGTTTGAGTTGACTTAAAGCATGCAGTAACGAATTATAATAACAAACGAATTAAAAATAAAGAAATCCTATTTACAATACAATTTTGGTATTGATATGGATCAGTTGAGCTACCTGTAGATTGTTTGCAACAGTCTGCACTTAGCTTAATTGTTTCAATTGTTAATACTGGCTCTAATTTGTTTTTATTGAATTGTAATTTTCTTTGTCAATAAAGAATTTACAATAAAATTAAAATCAAACTATATAATAATCTAATGTAATAATAAGTCATGTCACAAACAGAAAAAATCTATAATAATATTCCATTATACATATAATAATTATATTATAATAAAACTCCATAATTTCGCCCGAACCTAATTCAATTTAAAATTATAGTCATGTCATCATTTTAGTATGTCATTCATTATCCATTAAAATATTCATGCATGTCATAAAAACAATTCTCCAGAAGCCAAGAAAAATGTTTAGTTTTAAGTTTCTGGAGAGGCAAAGAAGTTATGTCATCATGTATGTATGGGATATTGTTAAAAATTTTAACCGACATGTAATAATAAATACTCTTACAACTAGAAAAACAAACTTCATAAATGTAGAGAAAGCACAGAGGTAAATATATTTGAGCCAACATATCCGTGATACGCCATCTTACCAGCTTCTAAGGACGACTTATTTAATATTCTTCTAAGAGTATATTTATTAAGCTTAGTACCCAATCGTTCACAGTGCTCTTTCCAGTTGACATGTTGATCGACAGTAATACCCAAAAAAGGAAACGTGGAAACTCGCTCAACATGAAAATTTACTTGAAACAGACTTACTTGAATATAGTTACTTAAAAATTTTAAAAATAAACCCGATCTGGCCCCCTCTTTTTCACCTCTTTTCGCAAAATTAATAATATGAGCTAAGAACACTCCCGGAATTCAGGCGAGTGTTTGATACCTCATTCACCAAAAACGATTTAGCTGTTTTGATGCTTCAAGGTAATAACGAGTGTCTGCCATCAGTACAGAAACACGATTCCAAAGGCAATCTTTTTACAGAACGTTATTTTCCCCAGCATCTTTTAATCAAAGCATGTTAGATCTCGCCAGCGTCTCATCTCCGCCCTAACTAATACAGTCTTGTCTGTAAGGCCGAGCTCGGTCGAGCGTAGCCTTGTTGCACTACGTATCTCATAGTACGTACTACGTATGTATGTACCTACCTTCGGTCTACATTAGGTGAACACGAGAACCGTGGCTTATAGTCTTCGGTCTGGATTAGGAAGACTTAGCATTTACAGGATTCACTATCCATTTACATCCAAAGGATATAGGTACGTAAATTTTATGTAAAATTAGCTGCTGCCCGCGGCTTCGCACGCGTTTTTTAAGTAGCCTATACAGTATAAAACGTACGTGTTTATAGAACAACACCCCTTTAAACAATAACTTTAGTAAAGCAGTCAGCGATTTCATACAAACTCCAATTGGATCCAAAGCAAATACAGAAATAACTGAATTTGATTATTTAAGCAAACAAGATAATACCACTGATGGGTGTAATCATAATGAAAGCACAACCCCCGTTACCCGTTACCCGTTACCCGTTACCCGTTACCCGTTACCCGTTAATCGTTACCTCACACACCCTGCATATAAGAATAGATCCGCATTAATTACCTACCGATCTAATGTTTTGTATTAATTTGGATTCCGATTGAATTGGGTTTTGAGTAGTCAAAATAGAAATGGCTGGATAACGGCAGCTTTCATGTTTTAGCTATGAGAAAATTTGTAGACGTTGACTCATAAGTTTGACTCACTCTAGTGTGTCGGAGAGCGCTATCTAAGTCCAGCAGCGAAGTAATAAAAATTAAAAACAAAATATAATATTTATTGCTAAACAATCCACACAGCATCGTCTAGCCCCAAGCTAAACAGAGCTTGTGTTATGGGTACTAGATGACTGATAAACTTAATACAATACATTACATAGGTAGATATTTTTTTTATTATACATAAAAAATAAATATTGCAAATATTCATACTGATATCGATCGTACAAACATTTGTCCCAAGGTAGGAATCGAACCCTGCGTCGTAGCGGACCTTCGCTCGCCGTATGGGTACTAGATATAGTACCCATAAGACTCTCTTAGCTTGGGGCTAGATGATGCTGTGTTGATTGTCCAGCATTTTTTAAATTTTATTTTGTTATTAAGATAATCATAAATGTTTGAATAAAAAAAATCTGATGTAGCTGTTTACTATGCGCTGTCACAAGTACCTAGCGGTGCCTGAACATATGGTGCGGCAAAAACAACAGACGCTTACATGAGATTGGATTTGGTAAATTACAATTGATCATTTTGGGGTGGCTGTTCGATCATTCTATATTGTTTTAAACAGAGAAAAAACACCTGCACACTTAAACCCTCTTTGAAGATAATTCTATTGAAGAATCAACACTCGGTCGGTGTCTTCATCGACCAAAATTTTTGACGCGAAACGCTTTATTTTTATCCAAAAGAGAAAAAAGGTATAAGTTCTATGTTCGGCCTTTTGTAGGTATGTATTTTGTTTCTTCTTTGTATATTCTTTTATGTATGTACACCAATTTATCCGTCTATTGTGCGCCGATTTAAATTATTATTTTAGTTTTGTAAAGAAAATGATCCCAGGGTATATATATATATCTGATCTGGCGCAGCGCATCAGCATTGCCATACAGCGGGGCAATGCAGCCAGCGTCTTGGGGACGCTTCCGACTGGTATTGATATGGATCAGTAGAGCTACCTGTATATTGTTTGCAACAGTCTGCAGTTAACTTAATGGTTTCAATTGTAAATACTAGTTCTAAGTTTATTAACTTAAAAAACAGTGTAAATATTATATATAGAGCATTCCTAAGCCGGTTTCTCATTCTTTCAAAACAGTCACTTGTGTATCAAAGTGAGGAATTGGTGCCGTTTCTAATTTTACCCGACCTAAGAAACCGTCTAATTTTATCCTCCTGTATGAAAGTAAAATCTGTACAAATGCGACTCTAATCTTACACATATTCTGGTTTTTATAAAAACCTTTTAGGCTGGTGTATGGCCCAACAGCATTGAGAACACACGCCATTTAAAATTTATTTTATTAGTGAAATGTTCAATTTCTGTAAAATACTATGTCGAATACGAGTGAAAGAAAAGTACTTAAAATCAACAGCATACGAAATTTGGATATTTCTTCTAAACGCTGTTGATTTTGAATATTTTTCTTTCACTGACTGCTCAAATCAACGCAGCATTCTACTACTAAGGACTTTATCAGTTACTGAAAAAAATAACTAGTACCCATCACGCTAAGTTTACATGGATGTCAAAAAGTTTGTTTACAGCCTAAGTAAGACCTAAGATACAATAACGTATCAGCATGTGTAAACAACTCTACAGTTCGACGCCATAAAATAAACTCCCAATAGGTTCTCTACCGAATTAACCAGATGCGACTTGGGAAATCAGGCGGTGTGGTGTCGCATTACGCTCGGCATAATACAAAATAATATCTAGACTGTGTAGGTATATGTGTGATAACTTGTAGTGGGTATTCTCAGATTTACTGTTAGGGACCACTTTCATGGGCAATGTATCGTGGTAAGTTAAGGTTGACGGGTTGTCGCACACATCGTGGCCATTTTTGCCACCAAGCATTGCTGTATTTCAAGAGTATGGTTGCCGACGAAATTACAGGCTTAGGAGACTTCACAGCTACCTAAGCCTAAGGTTGCCTAAGGTTGACCAACGCGGGTCAGTGCTTGATAGAGCCTTATTAACACATCTATGTCCACAATTGAACGTGGATCCCCCAAACAAGGGGTGTTTTGATATAATCAGCATGCTTATTTACCGACCGATGTCACTGACGCGGTATCGACACAATCCTTTAAGTTTAGACTTAAAAAATGTTAATGTTAATAAAAACAATGTTTTTATTAACATTAACCATTTTAAAAATATTTTTGTGTAATTGTTTTTGTCGTAATATAAGTTAACTAAGTTCACTTTTTTCAAAATGTATTTATATATCAGTTGTGTACTTATTGTGTGAGATGTTTGAGCAGCAAATAAATGATTGTCTATGTCAATGTCTATTTATACGTTACTCGTAGATTAATTTTTGGCACGTAAATGTGCGTAAAGCTTTATAATTTGTTTGACTTATTTTTATTTTCTTATATCAATTATGCATTATTTTTATTTTACTTTTTAATTTTTCAATTTTAAATCGACAATTTTTTTATTGGGTTTTTAAGTGAGTTTCATGTTGTATAATTTTGATTATTTTACCTAACTTATTTAAAAATTGTATTTTCCCTGTTAATTATTAATTATTTTTTGACCATATGTCAAACCTAATTATTGTTACGAATAAAGAACTTGAACTTGGCAGGCGGATTGGTGATCTCAGTAGATATGTTAAAAATATACATAAGGAAGCTGCTGCTGTTTGTCTGCTAGGATCCACGGACTGAGTTGGATATGTTCTTACGCGATCGCCACGGCTAAAAACACAGGATTTTGCTTTTCACCTAGATTATAAAGTATTACGCACTAAACACGACACATGTTAGGGCGCTTTATCTCTACTATAAATACGAGCACGTAGACCCGTTAGTCTAGACTTCGCTAGATCATGATGAATAATTAATTTAATATTCACCTTGCTTATCCCAAGTTTCAGGGTCAATATATTATGCACAAGACTCATGTTTGCGAAGGTGAACCAGAGCACTATTTACGTTAGCAACTTTGACTCAAGCTAGAAGATAAGAAACTTTATAAGCTATAAGGAGTCACATGATATGAAAACGCACTTTGTTTTTAATTAGTTGGGTATTGGCATTTTCAAAGCAAGTTGCTTTAAAAAAAGCCAAAATCCAGCCTCCTTACTTTGCTTGGCCACCAGGATTAAAAAAAAAGGTTTATGATATGTTATAAAAGCATGTACCTACTGACAGGGCTAACGTTTTCAATGTTAGCTAAGAGCCCTTTAGGTTTTCTGCCAAGCGTGGGGATTATGGCAAAACCCCCTATTTGTGGGAGGCCAGTATCAGTGGTGGATCATTTTTTTTTTTTTTGCAGAAATATAACATTATTGACAAAATATATACAATTCAATAATAAAAACAAATTAAAACTAGTATTTACAATGGGAACAATTAAGCTAACTGCAGACTGTTGCAAACAATCTACAGGTAGCTCAACTGATCCATATCAATACCAGTCGGAAGCGTTCCCAAGACGCTGGCTGCATTGATCCGCTGTATGGCAATGCTGATGGTCTGCGCCAGATACCCGCCAGCTCTCGGGTCACGCGTCGCAGTGGATGTTTAGATGCTGACGTAGTACATCTATCCGAACCAAGTACGCTGAGAGAGCCGGTGACTAAAATTTAATCAAAATAAACTCGTAGGAGTCCGATTCAGTGCGGTTAAGATTCCTGTTTGCGGGAACTTATAATTACCCGTTAGAAAGCAATGTCCTGCATTTTATCTGTACTTTTCAAACCCGCTGTAGGTTTTCCCAAAATTTTGTAAAATAAAATAAATGTTTTCGAGTTACCAACCAGGTGAACCATTTGTTTATCTCTCCACAATTATATAAAAGCACTCCTAATTTATAATTCCTGAAGTACTAAAAACAGTGGCAGCGCAAAAATATCATCAGAGTTAGACAAAAATTAATTAAACCTTTTCTAAGCGAAATATTTTAATTTATTCTGCTGCCTACGCAACCCTTTACCTCTAGTGTTGTGCTAACACTGAAAGGATAATCAATACTCAGTCCATATAAAAAAGTTGTAAACGTGTGATAAAACTGATAAAAAAGAATATTGTGTTAATTGTTCGTTTTCCAATTTACTAAAAGTGTTTATTACTATCTAATATGCATTGGATTCAGAGCGACCTGTATTTTCTGAGCTAAAATACTGTCTAAGGAATTTTAAAATGCAAAGAATGGTCTTTAAAAAAAAAACATACAACTTACTTTATCATTTTAACTTATGCTTACCTGAATACAATTCTATTTTCATAGGTACATATTTTTTACTGAATTCTTCTGATTGGTGTCTCCGGCAATATTAAGTCCGACCGGATGCGGGTACTCCCTTAAAACTATCTCAATGTACAACTTGGGCTGTCGTTACTCCCCTACGGGTGTGTTAATCTAAATTCCCTCCCTGAGGCGTATTGTACAGGATTCCCGGATTCCGGGGAACTTAAGCGTGTGGATTATGTCTGAAATTCCTATATGTGATACGTAAATTATTGAAACTATTCGGGAAAATTACCTTTCTCTGCTTCTCCTGTTGCTATCTACCAGTAGGTAGATCTTAGAATACGTTACAGCGATGTTAGCTTACTAACAAGATATTTCAGCGTTCTCATTTTGGCTGAGGATCACTGTTTCAAAATTAAAGCTAAGGATTTTAACCAAGGTGTCTTATTTACTTATTCTTACTTAGGTACTGTATTGTTCTGCTTGATGCAAATACATGAAGTCACAGGTAATAGTGCAGATCACACAAAGTACAGGTAGGTGAATTTATGTCGGTAATTTTGATATAGTCATGGACCCAACGGATCCAATCTCATATTAAGATTACAGTTACAACTTTTTACAACTTTATTAAGATTATTTGAGAAGTAGAGGAACATTAAATACAGTTTTACAAATTTTTGGCAAATTAAAAAAAAATGTGTATTAAATAAAATTGTGTCTTTTCAGTTTTAGAAAATAGTTTTTAGTTTTTAAAAGCACTTTAAAGTCTGTAATTTGCAAAAAAAGTAACATTAATTGGATCCCATTCAAGTTTATTTTTGATCAACACTTCTTGGATATGTCCCGTTCTGATGACAACCGTTACAACTTTTCCGGACAAGACCTTCGTAAGTAACATAACCTAAGTACTGACATCGACTCCACATAGGTACTACCGCACATCTAAGTCAATACCAATTGAATCAGAGGCAGGTACACAAATTAGCCAATTATTGACACCTCATCAGGCACGCTACATGCCCTGATTGCAAAATGTTGCTACCTACACACCTTGATCATGTTTCGTCACTTTGAGTCTCAACTTGCCCTACAAAGTGTGAAGACAACCTTATCATACTTTGCGAATTTCCTTTGAAGATTTTTAGGTCTCGCGTTTACGTGTGATCAAATTTGCTGTGAGACATTTCAATTTAAACGTGTCTGTAAATGTGAAAGGTACGTTTCATGACGCTAATTTGTGTTCGTGAAATAATATTTTATATAGAAGTTTTTATTGATATATTTAAAAAAAGTTAGGAAATACCTCCGTGTAATTGGTGGTCTAATAATAATAGGTATTTTATCGATTTTCATATATTCTAAGTGGGGGTATTTCTTACGTATTAAATAAGTATGTATTTTTTTCGGACACGAGTTTTGTCCAGGAGTTAGTATTAACCTGAGAATGATGATGCCGAAACTACTCATAGCATGGTCGACGCGACGCGGACCGCGAGAGCTGGCGGGTATCTGGCGCAGCGCATCAGCATTGCCATACAGCGGGGCAACGCAGCCAGCGTCTTGGGGACGCTTCCGACTGGTATTGATATGGATCAGTTGCGCTACCTGTAGATGGTTTGCAACAGTCTGCAGTAAGTTAAATTGTTTCAATTGTAAATACTAGTTCTAATTGGTTTTTAATATTGAACTGTAATTTTCTTTGTCAATAAAGAACATGTCCTCATATCATATTTTGTTTGTTTATATCTTTTTACTTAGCCCATTTGGTCCTGAATGCTGGACAAATGCCTCCATCAAATTCACTACAGTTGTTTATTACTGAGGCGTACCTGTCGTTTTCTTTACGTTATTTCAAAGAACCTCTTTGACTAGGTAGACTACCCTTTCAGCAGGTTGTATCAAGAGCTGACTTAAGACCAGCTCTGGGTCATAAAGGTTTACTACCTTAGTGTTTAAACCAAATAAACGATTTTACGGTACTTTGATAACCAGGAGTTCACCAGGGTCTCAGCTTTCAACTTAATGAAATCCTGAGGAACCTTGCAATTTTACGTTCTCTCTAAACGTAGCTTATACTGAGTTTTCAGTGCGGTTTGAGATTAGACCTTATTTATCAGCACAGCTCTAAAGGTGGAAAACACAGAATTGAAAAGCCACGCGATCGGGCAAAACGCGATCCGTGTTGAGTTAATCAAATCTTATTAATTTTCAATGACCAGAATCACATTAAACACTCGACGCGATGAAATGCGTGTAGGCAGTGTACCGGTGTGAGGCGACAAGTTGCGTCGAGTTTCAATAATGTGTTTGCGCCTTCAGAGGTGCGAAACTGAAGAGGCAGTGGGCACATAGCAGGGAAGGCCCTCTCTAGGTCAAAAGGGCCAGCGCAGGACCGGTCATTGTGACGCCTAGCAGCTGACGTCATTCGGCCGAGATGATGATGATTCGCAAGAAATCAAATCAAAAACTTTATTTACATAAATACATTAAATGTACACACTTAGAAAAGGTAAAATTTTCTAAAAATTAACACTGACACGGAAATTAAGTGATATTTTTGATTTCTGTCTCTTTGGTATGTAGACTAAAGTATAAAGTAAGTAAGCGACGAAGAAACCTTTAGCCTGTTAGTTGTTATTTTTCGAGTTGGAGCGAATCCCGTCCCAAGGTTTTTTATTCTCTAGATAATCTGATATTTTATTGTAAGACCACTTGCCCAGCTTGAGGTTTATAGGCATTACCCCCCGTGAGATAAAAGCCAACAAGGTGCTTATCAGGGGGAGGCCTGGGTCCAGCAGTGGACCAATATAGGCTGTAGAGATGGAGATGGAGTGAGAGGGCATGGGTAAGAATGGTGTAAGTATGCAGATTACGGCTGATAAAGGAGAGTCAAAGAAAAATATATCTTGTGCCGACCCCACGTAGCGTGGGATAAGGTGTGGATGAAGAAGATGACGAACAGAAGCTTACTCTCGAAAATTGTTCTCTAAATTAAATTAAATTATTTTATTATTAAACAATTATTATGTAGTACTAAACAAGATTTAGGTACAAGTTCACCGTTCGCTGCCAAAACTTAGTTCAATAGAACTAAGTTCAGCATAATCGAGTTCAAATGTTGATTTTGATCTCGGTTTACTTCACACCGATTTCACCAGCTACATTTTTTGAATGCTTGAATGCTTTGCTAGCGCACGATTGTGATTGTATTTGGGTAGATTTTTATGTAGCTTAATAAAATCGACTTACTGGATCGAATTCGTTCAAATTCAGCAGTACGATGAATAAAATAAATAGAACGACTGCGGCGGTCAAATAAAAACGTATTATGAAATCTTATATAACCCGGCCACACGCTCTGTCGCCAGACAGAGCGTGTGGCCGGGCAGTTGCGCAGTCCAATTTGTGCAAGTAATCTCGTGCGAACTGGACTGCGTCGACCTATAAAACAATTTTGCCAGACTGAGGCGTGGCTTGAACGACCGGCCACTCGCCTCCTTTCTGCTCAGTCCAGCTTCAGCAGTCCAACCTTCAGCAAGTCAACGATTGCACAAGCGGAACTTCCGGACCTGCGCGAGCTACCGTCTAGTCGATCACACGCACGTTCTTACCTGCGCAAATGTGACGCGCTAAGGATCTGGGTATTATATTTGATAGTAAACTCTCTTTTAGACCTCACTATCATCAAATCATATCAAAGGCTAATCAACTTCTTGGTTTTGTCTTTAGGACGACAAAGGGTTTTACAAAACCTCGCAGTCTTTTATACCTCTTCTTTGCCTTGGTCAGAAGTGGTTAGGAATATGGCAGTCCAATATGGTCCCCAAATTACAAAGTACATATCAATGCAATTGAACAAGTGCAAAGAAAGTGCTTAAAATTATTAATTTATCGTCAACAACCTGGGCGCTCTACTTTGAGCTATGAAGATAGGTTATGCAGATTTAATGTTCAGTCCTTGGAGACGCGTCGATTATACTTTGATTTAGTTTACCTGTACAAAATCATGCATTCTATTATTGATTCTCCCGAATTGTTGTTGCATATTTCTTTGAATACTAAATTTAGCGCCCGTAGAGCAAATCATTCTAATTTATTTTCATTACTTACTTATAAAAATAACATTTCTTTTTACAACCCACTATCGAGAATGTGTCGCCAGTATAATGAGCTATTAAAGTCGCATTAGTGTTGGACATATTTTGTCCTAGTTTGTATGGTTTTGTTAAAACTGCTAAGGACATCCTCCATTCGAACTGCAGGGGAAATGATGCTTGTAAGAGCAACATAGCCACTATATCCTGAATTCACCATTAAATACATAGGTATTGCTGTTTTGTGTTATTTTACATATCTGGTCTTATTTTTATTGATTGTTTTATTTTTGTATCACAGTTTTCAAACCAATCTAAACTTTTGTTTACATTTCTACTCAATATACCTAATTATTTGTTGAGTGCACATAGTGTTACGTGTCAAGCCAGTTCATATTTTCTCAGATTTTGTGTTCTATTATTGTTATTGCTTGTTATGTGTTTTGTGTACCAAATAAATAAATAAATAAATAAATAAATAACTTCATTTAATAATCTATGGTTAGGTATAGGTACTATGACAAACGATGTGGCGCGGTGGGCGAAGGTCCGCCTCCAACCCAAGAGGTTGCAGGTTTGATTCCCGCCTTGGGACAAATGACTTTACAATCTGCAAATATTTTTTCCGGGTGTTCTGGGTATTTTCTATCTATAATAAAAAATATATGCTTAGCTTGGGGCTAGATGAAGTTGTGTGGATAATTTATTATTATTTTATTTATTTTATCTATATATGTTATCTATCGTATTATGTATATCAGTCATCTAGTACCCTTAACACAAGCTCTGATTAACTTGGAGCTAGATGATGCTGTGTGTGATTTATTTATATCGAATTTAGTAGGTACATAAAACACATAGACAGCTATATAAACAAGTTATACCTACAACTTAAATTATGGTTCAAAATATGATTTCGTTCACAAACAACAACATCTCGAGTTCTGTCGATTGAATATAGCGTCATGGCATTCCGTCTCAACTCAACTTAGTACACACAGCAGGTTCTGTTACGTTCGTAATATGTGACACAGTTTCGCAATTCAATAGAATACATAACAGTCACTACATCTAATTGAACAAAGTCTCAATCTAGAACTGAAACTAGAGCAAACTTTTAAAAGACAGCTTTATAAAATTTTCCTTTATAGGAACATAACCGTCAAATAAGTTCTGAGTTCATTCTCGGTCCGTTAACGGTCCGTTACGTTAACGTTAACGCTATGTTAACGGTCGCCACAATAATTCCGTTATAGGACGCCACAATAGTTCACGTATGAAGTCGTAACAGTTAATTTTAATGAACGTATAGTGACGTCACGTTGTCATAACAAAGAATAAGTGCAGTTTACGATATCGTAATAAAGGTTGGGCCATATTTGACCATCAGCAGTAGAACGTGACTAAGCTTATGAGAGCGCCTGGCCACACGCTCCGTCTTATCTGCGAGCATGCCTGCACAAACAAATTTGTGCAAGTAATCTCGTGCGAACTGGACTGCGTCGACCTATAAAACAATTTTGCCAGACTGAGGCGTGGCTTGAACGACCGGCCACTCGCCTCCTTTCTGCTCAGTCCAGCTTCAGCAGTCCAACCTTCAGCAAGTCAACGATTGCACAAGCGGAACTTCCGGACCTGCGCGAGCTACCGTCTAGTCGATCACACGCACGTTCTTACCTGCGCAAATTTGTTTGTGCAGGCATGCTCGCAGATAAGACGGAGCGTGTGGCCAGGCGCTCTCATAAGCTTAGTCACGTTCTACTGCTGATGGTCAAATATGGCCCAACCTTTATTACGATATCGTAAACTGCACTTATTCTTTGTTATGACAACGTGACGTCACTATACGTTCATTAAAATTAACTGTTACGACTTCATACGTGAACTATTGTGGCGTCCTATAACGGAATTATTGTGGCGACCGTTAACATAGCGTTAACGTTAACGTAACGGACCGTTAACGGACCGAGAATGAACTCAGAACTTATTTGACGGTTATGTTCCTATAAAGGAAAATTTTATAAAGCTGTCTTTTAAAAGTTTGCTCTAGTTTCAGTTCTAGATTGAGACTTTGTTCAATTAGATGTAGTGACTGTTATGTATTCTATTGAATTGCGAAACTGTGTCACATATTACGAACGTAACAGAACCTGCTGTGTGTACTAAGTTGAGTTGAGACGGAATGCCATGACGCTATATTCAATCGACAGAACTCGAGATGTTGTTGTTTGTGAACGAAATCATATTTTGAACCATAATTTAAGTTGTAGGTATAACTTGTTTATATAGCTGTCTATGTGTTTTATGTACCTACTAAATTCGATATAAATAAATCACACACAGCATCATCTAGCTCCAAGTTAATCAGAGCTTGTGTTAAGGGTACTAGATGACTGATATACATAATACGATAGATAACATATATAGATAAAATAAATAAAATAATAATAAATTATCCACACAACTTCATCTAGCCCCAAGCTAAGCATATATTTTTTATTATAGATAGAAAATACCCAGAACACCCGGAAAAAATATTTGCAGATTGTAAAGTCATTTGTCCCAAGGCGGGAATCAAACCTGCAACCTCTTGGGTTGGAGGCGGACCTTCGCCCACCGCGCCACATCGTTTGTCATAGTACCTATACCTAACCATAGATTATTAAATGAAGTTATTTATTTATTTATTTATTTATTTATTTGGTACACAAAACACATAACAAGCAATAACAATAATAGAACACAAAATCTGAGAAAATATGAACTGGCTTGACACGTAACACTATGTGCACTCAACAAATAATTAGGTATATTGAGTAGAAATGTAAACAAAAGTTTAGATTGGTTTGAAAACTGTGATACAAAAATAAAACAATCAATAAAAATAAGACCAGATATGTAAAATAACACAAAACAGCAATACCTATGTATTTAATGGTGAATTCAGGATATAGTGGCTATGTTGCTCTTACAAGCATCATTTCCCCTGCAGTTCGAATGGAGGATGTCCTTAGCAGTTTTAACAAAACCATACAAACTAGGACAAAATATGTCCAACACTAATGCGACTTTAATAGCTCATTATACTGGCGACACATTCTCGATAGTGGGTTGTAAAAAGAAATGTTATTTTTATAAGTAAGTAATGAAAATAAATTAGAATGATTTGCTCTACGGGCGCTAAATTTAGTATTCAAAGAAATATGCAACAACAATTCGGGAGAATCAATAATAGAATGCATGATTTTGTACAGGTAAACTAAATCAAAGTATAATCGACGCGTCTCCAAGGACTGAACATTAAATCTGCATAACCTATCTTCATAGCTCAAAGTAGAGCGCCCAGGTTGTTGACGATAAATTAATAATTTTAAGCACTTTCTTTGCACTTGTTCAATTGCATTGATATGTACTTTGTAATTTGGGGACCATATTGGACTGCCATATTCCTAACCACTTCTGACCAAGGCAAAGAAGAGGTATAAAAGACTGCGAGGTTTTGTAAAACCCTTTGTCGTCCTAAAGACAAAACCAAGAAGTTGATTAGCCTTTGATATGATTTGATGATAGTGAGGTCTAAAAGAGAGTTTACTATCAAATATAATACCCAGATCCTTAGCCGTGTCAGAACGATTTAGTAAATTTCCATCTATAGTATAGGTGTTATTAATTTTTTGCTGCTTATTGGAGAAGAGTTAGATAGCCAATGTTCATATTAAATTTGCGTTTACTAGACTATTAATCAAAATAATCAACCACATGTGTTAGCACAATACCGTGTTAATTTTTCTTCTCACATCGTGCTGGTAACAATTGGCTATGCGCTTGGAATTTTGGAACACGTGTTTTCTAGTTTAGATCTGAAATAATGATTTGGTTTGCAGATTTTTTAATCCGACTGGCGCAAAATTTAGAGTTTTGTGTCGCGAAAATGGCGGATTATTTTACAGTGAAATATTTTTAGTGCTAAGCTGTTTACCGAGTAAGCTAAAAATAATGTTTACTGGCAAATAGATTGTGGATTGTTATTGTACGGCTTTGGCGTAACGTTGAGTTTTAAAATTTAAACAATTAAATGGTGGTTTGATCTGACTTGATCTAAAAATGTCCAGCAAGAAAAGGAGGGTATTTACGCAAAAAGAGGGGTTGTACAGTGTCAAGTTAATCTCTGTCTGACTTCGATTGTGGTGGTTTCAGCGACAGCAGTTCCAAGCTTTTTAATTTTAATCGACTTCATAAAAAGATTTCTAATCTGTATAATTCTATGTTTGGCTGAATGTGTGTTCGCCGAGTTCTCCGTCAATTATGGACCTATTTTGGAAATTCTGTTACTTTTACATAGATAACTAGAAGCTCTTTTCCGGGATAAAAAGTAGCCTACGTCCGTCCCCGGGATACTATCTACTTCCCTGTCGAATTTTCTTGAGATCCTTTCAGTCGTTTAGGCGTAACAGACAGACAGACAGAGTTACCTTCGAATTCATAATATTAGTATGAATCGTCCCGAGGTGGTCTTATAAAATGATATTACAGAGGTATTTGTCTCAAAACTTAAAAAACAGCGTTAATGTTAAAAATTTCAAAGTCGGTTTTTAGTTTTTTTAAAACAATCAAATTTGATTTTATTATGGATTTGATTATAATGGAGTTGGTATTTCAATAGTTATATTAACTAGGTTTGCAACATGCTTTCATGATTGATTGTGTTGTGAAGAGTCAATTTCTCTCACTGTGTGTAACTATAACAGTAAATAGCGTAACGTAACATACCTATAGCAAAAAAAAAACTACCATTGTAGATCTCATATTTCTTAGACATTTTATTGTGTATATCAACGCCACTTCGCAGTAATTTCAGTCTTTCTTTTCCATAAATCGTGTTGTAGCTGGTTTGTCTTCCGTGACGTCACCAAACGGCCTTGTCGGTAGATCAGCGTTGGTGCAACCGCGACTTACTTATGCTGAGAAAGGGACCATTTTGTGACTTAAGCAAGTTATTTATATCTGCGTCTTATTATTTTTTATTCACGTATGTTCCTTCTTGTTCAAGTGACAAATAAAACATTTCTATTTATATAATAACAATCTGAGATGTGTTTGAGCTCGGAGGTAACAAACTTCATGTTAAGTATCATTTTTAAGAAGGTCCCATTTTTACTTCAGTGCCTCTTTATAAGATCTCAAGGATGACCTTCAATCATTCTCCTCTATAATTAGACAAGGCACATTTCCACAGGTGTGTAGACGGTTAAGCGAAACAGTCAGATCAGGGTTCCACAGTAATTAATTCAGGAACACGGTCCGAGGCTGGGCTGTTAATACAACCGGTATAATACGAATAGACCCTGCTAAATATTCTGTTTCTAACTAAGTTTACGAATGGAAATTGATGTTGAGGATTGCATTTGAGAGTATTGTGTGGGAGGTTCTCTTAACGCATTCACTGCCCTTAGCTTCTGTGGTGCAACCTGAAGGGCCTGCGGCATTGCAATCCTACGAATATTACACAAGCAAAACTTTGGTTATGTGTTTTTGCCAAATTTTTGCACGTCATAGCTACTGAATGCGTTGAGTTGTTGGTCCTGTGGCTGACCTCTCTGATTATGAGAGTGAGAGAATAGAGAGTACACCTGTGTCGACACACTTTTGCACTATGAATCCCAAAAAATAAATATAACCCGCGTACATGGCTAGTGTCCGTTCAAACTGGAAATTCGGCTAGGAAGACATTATTGACTACTAAATGCGAAAAATTTCTTGATGTTCTAGGCCTAAAGAAACTAATAGGCTACTTTTGATCTCAGAAAAATACGTACGAAAATACAGGCAAAAGCTAATACACAAAAATTAACCCCTTCCGCGTTACTCGCCATCGAACAATGTACACCATGCAGTGATTACACGCTGCGTGTCAGGTGACCAATTATACGCTCTATCACACATCGCCCCGTGACCTGATAGTACGTGACCACCTCATAGTGTGGCCTATTAGGTTCAAAGGTAAATTATAACACGTGATTTAATGCTACATTTTGCTAACTAGCACCACACTGTAGAGTAGTTTTAGAGCGAATACAAATGATAGTGCTCGTTCACAAAGCAGTCCGTTTTACAGGCTCGTTTTATTGTAAACGTTTTGTTTGACAGTATCGCAGATCCAGTAATATGTGTGAACTCGCTCATGCAACTACATCCGCCATCGCCGAATAAAAACGTATACGATAAAACGGGCCTGTAAAACGGACTGCTGTGTGAACGTATCCTTGGCGTATTGAAGCTCGCGCTTTGGTATAGCACTTTAAAAAAAACATCTTGTACGATACATCCGTATACCTACATCCAAACGCGACTTCTATTAAAGCGCCATGTCGGCCATTTGAGCGTTAGTAACGTACGCTGTACGCGCTGATCGTAACGCCGCCGAGCGCCCAATGTGTAGGTGCTTTTGGTAGCTACGTTTTCCTACAGCGTCCGTTATTTTCTCAGAGTATTCAACAGTATTGTTATAAACGGGGTTGGGAGATATCTTGCTCAAAATCTGGTCAGCAAGCAAGTCGTTTCCTTTTTAAAATGCTAAGGGGACAACTCGCCCTAACCAAAGCTCAAGAACGGGCCAGTTTTCCCCTATCCTAATTTGAGGAGGACAACTCGACCACGAGTAGACCGTACCTACTCTCTTTTTAAGGGTTCCGTACCCGAAGGGTGCAAACGGAACCCTATTACTAAGCCTCCGCTGTCCGTCCGTCTGTCACAGGCTCTATCTCATGAACCGTAAGAGGTAGAGTTGAAATTTCAGAGAATGTGTATTTCTCTTGCCGCTATAACAAAAAATAATAAAAGTAAAATAAATATGTTAATTAAAACGGGCTTCCATACAAGAAACGTGTTTTTTTGGCTATTTTTGCTCATCGTTTGTCAAAGCTGTATCTCCTGAACCACATAGATAGACAAGTAAAACTTTCTATAAATAAGTAACACTTCAACTGTTATAACAACAAATACTAATAAAGGTGATGAATTTTAAAATTTAAAGGACTCTCCAAACAAGTGAAAATTTGATGTTCTTTGAAAAAGTTTCCAGATTTTTACATATACGGATACGGAACCCTTCGTGCGCGAACCTTGATAAACCGCCAAGTGCGAGTCACTTGGCGGTTTATCAAGGTTCCGTTTCTGTATCCAAACGATAAAAACACATCACCCTGCCTCTAAAAATGCAGCCCCAAAGTTCTGAAACACGCGTCTTCTCATCCAACTTTCAACTACGAATGGAAACGACGAAGTAGCGAAAGGATTTTTCGCTACAAACTTTAAATAAGGTAAGTGCATTGAATCAGGTCAAGCAGGTACAGTCGGCTACAGAAGACAGCCACCATTCTCGCCCCCAGATTAGAGTTGTAGAAGTGCACTTTTGAACTGCACTGTACAACTTCTGATGCGGAAGTTGCGCGTCCAAGCTATGCGAGAATATGAGCGATTAGTTGGACGAGTTTTGAAACGGATGTTAATTTGAAAGTTCTGGACTTCAGTAAGTTGCACATAGGGTTTGAAGTTCATTAAGCATCGTTTAATGAAGGTTCTGTGCGGATTACGCCATAATTTTAACCGATTTCGAAAAATGGAAGAGGCTGAATGTGTTTTTATGAGTATGTTCGCCGATTTCTCCGTCAATTGTGGAACGATTTTGAAGATTATTTTGCTAATGTATAAGAAAATGATGGTCAAAAAAAAAACTTTTTTTGGGATGAGTATTTCTCCTTAAAAAAAACTGTTTAAAAATAAGGAATTTCAAGTCGGTTTTTAGTTTTTTCTAAACATTCGAAAATATTATCTAGCCTTTGCACTTCCCTATAATATTCGTCAAATTGAGAATATTTATTTGTAGGTACACTAGCTGCACCCCGCGGCTTCGCCCGCTTGGAAATTGATTGCACTAGGGGTAGTTAAGTAAAAATAAAAAATATGTGTATAATTATTTACTTTATAGTTTATGTATACCAAGTTCTGAGTGAACAGAACCAAGGAATAATAATTTTCCATTTAAACTTTACCACCCTTTTTAACCGCCTCAGAGATTAATTTTGAAAATTAGATAAGCCTTTGTGTTCTTTAAGAACTTAAACTACCTACATACCAAATTTCATCCAAATAGATTAAGTATAAGGTAGCTTCGGAGATACGTGGTTACAAACATTCACACGAACTTTCGCATTTATAATATTTATGAGATTTTATTTCGACGACGCAATAAAATCTGATGAATGGAAAACTGATCTCTGTATTAAAAATAAAGACAGTATTTTGCGTTTTAAAATTATTTTCAAATATAACTAATCCATATAAAAACTAAGTTGAAATTGTTAGAACGGAAAGCATGTTAATAAACTCGTACCAAGGTCTTAGCTTAGCTAAGTACAAAATTAAGACGCAAGCCCGACCCGCTTCAAAGTCCGAATGAGGTCTTTATGTACAATTAAGATACATTTTCCATTGTTACCAATTTACAACGATAGTTTCCAATTTTGTTTTAGGTTTTCTAAAAAAATGAGTAACAGCCTTGACTTGACTTGACTTCTTTGTTGATGGCAACATTGTGGCAGTTTGCCACTTTTATGCTGGTGTCAGGTTCATGGGAATTTCCTAAGGTGCGTCCATTAGGTAACGAAACATGATAAATATAACATAGTTATACATATGTATAACATTTTTATCAGTGTGGACGATTTATAAACAAAATCAGTACGGATGATTTGTTATCCAAGCAATAACAATAGCATGTTATTTAATCTGGACGCACTTGGAGTCATGGAATGGGGACGTGGTAACAATAATTTGAACCGTTAATTAGTTCGTACACCGATCATATCTAAGTTAACTAATACAACTATTTGACAAAAGATTTGATCATTGATTAGTTAATTAGCGTACAAACAAACGCATGTACAACTTAAAAAAATATATATTCATCATACATTTTTTTAGTTTATGTTGTAAGTTTTATAGCACGTCCAAATGTTAGCAGGGTCATGGCGAGTACAGTTTTCAACAGATTGTCAAACCTGTCACCACATGTCACGGTTTACATGGCTATAGAAACACAGACAGATGTACATATTTTTAAAAATAGGTAGGTAGTTTTATGTAACTAGTCTACTAGAACTAGACTAGTCGAAAATGGCTACAGACACAGTAGAACACAAACGCGTTTAAGTACAGTACTAACCCGGTTTTTCGACATACGAATGTCTTGATTTATAGACAATCGTAAACGACAAGCCGTGCCAGACGGTACGAGTGTCGCCATTTTTCGATACCCAGTGACATTTCACTGTATCGTGTACTATCTACGCACGAACGTTACACGGGAGAGGTTAATAAAATTTACTTTTGGGATTACTTTTATCTCTATTGTATACTGTATTTGTATTTATGTATATGTATGTAAAAACCTACTTATTAGTTCCTGTCAAACCTGTATGTACCTGTTTATGGCCAAATAAATGTATCTTTATTTCTATATTAACTTTAAATTTTTTATGCCAACTGTCCTCCCACACGTTCCAACAGATACAGGTTGGTCTTTAGACAGAAGAGGTAAGCTTTTAAATTTTTGTTCCGATGATTTATCATACAGGTGACATGGTTACGTCTTTATTAAAGGTCCAGTAAGACAAGCGCAGCGATTGTTGTCTATGGTAGAATAAACAAAAATTACATAAAAATTACATTGCCTAATCATCGAATGCGTAAAATATTTGAAATTATTCAACTTCTATCATTTACGCAATGTACCGATAACATGAGCAGCAGGTCACTAGCACCAAACTAAAGTCAAGTTTATTTAAAACAAGATCAAAATAGTGACACAAGACCAACTTCGCATTCGAGATTCTATTTAGGTATAGTTGATTCTACGCTCGGAGTTTCTCTGAAAGATAGGATTAGTAACCAATAAATCCGACAGAGAACCAAAGTTATCGACATAGCTCAAAGAATTAGCAAGCTGAAGTGGCAGTGGGCCAGCGCGAAGAACCAACAACCGCTGGGGTAAACGTGAGTGGAGACCGCGACTCGGCAAACGTAGTGTAGGACGCCCTCCGGCCAGGTGGGATGACGATCTACGAAAGACTGCAGGCAAATGCTGGATGCGGCAAGCTGAAGACTATGCTATGGAATAAGATAGGTTGATGATGATGATGATTATTCTACGTCGTAGAATCATCATCATCACCCTATCTTATCAACCTATCATCATATTAACCTATCATCATCAGTCATCTTTCTTTTAGATGTATTACACGTCGAGTAATACATCTAAAATAACTGGGCCGAACTGGAAGGAACTGGCACTACTGGGGCCGAATTCTGCTATCAATCGCTGTACTATGATAATGATATGTATCATTGCAGAATCATCCTTAGATGAAAAAACTAGATAGGTAGTGCGTGCGGTGCTATTTGCACGGAGAGATTGATAAATTGGTTTCAACCTTGAACTTTTGACACGCGTCCTTCAATATTTTATTTCATCAAAGGTAAAATGGTGTTGTCCTATTAAAATTAGATAAATAAATTTTATGCAAAATTTAAATTTTTCTCTGCTTTCACTATACTGATCACATTATTTTTGAACCGATCACATTATTTTTGAAGTTTATGAAACTCCTTACAGTACACTGGCGAGCGAAAACAAACGGCGCCAAAAGTAAAGAAGTTGAAGTTGAAAGGTAAAATGCCAAAATGTGTCATTCTGAGACGATAGCGTGATAAATAGGTAAATAATATTATTTTATTTCAGATAACTGTGATCCATAATTTGTTGGTGGCAGAAAGATACGATACCACATGACCGTCTGCAGCGCAGGGAAGCGAGGCGCGCCCCTGCCGCCATGCCGGTCGCATCGCTGAGGCTTGGCAGTGAATGCGTTAACTAAAAAAAATTAAATGTTAGTATTCTTAGAGTAACAGTAAAATTAAATTATTTTAAAATTTATAGGTATGTTGAAGCGATTAATTTATTTTTTTTGGAATTCGGCCCTGAAGCCACATTCCTAACCAATAGAAAAGACATCGTCGTCGTTCGCAGAACGTTGATGGTAATAATGTGTCAACGTTTGTTATCAAAGGTGAATTGACAACGTATCAGAAAACTTAGGCGTGTGGCGGAACTAGGAAGTGGCGTTCTGGATAGAAATAGCGAGAATAATGTAGAATGGTGCTTTATTTTTACTGTGCTATAGAACTTCCTGTAGTTTTTATAGTTATATTTCTTTATATCACGACATTGTGAGGTATTTTTGGATATGCCTTATTTTTAGGGTTACGTAGATCGGATTCGAAACCCTTAAAAAGGCATCACTTTTTCTGTCCTTTTTTCCGTCTTTAATATCTCGGCAACTACAGCAGCAAAGAACGTGAATTTAATACTATATAACTGTATAATAATAATATATGTCGTGCGCCTGTGCAGATTAAAAGAAAAAAATTTAAATAAATGAAAAATGAAATGAAAATTTTCAGTACAAATTGTGATATCGAAATTTTAAAAGAGACCTACAATGTCAAGTGGGGTATCAAATGAAAGGTATCTATCAATTTGTTCATTTGAAAACAGTTTTAGAAATTTCTGTAGGTCTATCACACTTTTTAAAAATTTTGAAAATATTGATAAATACCCATCCCTCATGGGGATAATTTTCAAAAAGGGGGGGGGGGGGGCTACCTCACTGAGTGGGGTATAAAATAAAAAGTATCGGTTTGTACATCTCAAAACACTTTTTGAACTTTCTGTAGCTTTTATACTTTTTAAATATTTTGAAAAAACTCAAAATAATACCCTCTCCTCCCCCTCTACCCCTATCTCTGAAGTTTGCAAACCGATTTATCTGAAATGTATGTAGATACCTTTAATTTTTAGGTATTCATAAAATAGCAAAGTCTCTTACGGGTACCTGTAGTAAATATTGGTATACTTGACAACCGTTCAAAACCCTCGGCGCGTGAGTCACACTCGCACTTGACGAATCTTGTTTATTATATGAATAGGTATGGTAGGAGAACGTAGTTTTTTCCTTTTTATAGTAAACGAGGTTGGCTCATCCGTTTTCAGTCTTCCTTATTCATCGTTCAGTTTATAAAAGCATAATTAATATAATTTGATTGTTTTGAAAAACTATAAACCGGCTTCGAATCCCTTATCCCTTTGCATTGTTTTATGTTTTGCGTGGTAATCGAATTATTATAAGACTACCTCGGCACCATCGTCTATATGCAACTGCAAAAAAATCATCCAGATCAGTCTATAAATGACGGAGAAATCGACGAAGCTTTTACTTATGCTATTATGAGGCCAAATGCTTTTTATACTGTCACAGTAAAAAAAAACAGATTTTGTTTTAACGACAAAGAAGAACTTTCGTAAATTAAAAAAAAAACTGTGCCGTGTCACTTTATACGTAACTAAACAAAACGTCGACTAAATTAAATATAGGTTCACTTTATTATGGAAAATGAGTTATTCAGGTAGAATAACTCATTTCCCACAATAAAATGTACCGTGTAGGTTCACGGGTGTAGATAATTACCGTCTAGAATGTACAATTCTATATTTCTGTATTATTAAGACACCAATTCAGATTAATACAGAAAATATTTAAAACGAATAATATTTCGGTAGAATGAAGGTCAGTCTCAAAATGTAATTACTATGAATGTTGCAGATAGGTACATTAGTAAGGGTACATTTCAATGCTCGTAACACGGGACATCTACCGAAATCCGGGTGCTCGTGTACCACATCCGGAATAGCATGATTCGAGACGGACATTTGTGGTTGCTACCGGTGCTCTCTGCAATTATCCGGTTTAAACCAGATTGGTAGGTACAAGCTAGTTCGGTGTTCCTCCCAAATCTAGGTAAATTTACTTTACAAGATTCGTTGCGATATCAAAATTTGCCCGTAGCCTGATGAACTGCTTTTGGAAAGATAGACGGACATATGTCAATGGTTCTCGTCTCGAAGCGAGACGTTTCGTAGTAAATTTATTTTATGCCCTCAAGGTCCATGGTACAGTCGACGTGATAAATGAAGTACGGTTTCAGATTAGAATTATGGAGCGCGCTTTAGGGCTATACACATAATCCTATTAACACAATCACAAAATTAAATGATTATTCATTGAATTGATTATCATTATTTATTCTCCCTACATTCCCAGCAATTTAACACACCAACCAATCATGATGGAAGATGATCGAAATGGATCCTAGGACAGCAAGTAATTCGATGTTAATTGAAGCCTTTGATGCTGTGTGGCTCCAGCTTAGAATTTGCACCACTCCGACTCATCCCGCGGGTGTAGTAAGTGGCGACTAAGGGATATCCACCGGTGGTGGGCAGCACCCCCTGCAGAACGATTCTACCACTGTACTGCGATCCCCAACCCGCATGACCAGCGGGGGGTGGGGAGATTAAAGCCAATAAGGCGCTTATCAGGGAGGCCTGGGTCCAGCAGTGGACAAATAAAGGCTGTTGAGGTGAGGTGAAGGGGGTGATGCCTGTTATTATTTTTTGTGTTAACAGAAAAAAAGACTTCAAGTTCCAGAAAGCAACTATCGTCTAGGTAAAAATATTTATGGAAAAAATATTTAGTTATAAAAATATAAGTTATCCATCTTCATTATGTACCTACGCACGTCATCCATCAACAGAATTGAATAAAATATTATCTTACGTGTCTGGATCTTTATGGGTAAGTGGGAACGTATGTTGTATATGAAATGTACCTGAAAAATAGAAAAAAATATTAGGAATTTTCATCATAAGAACAAATGTGGCGTTTACAAGAACAAAAATTATAGAAATTTAATTGAAAATGACTTAGATGAATGTTAGTAGTGTAAAATAGGAAAAAAAATAAGTTTGTATAAGAAGGACCGTGCAACTACGGAAACCGCGAGGCCCGACACGTATCTGGCTGATTTTTTAACCCATGAAAAGTTTTAAATTTAATTATATTCACTTATTGATTCAGACTCCAATGAACCAAAGATTTTAAGAAGAACTCTTACTTAGAGCAGTGAACAATTCGGTTTTTTTTATGGCGACATTTTAACGTAGTCTAGCATGGAGTCATTTCTTTTTACATAAAGTCAAGAGACCTTTCGAAAAAACAGCTAGCTATGTCCACTAGCAATAAAAATAGTTTTCTCGATGTCCAGCGGTATTATGACCATACTCATACTAGTTCCAAACTTTGTCCGTCCAAGATATTATCGTTTTCATTTATCATTCTTGGGGCAATTTCCTATTTTACTTAAGAATGAAATAAGTAAGCTGGATTAAGCGGACAAACTACCTGGTGAGTAGCTTTTTATCGTTGTAGGTATAGTTACAGTATTTTTCTCACAACACTATGAGCAAATTAGGCGTTTTGAAAAGCGCGCTTTGGTAATGCGTGTTCTAAAACCATCTGGTCCTCTGCAGTACACATCCAAATTACCGCTTCTAGGTATTCGAGCGCACTTCAGAACGCCTAAAAATGTATACCCGCTCTATGGCTGCATTTTTGGTAGACAGCGGGAGTGGATTTTTGACACTTTTATATGAAATAGGGCGGGCGCCGAGTAAAATTTAATTTAGACTTGTCACAAATCGAAATAGAAAACACACCTATGAAACAGTTTTAGCACAGGTTCTCGATTGTATTTGGCGAATCCCACAGGTCGCGTCTGTCTGGGACGCCTAAGTGGCACTGTTTTATATTTACTTTTAACAGCGCGAATGCGTGGTTGTTCCTCTTGCAACTTTGTCTATTCCATCTCCACTTTGTTATTGGACGCATAAATTATTTGAATATTACTTTGGTATAACTTTTATGTATTATATGAGTTTTCGAGCATATAATTTTACTGGGTTAAGTATATTAAATCTCATAAAAAGTGGTGCCTATTCTGTAAGCCTAAAGAAATGATTTCTAGTGCAGTAGCAACGTACGAATAGTCTCAATAAATAAAGTTAAGTAGAATAGAGTAATTTAAAAAGTACGTGTTATAGGGCCGCCGCCGGTCGGGTATCTTGCCATGACAGCCTTACCGACATCATCCGACGGGTCTTTGTCACCGCTAACCTACCAGCTATTCTCAAACCGAATGGTCTGTTGCGTGACGATGGTACGAGTAAGTGGCCCGACGGTATGACACTAGTCCCATGGGAGTTGAGGAGGCGCATACTGTGGGACGCTACATCTGTCGACACGTTTGTCCCTTCCCATCTTCCGAGGACATCCGTGATGCAGCAGATTTGGCAGAGCATCTCAAGAGGCGCAAATATGCAGGTCTAGACAGAGCCTACACATTTGCTCACGTTGGAGTCGAGAACCGAGTCTGAGAATCTCCAGGTTTTTAAAAAAATATCTGAGCGTCTGGTTGAAGCGACGCGTGACCCAAGAGCGGTGTATATTGGGCGCAGCGCATAGCGTTGCCATATAGCGGGGCAAACCAACACTACTGCCAACACTACAAGCTGGGGTGTCCAGCAGTGAACTAAGATTGGTTGATGATGATGATGATGATAGCGGGGAAATGCAGCAAGCGTTTTTGGGACGCTTCCGACTAGTATTGATATGGATCAGTTGAGCTACCTGTAGATTGTTTGCAACAGTCTGCAGTTAGCTCAATTGTAAATACTAGTTCTAGTTTGTTTCTATTATTTGATAGTAATTTTCTAAATTACTATCAAATAATAAAAAAAATATATATAATATAAAGTTTATCTACAATCTTTATGTTCTGTATGTGTATTCTATGTGTGTGTACTAAGTACTAAGTACTTAACAGTAAGTTCTTCTTGATCACTAGAACACTTGTGGACAGTAAGATCCTACTGATGATGATGTTTGCGCCATCGTCTCCATCAACCTTCGTCTGAAATGAGCTAAGTTCAACTTCCATCTAAGCGGAAGGCATCGTAATTTAAGTAAATGGCGGAACAGGCTGGCCTCTTAGTTACAGACTTCCGCTCAAAATGACCTTTTAAGGCGTTTGTACAACTGATAAATTTTAAGTTTTTATGAAATTTGGGACATACACGTTGAACAAATTAGAAGAGCTAAAAATAAAGGGATTTTAAACCAGCTTTACCAAGTTTGGAACTTATTGGCGCCGTTCTTCTGTTTCCCGTTACATTATTTATGGGTTTAAATGGAGTGTTTAAAAAACATAAAATAAAAACAAAGATAACACAGGGCTTGCTCTGTTGATGAATTCTTCCGCCAAGAAACATTTGCTCCTCATCTGCACACTGAGTACTGTGCGGCAGTGTGCCTTTCATCTCCACTCTGGAAGAGCTGTGTGCAGAAGGTGATCAATGAAGGAACCTATTTCCTTTAATGATTAACCTCGTCGTTTTTGAGTTTCTGTTTAGTGTCTATTATTTGTTACATTTTCTATTTTATTTTATTCTAAAGTGTAAATCTGTAACTCGTAGATAATTATATGGACACACGTTTGTCTGAAATAAAGCATTTTTATTTTATTTATTTATTTATTTTACATCTGAAGCTGAAAGCTTTCTCCAAGGAACAACAACAACACAAACTAGATTCGCCAACCCGCTTACATTCATAATACATTCTACAAGAAATCACAAATAATGACCCAGAGGTGGTCCCATAAATAAATATTTCCGTGGGATTCGTATAAGTCCCGCTAAACTAAATAACAGTCTTAAATGATTAGAAGTAGGTTGTTAGATTTTTCAAAATAATCAAATGGGTGTCAAGAATGCTATGCATACATTTCTGACATTGCCGTTCTTAAGATTTCTCGAAAGCGCATCTAATCGAAGTGATAAAAAATATCACATTATTTAAAACAATAACTGCTCTTAAAAAGATTATCGTTCCTTTTAAAATATTTTGTGTAGTTTAATAATTATTCACTCGAGAAAAACACTTTAAAAAATCACGGGTTTTGACTCTCACAGAAAATATTATGACTCCAAATGAATTAAACATATTAAAACAATTACTTCAACATTTTATATTTCCGTTATTCAATCGTATTTTTTATAGGATTCAATACTGTAATAATAAATCCCAAAAAAAAACACATTTTTGTAAGGTGTTTTGCGAAGTAATTGCAACAACGATAATATTTTGGCAAAATAATTTCAACCTTATTATTCAGACATCCTTTTCAATATATGCTCAAAATAGTTTCCACTTACTGCAGTCGGAGGCTGGATGCCTTCTCGGACGGACCTAAGGACATGTCACTTTTTTGCATTTTGACAAATGGTGATGTCATTCGAATTCCGATGTTTGACAACTTTTGTTTATCAGTTCCAAGAAGCTTATATCTTGTTAGAACACTGGAGATTGCGCCTAGAACTGTAGAATGAAGTCAAGTTCATTCACCCCTAGTTATGTTTTCCATTCCTCTCACACTTAATATGAAATTGCCATGTTAAACTCAAAATATCCTAATCGAAGCGGGTGACGAACCAACATTTCGCAATGTAAGGGTATCTACCATGGGCTCTACTATGTGTTTTTAGATGATTTTTGTAGACAAATTACACACGCATCAATTATCAATAAAAAAACATCATATTTAGCATAAAAAAACAGTACTGCACTTTCCCTGATTGTTGGTAGCTGCAATTTTATTAATATAGTAACACCCAATTTGACACTATGACCGTTCTGTCAAAGATTTTCTGGTGGTCGGAATGTTTATTTACATTTTTAAGAAAGTATTCTTACTAAATTCGAAATTGTAAGAATGTATTGTGTTGTGCAAAATTGTAGAAGTGTTTAGAAACCAAATCCTAACATCAAGTTTCACAGGTAACTGTATATTTACGCTAATATCCGTATCTAACCATGTTCATACATTTTTACGTTCGAATCATATAAATCTTCAACAATTATTAAATTTTAGTGTCGTGAGTCGATTATTAATATACTTATTTTGTTAAATTATTATTTTGTTCAATCGATTATTGATATACTTATTTTGTTTCGTACTTTTCGTATAATATTCCTATAGTTTTATTAGAACAATTTACTTAAGTAGGGTGACCATTAACACTGGCCATTGAGATTTTCTGAGTAAAGAAGGATATTTTATGTTCTTTACTTATCATATTTTCCAAAGCCATAAATATTATAGTGTTGCACTTATTAGAGAACCCTGATCCGCTATGTAATATTGTGATTAAACTAGGTCCTTATTATTATCCTTATTACAGTTAGTAATGTTGTTGTGTTTATTGTGTAAAGTATGTCCAGATGGGAACAGTAGTAATAAAATATCATTTATGTTTATATTTCAGCTTCTCGAAAGACGTTGAAAGAAGAAATACTTGGCTATCAATTATACCATTAAAGGGTAAATTTTATTTATCGGCCAAAATATGCAGCTTACATTTTAAAACGGATGACTACGACCCAGAAAGACCAGGACACCTTCTAAATAGTGCTGCACCATTTTATAATCATTATGTATATGTATATGAATAAATGATTTACCATATTGCCGTTTTTCATTACAAATAAATAAATTTTATATGATATGTTTCGATCTTGCCTTTTAGTAAATCTTTATTGACAAAGAAAATTACAATTTAATAATAAAAACAAATTAGAACTAGTATTTACAATTGAAACAATTAAGCTAACTGCAGACTGTTGCAAACAATCTACAGGTAGCTCAACTGATCCATATCAATACCATTCGGAAGCGTCCCCAAGACGCTGGCTGCATTGCCCCGCTGTATGGCAATGCTGATGCGCTGCGCCAGATATCCGCCAGCTCTCGGGTCACGCGTCGCGTCGACGAGACGCTCAGATAACTTTTTAACCTTTTAGTTTATTCTTCATAAAATTACGTAAACCGTGAGTATGTATCCTAAATGTATGATCCAACGTGGTCACTCTAATGAAAGAGACAAAAGACATAAGTGACGTCATTCAAGGTCATATATTTTGTTTCAAGGCTTTGTTTGCATTGCAATCTCCAGTGTTTTATTCATCTTCTTGATCAGTTCCTATGGTCTCTATATCATTGGAATAGACAAACACGAGCGCCAAACTGTATTTGTTTTGCAAATGTACTAAGCGTAGAGTTGCACATAAAAGTTTATTGATCAGAAGTTACCTAACGATAGTCCTAACTATAGTGCTGCAACAAAAAAAAAACACATGTCGAGTTAACAATATTTATTCAAGAAAGGATCTCAAATCGAAAAGTTTTTTAATTGTGTTTAAAATCAACAACAAGGAAGTTCTAATTTTGGTTTAAGTACTTAATTAATTATCTACATAAATAAAAATTTATCGCTAAATGCTGCTAAGCTTAAAACTCGGGAACGGCTGGCCTAAATTTACCTTGTGTTTTTCTTTAAATATTCTAAGCCTGAGGAAGGTTGCGCGAAAAATCACAAAACTCCTAATATCTCTCAAAATAGACGTCGCAGAAAGTTGCAGATTTCACCATTGTGTAGATAATTTTGTTTTCTTTTCAATGATATAACTTACATTCCCCTACCCTTCCCACTTCCTTCCCCATAAAGAGAAACATATTTTAACGTAGACATTCGTAGCACGTGCTACGATGCTACGAAGGGCCGGCGTAGCATACAAAAGACTTCAACACGCACACACTTATATCGCAATTAAGGCGTTCGGTATAAGGTGCAGTTGAACATATAGTCTCAAAATAATATATCTTTTGATAAAAAAGTTATGGCCCTCAAGAAAGACATTTTCAATGCTCCTAACCATATTTTTGGTGATCACAGCTCTTGCAAGCCTTTCTTCTGCAAAAATATAAGTACATAAGAAGAAATCTATGCACCTGATATGACATCAAACTTAATTTTAGCTGCATTTTTAATGTGCAGATTGGTCAACAACGCTAAAAGTTATTTACAACGTCAATAGCTGAAGTATTCAGCAGCGAAATAGCATAATACGTTGGTGGAAAACGAGTCAATTACACACGAGACAATTGTACGCTGGACGTTGTGCTGCGTCCGTCATTTCGTTCATCTCTAAAAAAACACAAACACAATGCAGGAAGACTCATTGATAAGTCCCAATCCGATCATAAAACGCTTAGAGATGAAACGTAACACAAAGATATTACCGTCAATGAAAAATAGGCTTATTAAATCTTATTCTGCTAAAACAAAAGTAACACCGTCGATAAAGATTCATCATCATCGTCATCATCAACCTATCTAAGTCTTCTGCTGGACATAGGCCTCCCCCAATTAACACCTTAGCGCCCTGTCTTCCAACATTAAAACAAATGCAGTGGTTATAAAGGTGTTATAATATATGTATGTATGTATATAGGGGTTATAATGTTTTTATTTGTATTTTTTTAGTGTTGTGCAATAAAGTGTATTGTATTATATTGTATAAACTTGCCAAGACACAAATTCAGAATGAACGTAACAAATTATGATTATGAACTGTTATGAAACTTTGCACCTATCTATATGATCTCAGCTCTTTTATCGGTGAAGCCACTATCTGTATGAACTTGGGTATTTTATACATTTATGTTTTTTGATTAGATTGTTTTTACCCAACTGCAGAATCTGCCCAAGGTAAGTGTACTCGGAAACAGTTTCGAGGAGGTGGCCATGTACGACCACCGGTGTACTAATTAGCTATTTACACTAATATTATACATTCGAAAGTAACTCTGTTTGTCAAAAACGCCTGAAAAAAATAACCTAACTTCTGGCCAAATTTCATGATTCTAGGTTAACGGACACTCCTTTAAAGGTTTTGGTCTATGGCGAGCATAAAAAATGTTTTTTCTGGGTTTTAATTAACGACATATTTACAAATTTCGGATTTTTTCCTCTACTTGTGTTATAAAACATTTCTTCTTTCCAAATTTCATGGATCTAGGTTAGGTTAGTACCCTATAGGTTTTATGTGCATGTGATTATCTTGGTAATTTCAAAATATGCAGGCATAAACGGCTGTTACATACGACTGCCTTAGATGACTTAGAAGTTTTATTTGTATCATGGCTCCAGAAGGTTCCGGACTTGATGATTTGATGTTAATTTAAACTCTATACCTCCACGTGTTCCCGATAAAAGGGTATTGACAGACAGACAGACAGATGGACTTGGAACTTTTTTCCTTGTGAGGTACGGAACTCAATGACGGAACCCTAAAAAGGTAGTATTGAGAAAATCTGTGTGTTACGGACGGTCGGACAGAATCAGGCATTTTGTGTGTGTTTTTTTATTATTCTGCCATGATTTTTAAACGCCGATTGTCAATTTAAATTTTGTTTATCTAACCTTTTTATATATTTGAAATCGTATAAAAATAATCAAAGTGATTTTTGTATGAAGAACTATTATTAGACTCAAATACTCCTGAATATCAGATAGTATTATAGAGGGTAGCCGCTTCTAAATGTACAAAATTTTTCCATAGACCTATACAGACACACTTTATCTAAATCAAATACCAACTCTTAGATAGATTTTAATTATTTATTCACTTCTGCAACACTAAGTAAAAATATTTGACACATTAACATATCAAGCGTTCATTATATATGTACTACTGTATATGTACTACGTAGTACATATAACTCAGTGTAATAACTTTACCGGCGAGGCGCCCTCTGCGCCCGCCAAAAGTCCGGTAACGCTGTCATGGCCATCTGCGGTCAACAGCATTATAGTCCATTTGAAAAAAAAAACTCAGTGTACCTAGCTGACATGAAAATATAATAAATTTTCATGATACTTTACATTTCTTCCGCCACCCTGTACCAAAGGCCTAATCAAGAGTGGTTTATTAGGACCCAGGCATCCGTAATTTATGCGCAAGAGGTCTAATAACACTGCAACTTGGACCCCAGGTGCTGGGAAATTGCAGGAGGTTTGTGGTAGGTTTATGTTTTGCTAGCTGTAGCTCGTGGCTTCGTTCGCGTGACACTCTTATCGTATTTTGCGATACAGATTCGTTACTGGTGGCAAACCACTCTTAAAGAAATTATAGCTGGTTTTTAACCAACTTCAATAAAGGTGGATGTTCTATGTTAGGATGTATGGATGTATTTGTATGTAATACAATTTTGATGTAGATGTTCGCCGATATCTACGTCAATTGTGGACAGATTTTAATAATTCATTAAGTATTGAGTATTGAGAATGTTGAATCCCGACTATCCCGAGGCATTAGTATTTGTCCCGCACAACTTAAAAAAAAAAACACTATTTTGAGTCGGTTTTTTGTTAACATTCAAATTATTTGTAGATCCAGCTGGATGGGTTGCTGTTTGGGAGTCACACATAACACTCAAGGACACTGTAGAAGAAGCTCATTGTATGTTGATAGAACGTCTCTTAACGAAAACGTATCTTGACGCCATCGCGCCAAGAGAACGTCTCCACTCCTCGGCGCGCAAAGCGGTTTTGTCAAGCCATTCGTAGTTTTTCCTACGTCTTGGCAGTGTCCAACTACCCTCATATTATTTGCGGAATCGAACAAATTATCCTCAATATGCACTATAAAACCCCTCACTTTTACCAAGTCGTTATCTTAACCATTCTCCAGAATATTATCCAGTCACAAAATGGCCAAAATGCGCTTTATAACCCCTCAGACAATTCCCTTTCACTAATTACCGTAGCAGCGAACACAAACACTAACATCAAACATCGAATTAAGTTACTCTAAGGCTGCGCTTACGGTGTACAGCATGAGCGGGGGCGTTTCCTTACCTTCACACTAGTGTGAAAAACTGTGTACGGTGTGTTGTTGCTGATAATTCTCCATACAAAAGTCGCGTCTCAGCTCACACCACCTACAGCACTTGTATAGCGCTACACGCGCAACTGTGTCACGTGTTGTTAAATACTTAGCTACCGTGTGTGTCTGAAGTCGTAAATAAAAACCTTATCTATCTATCTATCTACCTATATCGTGCGAGTGAGACAGTGGCGTAAACTAAAACACATTTTATTTTTTATTTTCCTCTCTACCCTCTCCTCCACCTCCACAGCCTATATTGGTCCACTGCCCAGGCCCTGTAAAGCGCCTTATTGGCTTTTATCTCGGGGAGTAACCCATAAACCCCACGCTGCGCTGGGCATGCGGGTTGGGGATCGCAGTTCGGTGGTAGAATTGTTCTGCAGGGGGCGCTGCTGTCCATCGCCAATGGATATCACTTAGGCGCCTCTTACGACGCCCGCGGGAAGAGTTGGGGTGGGAAAAATTCTAAGCCGGCACCACACAGCAATTTTAGCAATTTTCCTCTCACGTAAAGTGAAATTATACCTTAAAACAAGAAATTTCGATGTCCATGATCAAACTTACAAAAATCATCGAACACCTTCGGCGTCGTCTGTCAAAATCATTACATGCACAACACACCACAATAGTGTGTTGTGGGTATACATGGGTGTGTGTATAGTACGTTATAACCGTTAAGTATATGGATAGAACCATGTTATTAAGTACTGTGTGTTGTGTGTTTTGCTGTAACAATCTTATGTGTCGCTAACCATATTAAATGTATGAAACGTACAAGCTTCAAACACACCACAAAACACTAAGCCACAAAGAACGCGCGGACCGAAGAGCAAAATAAATATTTATTTATTATGAATAACGCATTTTGGGCGAATCGGACCCACAATAGGGTGTTTCTAGCTTTATATAAAACACCGCATATTAACTAGGCTTCCCCTGCCGCTCTGGGTAGTGAGTACCGCGTGGGTCTCAACAGGTCTGAAACCTGTCGAAAATCCGCTTCAGCTCTCGCTGCGCTGTTGAGTAAAAACGCGCCCTATCATGGCTCAGATGATGAGTTAGCAAATTACCGACATTGTGCGCGAGTGCGCTATACTCGTTTAGTTCCTAATTCCAACTTTGTGCGCAGATATGAAGTCATACAGACTATCAGGTAGTTCTGAAGTTTGACGAAAGTTTAGAACATTTCAGACTGTATTTGGGAACGATCAAAAAGTTGAAACATTTTTAGTTTTTGTATTCATAAAGTTTTGCATTACCATTGTCTTCATAAATACGTTGATTTATCTATTGGAAAATATATTTGTAAATGTATGAAGCATGTTTGTTTGATGTTACGAGTAGGCCTGGGACTACACTTGGGGGTATTCTTCTTAATAAATCCATATTAATAGGTATTTATTTCTTTTTCATTCTCAAAACTACCACAAACCAACTTTCAACAGAAGTGGGAACACGCCGCCACACGTGGTAAAGATTGATAGTGTGTAATAATCTTTAGCTCGCCAACTTAGATTGAACACACACATAAACACATTAAAAGTTGCGTCCAGGGACAATATAACTTTTAACGTTTGGTTCTGCCTACTTTTATTACTTTTTAGGGTTCGTTACGTCCTTTGTAAAGCTAAGATTACTTCTCTGTGCCAGAGGCGAGAGTGATTCTGGGGTTAAGCAATTTGGTAGGCTATATTTTCATCCAATCTCATCAGCATCTTGTGGCGGCGAATTTTCTTTTCAGATATCTGTTGGAGATACAAATAGGTGCCTACCTACTGTTGAGTAGTTCGACTGGTAGGTAGTTCAGATATTTGGTTTTTGTTTTATTTTCTGCTCTTTAATTTACCATAAACTACTTAGGAATGATTTTTGGTAAATGAATATGGAGTCTTTATAAATATTGTATCACATTTGTGATCGATTTGTTCTTTAACTTAAATATGCTTAGTCCTGTATGAGTATTCGGTGGGTGAATTTTTCAAACATTTTACTGGAACGTTTGCTTGTCCTGGTTGGCAAACGTTCCATTCCGCTCCACCGAAAAATCAGCCTTTTACTGATACTCCCTAAAATAAGCAAAACAATATTACTTAACTTTTTAGGTTCTCGACATTTTAATCTCAAAGTCTGTGAAACTGAACAAAAACAGTGACCGGTGAAAAATTACTTTAATTTACTTTGCTTGTTTTCGTACCAAATTTTTTAATCTCAAAGAAAGTTCGTAAAAATCAGCTGTCGCGCCTTCGAAAAGTTATTATAAGGTTACGTCAGAAAGAGTTACGAAAAAAATGTACAGGTCAAAGAAAAGATTTCGTATTTTAGAAAGAAAGTAACTAAGACACTGGACACTGTGAGACTTTTTAATTAAAGTTTTCAAGTTGGTAACATTATTTTATTGTAATAGCGTTTTTTTGGCCATCGTCTTTATACGAGCTATCAAAAACTTTAATATTATAAAAGTACTTAGACGAATTCATAAACTGAAAAATCATATTACACTGTAAATTAATTTCTAGATGATAAACTACATTAACTTATTCATAGTTAATTATTTCTATTTTATTATCAAAATGACGCCTTTTAATATCTTTTTGACATTGAATATTGACATCTCTAATACTTCAAAACTAGTTCCATATACATTAAACTTAACGGTGAAATTGCCATCTCTGATCTAAAAAATAACACAAAAAAATATTAAATTTGTTGATGTTTGTTTATTTTTTGTTTGAACTCGGGGGTTTGGTTGGTTTTGGTTACTCATCAGCTGTTTTTTCCCAAGATTATCTGGTTTCTGATGTGTAAGTCTGTGTGTTATATTATTTACCTATTTTATATTGTATACATTTTGCTTAGTTAACTTACCACGCACTTTGAGGCAGAATATCGTGAGCTATCATATAAATCTAAGACCTATGTACCCACATTTCAGCAAATACATCGACCCTGCCAACTCAACCCGTAGATATCGTCAGAGGCGACTAGACGAACCTACTAGAGGAAGGGCAGTTTTAACACCTTTACTGCGATCACTAATACGCCTGCCGAGCGTGGAGGGGTTTTGCCATAATCACCACGCTTGGCAGGCGTATTAGTGATCGCAGTAAAGGTGTTAAAACTGCCCACTGTATGGAGGAGGGACATTCAGCAGTGGATGTGTATGATTGCTGATAGATAGATGGCTTTTTATATTGTTTACGTGCTTATAATTAATTTAGCTCACCAAATATGACGTAGTTTAAAAATCTATTTGGACTCCTCCCTCGCCCTTGCCTCGCCGCTATGCAATATTTTAAATAAGCTACATTTTTCCTCCTCTCTGGCTGGAGAATAAATCACAAGCTTATCCCACTCGCAGGTGTTACAGTGAAAAATTAAAAAAAATTACGTGGCCTGATCAGGCCTTACAAGAGTGTAGGAATAAAAGGTGAGTTCGGTATTATAAGTAAAAAATACAGGCTAATGTAAAAATAATAATAAAATAATAAATCTATACTATGTCCACTATACTATGACCTGCGCACCTGGCTAGTCCTAGTTGAGACAGGCCGCCGCCGCCGCGCCGTCGATTTAAATAAAAAAGGGGGATGAGGTACAGCAGCGTCTCGAAAAAAGAAGGCTCAAATTAGGTGCAATTAGGCCCACCCACCTCAGTCATAGTCGGACCGGCGCCGCCAGCGTTCGTGTTGTCTCAGTCGCACTTCGATCTAGGTACGTCTTTCCATCTTTGTTATTCAATATAATTATTGCATTGGAAATGTAACTGTGAGCGGTGTAAGCGTATAGTTGTAACACAGGCCAGATGTAAGCGCTGGGAGAACGTACCATATCTACAAAGTTTATTCATATCTATGGCCGTGGCCGAAGATTCGGCTAGGACGTCATCATCATCAGTTGGCTACGTAAATCTATTTTACCAATAAGCAACTTTAGTCGTGCACCTCTTAGTAATTTAAGTAGGGAGGTAAGTACAATTAATCATTTAAGACGAGGTAAAGCGACACGGATTAGGTAGACCCATCGGGTGTGACTCGAACAAGACGGGATTACATCATTTTACTAATGATACATTGTTATAACGAAAGTAGGCAAAATTACCATAACTTTAAGCCACGTTTTAATCCGAGGATCTCTCTATTCTGCCATAATATTTTGAGGAGAATTAGAATTTGCGGCCGTCAACTAGAATAACCTTAATACTACTTGGGTAATCCAGTTAAGTTGAAAAATGATCTTTAAGATTTAGGGCTTAAAATCGAAATAAGCATTCGCTTAGATATTTGGGCGCTGACGTATTTCCGCTTTTTCTAAGAGTATTTCTAATTGTATCTACGGAAATTAAGAATTTTTGACTTATTGTTGCTTAAATGGGATTTCCATATCCTTGTCAAAGGTAAGCTAAGCTTGTGATCGCTTTTGTTTCAGTTCGGATTCAAAGTGTAGGTAGATCTATTGTATCTACGTAATTAAAAGCGTAGATCTATTGTTTGTACGAAGATACATAATTTTATCTTTTTGATTTTAAAATTTTCATATCCTTATCAAAGTAAATATTTGATCGCTTTACTTTCAGTTCGGATTGGTCCCATCCCATTTTGATCGCACGTGTTCACACGTCAAAGGCTTATTAGCTAGGTAAGTATTGTACCTACTCAGGAAAGAAACAACCGAAATGGTACTTGTGAATAATTAAAGCTCTCCGGGTGAACTGAATTATAAATAGCGAAGGACCACTTTCAGCGCATTAAATTTCTACCTGCACTTTTGCGATTTCGACGAACAGTTTTTGTAAGTTTAATTTTGCCTTAATCGTAATAAATTCATAAATAATGCTGGATAATCCACACAGCATCATCTAGCCCCAAGCTAAGCAGAACTTGTGTTATGGGTATACACAACACATACAGTTTTTTTTATTATACATAGAAAATACCCAGAACACCCGTGACAAATATTAATTGTAGATCGTACAAACATTTGTCCCAAGGCGGGAATTGAATCCGCAACCTCCTGCGTGGTAGGCGGACTTTCGCCCGCCGCGCCACATTGGTCGGTCGTCTTAATATAAAATGGAAAAGTTTCTGGATTTTTTAAAGAGATTGCATACCAGAAAATGACATTTTATCCAGGAAAAACGTGTGCTCATATGAATATTTTGCCTGAACTTTTCTAGTTAATCAAAGCGACGAGTCATTCGCCAACTCACACCCAACTGGTTACCAACTGGTGTAAGTTGACGAATCGTAAAAAAAATATTATTTAAGTGACCGACACCTACGGCCACCAACCAGCTCATCAAATCAATTTGCACAACTTTCTCATCAAAACATTTCTTCTTCCACCACAAATAATGAAAACAATACTCATCTCTTTGCAATTCCCCGACGCGTAACAAAAAACTTTCATCGACAATGGCATACGCAATTACACCGCTATATAGCGGTATACCATTTGCATTCTTCGCTCTGCTTTTACTTTATAATGTTCCTGGCGTAAGGCAAAAGCTGAAAGCGTTTTCAGTACCAGCATCTATTGCATCAACAGGGCAACTCTTTAGACTTAGCTTGGGATTCTGTTGAATAACTGCTGAAGTATTAATTGTGACATATAACTACCTAATTTTTATTTTATTTTATCATTGATTTTTTTTTTGTAATGCTTATTATGTGATTTATGGACAACGTCTGAATAAACAAACTATTTATTTTAATTTTATTTATTACTCCGTTAATGTTTATTTGACTTCCAATATTATCTTTTTAGCTCTGCCTCCAGTGTCACGACTGAAGCTCTACGGACATTAATCTAACGCCACTACCGCACAGCTCAAAAATGTGCATTCAAATATGGGCTTAAAATCGTTATCCTTAGATACATTTTACAGTGACAAAATGACTTCCCACAACACAAGCTTCAAACGCCCGAGAGATGCCCGCGATATGTCTGTCATCTGATGATGCCTTCAATCAATATGAAATGCATCTAAATGTTATTTGAATGCACATAGCGGCCAACTGCGATTTTTTGTCGTAAGAACACCGTGCTTTGTGCCTTCCTGATTTACAGCTTCAATATTCTAGGTCTCCATCACACCACAATGCCACTCTATCTGATAATCAAGTCTAGCTTACTCGGCGTTAGGATTTTGATATTGAAATTTTGTAACAAAAGGCAAGAATTTAGGATTCATAGCTTACTTTGGCTAGTCTTGGCTTGCAGGCTTATACAGGCTAGACACTTGCGAAGTGTCATCTTGTGGATATGCTATTTTATGATTCATGATTTTCTGAGGACTCCTACATTGAATACCGTAAAACCCGCTCTGCCCTACCATTTACTCCAAACAACTCATTCGCTTATCTGCCATGAGTGTGCATGTTCGTGAATGGAGTCGAAGCTCATGCGTCATCTACGTCATTACCTGCTACGAATGTGAAGTCGTACCTTATCTTAAATAAACGCTACGTGATACAACCACCATTAGTAGAAGAAATCGAAGACGCGTTTTGTGAGAGGTGTAGGAGAAGTGTCATACATAAGAGCAATTTTAAACAAATGGTTTTCGTTTATAAGCGACCCTAATGATTTACACACATCGACATTCAACCTCCCAATTCATTCCAAAAGTGTGCCTCTAGAAAAAAGACAATAATGTAAACACAAACGTTATAAACAGTTTAAAAGAACAGAAGCGACTGTAGTCGCTTAAGTGTCTACATAGTCGTCACCTATAGAGTATATTTAGGTGACGACTATGTAGGTACATAGCTACAGACAAGTCAAGCTAGTTACATTACTGCGCCCCTTTATATGGCGATTTTTTGTCTAGACTTTAATTGAGAAAATATTATATACATTTCGTAAGTTATTGAAATTGTGTACTATACCTTTGTGTTTTGTGTATTATACATTTCGTAAATTATTGAAATTATAAGAAGCATCGTTTTATCCATACCATAGAATAACTATACATTATTGGTGATTCACTGACACTGCGTCAACTGCAGGTTCTGCCCATCATCACGAAAATGCTCGTGAAGACGCCAGGTCTAAATTCTTAACACGTTTGTCCGGAACACTATGAATTGCTAAAGAACGATCTTCCGTGATAATAGAGGTATATTACCATATGTACACGGTTATTAGGCCATTAGGTTGTGGAATGCCCTACCAGAGTCCATTAGAAAAGTGGTGTCCTTACCAGTTTTCAAAGCTCGTGTCAAGGAGTTTTTCCTGTTAGAAAAGTGAATATTGGCACGTCTATTCAGGTATCTATGTAGTATATTTTTGTTATTTATATATCTACCTATGTATGAAAGTATAGTAAGGTATTTGTAATATTTAATAGTTCTTGTTTTTAGGTATTTATAATTATTTATAATTGTCAATATTTATTTAAAATTATCTTTGGTACACCCCCTGCCTTTCTTAAATTCACTTAATTCTTTCCATCCAAAGGTTGCCTGGAAGAGATCGCTTCTTAGCGATAAGGCCGCCCATTGTACTTGTGTCTTCTGTAATGTCTTTTGTATTGTATTTTTGTTGGTGTACAATAAAGTATTTTTGTATTGTATTGTATTGTATATTTCATGTTCAGTTGTCGGACAGTAAGTACCATGAACTCCCTATAAAGGAAAGCTGATGGGTATCTGAAAGTTTTACGATTCAAAACCTTTATTATGGAACGTTGTGAGCGTTCAACCTTAATCACTGTTATCTTTTTTCGATTGACTATATTATGGTAGTTTTAATAGTCTTTTTATCATTAAGCTGTTTAATTTTTTTGAAAATTGGTATTAATATACGTACACGTGATTTTAAACTCTCTACATGTTGTTTCCAAGAAAGATTCTTGTCAATGATTATGCCCAGGTATTTGATTTGGTCTGTGGCTGAAAAGGTAAATAACCCTGTATGAATTACCAACAACCCTGTAGTACCTACTATCCATCCCTTCGTCTAATTTTATGAATCTGGCTTCATTTGTTGCACAGAGTCAGTACCGCAAGCGACACGAAGTGTGACTTTACGTCGTCAGTGACCTAGTTCGACAGATGCGTCAATGTCACATGTGGGTTATTGCAGATGTTGTGGTTACATTACGTCAAGGCCAAAATACAGACTCGTTATGAATCAAGAAAGATAATGTTGGGGCCCAATTCTGCTAACCAATCGCTTCACTATGACTGTATCTTCTCACAATCGCCACGTAGAATCTCCAGACTGATGAAACTCCAGAAAATACGTACACACGGTGCAGTACTAATGATTGGTTTCAAGAAACTTTTGACGTGCGTCTGTAGATTTTTCATCTAATAGAATACCAAAACGTGTCTATAGTAGCGATTATGCGGTAATACCATTGTCATAGTCAACCAATTCGCTTAGCAGAATAGGGCCCCTCGACATTTACACAGCATTATCTAGTCTCAAAGTAAACAGGATTGTCGGGTATCAAATAAACATTGTTCCAGCATTGAACCCGAAATCTTCAGCGTCTAAGGCAAACCTTCTACAGCGCCACAGAGATTCGTGGTGCGGGCAAATATTTGTCACAGGGTTTATTGTTTATCCCGGAAATCCTTTGAACTGTAAACATCACTGAGTTTCAACTCAATAGTTATGTATTTACTCAACGTAAACAGTTATGTAGTTCTAACGCTAGAAGTTGTCCCATTATTTAACGATGATAACTCAAATCCAAAACCGTTTTAGGAACTATTCGCAAACAGTTCATTAGTTCTTGTTTAGATTTGAACTGAGCAGGTGGAGTGATAATTTTTGTGACTATTTTCTGCCCGTGGCTCGCACGCGTTATTTTTATGGGAACGTTCTACGGATATTTACATCCAACCTCCCTTCCAAACTTACATAACATAAATGCCCAAAACAATACAATACAATACAATATCTTTATTGACAACACCATGTTATAAGTCAAGTAGTTACCAATGTAGGTACATATTTATTAAATAACAATAATCTATATTATAATTATAATAAATCCAAAATAAAAACACTTCTATTCGCCTAACCTTTATTTGTCACAGGAATAAACTTGTACATATTTAAAATAAAAAAATTAAGAAAATGATGCTGGACAATCCACACAGCATCATCTAGCCCCAAGCTAAGCAGAGCTTTTGTTATGAGTACTAGATGACTGAATATATAAAACAAATATATTTTTTTTACTAACCCAGAACACCTGTAACTAATATTTGCAGGTCGTACAAACATTGTCTCAAAGCGGGAATCGAACCCACAACTAAAACAGAAATCAGTCCTCATTTATGTGTACCTTAAATATAGACCAACTGTTTGAACGTCTAGCTTCTATAAATATTTTAAACATAATGTAATCAAGACCAAGATTCACGTTACACCATCAAAGCATAGAACAGCTATTCTGTCAAAGCTTTGAGTCGTGCATGCCTCTGTAATAAATTCTTCAGAATGTAGACTTGCGAGCAACGCGATAGTATTTGCATACTATATAATGCCACCACCAAGCGCGAGCACGCGCTCGGCGACTATTGCCGATAATAATAATTATAGGCTGCGGTCGAAAATAAAATTTTCATAAGAATAAACTGTTATACAGTTAGAACAGTTTGTTGTAATTAATAGATTGATTGATATGATTGATAAATATGCAATAAATAATGCTGGAATTGTCCAGCATTGCCTTCTGGATTCTAGCCCCAAGCTAAGCAGATCGTGTGTTATGGGTACTTATGGATTTAAGAACATACCCTTCTGAGTAAAAATATTTGAAGATCGTATAAACATTTGGCCCAAGGCGGGAATCGAACCCGCAACCTCCTGCGTCGCAGTCGGATCTTCGGCCGCTGCGCAACATCGGTCGCCCACAGGGGATTATACACAAAATTTGAGCTTTTGTCATTTCTGTCATTGTACATTCTGTCATTTGGACATAAGTAAGTGATACTAATAGAAAATCCAGTTGCCATTATTACCGCTCACTCTCACAGTGCTCGATATCTACAAAACATTAATGCTGAACCAAGTAGAGTAGTGTATTTGGTTTAGACGGTGACTTATCATTGTCAAACTATTGTCGCTATCTCTTGAACTTAGGTACTCGTTACTCGTGTATTGATCTATGAATTAAGAACACACTGAACTCCCTTATCACTGAAAGTGTTATTAAAAAAAAGTATGCAGAGTTTTTTGCCTGATCCGTTATGCAGGTCGATTATGTAATCGTATCACACTAATTTCGCCGCGCTGTTTCCCGAATTTTGCATTGACGCGGTGTTGGTGTCCTTCCGTTTTTTAACCGACTTTAAAAAGGAGGAGGTTCTCAGTTCGTCAGTATGTTATTTTTTTTAATGTAGGTATGTATGTTACTTGGTATATCCGCCTATGGGAAACCGATTTTACTGATTCTTTTACTATTTTATAGAGAATAGTCCTGAGGTGGTCCCATAAAAATTTTATTCCCGAGGGATTAGTATTTATGTCGATAAACTTAAAAAGCGACATAATATTTTTGGAGAATCACGACTAGCTACAACAGTTTTGGTGGTATCTGCGCCAATTGTTAATAGATTTTGATGATTCTTTCGTTGTTGTATAAAAATTGATTCGGAGGTGGTCTCTTATAAGTTTGATTCTCGAGGAATTTATATGCGCTATAAAACGTAGGTTTGTAAAATATCTTCAGATTAAGATAATTTCATTCACCTAGATAATGGTTTCCATGGCAACGGGCGTCGCGTCAACAGTTTCGTCCATGTGTCATCAATCTAAATTAGACTTGAATTATAACTATAGTCCAATTCAGAATCTTAGATAATTTATGTAAACAAAGGTGATACCATATCAAAAAAAATGTTTCGAAATAGAAGTTCATAGAAGATTACTCAATTTTTCTAAATACTTATGGTAGGGTTTATTTTCTAATCAATATCCATAGAATGGAAAATAGCAATGGTTTTGTGCTACATATTATATTTTATTTCATTTGTTTAACAAAGTTATAAAATGATGAAGAAATATTAGCAGAAAATATTTTATGACACTGGTATTACCGGAGTAAAATGGGCGTAAATCACAGAAGTTCGAAACAATTTTCGCATTTTGACATGAGACGCCATTTTATTTCGTGTTTGCATTGTAATTTCATTTCATTCGCCTCTCGTCCGCCGAAGTCGAATGTGTTCCTTTTTCGCTGCTCGTGTGCAATTGTGCGTTGTTGAGTTTTTGTTTTGTTTTCGTTTTGACATTATCGTTGTCTGTTATTGTTATCAGTTTTTGTTAAGTTTTAAACCTTGTTGTTGTTGTTGTGCTTGTATTGTTGTTGTTGTTGTGTCACACTCACACAACATGGAACCTCAACCCGCGCTCGCGCCGCCGACGGCGGAGATGCCGGGTCCATCGACATCGTCAACAAGTGACTATCTGTCGCCACAAAAAAAACGTCCGAAGAAATCTATGAGTGCTACAGAAAAACTTATGGTGATGAATGTATACAAAAATACATATAAAAATTGGCCACAGGGTAAAGTCTGGTCACTTGGAGCTTGTGCGAAAAAAACGGCCGAGCTTTTGGGACTCTCTGTAATAACAGTGCAAAGAATATTGAAAGAACGCAAAACAACAGGCACTCTCAGTTCTCCAAAAAAAGATGGTCCGAAAACCAACTTCCTACAAAAAATGGACGAATTTTCATACTCAGCAATAAGACGGATTGTTCACCAGTTTTATCGTAGAAATGAGATTCCTACTGTAGCAAAGGTAAGAGTTTAGTTGCTTATTTATTAGGTACCCACTGAACCATTGTTTGTAGGGGCAATGTCTACACAGTAATAATAATCCTACCTATCTTTCACCACTCATAATGTACACTGCTGAACATGCTTCCCCCCAAACAAGGGGGTATGATTAGTTTAATGTTTAAATATAACCGAGCCAAATTCTCATAAAGAAATGACTTTTATTGCAATTCTGAGTGGATAATAAATAATTATATGTATTATAGCTCCGCAAGTTGACCAACATTGAACTTATAAATACCTCTCATATCAATCACGATGCACTGAGCGATGGATGTAGTGTTATGATAGGATAAGTCTTACATTTCCTATTATTCAAAATAATTTTAATATTTCAGGTCCTGCGAGCTGTAAATGAGGACTCAAACTTACCAAACCTGTCAATTACCAAACTTCAAAAAGTACTAAAGCATTTAAAGTTTAAGTACACCAGCCGAAAACGCAACAGCTGTTTGATTGATAGGGAAGATATAACTCTGTGGCGACAAAAGTATTTGTCATCCATAAAGAAGCATCGCATGGATGGAAAGTTTATTTACTACCAAGACGAGACCTGGCTTAATGAAGGTAATATTGTTAAAATTACCTATGATTGTGATTTTGTCATTCATTATTATGTACTTTTGATTATAAATCCGATTGTTTTATTAATAAGTTGTTGTGTATAATAATCTGCCATTCATTATTTTGTTTTAGGCCTTACAGTCAACAAAGTTTGGGTGGACACCGAAGTTAAGTCTTCAAAAGACGCTTTTCGGGAGGGGCTAACCACAGGGCTGAAGGCTCCTTCAGGAAAAGGGAAAAGACTTATAATAAGCCACATCGGAAGTGATGAAGGATTTGTAGAAGGAGCTCTGCTCCTGTTTGAATCAAAAAAAAATTCTGAGGATTATCACAAAGAAATGAATGCGGAGTGTTTTGAGGATTGGTTTAAGCAGGTTCTTCCTAAACTAAAATCAAACTCTGTGCTCGTTATGGATAATGCTCCATACCATAGTAGGAAAATGGAGCAAACCCCTACTACTGCCTGGAAAAAAGCAGACATACAGGCATGGCTCTGCTCTAAAAATATTGCCTATGTAGAAACTATGATCAAGGCTCAATTAATGAAAATTGTAAGAGAAAATAAATCACAGTATAATAAGTATGTGGTTGATGAGCTGGCTGCCCAGTCGGGTGTCACCGTTTTGCGACTGCCTCCTTACCACTGCGAGCTCAACCCTATTGAGCTAGTGTGGGCTCAGGTAAAGGGGCACGTCGCAAGAAACAATAAAACATTTAAAATGGTTGAAGTAAAGAAATTGTTAGAGGAAGGTTTGAGTGAGGTGACACCCGAAAAATGGATAAACTGCATCAACCATGTAAAAAAAGTTGAAAATGAAATGTACCAATTAAACCACATCATTGATGATGTACAGGATAGATTTATTATAAATTTAAGAGAATCGGATTCAGAATCCGATTCTGAATCCAATTCTGATTCTGAGATGTCAGAATAATATTTAATTTTTTAAGCAATAAAAATATTTAATTATTTATATTGTTTTATTTGTATTTCCTTACGGTCACAGGGAAACGAGGCCGCGACAATGCCGTATCCACAGGTAGGGTATCTTTCGTATCGCACAAGCAAAACCGCGCGCCATCACTACTAATAGTGATCCATGGTAAAAAAATGATTTCTACCCCTGACTTGTCATTATGATAGTGACATATCATGACATTTCTTTGTTTACATAAATTATCTAAGATTCTGAATTGGACTATAGACGTCGCCAGTGTAAACTCATTTTTTACAATTCTCCGGTCAGGGAAAGTAAGGGAGGGGTGATTTCGTGCGTCCGAGACATAGATGAATATTATCTATAAACCGGAATTTGGTTTATCGTTTTTTAAAACATGTCTGATTATAATTCGTAATGAGCATGCAGCCAAAGAGCTGCGAAATTGTATGAGTTATACACTCACGAATACATGAAGCAGCTGCTGCTGCTGGTATGTATCGACCGGCAGTAGTTTAGGCGTAAAGGAGTAACGTCCAAGCATACCTAGATCCAAACTTTAATAGCATTAAATATTTTTTCTCATATTTTTTTCAAACAAGATAGTTCAAATTATTGGCAGCGTAAGCACTATAAGTACAATAGGACTGTTAAAGGAGGCTTTATCAATAAAGAAAATTACAATCAAAGAATACAAACCATTTAAAACCAGTATTTAACCCATATGCCCAGCGTGGGGATTATGGGCATCACCCCCCATGAGATAAAAGCCAATAAGGCGCTTATCAGGGGGAGGCATGCGTCCAGCAGTGTCCCAATAAAGGCTACTGTGGATGAGGATTTACAATCGAAACAATTGAGCTAACTGCAATGATTTATTGGGTTATTGGTATAATGATAATATGATATAATAATATTATTAACGCCTTAGAAGAGATTTTTGATTTGATGAAGATTGCCCCACAAGGAAAAAATCATACTACTGGAAATCGCAATCAAGTTTAAATAGTCTCAATTTCTAATCTTGACATTAAACTAAATTTTTAACCAATCTTATACATAAGAAATAAGCGAAAAAAGGGGTTTCAACTTTGTTATTCCTAAGGAAAAATATATAAAAACTTTTCCATGATTCGCAAAATTTTAACAAGAAATAGCTCAGCAGTCGCTTCGCTATTTGCTGATACGACTGGAATTCCGCTAAATTCGTTCCAACAAGTTCCAATCACACAAAATTCAATTATTCGACTAGCAACGAGAACAAGCCTAGCAAACTTAATTAAAAGCTCGTTAGTGTACTACAAATACAAACTAAGTTTAACTAAGTATAATCCGCATAAGGGGATAGAACCATTGCGAACTGTAAGAAAAGCTGTTGGACATTTTCTCTGATAAAGTTCTATTTTGACAACGTGCGGGTTGTATGAGGAATGTGACTTATTAAAACATTGATAAGCTGTGTTTACAACGTTTTACGACCTATTCCACTCTGCTCCACTTTTCTTATCCATGAAAGGATCAGTTTTCACTTTTTTCTACTCTGATCCATAGGTCGAGTGGATAAGTTTCCACTGCTTAAAACTATTCGACACTGAACACTCACCTCCACCTCTGCAGCCTATATTGGTCCAATGCTGGACCCTCATAAGCACCTTGTTGGCTTTAATCTCACGGGGGGGTAACTCTGAGGTAACTCACGGCAGTATCTGAGCACTCATTCTAGTTTAAATATGTTTAAGTTAATCTTAGTCATCTGATCGAAATACAGTGTTGTCAAATTGCTCTCAGATTATCTACGGTGCCACGAAGGCCGCGTCTGTCTGGCAGATCTTTATTATCTACAAAATATATAAACTACAAAATATATTTATCTAAAGAAACAAAGTTTTTCATTGTCATACAGCGGGGCAATGCTGCCAGCGTCTCAGGGACGCTTTCGATTGGTATTGATATTGATTAGTTCAGCTACCTCTAGATTGTGTACAACAGTCTGCCGATAGCCCAACTGTTGGATAAACATTTTGCATGTCTATTACAGTAAATTTTAAATATTGAATCAACGCATCGATAAAGCTACAACCCATTTCACCACACGATTAAACAAAAATATGGAATTGAAGCAAAGCTCGCCCAATTTTGTACAATTGCTTCCTGGAATGTTCTCCCACCAGAAGTTTGTCCTAGTTCAACTGTTCCCCATGGCTCGACTGTTACCGGATTCCGGATGGCCATTACGAAGTAACGATTCAATCAGGAACCAACCAGCCGATGTCAAATTCAAATTCAAAGTGCTTTATTTCCTTTAGACCTCTTGGACACGTCACAAAAATCAAATTACATAAGTAAAACTACGAAATAAAGGGATCACTTTGATTTTATGTTCACTTTAATGCTTTTAGGGTAAAGTCAAGAAGCGAATAAGAAACCTTTACCTTGTTAGGTTGTTACTTTTCGACTTAGAGCAAAACTTTTCCCAAGCTTTTTTATCCTCTAGATAATCTGATATTTTTTAGTAAGCCTTTTTACAAAGGACAATTTGTTTGAATTTTTTATTGATAATTTTTTCAACTCATTTGGTATTTTGTTGTAGAAGCGTATGCATTGCCCTTTAAGGGATACACTAATCTTGTGTAGCCAAGTAGTGGGCACAGCGAGTTTATTCTTATTTCTAGTATTTAAATTATGTATGTCGCTATTTTTAGGGAACCGATTGGTAGTCTCATGAGTGTACAACAAGTTTTCATAAATATATTGACATGCTACTGCTATTTTGTTTATTTCCTTGAATTTTTCACGTACGACCGATATACACGAATATCCCTCTTCTGCAGCACAAATAAGGTGTTAACATTTGCAGCGTTCCCCCACAGCAGTATGCCATAAGACATAACACTTTGGAAGTAGCTGAAATATACTAGTCTGTAAGATGACGGATTTTTTTGACTGCATACGCTGCAGAACTAAATCTCTTTGATAGCTTGTCTATATTTGGGCCCCATTGAAGTTTACTAACTAACAATTTCTAATGTGTTTTCTTTGACGTTTACATCAGCGTTAACTTGTTTTACATTAGGTAGAATAAATCTTATACATTTCGTTTTGGTTTCGTTAAGCAAAGAGTTATTGACACTAAACCACAGGACTACTTTTGAGATTGCATTATTCATATCGTCAAAATCTGTGTTTTGTCGATTCATTTTAAAAATTAATGATGTATCATCATCAGCATACAATACGATCTCGTGATTATCCTTTACAAGATGAGGTAGGTCGTTAATATAAACTAAAAATAGGAAAGGACCGAGGATAGAACCCATTTTTTTTTTAATTCATACTATAGATTCACAAGGAACACTTACTCAAGTCAAACAGATTTAATACATTTCAAAAAACAAAATAAAATTCATAACACAAGCTTCGTAGCTGCAATAGCATTGTCAAAGTGTAAAATAAATTAAAAATAAAATGTCCCATTAAAAATGTCAAATGTAGGTACATTATTAAATCAAATTTAATGTAAAAATATTATAGCTTTTATCTATTAATCTGTTCTTGATAAAAAATTTAAATTTTATATCAGACATAGATCTTATATTAATTGGTATTACCTATATTGTTTAATTTGATTGAATTGAAAATAAAACTTTTTGAGATTTTAGCTAACCATGTTTTTGGAAAACTAAGTTATTTTTATGTCTTGTAATGTAAACATGTCCATTCCTAACATACTTAAGATTATGTAAATTATTTCTAGCATAAAGTAACCCTGTCGTTAACCCATTGTAACTGGTGGATATTGAATCCTACTGTTGTGCCCATAAGAATCATCTTGCAACAATTCATTTCCTTCTACCCTTCCTCCTCCCTCATGCACATACATCGCACCGTCTCGCTAAGGACGGCCGAAGAAACCGCTGAAAAGGCTTCACGAATCGACTCCGGAGACGAGGTAGTTACCGATCGACGTGCCCACACAACGGACTTGCTTGGGCAAATATTACGCGTGTGATCTCTCAAAATTGGAACTAATTTGAACTAAACGCTTCTCTAATAAGTAACTATAAAACTACGTGTGTGTGTGTGTGTGTGTAAATTTCTTTTCGTGAGATTTTAAAGAAATCCTAGTGCTCTCGTACCATCCAGCTTGTGTACGCCATCTTGCAACCCGCCGCCGCAAGAAATTCAATAAATTTTGAAGATATAAAGTTATGTTCATGTTCCTAGTATTCCTAGCTGCTGTGCCTCAATCTTACCAATTTCGTAAACACAGCAGATTTCATACCCCCTTTAAATTGTTGCAAGAAGTTATAATTATAACCGCAAAATACAGTCCACTTCCATCGATATTTTATTGAATAATTTTATTGAATAATATTGAATAATCAAATCCATTCGCATCCCCCTTTTATGAGGGGTTTAGTTTGAACCAGCTACTAGAAATAACCACCAGTAACTACAGACCCCAAAGACCATTTCCCATTAATGTCAACTCTTTGTATCCTGCCAGGCAAGTAAGATGTAAGAAGATCCAAAGAGGTGTCTCATATTCGATAGTGATGTAGTTTCCTGATTAATGTTTCATGGTGTACGCAATCCAATATTTTTGAAAAGTTGCAAAAAACACCAACAGCATCTTGCGACTTCTCCCAAGCATCTAAAATATGCGATACTAACAGGAATGGGACAATGATGAGAAATGATGAAATGGGAAGTACTGGTATAGAATTACACGTCGTATCGCCGCAATAATCATTGTCGAGTTAAAATTAAGTTTGAATTTTTTTTTATGTTAGTTTTAAGGTATATATTACTATGGACTTATAATAAGTCAATTAAGATCTATTACCTCTTATAAATTGTCAGAAATAAATGATTTATTTATATAAATGAAAATAATAGAATGTGATTGAAATTATTGTATGCGGTATTCAAAATAAATATCGATCAAAATAAGCACTCCTTATGTTCAAACAATTCATACTAAAACAAAACAAAAACAATCGTTATTTCATAAGTTACGGTGTTTTTTACCGACTTCAAAAAATGGAAGAGGTTATCGATTCGGCTGTATGTTTTTTGTGTTTATCTATATTTATGGTTTGAATATACCTACACGGTGTATTGAACATGATTAATATCATTATTGTATCGTATTGTGTTAAGCACTTACATCAGTTATCTAGTAACCATAAAATACGTTTTGCGTATCATGCATGCATATCTAGATGATGCTGTGTTTTCCAGCATTCTTTTTTTTTTTTTTTAGGTATATTGTTCGCCTACCGACAGAAGCCGTTTTCCTGTATCAAGTTTTATCACCGAAAAGCAACACTAAGTTTTCTTCCAAAACAGGTAATGATGACAACTATCAGTTCAGAAGTAATAACGAACACATCTTCACGTCCAAACTTTCGCCTTTAGTTGGAAACCCTAGTAGGGAGTTTGAGGTTATTTTCTGCCTCAGTTACCTCGCTGTTCATTGGTACACACTATTAGGTCAAAGCACATTTATGCAGCACCGCTCCTGCACAACACCCTCATGCTACGAGTAAAATTAAGTAACACTTTCTCAGATCTACAGATTGTACCACCAATATTTTGCAAATAAAACTATTTGATTTAAAGGTTGCTCTGCCTCAACAGTTAGCTGACAACGTGGTCAGCGTGTTTTCTGATAGCTGTTAAGGTGGCGACAGTTAGCATAAGGCTCGCTGCCCACACCCGGTCAGCAAAAAGGCGCTTGATCGTACAACTTGCATAGACAAGACGTAAACATGACGTGCTAATTTGCAAGCTTACCGCGCTATCTGCTATTTTATTCTGTCATATGTGAAGTTCCTGTATTGTTTTTGTCTATGTATATTACAATGTGTAACCTATCTATTTATGTTTTTACTATATAAATGTGCTTTAACCTTTAAACAATGTCTTTTACAAAACACTAGCAGTGTACTAGTTAGCTAGCGGTTTGCCTGAGACTATTCCGTCCACATAAACCACGAAGAAGTGCCTTTTAACCGCAAAAGAAGCGCTTTTGCTTTATTAAAGGGTCTATTATGTTGGAATTGTGTTGTCAGAGCCTTTCGCACTTGCACGTTTTACAACAATATCTAGGGGCCGCCATTTATGTTTGAAATATGTGTTTTTTTTTTGCTTAGAGAAACTGGCCTTAGATTTTGATGGGATCCCTGTACACATATATCTATTTTTGAATTAAAGCTTTTTAGCCTATTACCAAGCCTCCGCTGTCCGTCCGTCCGTCTGTCACAGGGCTCTATCTCATGATCCTTAAGAGGTAGACCGTTGAAATTTTCAGAGACTGTGTATTTTTCTTGCCGCTATAACAACTAAATAATAAAAATAACATAAATATCTACATTAAAGTAGGCTCCCATACATAAACCGTGTTTTTTTTGCCTTCATTAATTTAATTTGACAAGGCTGTATCTTGTGAATTACAATAGGTAGCCGCATGAAACTTTCTATAAATAAGTAACATTTTAACTGTAATATTAAAACGTACTAAAAATAAAATAAAGTTGTAAATTTAAAGGTGTCTCCGAACAAGTGAAAATTTAAAGTTCTTTGAAAAAGTTGCCTGATTTTTACGGTAAGGAACCCTGCGTGTGCGAGTCGACTCGCACTTGGCGGTTTTTTTCTATAATTTTCTTATTATCAGCTTTAGGTTATTAGGTACCTACGCTTGGCTACGTATTTAAGTAAGTTTATAAGATGCGGTGGTTACGTACTCGTACTCTGCATACCAAGACTTTACGAGGTAATTTGTAAGACAGGATAGAGGTATTCGCACAAAAATAATAGACAGATATATTCAATATTATTATCAAAATAGCCTTAGAAATATCATACCCTAGAATACTCGAAAGTAGAAAACACAGTGGTTGGTATAGTGTTTCCGGCAAGCTGTTCCTTCTTTAGCTTTTACCCTTAACAAATGGCCGGGCAGTGATTTATATAATTCATATTGTTGTAGCAGCAACAAAAATACACTAAGTGAACACATACATTAATTAAGTAATACATTTATCATCCTATTACGGTTCGTGAGATACAGCCCGCTGACGGACGGACGGACAGCGAAGGCCCAGTAATAGTGTCTCTTCGGCACCATTTGGGTACGGAACCCTAAAAAGTATGCAAGTGTTGACCTAATTTGTAACAGCCACAGCCCGAAAATATGAGAAACAGTTTCAAAAAGCCAAAACAACCTGGTTATCTAATCAAGTATGCACTTTGAACATGCTAAGTACTAAAAGGACGACAGATGAAATGTGTCACAACAAACTGCACTGTGGTTCCACAGTCGTCGACTTTTCACGTCGTAAATTCTATTTGTCAAAAGCGACGTGTGTTTTGCTTTGTGTAGACACAGCTTGTTCACATCTACATAAATTTTAGAACTAAAGGACATAGTACATCTGTATAGTACTGCTACCGCACTGCTTACGCACGCCTGTGCTTCACATCTTGATGACGCAGGCTGTCCACGCGGCGATAGCTAGCAGCAAGCTCGCTGTACAAGTTCGCAATCGGCAAAAAGCTGTATGGTCGTACAAGTTACTTGAAGCGAGCAGTCCAAGCGGCCACAGCGCGCGGGCCACTCAATTATAGCTTGCGTAAGCCAAAGAGCTGCTTGGTTGCTCGCTTACCGAGCACTGTTTGCTATTTTATGCTGTCGCTGTAAAATATATCTAAAGATTATAGGTGTAGGCCGATATTTAAATGCTCATTTTTGTGCTGTGCAGCCATGTTCGCCTATGTATGCTAAAACCTTAAGGCCACATACTTACTAGCTGTAGCAACCTGTAACTACCGTCGCATGTTTACTGTAACCGAAAATTTTAGCTGGATCAGGGCGTTAGAACAACCAATGGAATCTCGAATACATGACGTGGTAGTCATGTGACGCGATTTTCACGGCATGTTATTGGTTGTTATCATCTACACAAATCCTCTCATATTTTTTTTGCTAACTTAAGAATTGAACGTCAAGATGACGTTCAATTCGCACAAAGCTCCATGTAAAAATTGGTCTTTACAGCACATAAAATTAAACTTTTTATTTTGATCGATAAGAAAGAGACGGGAATTATGAATAACTGACTAAAACTGCATTTTTTACCCTTAACTGCATAGTTACTGTATACCTGTTTGTGAGACAGCACTGCAAACAACATAAAACCTTCCTGCCCAAACACAAGTTATATTACAGCTTTACGTTCTGCCTACATCGAGCGTTGCATTTTGACCAGCCCTCTATATTACGGGCGAGATAAACGAGTACTGTTAGGTAGAGCTTGAAAACGGTTAATGTTCAGGGTTACGCTAGCTATAAAATTACGGTAACGCTTTGAATTAAAGGTAGATCCAGACTGGTTAAAAATTATGGTTACGCAACAGGTATAATACAACGTTTTATGTTTTATACCGTTCTTTCTTTAGGTATTTTACTAAGCCCAAATAATTTCGGTACCTACTAAAAACGTGAAAGTTATATTTCGATAAAAGAGAGTGCGACGTTTGCAGTTCCTTTGACTTAGATGCCTACTTACTATTTAATGAGTAAAACTGCTTTTGATCACTTTGGTATACCTTTATTTTACTATAGTTGTGATACCATCAAAAATAAAGGTATGACGTCATACCCTTAACCTTTTCAACCGCAATTTTTCCAGATATTTAAGCTCTGCGGTCAGGGAAGATAAAAGGTCATCTGTGTCCCGGATAAAATATGGGGTTTGGTTAATAAAGCGAGAGATTGCCGATGGGGGGGGGGGGGGGGATATTGGTTATCTGGTTACTGTTACAAATATTGCTAGGTTTATACATATAATTAAGGTGCGTTATGTTGTGAGTGACTGATTTAACAGTTATTACAAGCCTTGATGGCTATGACTCGGTATTAAATGTGGACGGGAATTTATTTAAATTTATTTACCTACCTACCTCATCACCTCACTTACGTCCACTGCTGGACGTGCCTCCCCAAAACAAGAAGGGTTTTGTCATAATCACTATAGTTGGCAGTAAATTTTTTATTCGAATCGTTATAAACGCCGTGTACTGACGGCAATCAGCATCAGTACACAGCAATTGACAGCGATCGATCGTGAATCCAAAAATAAATACAAAATAATTCATGTTTGTTCCATGTAGTAATTAAATGTGTTTCTGAACGTTGGCGGCTTGTCAGAAGTTTATAATGGATGGGTTGATCTATAATAAAGTTTTAATTGCAGTAAAATATATGGATACACATGCAGGTAACTTAACACACAATGTCACAATAATGTCTTATAAATCACTGTGATGCACTCATTGCGGCGAGCAAAGAGGCTCTCCAGCCCTCTTTTAGGCACGCGAAGTAAATAAAATTTTTGCTTCTATCTAGACATAATTCTGTGGGCACAGTGCCTTTACAGCCAGGCAATGCTGATTCGTTTCCGTGCGACAACTTTTAGGATCGGTAGACTCTGTCATGCACTCATTTATTTATAAGTAATTAGTTCCTCGTGAAACAAAAACTCCGCCGGAAGCAATCCTGGTGATATATTAGAAGGAAAGGCCTTAGCTGTGTACAGAATTAATCCACTTAGACATGAATGGGAAATTCTTGAGAGAATTATTACTTAAGTACAGTAAACTTGTGAAGACAGTCCTGTTAAAGAGTCTAATTATAACGGACTTAGTCGCGTCGCGGGTCATCTAGAGAAGTTTCATACAACTTTGTTCTAGTTTCAATCAGCTGACTAGTTATATTTGTATGCTTTCGTTCTCGAATGGTTGCCTTGGAGAAATTGCTATCAATAAGGCAGCTTTACTAGGTCTATGTACCTAATTTTTAGTTATTTTTGTTAAAGCTTAATTTTTCGTTCATCCGTAGCAGTTCTACGAGAGGCTACGCCGTAGTGGGTCTACGTGTGGCTACGCCGTAGGCGTGCTACGAAGTACACAAATACTGACCTTTGGGTTAGTAACATTAGTTATTCTCTGCATAAGGTTATATTATTAGCAAATATTTGTTCCGGGATAGGATGATATTCGTATTATTACATGCATAACAATGGAAGAATCTTTTTAATGCCGGTACATTACAGCGATTTTAAAGCGGCCACTAGCCAGCTATTTTCTCGTTTGTGAGTTTTAATTGAAAAAAATTAAGTAAAATGAGTTGAAAAAAAACATTTTGATTATTATTAAAATAAAATACAATCGTAGTTAGAAATGATTCGAAAGAATTCGTTACAAAAATGGACCAAAGCTAATTATGAAATAAAAATTCCTCATTTATTTATGCGTGCTAAATAATAAACCAACATACGGAAATCAGTATTTTATTTAAGTACTGCCCTTATTTAACATGAGTTGACTAAGCATTCCATGTATTTTTCAGAATTCAGGGGAATAATAGAATTTCGGGCGACATTCTAACATTCCGTGGTATTACAGGATTTACATACTGATGATCACGAATCAGTTATTCCAGGCATGTTTTATTCAAAATTCTGTGCTCTGTTTAATGCTGAGTAGAAATAAGAATTCGTGAAATGATTACGTAACTTTTTTAACTAAACTGAAAAAAAAAAAAAAAAAAAATGTCAACTTACTAACTTATCTTTGCTTGTATTTTTTCAGAAAGATTTTTTTTACGGCTTTTCGGGAGCCTTGGGGCTCTAGGGCCGGCAGTCCACCACCCAGGCCGCATCAGGTATTGTTTTCCAGGCCGGGGACAACCTCAGCGCAACATAAATTGAAAGGTGGATTCTCTCTTTGTAGTTTGTTTACGTTGGTTTTGACAGAAGCTTATTCTTTGTTATTTTTCTCTCTACAGTAAGGAGGGCGTTTGCCGGAGCCCGGGCTACCACGCGTGCGCCAGCCGCTGTCATCCCGTTAGTTTATTTAGATTTGTAAGAATTTTGTTTACATTTTATAACTTTTTTTTTTTTTTTTTTTTTTTTTTTTTTTTTTTTTTTTATTCTGAGTTTTTTTTAAGGACTTTATTCGCTTAACGAATATGCCAGTCCCGTTATACAAACATAAACTTAACCCTTACTTTATCTACTAACTTCATATACCATTATGTACAAGGCCTTGGCGGCCTCGCACAGTGGGTTGGAAAGTAAACTCTGAACTAAACCTAATTCTGCGAGATTCAAATTAAAATCAGCGATTAATTGATCTCTCATTGACTGAGTCCGGACACATTCCACCAAGAAATGGTAAACGTCTTCTGTGACACCGCACGAAGAGCAATGAGCGGAGTCAACCTTCCTCATGAGGTGGTTGAACTTATTTAGTGGAATATGTCCAGACCGCAGCCTGTGAGCTATAACAACCTGGTGACGCTTCAACCCACTGTTCACCCACCAGGGGACACGAGGAGGTTCACTCTGAACAATTTTGTACCATATACCTTTCGTACAAGATATTTCACTAAATAATTCTTTCCACTTTTCGAAAACCTTATATCTGTATTTTAACGTAACCTCTGTGTACTCCGGAACGATATACACTTCAGCTCCGACCTCAACAGCCTGTTTAGCAAGCAGGTCAACCTCCTCGTTTCCCTTTACTCCTACATGGGAAGGAACCCATTGCAATCTCAGTTGCACGTCATTGTCTAAAAGAAATAAAGCTTTCTTTAGGATCACATAAGCTACCGAAGCACCTCGGATCCCCGAGGCGCATCGAGCTATATGCTGTAAAGCACTCCGGCTATCTGACAGAATCACCACTTTCATATAGCCTAGAGTAGTGACATATGACAGTGCTTCTGAGATTGCAAATAGTTCCACCGACATAATTGTGTTATCTGACGAAGTAATACGATAAGTTTCCTTCATATTGCGACTGGGATCGTAAAACGCCGCACCTGTACCGTTTTCCATTTTTGACCCATCTGTGTAGACTTTATGCCAGTCTTTGTATATTACATTTATCATAAATAAGGTATGACATTTAAGCTCTCTATCGTCATACTGGTTTTTCGATTTATCAATGCCGTCAATATCTACTTTAATAAAATCTATTTTAAAATCAGACATCCAAATATTCAAGGAAAACATTTCCAAAGGGTTGCAACGCTTCATTATCTCTTTTTGAGTTTGTTCAAAAATTAAATTTAGTAAAGGTTTCTTTTTCCTGGTCCAATAACTAGATACACTTAAGCATTTTAATTCTTCTAAAAACTCGATGGTGGGGTTTTCCGATAATGATTGTGCTTTAAGACAATATTTAGTGGCAAGATATTCTCGCCTTAACTGCAAAGGATATAAACAAAGTTCGCATTCCATGGCGTGGATGGGTGTTGTTCTTATAAAGCCGCCTATAATGCGCATCGCTGTATTTTGAACCTTATCTAGTTTTTTCAAATGTGTCTTCGCCGCGGTGTCGTATAAAAAGCATCCAAAGTCTATTCTACTACGTATCAACGCTATATATAAACGTCGTAGGTGCTTAGGATGTAAGCCCCACGAAGCTCCCGCTAGAACCTTCAAAATATTTAACATTTTAGCTGTTTTTTCTTGTGTCTCATTAATATGTTTTCGGAATAGTAATGCTTTATCCAGCCAAATGCCTAGATATTTAACTGTTTGTACAGATTTTATAATGTTATTATTTAAACTTAAAGAAACCTTATCTATTCCTGTACCCTTTCTAAAGCTGCAACATTGAGTTTTTGTTGATGAAATTTCTAAGCCTAATTGTTTCAAGGTACCTACGATTGAGTTCAAAGCATTTTGAACGTTTACCTCATTGAAACATGAATCATTATTTTGTGAATAGAAAACAAAGTCGTCTGCATACTGTAACATGCTTACATTATATAAAGTAATTTTCGAGATTTCGTAGGTTGCTAAATTAAACAAAAGAGGGGAAATTGGATCACCTTGTGCTAAGCCTCTGTTTGTCCATCTAACCATGCTGCGATTGGTACCATCATCTTCATCCGAAATTTTTAAACATCTGTTACTTAAAAACATCCACAAGTATTTACATGAGAGTGACCCAATTTGAAGTTTATCTAATATTAAAACTAGCTCTTCAGGCAAAATATTGTTATAGGCATTTTCGACATCCAAAAAAAGTGCCAGCGTGGATGCGCCCTTAGAAAATCCTATCTGTATTTGTGTAACAAGCCTGGATAAGCAGTCTATGCATGACTGACATTTTCTAAATCCTGACGTCACCGGGGCTAGGATTTGATTGTGTTCTACAAACCACTCAATTCGATTACACAACATTTTATGAAAGATTTTACAAATACAAGAAATTAATGATATTGGTCGAAATTTAGGAATACTATTGGGATCGTTATTAGGTTTAGGTATTGGAATAATTTGAATATTACGCCATTGTAGAGGTACCATAGAATGCTTAAACACTAAATTAAAAATATTTAATAGATACAATTTACCTACGTTGGGCAAAAAATAAACCATTGAATAGGTAATTTTATCCTCACCGGGAGCAGTATCTTTTCTTTTTAAACACCTTTGAAACTCTTCGTAAGAAAACTCCTTATCCAATAGCACATTATTCGATGTGAACAATGGAGTGGGGGGGACAACACTATCAGGCGCCAGACTGCATAAAAGTTCATCTTTCTTATCAGTAGGAGCGGTAACATGCTGCGTACGAATTCCTTTAACCCATCGCATACGGCGCCACATATCAGCTGAGTTTGTGTTTTGGTCTATTGTTCCGCAAAACGACTTCCAGTGCGCAGTTCGAGCTTGCCTATGAATGCGCTGTGCTTCTGTTATCTTAGCATTGAGGATATCGAGGTTGCTCGGTGTAGGATTACGTCTAAATAACTTTAAGGCTAGGCGCCGTTGAGCTATAGCTGAAGAAATTTCCGTGCACCAATAGGGTTTAGGTTGGAATTTTAGTGTAGGATCCAAACATTTCCTTATCATGGGAATACTTTGTTTCGCCGCGTCATTGATTTTATCTATGAATGAGTCATAACAAGATTGTAAATTCGATTCACAGATACGATCAGTAAAGCAATCTTTTAGAGCTTCTTGATATAATGACCAATTAGCTTTCTTCATATTACGACGGGTAACCGAACTGCGCGAACCCCGATAACAAAGTGAATATTTTATTATAAGGTGGTCGCTACCTAAGGTTTCGCGAGTTATATGCCAATTGAAGTATACCGCTATGTCCGAGGTCACGAAAGTGATGTCTGGAGCAGATTCTTGTAGATGCCCATTCACTAATTTAACCCTTGTAAAGTCCCCGTTATTAATAGATACAAAACTATGTTCTACAGAGGCGTCAAATAGTTGCAACCCTCTAGTATCTGTCTTGGATGACCAATTGGAATGTTGTCCATTGAAGTCGCCGGCGACTATTGATTTTCGAGCAAACTTTGAAAAAACACTCTCCCAGTCGCATTGCGAAGTTCTTATCGACGAAGGACAATAGACAGATGCTACATAATCTAGATACCTACAATTCAAAATTTTTAAACATATTATCTCAATACCTGTATTTGTATGGTTAATGTTATGTATTTGAGTTTTTATTGATTTATGGGTTATGAGCGCGACACCCCCATATGAATCTAGCCTATCTTTTCTATAGATGTTATAATTATTTATACGACAAGTAATTTCTTCATTGAGCCATGTTTCACTAACTATACAAATACCTATTCTTTCCTGAGACAGTAGTGCTTCCAATTCAAGTTTTTTAGGCATCAGACTCTGTGCATTCCATTGCGCAATGTTAATAAACTGCGCAACGGAAGGCACAGGGTCCGATGCCCTGGTAGCTCGGTAATTGGTGATGGTGTTGTTATCCATGGAAAAGGCCAATGAATTTACTAAGAGCCTCTCCATTACTCATGGTCTTGACAATAAGTGCCATAACCTCCTCCAGTACAAATTGCAACACCATACGAACTTTCTCTTCCAAGCTTTCTTTTGAACAAAAAATGTTTTTAGCTTTACTTAATATTCTACTTATATAACCCTGATCACACTTTTCCTCTTCTGTTGCCTTCTCGGTCTTCCCCAAATCACTTTTCTTTTGTTTGATTTTACTACCTCTGCTTTTTCTTCTTTTCTTATTTGTAGTACTCTGTAAATTTTCGTCACAACTATCTTCCTTGGGGTCATTGTCACTTTCTTCTATACCTCCACTATCACTGCATTCCTGAGCTTCTTTATTTCGTACTTCTCTTTCCGTCAACTTCGCGCCTAAACTTTGGATATATGACAAAGCGGGTCTTGTACATTCATAAGTCATTGGTTGGCCACCAAAGTCGAATACCTTATCTATCCTTGATTCATTTTTCTTCTTTTCAATGTAATTCGACACTGCGTTTATATAGGTACTATTATTTTTACTCATAATTGCCCTTATTTCTCTTTCCTTTAGGAATATTGGGCATGATTTATCAAAAGCCATGTGTTCTCCCTTACAATTAATGCATTTAAATTTAGTCACCTCACAGTTAGCGTGATTCTTGCCACACTTGGGACATAAGGGTTTCTTAGTAGGGCACGATCGTGTTAAGTGACCAAACTTCCAGCACGCAGAGCATTGCGTAACTGGAAAGGTAAAAGGTTCCACTTTAAACCTACAGCCGTACCCATAAATATACTCTGGCAGCAATGGTCCCTTGAATGCAAACCGTACGGTCTCACTCAATACCCAGTCTCCACTCTCTGACGCTCTTTTCAACCGCTTCACTGCGACTATCTCAAACTCACATTTGAAAGCATCCATCATTTCTTCATCGGTAGTCTCCATCTCCAAATTCCTCACCACTCCGTAAGTCGTACCCACCTCGCTTGTCAAGTTACAGCGTAGTCCAGCAGACGAAAAGCTGTTGTTTCTTAGTAACACGTCAGCATCCTCTCTATTTTCAAATAAAATATGAGCCTTGTACGGGCTTTTATACTTTATGTATTTAACATTATTAATGTTCTCCGCTTTCAATAACTTCGCCAATCCTATCTGCTTAGGCAACAGTTGATAAGAGGAAAGACAAACCTCAAAACATTGTGGTCCGCTGTATTGATTAACTGATGACTCACTTACTAACAAACGGTTCAATCCCCTAATAGTTTTATTCTTCGCTGACGGCTTCGATTTATGCTGAACTAGAGTGTATTCTTCCTCCTCAATTTCATTTCCACTGCCAACCGAAAAATCATTACTTGACTTGAATCGTTTCGCCGGTCGCGTATTGTTCATAATCGGCGAGATGAGGCCCGCGCGGCCTACGGCCGGCGCCGGCTCTGCATGAATTTGCACCACACTTACGGATTCTACCACATCACCATCCATGTTTTCATCCACCATTAGAATCCCAAAGGAGTTTCTCCTGGACGGAGGTCGACGATCGACCTCGTCCATGGTTAATTAGTTCTCACTATAATGTAAGATAGTGTAACGCAACGCTGTTATACTACAAATGCACGTGCAATCCGCACAACGCACCGCGCGCAACTGATTTTATAACTTACATTTATTGTGATGATACAATGCACGCAACCGATAATTGCAATAAGGAATGAGACGGAAAACCATCCCATCGTGTCTGTGCCGCCTCTCTTAGAGTGCACACAATGTCCCCGGGCTCGCTTTTTTAAGGGACAGAGAGGCCTCAAAATTCATCAAACAAGAATCCATAAGGATCCCAGTATCCCGTTGTCTGCTCCGGTTGCAGGAGCGGTAGATGTTTTGACACAAAATTCAAACTATACGGCTGATACACCCCTTTTTTGGAAAGTTCTGAGTGAGTACAAAGCTACAACCCCTATTTTTAAACGTATTCCTCGAGGTGCCCGCATCTCTGTCGCTTCCGCTCTCTCAGGAGCCATTAGGAATGCTGTTTCAAAAAACACCAAGCGAGCTTGGGATCACTTACTAGTTTTTCCTTACAGCTTACTGCATATAAAGAAAGATTTGGGCAACAAATCATCAGTCACGGTTAAGATTAAACAAAATTGTGTTTGGTACACTGCACGCGAAGGGCAGCCTATTTCCATTGTTGATCAGGCCACACCACAAAATTCAAATTCTAATAAGCCATTGGCTGAGTCTACTATCTACAGACTTGTAGAGAGTAAACTCAATGATGGTGATATCAAAAGTGCCTCACGCATAATGTTCTCTTCGCCTCCTTGGTTCACCAATTCTTGATGAGTCTTTTCATTCCTTTGTAGACGAGAAAATTCAAAATTTCAACAAAATTTCGGACAGACTGCTCAAAATTAATAGCCATATGGCTTTTACAATAATTCGGTTTTGTCTTTTTGTACCTAAATTTACGTATTCTTTGAGATGTAGCCAACTGTGGAAACACAGTGAGCTCTTGGAAGGCTTAGACAACATAATAAAGAATACTCTATCATCGGTTTTGAATGTCGATTTAGATGACAAGGCATGGTCGCAGGCCTCCCTGCCTGTCAAATTGGGAGGCTTAGGTATACGCAAAATTTCAAGTGTAGCCCTTCCAGCGTTCCTGTCTTCCGTCTACAGCACTAGTTCTTTAGTTAAAAAAAATTTTAAAGTCATCTTGTTTGGTCCCACCTGGAATTTCATTCAAAATTTCATTTTTAGACGAATCTCGAACGGCTTGGCATAATGCTTGCCCTAATGCTGCTCCCCCAAAATCTCTTTTGTCTCAACGGCAATGGGACGGGCCTCTGTGTGAGTTGACACGGAATAGTTTGTTACAAACGTGCTCCAGCTCTGCGGATCGTGCCCGTCTCCTGGCCGTTTCTAAATGGGAGTCAGGACATTGGTTGCAAGCATTTCCTTCATTTAACACTGGCACTTTATTGGATCCCGTAACTTTCCGTATTGCAACATGTCTTCGGTTGGGTGCAATGTGTTGCGCGCCTCATCAATGCCAGTGCGGTACTGCTGTCGAACAGCTTGGTCATCACGGATTATCGTGTACTAGGGCCGCCGGTCGGATATCTCGTCATGCCAGCCTTAACGACGTCATCCGGCGGGCCTTTGTCACCGCTAACGTACCAGCTATTCTCGAACCGAATGGTCTGTTGCGTGACGATGGTAAGAGGCCTGACGGCATGACACTAGTCCCATGGGAGTTGGGGAGGCCCATTGTGTGGGACGCTACATGCGTCGACACACTTGCGCCTTCCCATCTTCCGAGGACATCCGTAAGGGCTGGTGGAGATTTGAAAAGATTTGGCCGAGGATCTCAAGAGACGCAAATATGCAGGTCTCGACAGAGCCTACATATTTGCTCCCTTTGGGGTCGAGACCCTAGGTCCCTGGGGTACCGAGGCTCTCCGGGTTTTTAAAAAGTTATCTGAGCGTCTGGTCGACGCGACGCGTGACCCGAGAGCTGGCGGATATCTGGCGCAGCGCATCAGCATTGCCATACAGCGGGTCAATGCAGCCAGCATCTTGGGGACGCTTCCGACTGGTATTGATATGGATCAGTTGAGCTACCTGTAGATTGTTTGCAACAGTCTGCAGTTAGCTTAATTGTTTCAATTGTAAATACTAGTTCTAATTTGTTTTTATTATTGAATTGTAATTTTCTTTGTCACAAAAAATTTATATGTAACTTTTTAGATGAACAGGTTATGACCTGTTTTAACATAAACTTTAAGACATACACTACCCAGGCTCATGAATGTGAGTAGCAGGGGCGTGCCGCCGCTGCTATAGTGAGCGCTTCTAGTGTGGCATCTTAATCAAGTGATGAATATACTAAAAATAATAACATATATTATTAAGAGCTTTAACGCCTAGCGCGCAATGTGTGTGGGACTGACTTGAAATGATTTGCGCGCAGCGTTTTATAGTAGTTTTAAAATATTTACAGAAATATAATAACAACAAAATAAATACAATTTTAAATGTATGATTTTAAACAATATGATCTACTTTATTGGTAAGCTATGGTTATATTAAATTAAATAAGGTATATCGGCGAAAAAATCATTTTTTTTAAATTCGTAATAATTCACATTTTTTTTATTTTAATTTCTCTTATTTAAGATACAAAAACCAAACAACTTTTTAAATAACTATTTTTCTAAGGATCTTATTGATTGAGTATTATTTTTTGGTAATTAGATATATCAGTATTTTCATAATATGTTGAGCTTCAAAACTGATGCTGAAAGGGAAATTAAGAAAACCTCTAACAAGTTATCTTGATAGAACGCGTACATACTATATTAATCGAATTTCGAAGGACTTTGAGTTGATTCACGTGAATTTAGCTATACGAAAGTACTTACTTTGTGATTTAGCTCTCGCTCGCTCGTCATACAAAGTACCTTCGTAGAAACTCACGCTCACGCAGTCAGTTCAGGTTGACAGACAGTGAAGTAACATTGACATATGTCACATGACACACTTTTGGTCGCTTATTTTTCGTTCTGAAACTAATCATCGCATAATAGAGTTTCGTAGTCTGTGTTTACACCATAGTTTGCCGACTTATCGCCACAGTTTCTGTTATAATTTTGTTATTTGCGTATAATTTACACTGTTAATCGTACCTTCTTTATTGATACTTACCGGCCGGCATCGTACAGCTTTTTTATGTTTTGCAATATTTTTCATTTAGGTACCTACATCATTCATTATTTATCGGTGTGGCCGACTTGGGGTGGTAACCCTGAGTGCACACTATTGCAGTATCCGGTGTTGCCACCCTAAGTGCATAGATAGTTTCCTGGATGTATAAACTTGTCTGCACTTTGTCTGAGCTCGTGGATGTCAGTTATGGGTATGGCCTGGGTATGGCTGAAAACCAGCACCCTATCAGCTCACAATAGCTATGCTATTTGAATTAGAGCACCACGCTGAGCCAAGACCCGTTGAATATATCTACATACACACGCTCTGTCTACCTGCACGCAGATGAGCTGCTTAGTACTGTTTACCTGTATTTTGTGTTGTTTTATGTAGACCGTACTCAAGTAATCTCTCTGTGTTATCTACCTATATGTGTTATTGTAAATTTAGTTATAGTTATTCTACGTGCCTAACTTTGTATGTGTGCCTTGGATTGTCTAATAAATTAGTTCATTTAATTTTTTAATTTTAAATATTTTCATAACTAACTATTTGCACAACAAAATTTTCTAAAATTATTATTAATTAACATAGTGTAAGATAAGTGGTTCATGATATTAACGGGTTTGAAAAGTACTGTTTTTGAGCCAAACTGCGCATGAAAGGCGTAAACGCTCTTGAGGACTTAGATTTTTAAGGAATAGATGTATGTGTAAATACTAGTTTTAATTGTTTTATTCTGTTATTTTAACATCATACGTTTAAGATTATGAAATTACCTACTAAAGACCTATCTAACTCGCATAATATATATATCTTTGTATGTCTAATGTGTTGTATTATGTCATCTAGTACCCATAACACAAGCTCTGATTAGCTTGGGGCTAGATGATGCTGTGTGGATAATCCAGCATTGTTTATTATTTTCGACAGTGAATGATATCGCATATGCTACTAATAAAACTTTGGTTTAAAATTGCAATAAGGGCCTCAATCTCTGCACCGAAAATACACTTTATCTAAAAATTGAGGATTCATGCTGCATTTCCAACCTAAAACAGATTTGTTAGTTTCACACAACCACTGCTTGAAAAGTTCTACCATCGTATGTATAAAGTTCTACCATTTTCCTTTTGTTGCGTGGATCGATTTATCAATGACATTGCCTAATAATTTATGTATGAGTATATTTCCGAGGCAAGCGTGATCTAACGGAACAAGAATACAGGTTTTTCAAGGTCTGTGAACGTACATTAGCACAAATTGAGAAAATTGGATAACACCAAAACCAAAGATCATAATTTGGCGAAGAACATATATAAGAGTAATTGAAATTAAACCCTTTTTCTATTATTATCTTGAATATAAAGAATATACCAAGAAAGGTATTTGCTTAAAAAAAATAGTAGAGAACTTTGGGGGTTTGGACAAAAGTTTCCATACAATAAACGTTTATTTCAGTCGAGTCTAGAGACGTGATCACCATATAAACGTTTTTGATCGTTATTAACATTAAAACAACATCACCTAAGGTTCTTTAAATAACGTTTTATATGTGATATGCGTCTGTAAGCTAATACCTGTACTGACTCAGCAAGACGCGAGTTTCTGCCGTTCAATTGAGTTCAATCCATCTTTCTTTGTTCCTTACATACATTGTTCTAGAGAATGTCAACCATGCTTCACATGGTTATTCCGGCGGTATACTCGTCGAGGCACCCCGAGACTGGCCGAGCACGAGTCTGTACTTGGTGCGCTCGTCTCGCCTCTGAATCCCCCGTAGGCTGTCGTCTTTAAGCGAACGAGCGCTCGAGTTGTCGCGAGACGTCTTGACGAGTGTAAAATGCTTGCTTACAGGGTCGATCTTTAAATAATTACGTCTATAGGCATCGTTTAAGTAGGTAGCGGGAATCGAAACTAGCTCTCACAATCTAATCTTCTTATCAGCATCACACGTCCACAGCTGAACATGCGTGTCTCAAGCCAAGGGGGTTTGCCACAATCACCACGCTTGGTAGGCGGATGATTGATCGCAGTGGAGGTGTTAAAATACACAGAAAAACACTGCTGCTCTTCTTCTGGTAGGTTCCCTTAGTTGGCTGTTATGACATTCACAGACACTCAGTGGTGGGTCGATTCTTAAGCCGCGACCTCCCAGTCTCCATAATCGCTTTCAATATTATGAAAGCGATTATGCAATTACTCGATTTTGTACAGAATTTATTAAACGTCCATTTTAATCGATGACCATAACAGTCATCAGTCGGCATACATAATGTACAAAGCCCGCATGATAAAATTCTTGCACGAATTGAGGGGAAAACACTCAACCAAAATCAACTATTTTGGATTATATTAGCTGAAAATTTATTGGCAGAACGTTACGAAGAAGCACCCAACTCAATTGTCTGTGCGTAAAGTCTCAATTAGCTTGAATAAACTTGTTATTTCCAACACAAATGTATACCCATTTACCCATAATAACATTGTGTTCATTTCATTTGCCTTATCGGTTAAACTTTGACACACAACACGCTTAGTTTAGAGTTAATTGCTCAGTTTGCTCGAGTTTAGTTGACAAACTTATCGGTAATTCTGTTTCCGACGATACACAGTGGTTGACAAACGATGTGTGAAGGTAGTAGATACGACAATGATGTATAGTTACTTATGGTTGCGTAGCACATCTGCTTAGGTGTGTGAGCTTTTGCCACAGTATATATAATAAATAAATATATAATGCAGGACAATCCACACAGCATCATCTAGCCCCAAAGTAAGCAGAGCTTGTGTTATGGGTACTAGATGACTGATAAACTTAATACAATACATAACATAGATAGATATTTTTTATTAGTTATATATAGAAAATACCCAGAACACCCGGAACAAATATTTGCAGATCGTACAAACATTAATAGTACTAATGTATAGGAGTGTCCACTTCTCGCCTCCTACCTGACGCACATGGCATTTTGACAGACGACCCCGATGGTATTCGATATTTTGTTTGTTTGATCATGGACATACGAAATTTCTTTTGTTTTGAGGTTTGATTTCACCTTTTGTTAAAAACAAAGATCATATGACTACGTTACACTATCTTTGGTTAAAAAAAAATAAAATGCCTGAGTCATTTTGCAACTATCTCACTCGCACAATATGTTCATGAAGTAACCCTGCACGTCACATACACACATTTGCAAGTGTAGCGCAACAAAGTTGCGCATGATGTGCCGAAACGCCCCTTTTGTATGGAGAGATGGTCCAGTGTCCGGGGTGCGCTTTTGTTTCTGAAGATTATGAGATTATGCATCTGCTAGCCAGCTTGCCTATCCACGAGACTAGTTCAACTCTAAACTTTAAATATTATATTTGTAGTCTTGTGGAAGTTACGGAAGAATTGTGTCATCACTGAGCTAGACGCTCAGTGATGACACAATTCTTCCGTCATCTATCTGAGATTAACATATATCTGAGCTTATATAAGATTTACAAATAAATAAACCTGACAGTATTTACGTAAAAGATTTATATTGCCTGTGTTACTAAAGGTGGTCTTCAACTTCTTCTTTTTTATGGCGCTCCTTGCTTTTCGCTACGACTCTGCCAGTGTCTGATTCGGAGTGTCATAAACTTCAAAGACAGAATATGATCAGTTTTAGGAACATATATTTTAAATTTAAAAAGAAAGCATTAAACATGTACTTACATAATACCCTGCTGTCATTGTCTAAGAGCACAATACGCAAGCTTAGCTGAGCTTTAAGTTCAAAGTGATAGTTGACAAAGCTTGGCTTAGCTAGTCAAGCTTTGTCGACGCTAGCTTTACCTGCATACTGTGACGCTGTGTATTAGCTAATGAAACTGTTTGTATGGTTATCTAAATGGGGATTGTACTATCAGGAAACTCATATGCTCATAACTAAATGGCAACTCATATCTACTAGCTCTTTCTGTCATAATACTTGAATAAATCGTAAAATTACGTTTTTATTATGACAGTTCAAAATGTTTTAAACTTTCATATTATTTACCAAGATTGTTTTTCGGGTTTATTATTGTTGTTTATTTGCGGTACTCTCGCCCTTAAAATATAAAGCATCAATTATGTTTCTTTTTCAGCACACACTGACTCTTCAGGCGCGATTGGTGCTGAATTTAGTCATACTAACCTACTCCTCTTCACGCCAAAACTACTAAACGGAGTGGGCTGAAATTTTGCTTACAGGTAGCTCTGGGTCTCGAATAAAACAAAGGCTACTTTTTAGGCGCTTTTAAGGTCACTTGGCGGTTTATAATTCCATAAATCAGTTCCCATGGGATAGAAATAGCCTTTAAACGTTTCCATAGAACAACGCGTGCGAAGCCGCGGGCAGAAACCAGTTTCAGATATTTTACCTACTTTTTTGAGGCAGGTGAATGTCCCCAACTGTTTTTATACATGAGTGGCACTGTTATTTTCATAATAAGAAGACTTTTACTTATCTATATGAGTATTACTAGCTGCACCCAGCGGCTTCGCATGCTTTTTTATTTCGGGATAAAAAGTAGCCTATGTCCGTTCCCGGGCTGCCATCTACCTCCCTGTCAAACTTCACTAAGATCCGTTCAGCCGTTCAGCCGTTTGGGCGTGAAAAGATAACCGACAGACAAGACAGATTTACTTTTGAATTTATAATATGGATTACTTTCCTAATATTCATGTTAAACGTTTTAAAAATAGATACCTTAGAGCAAATTGTACAAGTCATGCAAATATCCAAGACGTACATGCAAGATCCTCGCAATAACCAACTTATCTTTTGTTGCAAGTAGTGCTTGTCGCAAGACTGTAAAAACAGTATTTCAGTAGCAAAGCTCGCAAAGTCTGGTTTATGTTGATTTTATTGGGTGCACACAGATTATGCTGCAGTCTTTTCTAATGAAGAAACATTGCTGAGTAAGAGTGCGATGTATCTGTTAGTTGTAATTGGATGGTGCAAGTGGCTGTTTGAGCTTTGAAATGAGGCAAATAAAAATTATTTCTGAAAAATGCTGGTTTAAGAAAAGTCTGGTGTCGACAGAGCCTACACATTTGCTCCCTTTGGGGTCCAGACCCTACGTCCGTGGGGTGCCGAGGCTCTCCGGGTTTTTAAAAAGTTATCTGAGCGCCTGGTCTTAGCGACGCGCGACCCGAGAGCTGATGGATATCTGGCTCAGCGCATCAGCGTTACATATAGCGGGGCAATGCAGCCAGCGTCTTGTAGACGCTTCCTGCTGGTATTGATAATTATGGATCAATTTAGCTACTTGTAGATTGTTTGCAACAGTCTGCAGTTAGCTTCATTGTTTCAATTGTAAATACTAGTTCTAATTTGTTTTTATTATTTAATTGTGATTCCGATAATAAAGGCATTAGATTCAAGAAAATTCTGGGGCTTAGATGACTGCTCATGATGCTGATGATTTACAGCCATGATAGCATGGCTCTAAATCACAAAAATGTAGACATTTTTTTAGCCACTTACAAAATTTAGTCGCATTCAAAGTCAAAAACTCTTTATTTCCATAAATACAATAAACATATACTTAGAAAAGGTAAAATTCTTAATATTTAAACACTGATACGGAAATAAAGTGATATTTAAACTTTCATTAAACTTAAACTTATGCATAAAACGAACATGAATAAATATTGTGAGACACTTTTTTTTTATTTATTAACAAGGCAACTTTATTGACAAAGAAAATTACAATTCAATAACAAAAACAAATTAGAACTAGTATTTACAATTGAAACATTTAAGCTAACTGCAGACTGTTGCAAATAATCTACAGGTAGATCAACTGATCCATTTCAATACGAGTCGGATACTATATAAGATATATATACATATTAATATATATATATAAGATACTCGGTTAAATTTATTATTCCATAGGACACCGATAACAAAGCATTGAATAATATATGGAAAATATTGTCACATCACCAACAACTCTCTGCCACCAATCTGCAACGTCAATAACGGGGTCTGGCGATGACTTTGTCAATGTGATAGAATGTTGACAGATGATTACATGTAACTATTGTAATACTAGACATCTACAATGAAATATCAGCACTTATATGTTCACTGCTGGACATCTTCCCCCAAGCAAGGAGGGTTTTGCAATAATCGTCACGCTTGGGAGGCTGATTTGTATCGTAGTGAAGGTGTTAAAAATAGACAGATCATAGCTGCCCTTGCAGCATGTCGTGCACTGGAATTTATTTAAACTTATGAGATTTAGTCGAGAAACAATAAAAGATTGATTCAGTGCTCAAAATAATCTAATTCGTCTAGTTGATAGGGTAGGTACGAATTAAATTCTAAAGAAATCATCAACCTTTGTTCGCTGCTAACACTTTTTCAAATAACTTCTCTCAAACGACCCTAATAAAAGTTATTCTGACTAGACAAAGACATAATTTTACATTTTATTTAAATAATGTGGCACTTATTTCGGAGACGCCATTTTCTCTTAACCCTTCTTGAAGTTGATTTAAAATTACAAGCAAGTTTCAAATAACCACAAAAGATTTCTCCCGGGACTTGAGAATGGCGAATGAAAGTGTTAGTTCTATCATAAATTCGAAAAGAAAATATAAATATTTCTAATATTTTGTACAAAAGTAAAAGATTTTTGAAACTGGTTATTTCTTACATTCCACCCTTGACTTTTCACGCCTGTTAACTAAACTTTAAATGAAATAAAAAGTGCCTTAACTTCAATATTTCAATGTGGATAAACTGAATAGTTTATCCACTTCACATTTGGACACACATTCAGAGTATCAATGTATTTAATTGCAGTCATAGTATGTAAGCAGGGTCAAAGATATGTCACCTTTCGAGCCCTATTGGAGCTTACTAAACGTTATTTATGAGATAGGACGGTTAATGCAGAATACAAAGTAATAAGTGTAGATATTATGTCGAATTAAAACCTTCTTGTTATGTACACGAGATAGCAAAAGTAAAGCTTAGTTTCAAATTAAAAACGACCAAACTAATCGCATTCTACATCCTGGTAACCAAAGGGGTTAAGTTAAAGAACTTATGTTACAAATGCCACTGTCAAAATGTCAGTCTGAATCCTACAAATGGATGAACCAGTTAACCATTACCAATAGATGAAAGGACCCGTATTATTCAACTCTATGTTCTGCGCCCTCATTAGTAAAATGTTAGGCAGTTTCGAGTTACAGTGTTATTTATAAAAAAATATGATTGGGTTTTGAAGAGTGAAACTTGGCCTCCGACTCAAAACCTCTAATGGCATCTCAGTTTAGTCTAAATTTAGCTCATCAATTTTATCGGTTCGACCAGCACAATCTAACTATCTAAACTATTTTGGCCAATCACGTCGAAAATGAATTAAATACCCCATCACAATAATAAAATATACTAGTTCAATCTTTTATTTCATACCATATTCATCGGTCCAGTGCAACGAGTGAACTATTTTCTGGTACATGGCTTGACGGAATAAACATGACCAGCTTTTTCTAACCACCAGTCGGCTTATAAGTATGGGTATTTTTTATAGTAGACTGGTCGTCCATTTCTTATTTATTTATTAAAAAGGAATGCCAACAGCGTATACATAAAACATTCTTATATACATACATACTTATTTAAGCAGGTTCTTATAAATACGATAATAACAGGCAGTATTTAATAAATACTTCCTTAAATTTTAATTAACAGGTTAATGAGAGATTGAAGATAAGAGAGAGAGAGAGTGAGAAATAATAATACGCTATAGGCACACCCCGGAGCGAAATGTCAGTGCAATTAGCAGTTCTCTCACTTCCACCATCTTTCTGTCCTTATCTTAACGATTATGTCTAGATGGGGCACAAGCACAATATGTATTGTATTCCACTCTCTCCTATTAATCATCGTCTTATTACTTAAACCTCTTTCACACATGTAATTTTATACAGAATCTTAGTTTCTCATATTTTATACAATTAAAATGCCTGCGTATTAAAACCAGACAAAACCCAGACTCTACTACTTTATCCATAATGTGAGCTCATACACAGGCATGGATAAAATATCGCTGCGAGCTAGAACCGTTTGACATGGATAGTGGAAGATTCCTATCAGGCTTTGACGTGGAGGGCTTTGATATCGGACTCGCAGAGTTCATCGACGTATAGGCATGCGGTCTAGGTACTCAGGAAGTCATTGACTAGAACGCAATAAGTGATAGATACCTAACTAGAGAGCTAGTAGGGTTCCTTTTCAAATAGTGTTTTCTGTCACCCGCGTCAGTCGAAAAACTTAAAAGGTTATGCGGGTAGCAATTATCAGTATCGCCCGTGGCAGCCGATCCCCCAGCGGTACGCGCTTTCGCGACCCCGCCGCTCGTCCCGCTCATCGCGTCACAATGCCAAGCCAAGCCGTCACGTGTCACGTGTACCCCGCAGCGTGACTCTGCCACCGCTGTCGCCGCGAACGCGACTCATCTCGCGTGACAACAGCCTCACAAGGGGACGAAGCAGAGAGGCCGCGAACCTAGCCGTGCCGCTGTGCCACCGGGTCCTGCGAAGGACCGATGTGACAAGGAGAGTTTTGTGCGTGTTGAGCAGAAGAAGAGGAAACCTGCTTGTCGCAATCAGTGCGGAACTGCCAGACCGACCACATCGGGGCACCTATGCCCGTTACGTACCGAAGTACCCACCACGCAACTCTACCTGTCACGCGTCCACTACGCCGTGACAATCGAGGATGTGGTTAAGTACCTGCGACAGAAATCCGGCATCAGTATGAGAGTCGAGAAGTTGGAGTCACGCCGTAATGTGAACTTCGCTTCATTTATGGTGGGAGAGAGTGCCGACGGATCGTCTCTCAACTTTTATGTAAAGCGGATTTTGGCCGAAGGGTGTCGTGTTCAGGAAGTTCTGTGGAAGGCTGATACGCGACACCGCGCAAACGTCATCAACCCAGTGCCATGACACGATTATTTTTCAAGTTTGTATGTTGGTATATTTTTTAATGGTATTTATCATATGGCCCTAGTTAAGTTACTTTTTAGTTGTTTGTTTACTTGTGATGCCATATATGATTATTTTTATTATTTTTGTTAAGAAGTTGTCTATAAATGATAATTTACTGTTTTAATTTCTACAATTTTGGCCGTGCCATTAATTTAGCAGTGGACTAATATAGGTTGATGATGATGATGATTCGAGGCGTGAGGATCGACCCCTCCAACTCAACCCGTGGACGTCGTAAGAGTCGACTAAAGGAATCTACCAGAGCAAGGGCTGCAGCTTCCTTCTGTGTATTTTTAACATTTTCACTGCGATCACTAATGCGTCTGCCAAATGTGGTTATTATGGCAAAACCCCCAAACAAGGGGGGTACGCACGTTGGGCAGTGGAGGTATGTGTGTTGATGTGGAACTTACAATTTAGAAAGTAGAAGGTCTAGAACAGTATAGAGTTTCAGAGAGGCTCAATAGTGCAAAATTTAAATTAGCTTTAGCAAACAAATAAATGATCACGTACGGTTGCTTGAGGCTGTTATCTATGCCTCAGTTTGCAATGTTAGAGAAAATAATAATCATTTGTTCCCTTTGGGGTCGAGACCCTAGGTCCGTGGGGTACCGTCTGAACGACGCGACACGTGACCCGAGAGCTGGCGGGTATCTGGCGCAGCGCATCAGCATTGCCATACAGCGGGGCAATGCAGCCAGCGTCTTAGGGACGCTTCCGACTGGTATTGATATGGATCAGTTGAGCTACCTGTAGATTGTTTGCAACAGTCTGCATTTAGCTTAATTATTTCAATTGTAAATACTAGTTCTAATTTTTTTTTATTATTGAATTGTAATTTTCTTTGTCAATAAAGATTTTATGAAAATAATCTAGAATTTACAAAGTGTAAAAATTACCTACATCGTTAGTATTTTGGTGTGCTTCCAACTTTTGTCGATGCTGTTGAAATACGCCATTGCCTAATAGAAGTTCCTTACACTGTCTGAAAATCATTTGGGCAGGCAGCTTCTACGTGCCTACACTTTTACGAAGTCAACAAATAACTTGACGTAGGCCCCCGTTAGGCCTATCTTTCCTATCCACAAAACAGTAGAAGAGAAAAAACAAAAGCATTGTTTCTAACTCTAACACACCCATTAATGGGTGAATTATCTCTTAATACATTTTTTTTACTCCCATGCATTGTTTGCAAGCACTCGCCGGATCACCACGTCTCATTGTGCACCTCCAAATAAAAGAATTCAGATTACAAAACAAAGCGGTGGTACACAATGAACTAGGGATGGGAAATGCCTGTGCATGAGTGAGAGCTATAGTCTAGCTTAGAGTTATCTGCAAATTATATCAACAAATCACAAACAAAATGTTATGAAGGTACTGCGGGTTATTAAAACAAGATTCGTCAAGTGCGAGTGTGATTGGCGCGCCGAGGGTTTTGAACGTTTGTCAAGTATACCATTATGTAGGTACTATAGGTACCGGTTAGAGACTTTGCTATTTAATGAATACCTACAAATTAGAGGTACATTCATTTCAAATGCAAACTTTCGGAGTATAGAGGGTATTTTTCTAAATATTTCAAAAAGTATTAAACGTACAGAAATTGCAAAAACTTTTTTGAAATTTACAAACTTATACCTTTTATTTGATACACCATTTGGTGAGGTAGCCCCACATTTGAAAAAAAACCCCCTCTTTATGACAATTTTTCAAAAAATGTTCTATTTACAGACTGTTCTATATTTTCCCTGTAAAATATAGACCCATTTATACAAATTTCTTATACATTTCAGATATATTGCTCTGTAAACTTGGAGATTGATAATTTGGAGGATGGGTAATTTTTCGACTTTTATCATAATATTTCAAAAAGTATGAAACCTACAGATATTTTAAAAATGGTTTTGAAATGTACAAACTTATACCTTTTATTTAATACCCCACTTGACCTTGTAGGTCTCTTTTAAAATTTCGACATCACAATTTGTACAAAAAAAATACATTTAATTTTTATTTTCATTGTTTTTTCTTTTTACTTGTACAGGCGCACAAAATGAATAAATAACTTTAAACAATAAATTTGTTAGCAAGTTATTTGCTGATGCTGAGATATTAAAGACAGAAAAATGGACAGAAAAAGCGAGCCCAAAGGTTTCGAAACCGATCTCCGAAATCCTAAAAATGGAGTATAGTGGAAACTTTACTCGCTGGAGTCTTGATCAAAACCTGTCAAAGCCAGGCAGGTAGATGCAAGTGTTTGATATTATGTTAAAATTAAGAATTTAATTAATTTAGTTAAAATATGACCAAACTTGAGGATTTGTATATTATTATGGTTGTGACTATAGATAGTACACTAACGCATTAGTTTCCCACACCTAATAACTGTACAATATTTAAAAAAAAAAAGTTCAAACTTTGGACTTCAATCTAGCGATATACTATGTGTTAGAAACAGAACAAAATAAACTGCTAAGTGCGAATCGACTCGGACACGAAGGGTTTCGTACCGTTAAAATCAGGCAAATTTTTCAAAGATCATCAAATTGTCTATTGTTTGGAGATCCGTTTGAATTTTCATTTTTATTATATTTTTAGTATTTATTGTTATTACAGCTGAAGTGTTACTTATTTATAGTATGTTTCATGTGTCCTATTGTGGTTCAAGAGACAATCGAAGAGCAAAAATAGCTCAAAAATCACGTTTTTTGTATGGAAGCCTCCTTTAATTTGAATATATATTTTATTTTTATTATTTGTTGTTATAGCGGCAAGAAATACGCATTCTTAAAAACTTCAACTGTCTGTCTCTCGTGGTTAATGAGATAGATTCCTGTGACAGACGGACGGACGGATAGACGGGCGTACGGACGGACGGACGGACGGTCGGATGGATGGACAGTAAAGGCTTAGTAATAGGGTTCCGTTTTCACTCTTCAGGTACGGAACCCTAAAAATAAATTTGAAAGCCTTGCCGTTGTATGGTACAGTCGTATTGTTATTGTACGGTATACGGTGTACTTCATTTTTCAATTTTTGGAACATGTACGATCACTGCAGGCGATCGTACAGAAAGCATCTGAATTTAGAAAATCCAACGGAAAACTGTAGACAACATAATACCTACAGTTTTTGACAAAGCCCCGTATCAGTGAGCCAATAAATTGCAAAAAATATTAGTGGTAGTTATTTAATATTTTTTTTATTTTAGTTTTACCCCATCACTAGTTACAATGAGGCCTTTTCAGTAAAACAATTTGCATTAAGTTCAGTCGCGCCTCAACAAATGTTAAGAAGTTTTATAGAGGCTTACTGAGACGAGCTAATTTCTAAATGCTGATTCCGGCTGATTCCTAAGTTCACTTCCTTTTTGGATGAAAAATATCCAATAGGTATTTATGTTACGCCACTTCGTAACCCTCCTATATCCACCTTACCTTATAGGACTCTTGAGCATATCAGATGGTATTACTCCATTTCGTTACGAAAACCTATCGTAAATTGACTTTTGACTTTTAATGTTACATAAAGTAAAAACACGCTGCTATTATAACTATACATGTCTAATTGTCCGTACGTGACCGTCTGCCACACGTACGGAACTTATTTTCTCTGTGCTCTATGCACCTCCTAATTACTAAGAAATAGTTTAGAAGTAAAGATTAATGAAGATAAATTAAACACTGATTTTATCGATCGAAAAGCTAGACACAACCACGCAAACAGATCAAACGTGGCCAATTCAATACAAGGGTTGATTTGTAAAGGAAACTTTGTACAAGTTACTGTATTTACCTAATTGACCATTGTTTTGCGGGTGAGCCCAATTCTTGAATTTCAGTTGTCATTAGCAATGACAGTTGAACGGCCTTTGGTCCTTTTGCTCTGTCTCATTAGAAGGGTCTAAGACTTTGTTAGTTTGTAACCACTGATAACGATTTTCTTCAAAATTTTATTGTGGTTGTGGTCACAAATCCTTTATTCAAAGAGATGACAATGGCTCACACAATTTAGACCCAACCATCTCTTTCGGGGACAAAATAGTCCTTTATTGTCCGTAATTGTTTAAATTGTAAATACTAGTTCTAATTTGTTTTTATTATTGAATTGTAATTTTCTTTGTCGATAAAGATTTTTATGTTATGTACAATAATTCTACCTATCAAGTAGGTAGTAAACCGAAAAGAAAAGAGGATTTTGGTTAAGTCTAGCATTCCTATCAATGATAACGAACGCGATCTATTGAAGTTAGCTCTCGCTAATGATATTATAAAAGTACCCATGTAAAATGAATCGCCCACACATACCATCAGTTCACTTAATTAGTCGGTTAATTTTATTTATAATCGATTAAGTACATTAGAAGACATAATATGTACGTAAGTGTTTTACATTATCTTAAATTATACACAAATATTATTTTATTATAGATTTTATTTTAGATAATTGAAATTACATTATTATTCATATAAATTATTCGGTCTACAGATACATGCAAATGTGCAAATGCATGTATCTATAGACCGACCGAATTAGTTTCTTGTTAAGTACATGCTGTCATTTGATTACTTTTAGGATTGTGAGCTCATCGAAGGTGTAAAATGTGAGTTCGACAAGCCAGCAAGCCATCGTTGTAGGTCCTAGCACATTTGATTTTCTCTCGAGTTTCTGCATACCCTTGTTAGAAAATTAAATTGTCTATTATTTATCTATTTTTTTTTCTTTATTTATTTATCTAATTTTTGTCAATCGAGGCAACGTTTTACCATCATGAAGAAATCCCTCGTTAAGGGATGAAACGTTGGTGTTCTTCCAACACAAATAAGGTACGTAGTTAACCCGCTTACATCCGTAATGGAGCCAACAGTTCTTTCAGCAATTGGCCGTGTTCATTCAGAAAACGTTTCGTATTATTGGTTAATTAAAATGTTCTATATAGTTCAAGTTTAAAGTAATCATCATCATCATCTCAGCTAGTTACCAAACCATCTCAACTAGATTTAGGTTTGTATTTAAAGAAGAGGCGAGGAAGAGGACGGAGTTTTCTTCAACCTGACAATTCTTCTGACAGACGGATGAGTCACGTCAAGTGACATGTAACAGATTACAAAATAAATCTTTGTAAACTATCATCGTTAATAACACTTTATTATGTCCTAAAAGAACTTACCTACATATTAATAAATACATAATGGAATAAGTAAAGTTTATTGGTTGCCTAATGGCCGACGCTGAAAAAGTTGTCTGAATGAGGTCGTTACAGATCGAGATGAGATTGTTCACAGTTGCTGATGAAAAAGTTAATGAAATTGTGCCATTAGCATCCGTTAATGTATTTATTTCATTAACGAAAATGAGAAACTACTTTTAAAGAGATAAGTGTCTTTTTTTCTTGTTTACGATTTGGTTAAGAGTCAGAAGCTTAAGGCAATTATACAATACAATACAATACAATATCTTTATTGACAACACCATGTTATAAGACAAAGTAGGTACCAATGTAGGTACATATTTCTTAAATAACTATAATCTATATTATAATTATAATAAATTCAAAATAAAAACATTAATTATTGTAATACACACTTATTGATTTAACTATAAGCATTACCATTAGGTACTAAAGAATTGGCAGTTCATAAAACTCTTTAACAGAGTAGAACAAATTTTCGAGAAGCCACTTGCGTAGCCTCAATCTGAAGGCCGTTGTGGAGGTTGCATCCCCTCGGATTGTGTCAGTATAGTTGATTTCGAGACATAGCCGCTTGCAACTTTTATAAGCTCATCACAAACCGACACCCTGGTCTGTTTCCTTCTGGGAATGGGTGGGGCTAAATCATGTTAATTTTGAATGATAAAATATTTTCTTTCGAAATAAAAATTAATTAAATTAATTCAACACGATCCCATTACTAATCTTATACATGCATAGATGGAAGAGATCGTTTTTAAGGCTGTCGATTTTACTTATCAGTTTTTGTATTATTTAGGTGTAAATAAAACTTTCAAATCTGCGTTTGCCGACTTTCGTTCATTGCTGACTTTTTCGATTAATCAATCAGCTATTTTTAATTAAATAGTCTACATTTGTCTAATTTTACACTTAAGCTTCAAGTATTAATAATCAAGATCCCTATTTCATATACTTCCTAAAAGACAGGTGGATAAACATTTCACCCATATTTATAGAGAAAACACGTCAATATCCAACCGATCAATTTGATATCAGTAATGATATTATCCAGCCCGTCAATCAACATCACGTAGACACGTCACTGTTAGCCGTAATAAAAACATTTTCAAATAATACCTTACCTTTTCCAGCAAAGTGCTTAACACCACTTGAATAAAGGTAACCGAACACCTGGAGGATTTATTCGTAAGTTCGGCCATAAATATTTTCGTATCTAGACATTGTTCTGGATTTCTTAACAATAGTCGAAGAGAGTCTACGCCGTAGAAGATCTACGCGGTAGACGTTCTACAGAGTAGTTGTTCTACGGCGTAGACCGGATCTACGAATTACTAAAATAATAGTTTTTTTTATGAGAAAAATCTACGTACATTTGTTACCTATTCATTTAATTAATTCATTTTGTATTTGTAATTTAGAAATAGTAGTAGTAGTAATGGAAAACTTAATATTTGCATGCCTATGTTAGGTAGAATATAACTGGACCTATATAGTTTTAATACCTACATTGTTACATAAGTTCTGGTAAATAAACATCTTTAATCTTTAATCTAGTCTATAGGTACAAGAAAAATGTGAACTTGACGTAGGACAACGTGGTAAAAAATAATTAAAAATACAAAGTACGTACGGAAAGAACGTTAAGCCGTTAAACTGACCGCTGTGGCTGAAATTCGGGTAGGAGACAACATTATCATCATCAGTGAATATGAACTTTGACGTTTGTTTTAGCAGCAAAATACTTTACCCAATACTATATAGATACCTTTCACCCCTGCGTCTGGCCCCCAATATCTTTGGTGAAATTGTTCAGTGCGTACTCAGCATTAGATGACGTCTGTGCGCTCTTTAATAACCTCCACACGTCATCAAAACTAATAAACCATTACCCTTACCCGGGTTGTTACACAATATGTTCGACAACAGTATGTACACGATGACGCACTTGGTATTTTTAATTTATTTTGTCCCACTTCAAAGTCATATTCTTCTAGTTCCTATGTACTAGATTTGACTCATAAAAATGTAGTACCTATACAAAAATCCTATAAGTTTAGTAATTCTTAGATCCAGTCTACGCCTTAGAAGACTACGCCGTAGAACATCTACGAGTACGGCGTAGATCTTCTACGGCATTGACTTTCTTTGACTAATGTAAAGAAATTCAGAACAATTGTTTAGATACGAAAATGTTTATGGCCAAAACTGTAATTTAATTTGTTTTTAATAGTTTAATCATGTTGATTCATTGAACAATGAAATGACGTGCTCTGAATCTTTCAAGACGAAAAATCTACCGACGAGTGTGTCTTCAAGTATTGTAATAGTGTTTTAATTTAAAGATTAATTTATGTAATTTAAACTTAACAGATACAACCGTTCGTACGCTGACATCTTAAAAACTTATCAATTATCAAAGCTCTTGTCAGTGTCAATTCGGCAGAAGAAAAAACTATTGATCATTGATTAGTCAAATTAAAATTCAAAGTGCTTTATTTCCTTTAGACCTTACAGGACTCTTGGACACGTCACAAAATTCAAATTACATAAGTTTAACTAGAAAATAAAGTGATCACTTTGATTTTTGTTCACTACAATCTTTTTAAGGTAATGTAAAGAAGCGGACAAGAAATCTTTACCTTGTTAGGTTGTTAGTTTTCGAGTTGGATATAAACTTGTCCAAAGCTTTTTTATCCTCTAGATAATCTGATATTTTGTAGTAAACCTTTTAAAAAGGATATATGACATTACGTTTGAACAGTAAGGATTTCTTCGTTATAGATAATTTTTTCAACTCATTGTGTATTTTGTAGAAGCGTATACATTGCCCTTTATAAGATACATTAATCTTGTGTAGCCTAGTTGTGGCCACAGCGAGTTTATTCTTATTTCTAGTATTTATTTTATGTACGTAGTTTTTTTTAGGGAACCGATTGATATTCCTATGAGTGTACAATTACTCGTATGTCAGCCTACGAACAACCTGCTGTATGTAAAACTTTTAAAATTATCATGGTTATAAACACTAAAATTATTTAAAACGTGACATTGAACACGCTTTGAGTTTGTTTGAGTTTCGCAATATTTCGGCACAGTTGCATCACTTGCAGTGACTTCAGTTATTCCGTGATGATAGCGAATGCAACTGTTGTCAGTACGTATTCTGTTAAACATCCTACATTGTGCCCAAGCGTAACAAAAGCCATCAAAATAACAGTTTTCAGCATGACGCGGAGCCGTTAACGACTTTGTTAAATTCGTTTGTGCTTCCCTGGCGTTGCGCATTCCACGCGAGTTAAAACATGCTGGAGTTCCGATCTATGGTTCCTGTTGAGTTTTTGGGGGGTTGTTACGCTTTTTATGTTTATTATTTATTTGATCTGAATTGCCTAAACCTCTAAAACTGATTAAAGACGGGTACAAATTATACAGCACAAAACTATTTTGCAGTACGTTTATTTGAAAGTTCACAAACGACTGAATCAATAGGTAATGTGTACCTGCGTCTTTATCGATATAGGTATTATGAAACGTGTAGTAACATTTAACACCAAATTTACTTCAATCTTTTAGAGCAAAGAAATCACTAGCTAGTTAGAACAAACTATCACTCTGTTCCAATAGATTCATATATCGACTTTCGTATGATAGTCATATACAAACTATATGACTATCATACGAAAGTCGATATCTGGATCAGAAAATAAACTAGGTTTCCGTGAGAAAGTCGTTCAATTTGACCGTCATAACTAAGCGAAGCCACGTCATTCCTCTGTTCCACTTTGAAATCACGTAGATCCATGAAATCATGAAATTAAAATCAGCACAAAGATGAAGAACTTAATAGAGCTATATTTAAGACAGACATGAAAAGCGGCAAATTTGGTTGAGGATCTCAAGAGGCGCAAATATGCTGGTCTCGGCAGAGCCTAAGCACTTGCTTCCCTTAGGGCGGAAGCCTTAGGTCCGAGGGGTACCCCTCGGACTCGGCCAAGGCTCTCCGAGTTTTTTAAATAATATCAGAGTCTGGTCGAAGTGACGCGTGAACCGAGGTCTAGTGAGTATCTAGCGCTGCGCAACAACATTTCAAAGTCAAAGTCAAAGTCAAAAACTCTTTATTTCCTTAAATACAATAAATGTATACTTAGAAAAGGTCAAATTCTTAATAATTAAACACTGACACGGAAATAAAGTGATATTTTTGATTTCAGTGTCATTGCCATACAGCGGGGCAACCCAACTAGCGTCTTGATGACGCTTCCGATTGATATAAAGTTTTAGACATAGACATTCTCGTAGAACTGCATAAACCGCTTAGTGCACGAACATAATTAAACTACTATGTACTCTTAAAGTCCTATCAAATCTTACAAAATGTATATGCCTACGAAAGTAAGGCATATTCATTTTGTAAGCTTCTTAGTTGGAAGCTGTGTAAGTTAATACAAGCGGAACGCGACAGCTGCGGCATATTAACGACAGCATTATGCAAGTATCCGGCAAGTTTGAACTATATCATGACGTTAAACTATCGACGAGACATATTGCCTTCGAACTAGGACGTCGACTCTGGGTGACACATTATTTAAAGATACACGTTTATAAGGTTTGTCCTAAATACTGTTTCTCAGGGAGCAGATAGGGATTTTGTTTTATATTAATAGTTTTTAGGAAATTAACAGCTAACAAAATGAATAGGTAAACGATCAGGTGTGATGCCTGATAGGCATAACCACGCTCTCAATAATAAGTATACTGCTGAACGTTGACGAATATGGTGATTAATAACAACGGAGGGTTTGACTATAAACACCAATATTTTTCAACGAATAGGTGCTGATGGTTATGACAAATTTCCACAAAGTTACTAAAAATATTACATAGCAAAGTTTGAGTACAACTATAATTTAGATTGTTATTGCAATGTATGTACATTGTGTTGAGGCTCAATCGAAATAGAGTTGGCCACGACACCTAGCTATACGAAATGGCGATAAGTGGACCAAAATTGCAAATCGAGTGGTGACGGAGACAGGAGCTGCGAAACAGGTTGTCCACCTGCCCTATGCGTCAATAACATTCTTAAGACCATGTTCTCAAGAATGTTATCTGTAAAGAGGCTGTAAATAATAATACAGAACATGCAGAATCGAGGCAATATATTATATTGGTCCATTGAGGACGCAAGCCTCTTCTGATAAGCGCCTAATCATCATCTCATCGCGTCATTTATGTTATATTATTATTATATTATTATATTATTTATGTATTATGTTGTTTAGGTGAGGCGAGGTGACGAATGACAAACAAACAAACACAGATCTGACAATCATAAAGGTTTTTCACCGACAGCATCCTACCGCTTGACAAAGATCTCTACCACTTTGACAAGTGAATGAACACCAGTCGCATCATTATCAAAATCGGTCTCCAGAGTCGAGGCCGGGGCCGTTCACACTAACCTAACTTAATGCATACAACTTCAGTGCTTATAACTTGGGCTTTATGGCTGCAGCTGAGCTTACATGGATGGAAATATTAGGTCCTTACATATGAAATTGGCGTTTTTCGTACTGGCCACTTTAATCACAAATTTCTCCTCTTTGGTAAGGAATTCCAAATTCAAATTTGTACAGCTATAGACTCATGTACTTGTGCTTCGATGATCGTCATTCATTTGTTTTTTTTCTTCTGTTTTTTTCTGTTTGCGTCACTCATTTTACAAAATGGAAAACTTAAAATATCGCATTATTTACGAGTACGAGTTCCGCCGTGGCACTAGTGCTGCGGAAACAACTCGAAGGGTGAATGATGTGTATGGCGGTCGTGTTGCAAAAGAAAACACAGTTCGTTTTTGGTTCCAACGTTTTCGTTCTGGAAATTTTGACCTGCAGAACAAGCCCCGTGGACGGCCTGAGACTCAAATTGATAATGAAGAGTTGAAGGCTATTGTGGAAGCGGATCCATCGCAAACCACGTCCGAGTCAGCTGCAGGCTGCGATGTTAGTGATAAAACTGTTTTAATTCACTTGAAGCAAATTGGGAAGATTAAAAAGCTTGAAAGGTGGGTACCTCACGAATTGACTGAAGCAAACCGGCAAACGCGCGTCGACTGCTGCGTTACATTACTAAACCGGCACAATAATGAAGGTATTTTAAACCGAATCATTACCTGTGATGAAAAATGGGTTCTTTACGATAATCGGAAGCGCTCAGCGCAATGGTTGGATCCTGGCCAGCCAGCCAAATCCTGCCCCAAGCGAAAATTAACCCCAAAAAAGTTACTTGTAAGCGTTTGGTGGACTAGTGCCGGTATTGTTCATTACAGTTTTCTCAAATCTGGCCAGACTATTACGGCTGATGTCTATTGTCAGCAATTGCAAACCATGATGGAAAAGCTAGCGGCTAAACAACCTAGGCTGGTCAATCGCTCCACGCCACTGCTGCTTCACGACAACGCTAGACCACACACTGCGCAACAGACGGCTACTAAATTAGAAGAGCTTCAATTGGAAAGTCTAAGACATCCTCCGTACTCCCCGGACCTTGCTCCAACAGATTACCATTTTTTTCGAAATTTGGATAACTTCTTGCAAGGGAAAAAATTCAACTCCGATGGGGCAGTCCAAATCGCCTTCAAAGATTTTATTGATTCCCGTCCGACTGGTTTTTTTAGTAAAGGGATCAATGAACTACCTATAAGATGGCAAAAGTGCATAGAAAATAATGGTTCATACTTTGATTAATTAAATATATTATATTAAAAAATATTCGACTTTTTGTTCCTCCCATACAAAACGCCAATTTCATATGTAAGGACCTAATATATCCAAATATATCCAACTGCCGTACGGAACCTCTAGCTCATAATGGGTTAAATGTCATACATAGACATAATGGGCTCGTTGAGACAAATTTTGTGGTCAACGAGCGCATTATGTAGTTGTTTAATAATATATGTAGTCATATGTTACCTTGCCATTTGACGGCATGTAGATCTCTGAGATCTTATGGTACCTTGGATACCAGATAGACTTTCGGTGGCATGGACGACGTATTATATTCCTGCTACCCGGTCCTCCCGAGTAATAAAGGCTGCCAGGAAGAGAATTCTTAGCGGTATGCCTGCCCTTTGTACTTCCGCGTTTTACACTTATTTCCCCTTAATATTACCCACCTATGTTTTTATTTTATGTTGTGTGGTGCATTGAACAATAACATTATATTACTTTTTAGGCTTCCGTACCCGAAGAGTGAAAACGGAACCTTATTACTAAGCCTCCGCAGTCTGTCCGCACGTCTGTCACAGCGCTCTATCTCATGAACCGTAAGAGGTAGACAGTCGAAATTTTCATAGAATGTGTATTTCATGCTATTTTTGCTCTTCGATAGTCATGGATGTATCTCTTGAACCACAATAAGTTGACTCATGAAATTTTCTATAAATAAGAAACACTTCAACTGTAATAACAAATACTAAAAATAGAATAAAGTTTAAAATTTAAAGGGTTCTCCGAACAAGTGAAAATTTGATATTCTTTGAAAAAGTTTCCTGATATTTACGGTACGGAACTCTTCGTGTGCGAGCGACTTGCACTTGACGGTATTTTATCAAGGTGAAGATATAGACACTTTTGAGTTTCCCCATCAGGAATAAATCCTAATATGGGTCATGACCCCTATCTTTCTACGAAAACGGTGGTAAGGATTTCTTCGTTATCAGTAATTTTACTTTCATTTCATTGCATGAACCGAGCTATTTTCTATCAGGCGATCAGAATTCCATCAACGTTTCCCCAAGGTAAGGTTTATGTGAGGCATTTAATGCTTTTACGAGATTAGAGGAGGTTGTATGTATATGGCTTATTACGAAATTCTTAATCGCCTTTTGATAAAAGTTATGTGGTCATGACTTTAGTGGGTTATTCTAGAAAATAAATAAATAAATAATGCTGGACAATTCACACAGCTTCATCTAGCCTCAAGCTACACAGAGCTTATGTTATGGGTACTCGATAACTGATATACTTAGTAGATTATACTAAGGTCTTTGATCAGGTATTCCGCGCAGCCCCCATAAGTTCTCAATGCGCCCTCAAACCGTTTGTATTAAAAATTATTAGTTTATGGGACCACCTCGGGATCATTCTCTATACAATAGTGAAATAATCATTAAAATCGGTTACCCATAGGCGGAGATATCAAGTAACATACATACATAAAAATAAAAAAACATTCAGACGAACTGAGAACCTCCTTTTTGAAGCCGGTTAAAAAGATAGACGTTTTGACATGTTGGTCTACGATTTTAACTAGTGTCATGTTAGCGCTTGGACAGAAAGCATGTCAAAATTGCAAAATAACACGTACAAGACACAAAAAAAGACGGGATTTCCTATTTTCAGTAAAGTTTTAAAGCATTTTTTATGTGTATATATAATATCATTGACTATAATGTGCTAAGTATATACCCTATCCTCTAGAAATCAGAATCGAAAATAATATTTTGGTTAGGTAAGCCTACGTTACGATTTTGACTTGGTTCTAAATTCATGAATAGAGAGGCTATTGATTTTATATTTATTGTTTTTGGAATTTTATTTTTTTTATTATAAAAATACTAGTTTGCTATTATTACTGATACTAACATTTATAAAATAATAGCAATAGTTATTTTAATTTTGAAAATGATCTGTTCTTGTTGCATTATATTTGTTTAGTATTGACTACACTGAAATAGTTCTGTGACTACACTAACTACCTACATATATACCTAACTATTTGTTGTCCGAATAAAAATATATTTACTAACTAATTAATTAAATTATTTATAAACAATTTTTTTTATTTAATAATTTTATTATTAATTAGAAGCAACCAAATTAATTTAAATTTGATAAATACTAGGTATAAAGGTATGATTTCAGATTGGTCCTATAACAAAAACAGCTATTATTGTTTTCAGGTACTTACTTTTCAGTAACTTATAATTAAAATAAAATAAATTCGACTCAACTGATCTCTTCATCCATATGCAATGAAATTGTCACGCCTTTGCGCAAACTGTCTCTGTCAAATAATTTCGTAGACAATTTCGAGTGTCATTTTTATAAGATTCTAGTTATCTACGGAGGATGCAGCGGAAACCTCCTTGATCGATGACATAGGTGGATTAATTTTTGTATACATAAAAAACGCCCAGAACACCCTGAACAAATATCTGCAGATCTTACAAGCATTTATTCCGAGGCGGGAAAGAACTCGCAACCTCCTGCGTCGTAGGAGGACCTTCACCCGCTCTGCCACAGAGGTCGTCTACTTTGATCCTTTCCTTTCTACTAGTTTAGTGTAATTTGGTACTTACCTACACTAAAATAGTCAGTATTTTTGCTCCGTTATTTGATAAACACATCATGTTACTTTCGTAATCTAATTTCATAATCTTCACTGATGTTACTATGTAAAAACAAACTTTCAACTAGACAGCTTCTGAACCGCGTAAAAAAGTATGACGGAATGACGACTTGTGCGGTGTTTCACCGAAAACTTTTTTGAATAACGGCTCCTAATTGGTCGATATGCTTGAATCTGATAGGTAGATCGAAGCGTGCGTAAAAACTGCTTCCAAGGGCATTAAAATTTCGCATCCGCCAAATTTGGACTTGCGCGATGTGTTTTGCTAGGCGACGATATGTCATCACACACGTACACTGCTGAACATAGGCCTCTCACACACGACGCCACAAATAGCGGTCCTGGAGGCCTAGCACGCGGATTGCTGTCTGGGGTAGAATGAAAAATGACATCGCATCGACGTACATTGCGTAAATTATTGAAGTTGAAGAAATTTGTTTTGAAATATTTTACGCATTCAATGTCAAAGTGACGTAATTTTCTCTATTCTACCCTAGACAACAATCCCCGTGCTACGCTTCCTGAGCCACTCCCATCCAGCTTTCCGTTCTACAATGGTACGTTCTGAAAATTCCACAACGAATTTAAAAATCATGGGTTCAATGGAAATTTCTTAGTTTCCACCAGCTATATTAAAACCGTTACTACCGCATAGCGCGATGGTAATAGAGTTTTCGTGTAGCTTCAAAATAAGGACTTATTTCAAATCATAGCTCTAGACATTATTCTTTGAATAAGCCGTCAACAGGAAAGTACATTACGTCCGGTCAAAAGTCAAAACGCGCTCCCTTATAAAATTTACAACTTTATTCCCAAACTTCCAAGGTCCTAAATTACAAAGTAATGCTACCAAAAAACGAGAATTTCACGCAAAAAAACGACCAAAGTTAATTTAACAATTTCGCCGTTCTTTCCTGAAGACTCAATTTGAAGTCTTTGAGTACTCACACATTCTTAATACGATATAATATTCGAATGTTCGGGATAACTTTAGCTTTTCCACCTAAAAATGTAATGGGATACAAAAACCTTCATACAAGAAGATGTATGAAGGCATTTGTAGAATCATGTTCGCTGTTACCAGATACCAAGACAGTCCTTCGTCGCTGGGTTATATTTTTCTGGGTAGTTAAATTTTTCGAGTGTTTCTACGTCATCTGCTGGTGGAAGCTTCTAAACGGCTGAAAAGTTTGTAATAAATGAGGTACCAACAAAATACTTATCTGGACTTTTATATGGGTTTAAGCTCCATTTTGTAACCTCCGTAATTTGCGAAAAAAAGAAAAAAAGCAGGCGAGTCGGGTTTTTATAGTTTGTAATTAATTTCTTGTTGGTTGAGGTTATTCTCTAAGGCTATTCCTTACAAAATACGTACGTACTCTATTATAAGTACTTACTTATTATCTTAGATACTCCTCCACAGCCTATATTGGTCTACTGCTGGACTCAGGCCTCCCCCTGATAAGCACCTTGTTGGCTTTTACCTCACGGGGGGTAATGCCCATAGTCCCCACGCTGGGCATGCGAGTTGGGGATCGCAGTTCGGTGGTAGTATTGTTTTGCAGGGGGCGCTGCTGCCCACCCCCGGTGGATATCCCTTAGTCGCCCCTTACGACACCCGGCAGAAGAGTTGGGACCACCCCATGTTCTAAGCAAATTCTAAGCCGGCACCACACATATTTTTTATTAGGTGCTAATTGACCCGTAAATTCGTAATACCTTCTGTGAGACATGACAGCTATTGAACTTTCTTTAGCGCTTGGATCAACTTTATGTCGGTAAAACACGCTGAACTCGTTTAAACTAAGTTTATCATTATATTGAACGCGTTCAGTTACAACGGTGAATTTGGATCTTAGGTACTCGACGACCGCGTCTCGTATTATGAGGGGTAAAATTACTTCTTCACAGACTCTCCTAGAAAAAAATATTCCATTTTTAACCGACTTTAAACAGTCCTTCTGTTTCGCAGTTCGTTATGTTTTTTTATGTATGTATGTTACTTGATATCTCCGCCTATGGGTAGCCGATTTTACTGATTCTTTCACTATTGTATAGAGAAAGATCCCGAGGTGGTTTCATAATTTTTTTATTCCCGAGGGATTAGTGTTTATCCCGTTATACTTAAAAAGCAACATAATATTTTTGGAGAATCACGACCAGCTACAACAGTTTTGGTGATATCTGCGCCAATTGTTAATAGATTTTGATGATTTTTTCGTTGTTGTATAAAAATTGATTTGGAAGTGGTCTCCTATAAGTTTGATTCTCGAGGAATTGCTATGTGCGCCATAAAACGTAGGTTTGTAAAAATTCTTCAGAATATGTTAATTTTTTTATCACCTAATTAATGGTTTCCATGGCAACGGGCGTCAACAGTTTCATCCATGTGTAATCAAACTAAATTAGACTTGAATTATAACTAGATATCACCAGTGTTTAACTAAATTTTTTACACGTGAACCGTTTGTAGACCTTCGATCAGGGAAATTAAGGGAGGGGTGATTTCGTTCGTCCGAGACATATGTAGATGAATATTAACTATACACCGGAATTTGAAGTCGGTTTATCGTTTTTTAAAACACGCCAAATTATCATATAAACAGTGGGTACAAATTGCCTATTGTTGTTATCACGGTGAAGGCGCTAGTGGGACTCGTCAGAAATGCATTACCGGCTATAACACTCACTAACGACCTGCTGACAATGGCAGCATGTGTTAGCTTATGCCTTCGAATGCACTTGTGTACCGGAAGTATTTTTCGAATGTTTTTAATCTATTTAATATATGCAGCCAGTCTGGTAGCTTAAAACATGATAATTTGAACCCTGAGTTTGGTTGTGATAGTATCGTGACGTCATCGAGACGTTGCATTGTATGGGAATTGGTAGAGTGCGTCTATCGTAATGATATAGAACTTCGCAAATCTACACAAATATTTAACGTGTCGTTGACGTCTCGTCTCATTATCCAGAAATCAAACTAAATAATAAATAATACTGGACAACCCACACAGCATCATCTAGCCCCAAGCTAAGGTACTGGATGACTGATATACATAATATAATACATTACATTAGATGTTTTTTATCATACATAGAGAATACCCAGGATACCCGGAACAAATATTTACAGATCGTACAAACATTTGTCTCAAGGCAGGATCGAACCCGCAACCTCCTGAGTAGCAGGTAGACCTTCACCCGCCGCGCCAACAAGGCTCAACTCAAAGGTCAATCCAAGGCTCATATTGCTACCTAGCTTGAAAGTTGAACGCGCTGAAGGAGCCGATTAAAATTAAAACAAATGCAAACAAATGTATGTATGACGATTCCGTTCAACTTGGCATTTGCAGTGTTTCATATGATAGGTACAATACAACCTCAAAACAGGGAAAGGGGGAAGATTTTGGCTTAACATCGTACACCACATTTTTTTTTATCTCGGCGCTCTATAAATTTTATATATTTAGATAGGACATTAACTAATATAAGAAATGTTCTTTAACATAATGTTTAAAGCGTCAGGTTTCTGAGATATTCAAATATGAAGAAATAATAATAGTTAATATTTTAACCTGACGCTTTAGTACATTATTTTAGAAGGCAGTTTTTATTTGTTTGAGCGTCCTCTATCGAAATATGTAGGTATTATTATTTAATAGGATTGTAGGTTATATTATTTTTTTCAAAGTCGCCGATTATTTGTAATCGGCGACTTTGAAAAAAAAAAAGCAAATGTTAGGCCACTCTCCTTACTATAATTTTGGAAACACTTTAACTGAAACGTAAAAATAAATATTTGGTCCTTAGGCGCGTTTAGGTTGGATCAATGCGCGTTTACCTTATACCATATTAATATTAATAAGGAAAAAGCTTTGTTGGCATAATTCACACGTACATAATTCACACGTAATTCACACGTACATACTCGTAGATAAGAGTAATCTCGTGTGAAAATATCAGAAAAAATCGGTAGGTTATAATGTTCCCTTGAGAAACCATAAAATACTGCGCTATTAACCTAACGACATTACTAGTTAAGGAGTTACCCTTACGATAAAATAACCTAAAAAAATTTTCTCTGCTGGCAACATTTCCACCCACGAAGAGTCTCTCTGAAAAAAATCTCTGAAATCTCTGAAAAAATAATGATCAATAAGAAAAAAAACACGATTTTTATTCACATTGGATTCATTCCCATCCTCACTCAAAAACCGCACAAAAATGTTCACGCGAATTAAATCCATACCGTACCGCATCGAATTGGTTTAATACATTTTTACCCCTAGAAAATAAATAGCTGTCAGAGCTAATAATCGTTTTTTCCACAGTTGCACAACAATCGATTTTTAAAAAACGAACAGCCGACTTCAATTTCCTTAATATGTCGCAATTTCTCAGGAAACAATTTATTAATGGGTGGTCCCATGGAGTTATTTTTTATACTAAAACGATAGAATAATCAAAATCTGTCCACTATGGATGGCAAAATCGAACATACATACAGTTGCTAGCCTCCGTTGAGACAGGCCGCTGTGGTCGAAATTCGGCTTGGCGAACTTTATACACACGGTCGAACATAGAATCTGCTTTTTTAAACTTGGTTAAAAATACACAGTCTTATGGTGATTTTCGCAGTGCGAGCTGACCCTTGAGCTGATTAAGTTAACAACGGAGGTCCTTGCTATCAGTACAGTTTGTCACCGACTAGACAACGCAAAGGGTTTTGGCTGAAAAACAGCGCTGTGCGGCAACCGATTAGCACATGCTGAGCTAACACCTATTTCGGCACATGGTCATGGGGGTAAAACTTGATCTGACGCCCACTATTTGTTTAATTTAGAATAGGTAAACCTTCGTGTTCTTTATTTAGTTTATATACTTTTTATGTACTTAATATGTGTGTGTCGAAATAAATGTTTTTCTATTCTATTCTATACACCACACAGCGTTAACTTGATTGTAGCATAGTTGGCACGAGGGAGTATACGAGTGCCCAGTCACAGACTGTCCGCGCCGTGGTCAAAATTCGGCTAGGAGGATTTTACATAATAGTCGAACATTAAACCTTCCACCTTTTTAAAAGTCTGTTAAACAATACAGAAAGTCTATTTTGATTAGCCTATATGTTTGTTTTTGGCCAAAACGAAACACGCAATTGCGTTTTGGAAAACTAAATCCCTGTCTCGTGGTGCTTTTCGCAGTGCGAGCTGACCTTAACGGCTGATTAAGATATTGCCTTCAGTACCTTACTATCAGTACACCACACCACACATCGTTGACTTGATTCTAGCAAAGTTGGCAAGAGGAAGTTAGGCTGGAGTTCGCATAGTTTCGTTTGAGTTTCTTGTTAAAGTGTTTTAGCGGAAAGATATTTGGAGAGTTAAAACGGGATTGGAACTGTGCGGGATGGAAATCAAATTAGTGATGAAATTGGGTATTGATTTACGTAGGGTTGGTTGTCGTCATTGTAATTTTGATAATTGTCATTTTGTCATTTTTCAAAATTACTGCCATGTTAATCGTGACAGCAATGCTTACAGAATAATCTTACGGGTATATCTTTCCTGCCCTTTTCGAGCAAAAAAAAACCCTAGCATGAATACGCACTCCAGACAAAATTCCAAGCACATTTTTTGCATAGCTAAGATAAGAAAAAAAAATCACACATGAAGGGTATAAGAGATCGCTTCTAAGCGACAAGGCCGCCCCTTGCACTTGTGTAATGTCATGTAATGTGTGTTGTTATGTAATGTCTTTAGTATTTAATTGTTGTTGGTGTACAATATTGTATTTTGTGTGTGACTAGTAATTATTGATGACGTTCTTTTTTCTCATTAGGTTTTTTGTGTTTGATTAATTTCTCTTCTATAATGTCATCATTTGCTCTCTGCTTGAATTTGTGTCTATGTATGTAAATGTTCCTTCATGTACCTACTTATTAGTTCTTGTCAAACCTGTCTGTACCTGTTTATGCCCAAATAAATGTATCTTTATCTATATTTTTGTATTGCATTTTTTGTATTTGTATAATTTCAAATTATATATGCGTAAATATTTATAAACTTACGCGATCTGAACACATTATTTGCGTTTACATTAAATGCGTAAGTTGGGATGGATGGCTGGATGTAGGTATGTTTATTACTTCGCCACCAAAACAACTGAACGGATTAGGCATTAGTTATAATAATGAATCGAAACGGTCGAAATAACTTCGACCACGGAGAGACAATAAAATTATCATTTTATTTAAATCGACGTTCCACATCATTATTTCCCCGGGAAACCACAACAAAGATGAAAAATGACAAACCGGCTGCTTCCGCCGAAATATTTCAACATGCGCACTGATAGTAGTTATCCTTGACTCATCATCATCATCAGCCATCATCTTAATCCACTACTGGACATAGGCCTCCCCTAAAGAGCGCCATAGCGCCCTGTCTTCAGCTTGCCGCATTCTTCACTGCGCGCACGCAAATAAGAGTTTTTTGCATACATGTAAGACTAGCTCTGGAATAACGTAAATGTCCTTAACATAGCCTAGGCAGTAGGTACATAAGATTCTCTGTTCTACCCGACGCAGATTCTACGCAATGCGGTACCATTTAAAGTTTTCAACTTTGCACAGGGCGTGATCGGAAGCAGTGAATAAACCATCTCATACTTTGATTAATGATCCAAGGTTTTCTTTTCATCAGACTATGTTCCCAGGACAGAAGAGTGTGAGCAGGCTATGGAGAACTTTTAATATGATTTAGAATTTAGTATTTATTTATTTTAATAAGACGGATAATGTCAGTAATAACTAGTATTCTATGATATCCATTTTCAGCCAGTTTCATCGGATACGTACTAGCCATGTACGCAAGGCATATAGTGCAAAAGTGTGTGCGCAAACACAGGTGTACTCTCTATTTCTATTCCCTAACTCTCATAATCAGATGGGATGGCAGACCGACACGACCGGAGAGAAGTCAGGTTAAAACCATCACATATTAAAATATGTGATAGCAAAGATTGGGTAGAAATACGGTCGGCTTGTTCAATACCTACCAGTCTTTTCTGGGATAAAGTATCAAAAGATTAAGAGCTAGAGTATCTTTTGTTTTTTCATATAATTATCCACGCTGACGTTACAAAACCAAGCCTCCAGGCAGGCAATTCTCGCCAATTTATCACTCGATAAATAGGGCAGGAACTGTCAAATTTGAAAGTTTTTTCATAGAAGAAAATACGGAAAACAATAGATAATCGTTGGCATCTAATAAAAAAATATCTTTATTAGCTACAAGCGATGTGGTACGGTCAGTTAACCTAGGAACATACTCTACCGTCTCCAACTATACCTATTTACCGCGACGCAGATTTGAAAAGTGTTAGAGGCACACCTAAAATTAAAAAAACATAGGTAGGAGGTACTTTCAGGGAACATACCCTGATTGATACACAAGTCTAAAACCTACGTAATCTTGTGTAATTTAGAAATACATTATTTTTAAGTGTTTTAGAGCTTTATGAATTTGTTTTTTGGTTACGTTTTTTATGTTTGAATTTCAGTTGAGATTCACGTATAGAAAATCTCACCGAAAATGATGTGTGTGAAATTTCTGTAACACCATTTATCTAAGTTCAACTTGTGGGCTTTTTATGACTCTCACTGAAATTTCCAATTTCATTAAAGCGTAGTCGTTAAAACTCCGATCCACTTGATTTAGACGCAGATTTACGTCCGTAATTAATATCTTATTTTGAGGCAGTTGATATTTCATCTTGAGGCAGTTCAGCAGCTCGGGTTTTGAGTGATGATTGATTCAAATTAAAAAGGCTTCGGTGTTGAATTTCATTTCATAATCAGGGTATGATTGACTGGATAAACTTAGTTACTTAGTTTGGTTACCTAACAAAAGTGTTTGGATTGCGGTGCCAGTGGTAAAATACACCACCAAGTGCGTGGCGACTCGCACACGAAGGGTTCCATATCGTAAAAATAAGGCAACTTTTTAAACAACATCAAATTTTCACTTGCTTAGAGACTTAAATTGTCAAGTTTAATTTATTTTTAGTATTTTTTTTATTACAGTTGAAGTGTTACTTTTTACAGAAAGCTTCATGTGCCTACCTAAAGTAGTTCAAGAGATAGCCTTGACAAATTATGAGCAAAAAAGACAAAATATTCACTTTATTTGTAAGAAGCCCCCTTTAACTTTGATATTCGTATGTTTTTTATTAGTTGTTGTTCTAGCGGCAAGAGAAATACACATTCTCAGAAAATTTCAACTGTCTACCTCTTACGGTTCATGAGATAGAGACCTGTGACAGACGGACGGACGGACGGACAGCGGAGGCTTAGTAATGTGGTTCCGTTTTCAACCTTCTGGTACGGAACCCTAAAAATGGCAAAATGCATAATGCATTCTGAAACTCTTGTTTCAGATTTAATTTTCTCGTAGATCGCAGAAAAAGTTAATCTGGCGCCAGCCCAAAAAGATCAACCTCAACAGATTTGGATAAGCGACATGTCGTCAGTTTTAATATTAATTATTTTAAAGTTGATCGATTCACGTCGCGCGGGAATTAACTTTTTTGCAGCTATTTTCTTCTGCATTCTACGAGTAGTTTGAAGCAAATCGTCTCATGCATGAATTAATCTTTCTATCGGTCAAAACCGTATAAAATCCGTTAGGTAGTTTTTAAGTTTATCGGTCCGTCGACTTATAGGCCGAGTCACGGCGAGCCTGGGCTTGTGCAGACATTCAAACCCGTCAGCGCACTGGACGTTCATGAAAACTCTGCTAATATGTCGCTAATGATAAACCTACTGTAACTTTTCTCTGTAGAACAGAACATTAAAGAAAAGTAAATATTTTTCTTTTGAACTCCTTTTTAATTTGTAGCTTCTGACTGCTTAGCCAATATGAAAAGAAACCTCGTTCACAACAAGCCAATTGAATAAAACCTTAGTGGAATAAATTTCTTCATTTCATTATGGCAATATTATTGAACATTATATTGCTGTGTTTTGACCCAGAAACGTAAACTTTGTCTATTAAGTCTAATGCGTTAAGAAACCAGCTGGTTGTTCATTAGTTTTCTGGTTTAAGATCTTTATTCTAATATAAATTACAATAATTTACTTAAAATTAGAACTTAGGGATAGTTTTTAAGGTTCCGTACCCGAAGGGTGAATTTATTAAAGGGTCTATTATGGTGGAATTGTGTTGTCAGAGCCTTTTGCCCTTGCACGTTTTACAACAATACCTAGGGGCCACCGTTTGTGTTTAAAATATGTGTTATTTTATTCGCTTTGAGAAACTGGCCTTAGATTTTGGTGGGATCCCTCTACACCTGTATCTGGTTTTGAATTAAAGCTTTTTTGGTTTTACATACCCGAAAATTCACCCTTCGACAGAAACCTAAAAAGATTTAATTCAACGGAACCCTGTTACTAAGCCTCCGCTGTCCGTCCGTCCGTCCGTCTGTCACAAGGCTCTATCTCATGAGACGTAAGAGGTAGATAATTGAAATGTTCAGATAATGTGTAATTCTCTTGCCGCTATAACAAAAAATAAAATAAATATCAAAAATAAAGGGGGCTTCCATACAAAATACGTGTTTTTTTTGGCTAGTATTGCTCTATGTTTGTCAAGGCTGTATCTCCTAACCACATTAGGTAGATACATAAAACTTACTATAAACAAGAAATAGTTCAATTGTAATAACAACAAATACCTAAAATATAATAAATTTGAAAATTTAAAAGGGTGTCTGACAAGTGAAAATTTGATGTTCTTTGAATAATTTGCCTGATTTTTACGGTACGGAACCCTGCGTGTGCGAGTCAAGTCGCACTTGGCGGTTTATTACGTAATTTAAACAACGATGGGTCAACGAGCTTGTCATAAGAGCATTTGACTAAAATTAACTTAAGTTTTTAATTTAATATACCTGGCCAAATAAGGAAGACCAAAGTCTTCCTTATTTGGCCAGGTATATTAGAGATATTACATACATACATTAGATATATCACATGTAGGTACCATCTTTGATAAAAGTGGTCGTGAAAAACAAGACTTAAAAATAACTTTAGTTGATAACGCCAAAATGCTACGGCCGTTTTCTTTACGGTCTAAAAAAGGACAGGAATAATTCTTGATCTTCCCGGTCTTCCAGATTTTTTATAATATTCTCCATGATGACCATCGGAGCAGACTGGACCTACTCATCGGCACCAGTAGGCGCACAGCAGGTATTTTATGGTGCTAGTTTGAGGACCGATGTAAGTATGTAATGCATTAAGTATACCAGTTATCTAGTACCATTTTTTAGTATCACGCTCTGTTTACTTTGGGACTAGATAATTTTGTGTGGTAATCCACTGCTGAATAATTCCAGCATTATTTATTTATTATTATTCTGAAGTTTTCCCAAAAAACCTTCACAACTTTTTAGTTATCTCGTTAGGTCGAGTTAAAACTCGAGCAAAACCACAGTCAAATGCTTGTTCAAAAGCACCTGAGCTAATCTCTTACACGACTATTGTTGTTTTTAAACGATTATGTCTAAAATTATAACAGCTTCTGTTATCGTCCACGAGATGGCGCCGTAAAAGCCTACAATAGCTACATACGAGATTAAAGCTATTATAAGGGTGTGTAATGATATGAATTTGGAGCTTGCGTGAGTGGAATATGAATGTTAAGGTATATAGTCAGGTGAGTTGATATGGTATTTGTGCTACGTCTTGAGATAAAGTACTTTTGACACAAACCCAGTCTATAGTTAAGAATTATCTAAATATGTGTTAATAATTATTATTTTTTATGTATCATTAGCATGACTAAAAAATCTAAATAACATTTCAGTATCATATACTGCTACGCGACTTTAATAAAAAAAATACAGAATAATCAATTTATTGGTAATAATATTACATTTCAGATAAATATTTTAATATAGAAAAAACAACAAAAATATTTAATTTATAAATAAATATGATTTTCAGCCTATATGTAGGTACCTTTATTCATCATCATTATCAGTTTATACTAGTCCACAGCTGGACATAGGCCTCCCATTAGGGTACACTACTTTTTGCACATTAGTGCCAAAGCGCCCTGCTTGTCTTCAGCTTGCCGCATCCAGCTTACCTAATTATACCAACGCCGCCAGTGAAATGATGATTACTTTCAATTCATCTTTGGGAAACTCACCCCGCTGTGTTAAAAAAATACGAGGAGGTTAGGGGGTTCTACCCCCTAACCTCCACCAAGGTTGTCAATAAAGCAATCACGATCAATTCCGAGAACCACACGGAGGCTTTCTTGGTAACATATCCAGCGAGGCACCAAAAAGGTTTTCCCAAAATAGGCTTTTTCGCTGAAATGGTTTAACCCCTGATTTTTCCTGTCAATATAAACAGCTTTTCACAAAATCAACTTAATATTCATTAAATTACAGACGAAAATAGGGAGCTCTTGACTGGATTGTCTAGGAACAGAGAGGGTTTTTTAATATTTAAACACCGCACCTTTCCTTATTACTTTATTATTTCATAAATAATTCTGATTTTAGTTAGTACCGGATATTAAAAACAAATACATAGGGATCGAACACGAGGCCACCTTTACATTCACCGAAGCAATAACACAAATCGTGCGTTAGTGTACAGACGAATGGGCACAGCTAGGTCAGTCCTACCTGTGTGCAAGAGGTATCTATCTTAAAATATATTGCAAAAGAACAAAATCAGGAGCTACACCCGAACCGCATTGAAAACAAATATTAGGTCCTTACATATGAAATTGGCGTTTTTCGTACTGGCCACTTTAATCACAAATTTCTCCTCTTTGGTAAGGAATTCCAAATTCAAATTTGTACAGCTATAGACTCATGTATTTGTGCTTCGATGATCGTCATTCATTTGTTTTTTTTCTTCTGTTTTTTTCTGTTTGCGTCACTCATTTTACAAAATGGAAAACTTAAAATATCGCATTATTTACGAGTACGAGTTCCGCCGTGGCACTAGTGCTGCGGAAACAACTCGAAGGGTGAATGATGTGTATGGCGGTCGTGTTGCAAAAGAAAACACAGTTCGTTTTTGGTTCCAACGTTTTCGTTCTGGAAATTTTGACCTGCAGAACAAGCCCCGTGGACGGCCTGAGACTCAAGTTGATAATGAAGAGTTGAAGGCTATTGTGGAAGCGGATCCATCGCAAACCACGTCCGAGTTAGCTGCAGGCTGCGATGTTAGTGATAAAACTGTTTTAATTCACTTGAAGCAAATTGGGAAGATTAAAAAGCTTGAAAGGTGGGTACCTCACGAATTGACTGAAGCAAACCGGCAAACGCGCGTCGACTGCTGCGTTACATTACTAAACCGGCACAATAATGAAGGTATTTTAAACCGAATCATTACCTGTGATGAAAAATGGGTTCTTTACGATAATCGGAAGCGCTCAGCGCAATGGTTGGATCCTGGCCAGCCAGCCAAATCCTGCCCCAAGCGAAAATTAACCCCAAAAAAGTTACTTGTAAGCGTTTGGTGGACTAGTGCCGGTATTGTTCATTACAGTTTTCTCAAATCTGGCCAGACTATTACGGCTGATGTCTATTGTCAGCAATTGCAAACCATGATGGAAAAGCTAGCGGCTAAACAACCTAGTCTGGTCAATCGCTCCACGCCACTGCTGCTTCACGACAACGCTAGACCACACACTGCGCAACAGACGGCTACTAAATTAGAAGAGCTTCAATTGGAAAGTCTAAGACATCCTCCGTACTCCCCGGACCTTGCTCCAACAGATTACCATTTTTTTCGAAATTTGGATAACTTCTTGCAAGGGAAAAAATTCAACTCCGATGGGGCAGTCCAAATCGCCTTCAAAGATTTTATTGATTCCCGTCCGACTGGTTTTTTTAGTAAAGGGATCAATGAACTACCTATAAGATGGCAAACGTGCATAGAAAATAATGGTTCATACTTTGATTAATTAAATATATTATATTAAAAAATATTCGACTTTTTGTTCCTCCCATACAAAACGCCAATTTCATATGTAAGGACCTAATATAAGGCGAATTTCTTGCTAATTATGAACATTGAACTAAACATAACGTTCAATCATTACATATAGTATGTTTTCGTTGTCCCAGTCTATCGCACCGATATAACGTGTTCAAAGAGGGAAGGAAGATGCTGAATGCAGCAAGCTGAAAGGGTTTTATGGCGCTCATTAGGGGAGGCCTATGTCCAGCACTGGAGTAATATACGCTGATGATGATGAGAAGAAAGGATGGCAATTGTTCCACGGCTATATAAATAAATAAGTCTATTATCTATTGTATAAGTATATTGTATTAGGTGAGAATAGTAATGCTCACCCAAATCTCACTCATCCTTTTATATGCAACTAGCTGCTGCCCGTGGCTTCGCACGCACTTTTTAAGTAGCCTATGCCCGTCCCCGGGACACTATTAACCTTCCTGCCACATTTATATTATTATCCATATCTATCTATGTAATGTATTGTAATAGTATATCAGTCATTTAGTACCCATAACACAAGTTCTGCTTAGCTTGCGGCTAGATGATGCTGTGTGTATTGTCAAGTATATTTATTTATTTATTTATTATTTGTTATTTCATTAAGATCCGTTTAGCCGTTTAGGCGTGAAAAGGTATGGATAATATAAATTAATAAGAACCAGTATTTACAATTGTAACCATAGAGCTAGCTGCAGCCTGTTGCTAACAATATACAGGTAGCTCAACTGATCCATATCAGTACCAGTCGGAAGCGAATTTATAATTACAATTTTATTACAACAAGCCTGCTGTGCCTCCCTCTTGGTCCCTATAATCTATATATATAAAAGAAAGTCGTGTTAGTTACACTATTTATAACTCAAGAACGGCTGAACGGATCTCGGTGAAATTTGGCAGCGAGGTAGATGGTATCCCGGGACAGGACATAAACTACCTTTTATTACGGAAAAAAGCGTGCGAAGCCGCGGGCTGCAGCTAGTATAATAATATAATTAAATTTGATTGTAAATTTCTCTGTTAATACATACGAATGAATTCTGAAGTGATCTAGCTATTCAACAATAACGTTACTGACTCCGTTATTTGGGCCGATATTCAGTGCAATAAAAAAGCAGTTTGGCATTAATCGTATCAAGACACGGGCCGTTAGCCAATTGCTCAGGTATTATTGCTGTTTTTATGGTAGCTATTGGGGCGTGTGGCGTAATTTTTAGGTACTTAGATAGACATTAGTATGGGTTGTGTATAGTGTACGAAAACTATAAAAGTTTACGTTTCATTCCATACATTTAGCGCCTTCCAGCGCCGTTGCGGGATACACGCACAAGAAAAATACACTGGCCTGCAAAACTAAGTATCACACTTTTAATTTTTTTTCTATCTAAACTGTAGAAGTTAGGGATTTAAATAAAAAATGTTTTTATCAAATTTTCTCAGCTTTCTTTGAAACTATAGTAAACTATACTTTAATAACATTTTTAACTTAAATAAACAAAATAAAATAGCAATTTTTGGTTTAGTGCAAAACTCAATTAACATTTTATAAGTATGTTTTACATGATATTTAATTTGTAATAACTGGTATTGCCTCCTCGGGCTCTGATTACAGCTTCGAGCCGGTTTGGCATACTGAACACGAGGTTTCGGAGCCGATTTTGGGGAATATTCTCCCATTCTTCTATATACAAAATAATAATAATTAAACTCTCTTTCGAGTCCTTTTTGAATCGAAAGTATATCTTGTGTACTTAAAAAATATTGCAATTTTAAAAGTGTGATACTTGGTTTTGCAGGCCAGTGTATTTTTCGTAGTATTACAGCGATTCAATAGTTTCCTATGAACTTTTTGACACGTAGATAAGCGGTAATAAGCTGTCATTGTTCTCGAAAACTTTTATGATCTGGCATTGTGTAATAACAAGCCAACCAGGATTTATGTAAAACCTAAATTAGATATATATTTTCATTCCGTAAATACCATCTAATTTCAATCACAGGAAAAGTGCTCTATAAAATTCCGCCATTGTCCTTAAGCGAATGAATTTAATTCAGATTGAATTAGAAGTGCATTATTTAGTATGATCTAATTTAAGATATTGCCTAAATGAGTTTTGCCTTATGGTGATATTGCTTCTTTTACTCTTTTTTGAAATTGAAAATGAAAAGCAAAACATTTCCAGTTCCCATAATAATTTTCGTTATTCCAAAAGGATCTGGCTTAATTGTCAACATAATGAAAGCTCTCGATTTTTTCCTGTAACTTCCTTCTAGCCACATGCAACAAAACAGTATGAACAATGTACCTCTATTTTGATTTAGGTACTTCCTACTTCATCAAGCATAAATTATATTCCTTTGAGCCATGGGCCGGAAAATGTAATGAAAACATAAGCATTTTTCTCAAACATGCAAATCATAGGGAAATTCTCAGGAAAAATGGACACATCGATAACAGTAGGAAAAAAATGTGTTTCTCTCACAATTTCTTTTAAGAGCTTCTCAACCAAAGCTTTTGTTTGAATTCGTGAAATATTTATAGTACCTATATACAGAGTGCCACGTAACATGTGTTTAATGAATAAATAAATGATAATTTTCGGCTAAAGCTTACTTTATATCTAGTTATCTTGTTTTGCAAGAGACTGGTGCCCTAGAGAGATTTACAAATCCTGTGGGGGCCTTACTCCGCAGAATAATTTGGAATATATAAAAAACAAACTATATCTTTAATATACTAACTATAACTATACAAAAAAGTGATATTCACTGGGCTTAGGGCCGAATGTTCCGAGAAAAACAGACTTGTAAAAATTATAAAACAATTTTTTTATTTTAAAATAGATATATCCTTTTTTCCGTAAATATTTTTAAACTTACGCGATCTGAACACATTATTATTAGTATTATTTAACGGGTGTTTATCGCGTTTTGTTACCTACTTTTCCCGACGTTTCAACAGGTTTACGTGTGTAAACCAGTACTCCAGTCATCCCGTGACCACGACAGTGTTGTCGTGGTCACGGGATGACTGGAGTACTAGAGCTACCGCCTCTGCGAAGCGTGGGCAGCACTTTTTGAAACTACACTCACTTGGTTTTCGTAGCTAGTCATGTCCATCTGCACACTCGGACGACACACAACACTGGCTGTGTCCCGACGCACTGAGAAGCCGGTCTACGACGATTGGCACACTTGGCTATAACTGGATTCCACGAGGCAGAGAGTTTGAAACCGTCTTCACGATTGAAATCCCCCGATTGAAAGCTTTTTTCAGATTTAGATTCAGGTTTATTTTTTGCTTCAATATATTTTTATAAACAAGTTTTTATATCATCTAGGGCCAAAGTGCTTGGGAAGACAAAACCAACGAACCCAACCTCGACAGGGCTAAGTCGTTTCGTTTAGGAGTTCCTATGATCACCTGTCTCCATTATCAAACCAGCTCGATAGTGCCATGACGTTACATTGTCAGCAAACCACCAAACCATAAGTATGCAAATTTTCAGCACAATCCATTGATGATAACTTCTCTAAAATTTTGTTGCAAAAATTTGTCCCACTTATACTAACAGGGCAAAATATATAAAAGCTTGTAAAACACTTTATGAATATCAACCCATTCAAAAAAAGATTTTCAAAAGAAGACCTCTACTTTCGTTCTCTTTAATCGGGTAAAGAGTCGTTACAAAACATAAACCCTGAAGAATACGGATGCCTCTCTTATCCTCATAACATTAGGTAATTTTTGACTTGATAAAGTCCTGAGAGGGAAAAGTTAAGGATATTTGAGACCACTTAATCATTTCGACTTTGACACAATTTGGGAAATATATCTAAAGAAATTATTTAAGAAATAATAATATAAAAATAATTATACTTTTCCATTTTATACCTACATAACAGACGGACCAACGAACAGTTGTCTTTTTATGAATCAATCTTAATCGCGATTACTTGGCTAGTCTCTCAAGTCAATCTCTTTTTATTAAGCGACTACGAAAGAAGGAGGAGGTTCCGTTTTCGGCTGTATGTTTTCTTCGCCATCATATAAAGACGGATTTTGATGTTTTTTTTTGCAATTGTATAGAAGATAATCCCGAGGTGGTCTGATAAAAATGTTATTCTCGGGGAATTCGTATTTATTACGCTAAACAAAAAAAAACTGTTCAAAACTAAGAGGTTTTGAAGTCGGTTTCTAGTTTTTTTCGAAACAATCGAATTATATAGGTAAGTGCTTGGACAAAACAAGACAAAAGAAGGTAAGCTTTTCTGTACGCACCAAATTTTGAACTCTAGCACTCATTTACCGTGCACAACCGTGCCCTTAAATGTAATAGGCCTGTCGGAAATTATAATTAAAGTCATTGAAGATTTTTTACTCTACATATACATAGATATAATTGAATATCAACAACACCTGCCCTTGGTAAATTAAACATTGACGGAAATCATGGGAAACCTGTGTCAAAATTGAACTCCTAAAAATTAATTTTGATCGAACCACTCAATTCAACCACTCCCTAGTTAAGCTTCCTAAAGTATGAAATATTCGAACAATGAACCACAATATCATTATCATTGTATCATTATTTCGTAAATTAACCTATTTACGAAAACTGATTCTAGAATAATAGCACAAAGGGTATTGAAGCAGTATTGAAGTATTAGCAATCGTTCGATTTTTATGAACCTTTGTGACGAACGTAAAGTACCAATATATAGTATATCTTCATCGACAGCTTCACGTGACTTCCTGACAATTTAATAAAAATTGATTTAAAGTCATCCTATGAACCATTATATTTAGTATTGTTTTGGATCAATTGTTTTTGTAAATAACACTTTGTTATCTTCGATTTTTGAACATCTAACGAATAACGCACATGTCGATATTTTCGGTCGTGCAGCTGCGGCGCGGCGGCGCACGATCACTTCACAGCAGAGACTGGGCAGTGAATGTCTTATAGTAGAAGCAGTTGCCAGTTGCTAAAATTCTGTTTTTAATAAAAATTAAATAAATAACTGAGCAAGCTTTCATAATACGGGCCTAAATGAGTCAATGTCACTATGACTCTGCCAACATGTAAGTCAGCTATATAAATTGTAAATTTACCACTCTCCACTGCAAACGCAGGTTTTATGTACAAAAATCTACCTAACCCTAAATGTTTTTACAGCATATGGATTTGACATGTGTCTAGCGGACTCCACAAAATAGGATATGGGTAGGTAATTGATCCTGGAATCAATACCTATCCTTTATCCTTACTATGGGAGGCCTGTGGCCAGCCGTGGACTAACAATGAGTGTAGAAGATGATGATGAATCAACTGTGAAATAAACTACTAAGAGTAATGTGAAATAGTAAAGGTCTATCGGGTATTGAGTTGCGGATTGAAAGTATTTATGAAACTTTTGAATCGGCTCAAAGCAAAGGACTGCTTCTAAACCTGTACATACCTAAAGAATAAAGGTGATAGAAATTACAATTTCAAAAACAATCCGTAGTGAATCAGCCCTCGAAACACTATGACTCAGTCAACGCGTCAACAGTAATTTTGTGGTTTTATATCGGAATATTATTCCGATATAAAACCACAAAATTCAGTTATTATGGACGATATCAATAATATAATTGGCATGAATTATGGTTTACCGCCACTTATTTATTAAATACCCAATAATCATTTATTCCCATTTCAATCCCCTCACAAGAATGGCACGTCAATTTAATGAGCTACATAAAGATGACGGCAGGCTCGACATATTTGTTCCAAGATTAGGACAGTTCATTAAAATAATAAAAGAGATCCTCCACTTCAATATCAATATCAAAGAAACGAAAACGAGTTCAAGTACAATAATACATTAATAATAATAATTGTAATTTCTACTTACTTGTTGTAGGTTAGTAGAATTTACAATAATTATAATATATTATAATTATATTATATTATAGCATGTACCTAATCTAATCTAATTTTAGCAACCGTATTAGTAATTATTTTGTACCTTTTTTTTTCTTTTTACTTTATTGTTTCAATCACCCAAAATAGATAGTAATAACTCAACCTACTCGATATATATTTATATTATAGCAGCACGTACATATGTTTATGTTGCAATCAAGTTTTATTCTTGTTTTTTGTTACTTTATAATTCTAAGTGATTGTGATGTGTTTTGTACGTTAAATAAATAAAAAATAAATAAAAATCAAATTCAAATACTCATTAAACGTGTATTGTCTCATTAACGTGTTATTTTGGATATTTGCCATCGGAACAAATCCAACAAAAAGAACTATATATCGTTAAAACATAAACCACAACCAGCATTAACTTAAACTGTTTTTAAACTTTTCCAATTTGTAATGAGTAAACCAACTGTATGTGTGTATTTTATGAGAGAAATAAAGAATTTACTTAGTTACTTACTTACTAACATTATTTAGATTTTCTTAAAAAAAAAAATATTATTGTATATTTTTTTGTTTTTTATTATTACTATTATTATTGTTTTCTTTCTTTTTACCTATTTTCAAATCACTTGCAAGCAAAACCGTGGGTATAAATTGTGTGAATGCTACAGAAACTATTTCTTAATATCTCATCTCACTAATATTACGCGTATATATGTAAAAGTTTTGATGAATAGATTTGATTTGATTTGAAGATGGATGTATGTTTGTTAATTTTTCACGCATAAACTACTGAACGGATCAGGATGAATAACAAAAATGTAGAATAAAATATAGACTCCTTTTTATTCCATAAATTAGTTCCCATGAGATTAATACAACTTATACGTTTCCATTGAAACAACGCGTGCGAAGTCGCGGGAAGACACTAGTACAAAAACATTTTTGGCTAAAATATACAATACTAACTTATCCTAGAAACATAGAATTTCCAGTGCGACCTAATTCAGAGACCGCATTAAACAAGCGCCATTATATAAATATTAAAAACACTTTTTTTATTTTTTATTACGGCAATGACCTTTATTAACAAAGAAAATTACAATCAAATTATAACTAGTATTTACAATTGAAACAATTAAGCTAACTGCAGACTGTTGCAAACAATCTACAGGTAGCTCAACTGATCCATATCAATACCAGTCGGAAGCGTCCCCAAGACGCTGGCTGCATTGACCCGCTGTATGGCAATGCTGATGCGCTGCGCCAGATATCCGCCAGCTCTCGGGTCACGCGTCGCGTCGACCAGACGCTCAGATAACTTTTTAAAAACCCGGAGAGCCTCGGTACCCCACGGACCTAGGGTCTCGACCCCAAAGGGAGCAAATATGTAGGCTCTGTCGAGACCTGCATATTTGCGTCTCTTGAGATCCTCGGCCAAATCAAAACACAATTAAAAACACTTATATTTCCAGGAACTTAATTCATTTAATTATTTAAAAGTACCGTTACCTCCCGGACTCATTCGTATTTAAATAAACTTTTATTAAAATTTAATCACGAGATCCCTCGGCCCGGGTTCGTATATGAAATTAAATAGGTCCCGAACTAACGTAAGTCCTCGTTTTGTTTGAGTTACGTGAAGGCTTCTATATTTTGTTGGTTTATTTAATTTTAATAGGAAGCATTACAATGAAGAGTTGAGGATAACATTATTTAGAAATCAAATAATATCCTAAAAGTTTTTCAAGGGAAAGCTGCGGGTTCAATTCCCGTCGAAACCGAAATTTTTTTTGGATATTACCTGTTTGATTAACCCAAGTGTGATGAGGCTTACGCACTATAATAATAAAAACCTTTTCATTATTATTATTTATTTTTAGCCTTTACTGTCCTACTGTTGGGCAAAGGCCTCCAGAGGATATCAAAGTCAAAGTCAAAGTCAAAAACTCTTTATTTCCATAAATACAATAAATGTATACTTAGAAAAGGTCAAATTCTTAATAATTTAACACTGACACGGAAATAATGTGATATTTTTGATTTCAGTCGCTTCGGTACGTAGACTAAAGTAAAGAAGCGACGAAGAAACCTTTAGCCTGTTAGTTGTTATTTTTCGAGTTGGAGCAAATTCCGTCCCACGCTTTTTTATCCTCTAGATAATCTGATATTTTATAGTAGGCCATTTTACACAGGAAGGTTTTGACAATTTGTTTGAATTTATTTACTGATAATTTTTGCAACTCACTAGGAGTTTTGTTGTAGAAGCGTATACATTGCCCTTTAAAAGATACATTCATTTTGTGTAGTCTAGTTGTGGCACAGCGAGTTTATGTTTATTCCTTGTATTCAAATTATGTACATCGCTATTTTTAGGGAACCGATTGATATTTCTATGAGTGTACAATAGGTTTTCATAAATATATTGACATGGTACTGTCATTATGTTTATTTCTTTGAATTTATCACGCAGGTATTCTCTGGGACCCATACTATAGATAGCACGAACAGCCCTCTTCTGCAACACAAATACGGTGTTAATATCTGCAGCGTTCCCCCACAGTAGAATACCATAAGACATAATACTATGGAAGTAGCTGAAATAAACAAGTCTAGATGTATCCACGTCTGTAAGATGACGGATTTTTTTGACAGCATATGCTGCAGAACTAAGTCTCTTCGATAGCTTATCTATGTGTGCGCCCCATTGAAGTTTATTATCTAAGGTGATTCCTAAGAAAACGGTACTTTCTACAACTTTTAACGTTTCTCCTTTTACATTTACATCAGCCTGAACTTGTTTAACATTAGGTAGAATAAATCTAATACATTTCGTTTTGGTTTCGTTAAGCAAAAGATTATTGACATTAAACCAATGGACTACTTTTGAGATTGCATTATTCACATCATCGAAATTCGTGTCATGTCGTTTCATTTTAAAAATTAATGAAGTGTCATCAGCAAACAATACAATCTCGTGATTATTCTTAACAAGATGAGGCAGGTCGTTAATATAAATTAAAAATAGGAAAGGGCCGAGGATAGATCCCTGCGGTACACCCATTGTAACTACAGACCCCGAAGACCGTTTCCCATTAATGTCAACTCTTTGTATCCTATTACTCAAATAAGATGTAAGAAGACCCAAAGAGCTGTTCCTTATTCCATAGTGATTTAGTTTCTTGATTAATGTTTCATGGTGTACGCAATCGAATGCTTTTGACAAGTCGTAAAAAATGCCTAATGCATCTTGCGACTTCTCCCAAGCATCAAAAATATGCGTTACTAACTCTACACCGGCGTCAGTAGTTGACCTGCCGCGAGTAAACCCGAATTGCTTACTATGTAGCAGGTCATTTCCATTGAAATGCCTAAGCAATTGATGTAAAATAAGTTTTTCAAAAACTTTGCTGAATGTAGGCAGTACTGATATTGGTCTAAAGTTAGTGGGGTCAGACCTACTACCCGATTTAAACAGTGGGATTATTTTACTACATTTCATTAGATCAGGAAATACGCCACAATCAATAGACTCATTAAATATAAAAGCTAGATCTGGTGCAATGATATCAATCAATGGTTTAATAATTCTAACGGAAATTCCCCAGAGATCTGCAGTTTTCTTTATATTTAATAGTTTAAAGGTTTTTTTAATATCTCTTTCATCAACATGATTAAAATTAAATGTATTTTTGCATTTAGGTACATTTCCTATAAGTAATGATTCGGCGATTACTTGAGAAGAGTTTAGACACTTTGTAGTAGAGATTGGAATGTCAGTAAAAAAGTTTTCAAATGCTTGGGCTACTTTAACATCATTTTTGATTGAGCAATCATTAATCTTTAAATTGTAATCATTAATGTAGGTGCTGACTTTTCCAGTCTCACTATTTATTATTTTCCAAGTTGACTTTATTACATTTTCACTATTTCTTATTTTTGAGCTAATATAATTTGATTTTGCTATATGACAAACTTTTCTAAACATTTTTGAGTTATTTTTTACTTTTACTTTGAACTCCTTGCTAAAATTGTATTGTTTTTCACTATACAGTTCATACAACTTTTGTCTACTCTTATGTATACCCACTGTTGCCCACTCACTAAAGTTAAGTTTTTCTGAGACCATGATCGACTTGGGTGTGAATACTGAATTGACCACACTGGTGAATTTGTTAAAAAAACTGCAATATGACTCATTTGGGTTGTTATGTGAGTGATAAGGTGATGGTGTAGACTCCCAATCCAATTTAAACCGTTCAAATCGACTTGTGGTCACAGGTATGTATTTTATTTTCTTTTTACAATTATTATTTTTTACTTGAATTTCTAATTGTATTAGTTGACCTAAGTGGTCTGATTTTAAATTGCTTATTATATTTTTACTAACAATTTTTTCATTTTGGCAAATCAAATCAAAATCTTTTTATTTCCATAAATACAATAAATGTACACTTATAAAAGGTCAAATTATAAAATTAAACAGTGACATGTTAATAAAGTATAAACAAAGTAAAATAGATAACATTGATTGTATTAGCTATTTTTAATGTTACTCGAAATAAGTAACGCCTTCGTAAAGGGAAGACTGAAGTTTTTTTTAAAGATAAATAAAAAAAGAGAAATAAATATGGTTCAAGTACAAGCCTATTTCGACCATATTGTACTATTTCGATCATATGTAAAGTTTCCTGTGTTATATTCGAGCAAAACTATTAATTTGTGGTAATATAGAAACTGATCCATTGTTATCAATTATCATGGACCTACTAACAAATATGGCATTCAAACTGAGCTGTTTTTATGTCTATTTAAATTTTAATATTAAAACGAACTATTTTTCCGTCCATTGACGAGAATATGATGAGAGCAAAATACTGGTTAACAATCAGATGACGCGGCGACGTGCGTGCTTTAAAATTGTATTTTTTAAAGCTATAGAGGTCAATTATAGGAAATATATTTATGGATATTTAACTTTGTGACGCATTACCTCATGGCGCAGAGATAATCGCTGTCATTCAAAAACCCGTCTCACCTCCATGCAGTAAAGCTTAATTTTAATCACAATAAATTTTACAAAACACGCCGCAAAAATGCACACTCATCTCGACTTAATTAAAAATACAACTAACCTGTAAAATGAAAATGTCATCGTTCGTTGTTTCTGCAAATTGGACCCAGTCCCAATGAGGTAAACACTATATTTGCACACACAGTAACACTGGTACCACTAAATGAAAACTTTGAGCATAGTTTTGTAGCACTGTACACTTTTCTATTCAGTCGTTGATTTTCGTCGCGAGTTCGCAGCCGTGTGCTACGGGGCGTAGCGTCGTACCGGATGGCGTAGCGCGACTGACGCTACGCCGCCTCTACGGCGCAACTCTCGCATCGAAAAGTTAATCTTGTAATAGGAAGAAAGTTTGTACGAAACTCGTACGAATTGTGTATCAATGGCTGTGGTTAACATAAACTTCATTTTATTGATGCCGCTCATAAATTTCAGGGTTCCGCGGTCTATATAAATTTTTGACGGACGTTTTTATGTGCCTTGTTTGTTTAAGTTTTGGGTCAGAGCGAAAGGTTTTATTTACGTTTGACTGTGCAGTGAAGTTTATTTAGGACATCAATGTTAAGTGTTTCTGAGTACCCACTTGAACAGTAAAATGGTTCGGAATTAAACGTTTTGTTATTGTTGTTATCATTTGATGGAAATGTCAAGGACCGAGGACAAAGCATAAAAGAAGCTTGAACTTGTGTCACATAAAATAGAGCAGAAAGGAAATATTTATTTGGTATGAACATATACATAGTTTGTTTCATATTCTGATTATTCTGATGTCGTAATGTTTATATTAGCTTAAGATAAGTGTACGAGTTATTGTATTAATTACTAAACTTACCTTATTAATGACTCTTAATGATAAACAAAATATTAAGGTCGATTTCAGTCAAAATACTCAGCAGTTCAGTTTACATAAATTGAATCTGTGCTGAAGCACCATCTATTTGGTCACGGCTAGGAACTGAAGTTGGTCGAGTGTATTGCAAATCTATTGGCTCCAATGATAGCTATACGAACTAATATTGGTTCTTAGTTAATGGATTGTGCTGAGGCTGCCGGCCAACTTAATATTCACTATAGGGCCCAAGTCTTAAATTTACTGTACTACGGTATACCGTAAATTGGCCGGCAACGTCATCTCTGCATGCATATTTGAGGGAAACTTGAAATGAAACGGAGGTTTTTCTGTGCAGAAGGTCTACTTTGAAAAACGAACAAAGTTGATCGATGACGTTGGATCGCACAAAACGAAGGACGCTCAATCCGTTCTTTCGATGAAAATTATTCTGGCAATTATTTCTTAGAGATCCGAAACGAAAGTGTATGTTGGTGACGCGCCCGAAGGAAGGTTTTTCGTTCCGTAGGATTGACGTTATCCGTCAACTTCGTTCGTTTTTCAAAGTAAACCTCCAGGCCTGCAGTCACCGGTCATTTAAGATAATGGGTATGTAAGTATGTCTACAGAGTTTTCTTATTTATCATCATCAGCCTAACTAGTCCACTGCTGAACATATGCCTCCCCTCATGAGCGCCACAGCGCCCTGTCTTTTAGTTGCCGCATCAGCAGCTCTCTGCCAACATTATCTCAGTTTTATATTTTTATAATATGCGTGTGAAAATGATGATGCCAATCCTCCTTGCCAAATTTCAGCCACGGCGGCCAGTCTCAAAGTAGATGCCGCCATGTGTGCAGGACATATTATAGTGCACAAGTGTGTGTGCAAACCAGGTGCACTCTCTATTCCACTCTCTATTCACTCTAACAATCCGATGGGACAGCAGACCGACACGACCGGAGAGAGGTCAGCAGCAGGACCAACGGCTTAACGTACTTTCCGAGACACAGGTGTGAAACTAATGCCTGTGCAAACAATAGTATATTTTTATTTTTATTTGTTAGTTTTAATTTTTTGTCTTGTGTGTCATTGGAGTGTGACTCAGAGCTAACCCTGTAAAACTTCTAAATGTACCATTAAATGTCTACTTTACGGTACAAAGCCGTATGGATTACGTAGTACGTGTGATCTATTTCCCGGTCCACTTTGCGAGGACCAGCTGATGCATCCTCCAATACTAGACAATGATTAATACGAAATTGGTCAAGAGATACGATTTACGTTACCAGAATAGTTCACTCGATCTCGATGGAAATTATTTTGTAACTATCGTGTATTCGGATACGTCTGCAAAATAAGATAAAGTACTATAAAGTTTCTGCCCGCAGCTTCAAATGCTTTTTTTTTTCGGGAAAAATTAAGCTTATCTTGTATGACTTTTATGTTGGACTAGCTGATGTTTGCGGCTTCGCACGCATCAGCTAGTCCAACATAATTTGGCTTTGATTAGAAGTGATAATATTGGGAATAAATTATAAAATTGCATGCTTTTAAGTCAAATAAAAACGTTCTGATTGTTAGTCAGTTTTCACATGTGTAATGAAATGTTTGTACGCCTAAACGGCAGAATTCAGCGATCTAAAATAAGTCTTATTTACCGACTGTAAAATTACCTGATTCACAAACAATAAATGAATTATGACTTATAATTACGCTATTTTCCGAGATAGACAGTAGCCTATGACCGTCCCCGGAATACCATCTATCTCTATGCCAAATTTCATTACGATCTGTTCAGCCGTTTAGGCGTGAAGAGGTTACAGACAGACAGACAGATAGAGTTACTTTCGAATTTATAATATTAGTATGGATTCGAAAGTAACTCTGTCAGTTAGTCATTTTTTTCAGGACAGAGTATAAAAAAAACATTATGTCTTTGACTAGTAGTGCCTTAAACGGTTTTGTGGATTTTAGTCATACATAATAAAGTTTTTGAGTAAAATTTACAGGCACATTTTATTCATTAAACTAGAAAAAAATACGGCCCAACAAAATCTTCCATAACAACAGATACCTACTAACCAACATCTTTTGAAAAATGGACTCCAACTTAAGATATTCAAAATTCTTCAGACTGCTGTCGGCAGGAAAGCCTCACTCAATCTTGCTCCACGGGGTGTCCAAAGTATTTGACTTGAAAGCTCTTCTTTTATTTTTTAAATGCTTAGGTACGAAGCAGGTTACTGAAATTTTCAAGAAATTATTTAATTAGACTTATTTGTTTATATAAAAGTTCATAAAACGATACAAATTGGTGGGTGAACGTTTTTGATAATTTTTTGTTATAAGATTAACTTATTTCATCATAGAGGTGACTATAACACTTAATTGGGCTCAGTGGTATGCGTGTTGGATGTCGTGTTGATGGTGTTTCTATAAACAACATCAGCTACGCGGATGACATGGTGCTGTTGGGCCCTACAGCGAGATCAGTCGAAGAGATGCTGAAGGTATGTGCTGACTACGCTGCTTCCCATGGTCTGCGCTATAATATTAAGAAGTGCGAATACATTGTCTTTAAGGCCGCCGGAAATAATCTCAAAGACTTCCCAGAGATAACCCTAAACGGCATGATCATCAACAAAGTCTCATCTTTTAAATATCTAGGGCATTATATCACCGACGACCTTAAAGACAATGTTGACATTGAAAGGGAACGTAGGGCTCTAGCGGTGAGGGGTAACATGTTGATTCGTAGGTTTTCCCGGTGTTCAGAAGAAGTCAAAATAACGCTTTTTAAAGCCTATTGTCAGGGTTTCTACACCGGGAACCTATGGATCAGCTACAACAAACGGCCGCTGGAGACCCTACGCATCCAGTACAATAATATATTTAGGATGATGTTGGGACTGCCTCGATTTTGCAGTGCATCGGGGATGTTTGCGGAATATGAGACGGATGGCTTTGCTGCCATCCTCCGTAAAAAGACCGCATCCCTAATGCGCAGGGTACGTGACAGCCCCAACACCATCCTAAAAACCATAGCAGGTAGAATCACCTCCCCCCTGTGGAAATGTTTCATGGGGAGAGTGATTTAATTTAATTCAGTATGATTATGTATAGCTAACCCTAATTATAAGTTCTAATTGTATGTACTAACCAATGTTGAATCTCAGTTATTTGAAATAAAATATTTTTATTTTATTTTATTTTTATTTAATCTGGCAGAAGGCCACATTCGTCCAAGTTCAAATTTCGCGCGTCTGCGGAAAGACCGAATTGTGGTCAATGCACCGCACCCTTTCTTGGCGCGTAATTGACGCGTTTTTGACCGGACAAAATTTCAGCTGCACTTCTTTAGCATATGTCAACCAGCCAGCCGAAACTTTTTGGTTAAGTTTCTTTAGTGTATCTGCGAGCACACATAAATGGTTATAAGTAATTTGGTAATATTATTAAAAACGTGTGTAGACTGTCTCTGAATAGAATATAATAACTACAATTATCAACTCAATTCATCAAATCTAAATGGTTCGCGGATCTAAAACAAACACAGTTTTCTACAGTATATTATATCACCCTTGTTTAAAACGCAATAAAGCAAATATTGCATCTAAAGCACAAACAAGAACACATTGATATCACGTAGATCCAGACGTAGCCAATGAAATCCCAATCCATCGTAAAAGCCAAGTTTATGACACGCGCCTCGCCCGCGTCTTGAATTACGAACTGGCTCGAAAGCCCTAGAGACGATGGAATTCTGAAAATTAATGATATTCTAGAAAACACGATTTGATGTTACTTTATCTTTATCGACTTTACCCATGCTTGATGATACGGTAACCTCCAAATTAGGCCATGGATGTTATAAGAGTCGACTAACGGAATCTACCAAAGGAAGGGAAGCAGCTTCATTCTGTGTTAGGGTTCCGTACCCGAAGGGTGAAAATGGGACTCTATTACCTTGATATAAACTGGTCTGTGCTATTACTAAGCCTCCGCTGTCCGTCAGTCCGTCCGTCTGTCACAGGCTCTATATCATGAACAGTAAGAGGTAGACAGTTGAAATGTTCAGAGAATGTGTATTTCTCTTGCCGCTATAACAGCAAATATAAAAAAAAATATCTAAATTAAAGAAGGCTTCCATACAAAAAACGTGATTTTATTGGCTATTTTTGTTCTTCCTTTGTCAGGGCTGTATCTATTGAGCCACAATATCTAGACACATGAAACTTTCTATAAATAAGTAACACTTCAATTGTAATAACAATAAATACTAAAAACATAATAAAGTTTAAAATATAAAGGGGTCTCCCAACGTCCCCTTGTGTGCGAGTCGACTCGCACTTGGCGGTTTAGTCCATTGCCAGACGCAGGCTCGAAAAGCGCCTTATTGGCTTTTATCTCATGGGGGTAATGCCCATAATCCCCACGCTAAGCATGCGGGTTGGGGATCGCAGTTCGGTGGTGGAATTGTTCTGCAGGGGGCGCTGCTGGCCGCCCCCGGTGGATATCCCTTAGTCGCCTCTCACGACACCCGCGGGAAGAGTTGGGGTGATGCAAATTCTTAACCGGCCCTACACAGCAGACAACTTTTTTAACACATATTTTACTAAATGTCCTAACATTAATCTAAACAGTAACTGTACAATGTATGAACAGCTTGTAAGTCTTTCACTGGATACATAATTAGCTTACCATTTTCATAATCTAATTATTTATATAAAAGAAAGTCGAATTAGTTACACTATTTATAACTCAAGAACGGCTAAACGGATCTAGGTGATATTTGGCAGCGAGGTAGATGGTAGGTATCCCGAGGCCGGACATAGGCTACCTTTTACTCTGGAAAAAAGCGTGCAAAGCCGCGGGCTGCAGCTAGTCTAATATATATTAAATAAAGCCGTGTTAGTTACACTATTTATAACTCAAGAACGGCTGAACGGATCTCGGTGAAATTTGGCAGCGAGGTAGATGGTATCCCATCTACACACGCATCTTCGCACGCTTTATTCCAGAATAAAAGGTAGCCCTTTTATTCTGGAATAAAGCGTGCGAAGCGGGCAGCAGCTAGTGCTTAAATATATGTAACATTTATTAGAAGTTTGTGTAAACCAGGTACTAAATCGTTGAAACAACCAAGCCCACGCCTGATGTTTAGGTAACTACTTACATTATGTTTACTTGGGATGTCATTTCGTACCTTATTTTGTTATTATAGTCTAATTTATTTTCGTAACTTAAAGTTAGTTTGGATAGGCGATTGCTTAGCACGAACATAGGCCAAAAATAATATTCCTACGAATTTTGTCTAGACCTTTTCTTTTTTATCGTGTAGGTTTAATTGGCTTATCTAAATATAACACATAAACTACTATGATCTAAGTTCGGATTTCGAACTTGGGAGGCCTATACAGCAATGGACGTATTACATCACAGTATGTTGATGATTACAAGTACAAAAGTAGTCTAAGTTCCTCACATTTGCAGTTTTCCTATCCTCAACAGTAAACCCCTGAAACATTAAAGAAAAGTGCTAACATAATCTCAACCTTAGATACGTAGATATTGTGTTTCAAATAAAATTAGGCAAACGTCCAAAGAGCTAAAACATAGAAACAATGTATAAAATAAACAGTTGTCTATCTACGTGGTATTAAAAAACATTTTTCATTGTCTAAGAAGAACTTTAATATACTGTACATACTTAGTACTAGAGTATCCTTTCCTAAGTCGAGGCTTGCTGTGGCGGTTGCAGAGTAAGAATCTACAATAACTCCTATTCAGCCCATAGATGAAGAAAAGCAGCAGCTTCTTTTTATATTCAAAACCTCTAGCGATCACCAATCCGCCTGCCAAGCGTGGTGATTAATGCAAAACATGCTTTTTTATTTTATTATTTATTCAATAAAAAATTCGTTACTTAACTTGGTAAGCTAGCTATGTTGAATACTTTTTTTATTATGGCTTTAATTGTTCTGCTACTGGTTAAGGGCTTTCCCTAACTCTTTCTTTTTCTAGATTCCTCACGGCCATGCCCGCTTGATGTAGGGTTGTATAATGATCGTCTTAAACAAAGCTCATGTGTCTGAACCTACTCTATTGGTCTGGCCACACGCTCTGTGTTGCCTGCGCAGTCTGTTTGTGCAGTCACATGTGCACGTAAGAAAGCTCTACGCTCCAGGCCCTCGCTCAAGAAAATTTGCAGGCAAAACCATACAAACTAAATTTACGCAGTCCAAACCTCAGTATATCAACGATTGCACACGTTTCCGCGTTTCCGAGCCTGCCTGTACTACCATCTTGCCGTCCACACAGACGCTCTTACCTGCGTAAACTGGTTTGTGCAGGCATGCTCGCAGGCAAGACGGAGCGTTTGGCCAAGCACTATTGTGCAGTTGCAAAAGACCATAAACCTTGCCTTGTTGGAAAGCAGCTGCAAACTTTTCAATGGCAGATCACTGACTATGTCAGTTGAACACTGTAAATCAACTGTACAATGTTCGGCACGCCTTATCTCCCGAAAGCATTTTGCTTGTGGTGTTGTATCTCAGTTTCTAGGGAGTATGACGCCATTTCGAATACTGCGCATTTTATTTGGAGATACACTTGTGTAAATATTCCATCTTCACCGACTCTGGTTATAAGCTCTATTTGGAATTTATTTACACTAAGCAATAAACGAGCTTTCACTTTTCAGTGCTATTGGTTAACATTACAGAATATATTGAGGATTTTAGTAAATGAAAACTTTATTGAAACTAAAACATCGAGTTATTCAATTCGCTGCTTGAAATTGTATGTAACCTCACACTTTCCCGAGCCTGACAAATGGTCATAATTCAGTTTTTCAAGTCATCAAAATAAACTCTTCACGGACATTTTTCGATATGTGGTAAGAATTCATTTAACTTTAGCCTTCTATCTCCACTCTCCTTTTCAATAAAAACGTCTAGAAATAAAAACTTATTTTTCATCCGTAAGTACTTGCAACCAGACCCTCCATAAAAACGTGTAACTGTCGTCCCGAAAGTTACAAACCTTCTGAAGAAAGGATTTATTGGTCGAACTGTACCGTTTCGATCACAATACCCTGAAAGCTATTGTAAACACGCATAGTATATCTACTTCTACACCTGTATTCTATTGTATGCCTAAGCCAATATCGTATCAGCTGTCACAAGGATTTGTCTGTTCATTTTAGAGAGCATTGTGTTTGTAAAAATTGAAATAGCGGTAAAATAAATATAGCTAGTTTATGTTTTTGATGTTATTGTTCTACTTTTGTTCTCTGCTCATTATGTAAGTGTTGGTTGATACCAATATTTTAAAGAGGGAACATTTTGTACGTTTGTTTGCAGGTAACTTTCGAAACTAACAGGGCCCTATTTTGCTAAACTAGTCGCATCACTATGCCAATGGTATTGTCACAGAATGACACATTTTTGTTTTCTAACTAAGATGTAACAAACTACCATTGAATACCATACCTAGGGGAGAGAAGGTAGCATTCGTACACCAGGAGCATTCATGAAGCGGTCACGTTTTTATACTAAACACGTCAAATCGTTTGTATTTGGGTGCGTAAACCCCCAACCATGCGCAGAGGCTAGCCGCGGAGTGGCGGCGGGGCACTGCGGCCGCCGGCTTCTTTAGGATAAGTCGTAATAATGTTTTCGCTTCCTGTGAGTAATTTTTGGTTGCACATTGTCATGGGTTTTGTAGTAATAAGTTATTCTAAAATTTTTATTATGATTTATTTTAGTGTCTGAACAATGTCCAAGTTTATCAATTTAACGTCCGTTATGAGTTAATTTCATCAAATATTTTAAATTAATGTGATGAAAGTATGTGTTGGGGTATGTTCATACAGCAATAAGTGGGTTACATTTTTACAATACAAAGTGTACATACCGTAAAAAGAAAAAAATACTTAAAAGATATGAGATAGGATCCAGAACAGTTTAAGATGCCAGTACGTTAGCAAAGAAATGCTGTAAGCATGAAACTAACAACACATACTCGAGGTTTGGGTGGTGGAGCCTTACTCAATAGATCCAAACAATACAAGACGTTATAATAATATCCGGAATAGCCACTACTTCCAGTACGTCAGCTACCAAATGCCTACAGCATTTGGTACTCAAGTTTACAACAAAAACGGAGGTTAGGAGCCCCCCATTAGAAGCAAGCAACCTATGTACTCGTACGAAGCCACACCACGCGTAGGGAGCTTTCATACGCTTTGATTTTTTTGGAAAAACTTGCGTAGCTTCGCCGTGTTAGTTTGTGTAAACCCTGAACTAAACAAATTTTGTAGCCAGATATGTTGGTAAGAAAGTGGCATTGAAACGGTATTAAAATAGTTATTCGTTTTTACTTTATGGGGCTTAACAAACTGTATGAATGCTACCTGCTCTCCCCTACCATAAAAATGCCATTTCCCGAGTCTACAAAAAGTCCAACCCTTCCTATACAAAATCACATAAGCACTAATGACATTTAATGTCTCTATTTGGACCATCACTCACCTTAAAAGGAACCGGCCTTCTAAAATTACAACCGTCAATCACCTATCACCTAATGGTCCATAATGACAAGGAACAAGGGAACTATTTAAGATTAAGACGTTAAGGTTCGTTGCAAACGAGCAACTACATTTTTTTTTTGTTACCACTGCATGTATCTCGCAAATAATTTAAAATGGACACATAATTTGTCCTCAGAAGTGGAAACTGTAAGCTAAATTTATCGAATATGTTAACCACTTTAACATTTAATAAGCTGTCAGTTTTTCTACAACATACAATAAAAAAAAAAAACACACAGCAGTATCACCTGAAATTTAAAGAACTACAGCAAAATGATAGATAGTAATAGTTAATAATAATAATGCTGGACAATCCACGCAGCATCATCTAACATAATACTTTACCAAACAAAGACAGAAAACAATACAGAAATAGATGCTAAGAGTAGTACAAAGTACAAAGGCGGCCTTATCGCTATGAGCGATCTCTTCCAGGAAACCTTGCAAACTTCCGTTTTACAAATTTTCTAGATGTAATTTTGTAATTGATGAAAAATTACCTACAACCATTCTATTAGGCATGTTTCTTTACCATCATCGTTAACGGCAGTACCCAAATTATCCAATTAAATAATGCTGGGTCGAAAAGACCGCTCCAAATACCACAACAACCGAGTATTGGAGCTCCGCAGATACAATTTGCAACAATACAAAATAAAAATTCTATACTTGGTTCTAGAATGACAGATCTCTTGGATATGTTCTGGATATTTTGGATTCTAGAATGAAAGTGAGCGACGACGGTGCGTCACGAGTCGCTCGTGCGCACTAACTAAGGGCGGTTATGGTAACACACGCACGAGGTAAACGTTTCCAGACTGAAAAATGTTTTTCGGTAATTATAGACCAACAACAGTATTGAATTTGTTCCATCGGAAACAAAGAAAAAATATAAAATTTGAGTTAAAAGTGTTTTAAAGCGAAAAGAAATGCGGGCACACAATATTATTGTGGTCTCTATCAATAATTAAAACTATACATGAACGTAAATTAAGTTATGATTGAAAGGTGCGTAAAAACAGAAAATTTCAACACAAGAATAGACATAAATTAGAACTAGTAGGTATTTACAATTGAATGAAATTCATGGGTCAGGCAAGTGCATAATAGAAAATATACATAATATTTATTGTAGCTACTAAACTGAACGATTATTTTATTTTTATTGCGTTTTGTGCAATGCCATTTTGCAATCGGTACCTACTAAAACAGCGGAAATTTTCGCCCGCAAATGTTGAAATAGCTTCTTTTTATATATTTTTGTTTCGTGGCATTTTCGACTGTTTAACACCATTCTACCAATAAAAATGTTCAAACTACCAATAAGAAGGTGGAAACTAAGAAGGTTAGTTTATTTCTTCCGTGTAGTTCACAAAAACCATAGACAATTGAATGAACTAAACGGGTGTTCGTCTGGGTGGCTGTCTCTACGCGAGAAGGACTATTCCACAACGAGTATTATCTTTCGTGGTGCGCATGTTAGAGTAAATTTGAAAACAATTGATGACGTCAAAAATAGTCGTCACGCGCGCGACGTCTTTCGTGGCGCGCATGCTGGACAATTCACACAACATAGGAAACACCATAAGGGATTGTTCAAAAAAAAAAAGACAGACAAAAAAATATTATTACATTCATAATGTAAATTGTGGGGGAGTAAAGGTTCTCAAGACGTCGCCAGACGTGATGCAATGCGAAATCTTCCACTCGATGGACCGACGACATTGTAGCGTTCGCAGGGAGTCGATGGATGGAGGCGGCTCAGGACCGCTACTCGTGGTCGTTTGGGGGAGGTTTATGTTCAGCAGGACGTATACGGGCCGAATATGATGATAATGATGAACACCCAGACCCAAAACAAATATGTACATTATATGCAGATCATGAAAACATTGACTGGACCTATCTGAAAATCGGCTCTGCTACTAACTTCGGTTTGTAGCGGCGTAACGCTGAGACAGGGATATTTTTGCCCCTATAAGTAACACACTGTTTAAGGTATCTGTTTTTTTTTATCCTAAATCTTATGTGTTTTATTACCTACATATTATTGTATTGTAATGTGTCGTGTTATGTGTTATGGTCCCTAATAAATTTAGCCCTGGCGGGAAACGAACCAGTATTCCCTCTCGTCTCATTCGTCGCCCGCCATAGGTCGTCAGTAAAAACATTTGATACAATGTTGTAGTAACTACTTATTCAGTACCTTTGATATCTTGCGGAATGTATATCCAAAGGTAATTGGATATAGATATAATCAGGACATAAAATCGGGTTGGTGGTAATTTAATTCTATATTTTATAGCATGAGACATAAATAAAATTAGAGCGTGCGGTACTGTTTCTATGATTTTGAAATTTTTTCGGACTTTTTTGACGGAATAACTGGACGTTATATAAAGTAACGAATTCTTTGACTAGTTTTACAAAATCTTTTTCCAGCATCCTGAATTTATTTTCTTTATTTCGCTTTAAGATCTTTTGAAACGTTAACCTCTTCTCAGCTATTCTCTTTGAATTGTTTGTTTTGATTTCAGGATCTTCTTCTCTGAATGGCAACTTTACAATGTATTTTCCCTCGGGATACCTGGTGGTAGTTTCTGCGAATACTTTCTCACATTGCTTCTACAGAAGAAGTCTGTAAGTGTCGACTTTTATCAGATTATGGTTTTTGCTCTTTTACCACGTAATATCTTTCCATATAAAATATTTATTTATGTATGAAGGTAGGTATATATTTTTTTTTTGATTAAGATAATACACTGGCCTGCAAAACGAATTCAATTCAATACAATTTATTAATTTAACTAGAACGGTCATACAACTTATACTAACTAATTAAAATTAAATAATGCAATAAAAATTAAAATTTCACATAAAAATTAACAATAAAATCTGGAGTAAATAAATCAATAAACACAACAAATTTCAAATAAAAATCAACAATAGAATTCAGTTAAAAATATTACCTACAATAAAAAAATTCAGATAAAAATAAAAAAAATTTACAAGTTCAAAAAGTAATATGTATATAAATAACGTATTTTTTTAATGTGTATATTATTTATAAAATAATAACTTTTACGTATCACACTTTTTAAATTTAATTTTTTTCTAAGCTGTAGAAGTTGGAGATTTAAAATAAAAAAGTTTTGTAGCAAATTTTATCAGCTTTCTTTGAAACTACAGTAAACTATACATTAGTAACATTTAGTCTTGAGCTAACTTAAAAGCTATACTTTTATCCTAGAAAAACGCGTGCAAATCGGGGTGCAGAAGCAGAATCGACTTGTTTTTAAACATAAGTATTTTTAATTATTCTACTCAAATATTAACTCGCAAAATGACTTCAATGTCACCCTACTGGGGCTATATCACAATACTGAATGCCAGGGTCAGCCTCAGACGTGACTGAGATAGGACAAGACAGATGGACGGACAGACAGACCGTTGTTTAGTTTTATTACCACTTGTGTGCCGGGCGAGACGGATAGCAATGTGGATGTACTCGTACCTCACACAGAATATACACTAAAAGACAGTAACCGGTTTCATATAGAAATTAGAAATCGATAACGTTTATTTCTTGAGGCTTACAAAACAAGCTCAAAGACAAGTCAAATTTTAAACTGATTAGGTTTATTAGGTAATTAATTAGGTATCAAATAAGAAATTAACTTTAAGTTGTAATTGATTTTCTCTTCACTTAATTTTTTGTCAACGATGAAGTGTAGAAGGACAATAATTATAGATTTTCTAATAATAGATTTTCAGTGGACCACTAAATCGCAAGTGAGAGGGGGTAGTTGAAGAGAAAGCGGAAGAAGAAAGTTATATTTTACAGCTTTTAAAAAAAAATTGCTGGTGGTGGTAAATTATTCCGATGGGAACTGTCAAAAATCGCTCCCGCGAAAACGCAATTCTGCAGCCAACGTCCGTTGATCACCACAAACTGGACAGGTCCTACGGGTTCTTAAAAACACAGCGAATCCGACAACGCCGCCAACGCAACAGAGCGTGTTGGTGTGATCCATGTCGGCAACATTGCTACTCGGCTACTTATAGATGTTTTGTCAACTTGGAAGCCGCTGACATACCACCTTCTCAGGGCTGGATTCCGCCAAAGCGCTGACGAGACACGAAGAGAGGAGATGCGTTTTAAACAACCAACAGAATGTAGTTCATACATCTAGTCTCCGCTCAATTTCAGTGGATATCACCGAGCTGTATCATATTTGTATGACGCGATCGAAGCGCAGATATGAGCTGTGGCTAGTAAGCTGGTGACGGCACGCAGCGGAGACGAGAAGAGATGTGAGCGGCGCGTGCAATGAATGGCGGCGCCCTCAACAAACATCTAACGGTCGCCGCACGCAGCACACATTTCTGTTCCAGTCCAGCCAGTACTGATCTCCGCACAGCTTCAGTGGACACACCATAGCTGAAGAACGTATCTGCTCGTCTCCGCTTCGGACAACTCCACACATCTCCGTTTTGGTGAACTCCGGGCGAAGACAACGGGCTGTGTTTCCGAGCTGTGTTGGCGGGTCGACAACTTTAGTGTGTAGACTCCATTGTGACAAGTATAAGTGCAGTAGGTAGAGTAGAAGTGCCATTAACAAGCAATTAGCTTGTGAGTTCTAAATGAGTCCTCATTTAGTAGAATCCTTTCAAACTACTAAGTACCTAACTTGCTGACTAATGGTTTTAAAATGGCTTCTCACACTATGGTTAGTAAAGTGAGCTAGAAATTGTGTGAAATTTTCGTAACGGTTTTTTTTGGAGTTTTTTCTAAGTGTGGCTACTGAGTGGCGCTAGCGTGAAGTTATTTTGTGGTTGTAAAATTATTGTAGGTTTGGGATAAACGTGAGGTAAAGTTTTGGCCACGGACATATTGTCTGAAAATATTGACACTGAAACTTTTGTACACAAAAATAAGGGACCCGAAACAGACTAAAGATTGTTATCTGCCTGTAGATATTAGATATTATGTATTATTTTTTTTTATTATAATTTTAAGGTAAATGTTACGATTGTATAATTTTTTTGAATAATTTCTATACTTACTTATAATATAATTTACTCATTTTTTATATGGACAAATGTGACGTGTAATTCTAGCAATGTACGAAATAAATGATTATTGATTATTGACAGATGGAAAATAATGGAATACGTACGACATATTGTTTTCATTATATCCACATAATTTTCTTCCGATAAAACCAGGAAGTCTCAACATCAGCATACATCCACTGCTGATGACTGCCACGACCAGGAAGTCTACTCCACTACAATCATCATCATCACCTGATGATGATGATGATGATGATTATAAAGGAGTAGACTAACATAGATGACATAGACATCTGGTCTATGTTAGTTTACAGCTGGACATAGGCCTCCCCTAAAGAGCGCCATAAAGCGCTGTGTCTAGCTTCAGTGGCTATAATAGATTACAATATATTCTGAACAAAACTGTGAAATTTGAGTATCGAGTAACTTTCTAGCTCATAGCAGCTGGTATAATGTATTAAGAAAATTACAATAACAGGATAAAACAATTACAACTAGTATTTACACTTATATCTATTTCTTAAAAATCTAAGCCGTCACCAGAAGGCAGAGTGCCCAGAATGTTGGCAGCACGCAAACTTTTGGAGGAATATTAGCGCGTCAGTTTGCAACGTTTCACGGGCAGAGGTGTGGTGATATAGGCATTTGCTTTGATAAGGTTCTATTCTAGATTTAAGTAGCCTATGTTCTGTAGAAATGTGAACGTCAAATAATTACTTTACCGACTAAGGGAACCTACCTCAGGATGGGCGGTAGCTTCCTCCTGTGTATTTTTTAAACCCCTACTGCGAACACCAATCAATCCGTCTGCCTGAAGAAGGCCCAGTGCTGATAAAGAAGGTCCCAGAAGCTTATGTTTATACAGTACACCATCAGTATCTCGGATCTGGCTTTATTTCCGGCACCGTAAAAGTCCCACGGCGGCGATATTGAAAATCTGTCCGATATCACTTCTCTCTCTCTCTCTGATGAATGACGACTGTTTTGACGACTCCATTCTCATGATAGTTTTTATGATAGCTTACCTTATTACATAAGGCTTAAGTCGTAAAGGACTGGCTAAAACTATGTGATTCGTTTGAATCTGAATTGCTCACTAACCAAAAACTGGCGGTGCTTACTGGCGGTACAGCTTTTTATAAAAAGCTGTCCTGCGATCTCCAACACGCATGTCCAGCGTGGGGATTATTTCACTACCCCCTTAATAATATTAGGGGAGCCCTAAGTCCAGCAGTGAATTGTTTTAGGCGAGTATTGTTTTTAAACATCAGCAGGAAAGTGGCAAACCAGACAACAATATACCTTGACTTGACTCTTTTTTATAAAATCACGTATTTACTTCTTTTTATTAGACAACATTAGATATGTTGTCTAATCTTTTTAGAAGTCTAGCCTGTATAGAATTCTTAATGAAAAGAACATAATTTTTTCAAGAATAAATTGTTTTCAGATAATGTAACAGAGTAGACGTAATTACACCTCTAATGAGAATTTCTTAGCACGTATAAGTGACGTAGCTAAAAACTTATAACGAAAATGAGGCAGACAAAAATTAGTAACAAGAGAGAAAAGTCTCGGAGAAACTTATAAATGCTTTTAGATTTATAATTTGTAGAAAATTATTTATCTAAAGAAACGTTTATTGGTTTCAAAATCTGAAGTAGGTAATATATAAGATTAGTTTTCAAGTTAAAATAAAAAAACCTTTTTTTAAGTGAATTATTAAGAAAAATAAATAAACTTTTAGATAAGAATTAAGCCTTTGGTAAGCATCAATTATAAATTCAATTGATACTTTAATGCCAATTATCATTCTGTAGGGAGCCGCAAAACATTTTATCGTTTGTATTTTTACCCGCGACGGGACGGAAGCTGTATGTGAGTTTAGGGTGTGATGTTGTTTGTTTGTTTGTATATGTCTGTGGAACAAAACGGCTTTACCGATTTAGATACGGTTTTCTGTATTGGGTTCGGAATTCGTGGGCAATGGTTCTTAGCTGGGTGGTATGATTGAGCTGTTGTGTGTGTATTTTACGAAAACCAATCTTCCCATTTATCTCCAGAACGATTTAACACAATTTTCTGTAGAAGTTATGGGGTTCATTAGCGATGGTTTTTAGCTAGGTTGTTTGGTGTTTACTTAGCAGGGGGCGCTGCAATCAAAGTTTTAATGAAAACCAATTGAGAGTTTATGTTTATTTCTAAGAACCTAAGGAGTAGGCATCTACCTAAAGTCCAGCTATTGTACGAGTATGTGCCACGTAGAGATGCACCAATGTTTTATTCATTATTGTAACCTTCTTATAACTTATAGATCTTCGTTACAACTGTTAATTTAATACATTCAATTAATTGCAAGCAGCCCCTGACGGATTTTTTGTCTTTGTAGTAATAGGTAGGTGAAAAAAATTTGCTACCTATATTTGATTATAGATAGATTACTCTTATTGTACCACACAAACACAAAATACAATACAGATGATAATGCTGAGAAACAAGGAAGTACAAAGGGCGGCCTTATCGCTTTGAGCGATCTCTTCCAGGCAACCTTGGGATGATATATAAATATATATTACTACTAACATAGTATAAGTTTGTACCTACTAAATATGATATGGATCATTGTCTAAAATAAATCATTTATTATATTATTATTATTATATAAATTATCATTGCTGTTTTATCCATTCCTCTTAGTCGGTGGTTTTAATAAAATTATTTATTTCTTTTTCGATTACAAAGTATCCGCCGTGGGTTTTACAAATATTTTATTATGTTTAAATATGTTTGGTTTTAATACAACAAAAGAAGTGGAGGATGACCACGGAAACGTTGATGAGAAGACTTATTTAGAATAGAAGTCGGACCAGAATGGATGAGACAAGCCAGAGAAAGAAAAACTTGGAGATAAATGGGGGAGGCCTCGCCAACCTGGCGGTTTCTACTAATATGTGACATACCTATAGATAAATATTGGCTCTTCCCTCCGGACCGCGAAAGCGATAAGACGTGTGTAGCCCGTACAAAATTTTATTTAAAAATACTTTGGAAATCAATCAAATAAATTCGTTGAGATACCAGGCGCACAGAAAGACAAGGAGTCATCGTAAGCGCAGCGCAGACAGTACGAGACAACACCTTCGAGTGCGATAGTGATAGCAGTAAATTTGTAAGTTGCGCGGCGACGGTACGTCATCACACCTCAACCACTGGGTGCTTACTACTGTTTGGCACAAGCCATAAGCGACAGCGGGTTGCTATTCTGGAACAAAGTCAACCCCGAATTCATTGAGGCAAACAAAAATGGACAAATTTCTTGTAGATAAACGACGAGTCAACCAGCCAGACAACGAAGCTAGCTCATATCAGGCTAATGAAACAACCCCTCCCAACTGTGCTTTGTGGCGCGAGAAAAGAGGTAGAGAAAATGATTGGGAAACGGAATTTGTTGATTTTAAGAGAGAAATCAGCGAAATGATGACAGCACTAATGGCAAAACAAGAAACTGATCTAAAAAACCTTTTTAACCCAACTTTGACAGGCATTCAAAAAACCAACCAAAATATTGAGAATTCTATTGCTCTTCTAATGAGCAAAAATGAGGAACTGGCGCAGAAGGTAGAACAGTTAGAAATACAAAAAAAGAAGGACTACGAATATATAACAATTTTGGAGAGTAAAATAGAAGACATACAAAGATTGGAGAGGAAAAATAACATTGAAATGAAGAATGTACCAAAAGGGAACACTGAAACCAAAGAAGACTTGATTAATATGGTGGAGCGACTGGGCAAATCTATTAGCTGCCATATTAATAAGTCAGATGTTACGGATATTTACAGAGTACGAGGAAAAAAAGAGGGTCAAACTAACACACCCATAATAGTTGAGTTTTCCTCCACTATCCTAAAGACTAATGTTCTAAAAATGAGTAAAACTTATAACATTAAGAACAAAGGAAAGCTCTGTGCCAAACACATTGGTTTCACTAGAAACGAAGACACCCCAATATTCGTCTCCGAACAACTAACTATAAAAGGATCCCGGCTGCATTATCTCGCAAGAGACCTTGCGAAGTCCAAGAGATACAAATTTTGCTGGACCTCATATGGGCGGGTCCTTGTAAGAAAAGACGAAAACTCGCCAATTATTACCGTTTACAGTGAAGAACAGGTGAATAAACTAATGCAGGCGTCATGACTACTGATACACACACCGAAACAAGTTCCGTATACATTAATAATAGTTAGAACTAATGTTAGTATTATAATAATCATATGTACACAGCTGCTCTCACACCATATTACACAAAAACCACACACACATTACTTACACAATTTCACGAATACACACACACAACTATACAACAAAGATAGCTCAAGATTTGCCATTACAATTTCGATGAGCAATGTAGGGTACGTTCTAAGTATGACTAAAATCAATTATCTTACTCTGTATGATGGATAGGTCCATTGAAATTGCACAGGAAATAGACCATACTGAAATTGCGCGCTCATTCTCATGTAATATTGAAGAACTACCAACTATGATACGCACAAAAAGTTCTGACATAATAGTTCTATCTCAAAACATAAGAAGCGTCTATAGTAATATGAATGATTTGCAACTAACACTAGCCGAACTAAACTTTGAAGTAGACATAATTGTTTTAACTGAGTGTAGGTTAAATACAACTAAACCTATACCCTACCTTATGAACTATAATTATTTCATTACAACTAACCATATTAATCAAAATGATGGTGTGATAGCATACATACAGAACAACCATAATGCTCTTGTTAAGGAGATAAAATTGGAACATGCTTCATGCTTGCAAGTTAACCTAAGTTCTGCAATAATTCTATGTATTTATCGCTCACCCTCAAATAATAATGCCGAAACGTTTATTAATTCCCTTAATAATCACCTATCTAAATTAAAATCGTTTAAGAATATAATAATAGTAGGAGATATAAATATAAACATCTTACCGAAAAAAGAAGAACGTAGTGGTGACAGAAATAACCGACTTAGTTATTTGAACGCTTTAGCTACCCATGGACTATTGCCCGGTCATCATCTACCTACTAGAGGTAACAATTGTCTCGACCATGTCATTCTAAAACTAGACTTAGCTAAAAACGCTGCTACTGTAGCCGTGATAAACACTTCTACTACTGATCATCTTACAATCCTATTAAAATTCCCAAAAATCTATAATAATACACACAATCGTAAAACTAAAACTATCACAAATCAAGAAACTGCGGCACTCAATTTACAATTAGATACTACAAACCTACTTAAAATTAATGATCCTAATATACTATCAACAATGTTAACCGACAAAATACAAAAATGTCTCACCGAAAATACTAAAACTATAACTATTCCCAGGAGTAAACGCATCTTAAAAACCTGGATCACACAAGGTATCCTAAGATGTATAAGAAATAGAAATACTATGCAAAAGAAACTTAAGGGTGACCCTGATAATGAAATACTGAAAATTACATTTCGAAGATATAGGAATTATTGCAATAACTTAATTAAAACTGCCAAAAGAAAATATGAAAGGAATGAATTAGCTAAATCTACAAAAAACAGTAAAGCATTGTGGAACACTATTAATAATATAACGCATTACAAAGCAGCTACTACACCAAACATACAACTACTTAATATAAAAGCCACATCGTTAGCATCCGTTAACTATGTTAACAATTATTTTTCTAGTATAGGCGAAGTTTTAGCAGTAAATATAATCCAGCAAAATAAAAATTTACACGAAAACACTCTACTTAACCTGCCTTATACACAAGCTTCCTCATTTGTATTAATAGATGCGGACCATAATGAAATTAATAATATAATTATGAATTTAAAGCAAAATAGCTCTCCGGGCTATGATAGTATCCCCTCGAGCTTTCTAAAACTTTCTAAAAATATTTTAATTCCCATAATATGTCACCTTGTAAATTTATGCTTTTCTCAGGGTATATTTCCAAGAAGTCTAAAAAAATATTTAATTACACCAGTTTTTAAGAATGGTGACAGAGACGACATAAGTAACTATAGGCCTATTTCAGTGTTGCCAGCTACTTCAAAAATTTTGGAAAAATTACTAAACAAAAGACTTATAAGTTATTTCAATAAATTTAATATTATTTCGAAGTCACAATTTGGATTTAGGAAGGGTCTTTCAACTGAAGATGCCATAACAGCTCTTAGTAATCAGATAGTAGCAGAAGTTGATATGGGAAGAAAATGCCTTACTGTGTTTCTAGACCTCAAAAAGGCTTTCGACACCGTCGCTGTCTCCATTCTCATACAAAAATTAGATAAATTAGGTATAAGGGGTACTCCGCTTGCACTAATTAAAGACTACCTTCGCGACAGAAAACAAAAAGTTAGAATTGGTGAAGTTACTAGTGAGGACGTATCAATAAATTATGGAGTTCCCCAGGGAAGCGTGTTGGGACCTACCTTATTCCTGGCTTACATAAATGATCTGTGCGACCTTAAAATTGACAACGGACACATTGTATCGTACGCAGACGACACCGCTATAGTTTTTACAGGATCATCGTGGGAAAATGTTAGGAAAAGCACAGAAAAAGGCCTACAAGAGGTTGCTAAATGGTTAAAATCAAATCTCCTTACACTTAACATATTAAAAACGAACTATATATGCTTTTCTATGTACAATAGCTCCCAGCCTGAACCTAACTTTAACATTAAAATACACAATTGTAATAATAGCCAAACATGCGAATGTCCAAGCTTGGGAAAAGTAGAATCCACAAAGTATCTAGGGGTGGTGATAGATCAACGGTTATCATGGCATGCCCATCTAGAGCTACTTATGACGAGAACCAGAAAGCTAATTTACATATTTAAGAACTTAAGACACGTTGCATCACCTAACCTTTTAAATCAAATTTACATTGCACTATCCCAATCAGTATTAGCGTATTGTATTCCTATTTGGGGCGGGTTTACCAAGACAAAATTTTTGGATCTCGAACGTACACAAAGATCTTTGCTAAAAGTAATGTATTTCAAATCTTATACGTACCCAACCGACATGCTTTACTCTGGCTCGGGAGTGCTGTCAGTTAGAAAATTGTATGTGCTATTTACAATACTAAAGCTACATAAAACCCTGCTATTTGACCCTAATAAACTAACGAAACGTAGATATAGAATTGTGATTGATAAGCCGACATCTAGCTCGGCATTCGCGAACCGGCAGTATACAAGTCAGTCCTTACACCTATACAACAAAATTAATAAAATACTTTGCATGTATCCCTTTAACAACTACAAATGTAAAACATCCCTAACTAACTGGCTATTACAACTAGGTTACGATGAGACTGAAGCCCTTCTGGAAAGATTCACATAATTCTGTAAGATATTTTTATTATTATTTTACAATATTAACTCTGAGCAAATCCCTTTTACAATCTAACGACACACGCACAATCACACCCCCACATTACACACACACAAGAATGGTGTCTCCTGTTGCCCGGACTCTTAAGAGACCAGTGTCCTCAGGAGTGCCAATCATAAATACACGCACACACTACACATAACACATGCACACACACCCTCTCACACACACACACACCCTCAAGCACACTGTTCTCCTGTTGCCCAGACTCTTAGGGGACTGGCGCCTCAGGAGAGCAATACACACACACTTACAGTTGTACCACATTTTACGAGCACTAAGAAACATATTTCTAGTTTAATTTATTTTTTAATTTTACTATTTACATATTTACTTTGAATATGTTAAATACAGTTTGCAACATTTTATTATTATGTGATTTACAAAATTTAATAAGCAAAACTTTCTTGACTTGGACCATACGTTAAAATGTTTTGTTTGAGCAACCTTGTTAATTGTTAATTATTGTCCTACCCTTCATTTATTTTCAATAATGGTATTGCGACCAAATTATATTACTTTTGATATTTATTATTTAACAAATGTAACGCCACTGAAATTTACATAATAGAAGACGTGGAAGAGCGAAAACACCTGATACAAGTATATCATTATACTTAAAAGGTGTTTTCGGCTATGGTAAAAATATTGTATCTTTTATTACAGAATAAAAACATTAAAAAAAAAAAAAAAAAAAAAAAAAAAAAAATATTGCCCTAATTGTAGGTGTACGTGTATGTAAACACAACGGGCCAAAACGGGTCTCTTTTATTTCTTTATACGACATAAATGGTAACTATACCACCGTTTAATAATATCTTATACCTCTTTAATTAATATCCGCAGGTCTCGATTTTGTATTATACCCTTAAACAATAGGGTAGAGGCACCGCTACCGGTACTCTGTGATTTACTAAAGGCAAATTGTGGGCTGTGCAATAATAGGCGGAAGTGACGTCATTTACCTCGCCCGGAGGCTTTACAAGGTAGGGGATGCACTAAATTGAGGAGCGGTTATTCTAATGTATTTATTTCGACACATGTACAAAAAGTTTAAATAACGACCGTGGTGGTGGTTAGGTGACCTAAAAAGGTAGTATTAAAATATCTTCGGAACTTAATCTACGTATAATCATCATTGTCTTGTCTTTTTAGGCTTTCGAAGATTGGAGATCGGTTTCGAAACCCATAAGGCATCGCTTTTTCTGTCCTTTTTTCCGTCTTTAATATCTCAGCAACCACAGCAGCAAATAACGTGAAATTTAAAGTGATAATACATTTCGTGCGCCCGTACAGATTAAAAAAACAATAATTAAAAATATTAAAAATGAAAATGTTCAGTACAAATTGTGATATCGAAATTTTAGAAGATATCTGCAATGTCAAGGGGGGTATCAAATGAAAGGCGTCAAAGTGTACATTTTAAAACAGTTTTTTAAATTTCTGTAGGTTTCATACTTTTTGAAATATTTTGAAAAAAGTCGAAAAAATATCCATTCCATCCGAAGTTCCCAGAGCGATCCATCAGAAATGTTTGAAGCGTTTGTAGATATGGTTCTATATTTTACAGGAGAAATATAGAGAAGTCTGTAAGTAGTCCACTTTTTCAAAAATGGTCGAAAAGGGGGGATGTCTTTCAAAATATTTTGAAAAACTCGAAAATTTTACTATTACCCTCTGTAATAGTAAAATATTTTAAAAAGTATGTAATCTACATGAATTTCAATTATTTATTATTTTGAGATGTAGAAACCGATACCTTATATTTGAAACACAGGTGAGGTAGCCCCCCTTTTGAAAGATATCCCCCCATTTCGACCATTTTTGAAAAAGTGGAAAACTCGAAAATTTTACTAATACCCTCTGTACTCCATACTTTGCAAACCGCAATCTGCAATGTGAATTTTTTGGTATTCTTTAAATAGCAGTCTCTAACCAGCACCTATAGTACATATTGGTATACTTGACAACCATTCGAAACCATCGGCGCACGAGTCACACTCGCACTTGACGGATCTTGTTTTCTATTTTTTTTTTTTTAATACGGCAATGGCCTTTATTAAGAAATAAAATTACAATCAAATTATAACTAGTATTTACAATTGAAACAATTAAGCTAACTGCAGACTGTTGCAAACAATCTACAGGTAGCTCAACTGATCCATACCAATACCAGTCGGAAGCGTCCCCAAGACGCTGGCTGCATTGCCCCGCTGTATGGCAATGCTGATGCGCTGCGCCAGATATCCGCCAGCTCTCGGGTCACGCGTCGCGTCGACCAGACGCTCAGATAACTTTTTAAAAACCCGGAGAGCCTCGGTACCCCACGGACCTAGGGTCTCGACCCCAAAGGGAGCAAATATGTAGGCTCTGTCGAGACCTGCATATTTGCGTCTCTTGAGATCCTCGGCCAAATCTGCCGCCGCACCAGCCCTTACGGATGTCCTCGGAAGATGGGAAGGCGCAAGTGTGTCGACGCATGTAGCGTCCCACACAATGGGCCTCCCCAACTCCCATGGGACTAGTGTCATGCCGTCAGGCCTCTTTTATGTGTTTTCTATTATGTGTTCATATGTATGTTCACACGCAGTCCGTTTACGGGCCTGTACCGTTTTATCGTATAAGTTTTTATTCGGCGATGGTGGATGTAGTTGTGTGTTGTATGGGTCTGTAAAACGGACTGCTGTGTGAACGTACACATAGGTAGCAATAGGTAGGGTCGGCAAAATATGTTTTTTTCTTCGGAACTACAAATCCGTTTTTAATAATAACTTCAATTTATTATATCGTTGAGTGACGTAGGCTGTTTCATCAAGGTATCATGTAAACGCATCCGCGAAAAGCAGGAACTAAAAAGCTGTTCACGGCCTTGTTATACAAATTCTTACGAAGGTACAAGGTTCCGCTCGCGGCTCTGCACGCGTTTTTCCGGGATAAAAAGTAGTAGCCTATCATGTATTTTTTTTGTAATTTATGTAATTTGGCCATGTTTTCTCTGGCCGAATCGGTCGGGACAGCGAAGTAGCGGTATCGTTAAAATTTCTGCCATCTCCACAATTTTCTCGATCTTTCCGGCTCTGTTGGGTGAAAAGCTTTAGCCGCGTTTGAGTCTTGTTTACAACCGCACTGAATTGAACCAATTTCATGCAATTTTGTACATATTAAATATGCTCATGGCCCATGGGTATAAATATTATATAGGAAATTCGGTGCCCGAGCTTTTTTGAATTGTACGAGTTTATATAATTGAAACACGTTGATTGCTGGATAACGACTAATTTATTTATGACAGGACACCTGACATGTTGACATTGACAGTTCAGTTCTCATGGTTGTCAACAATGTCTAGTTACTTTTACTTTTTTTTACTTTACAATAATTTGATATCAATCATTACAACAGTTTAATGATGTTTAAAAGTCACCAGCATTTCTATATTCATATTCATTCATTTCTATATGTATTCCATTTTGAAGCTGAAATTAAATAAAAAGATTATTTCTCAACAGTGCTTCAATAAACAATACCAATAAAAAGCTTAGATTTCTACTCACAAAAAATCAGGATAGATTAGTTAAAATTAAAACAAAACTTTCTGAGTAAGAACCCAGATTTTACACCGGAAAGTAAAAATCCATGAATAAATTATTTATGATCGTATAAATTATCGCGTTTCATATTCAAACCGCCTTCATTACCTGTAGACATAATCGCTTGTTACTTTTACGAGTCATAAAACCTTGATAATCCTCATTTTGAAGGTAGGCTATAAAATGTACAGACAGCGCTACAGGTAGGTAAAATTAACAGGTAAAATTATACACCTGAACATTGTTAAATTTTAAGAAATAATGCTGGACAATCCAAACAGCATCATCTAGCCCCAAACTAAGCAGAGCTTGTTTTATGGGTAGGTACTAGATAACTGTTATTACAACGAGAACATACATCACTGAATATTATATATTTTTATGTAAAGGAAACACCCAAAACACTTTAATAAATATCAGAGGATTGTTAAAATATTTGTCCCGAGGTGGGTATCAAACCAGCAATCTCCTGCATCACAGGCGGACCTTTACCCGCTGCGCTACAAAACTCAAAACTCATTCTATTTTTTTCCTTACAGGACTCTTGGAGACGTCAGTTAATTCAACTAGGATAGAGGTCATTATACTTACAATACTTATTTTATTTGCTCCTTAGGGTTATGTGGTTAGCCACAACGCGGTCAATCGCCATCCGGCAGTCCGTTACATATAGTTGCGCTTACCAATTATTACGGTGGGCCGCCGCAGCGCTCCGAGTAATCCGAATGCCATCACGGTAAATGTTATATTTGTACGATTTGCAGACTTGCTCTTAGGTCCAGTCAGAGTCCAATAATGATGGATGACCATAATTATACATAGACGTCCAACGTCGCCTTTGACAAAGTAGACCATGAGTCACTATTAAAAAAGCTTATATTTCATGGAATACGATAAAAATTATTGAGATGGTTCTCCTCTCAGGTATGGGATAGAACTCAACATATCGTCATAAATAGATACTTGTCTAAGATCATTAAAGTTACGTCTGGCGTCGCTCAAGGGTCCATACTGGGACCCCTGTTGTTGTTTCTCTTATCAACGACATTATCCGTTGTGTTGAGCACACCCAATTATTACTTTATGCTGATGACTTAAAAATATATCGCTAAATCACCTCAGTTCAGGATTCTATCTGGCTACAGGAAGACCTCGACCGCCTCACCACATACTGCTTAGCAAATAAATTACACCACTTACAGCTTACCTTAATGCAAAACCATCACTTTTACAAAAAAAAATAAACAATAATTATGGTTTTTATTCTAAGAGGTTCTCCGTTGGAAAAGGTACTTATGATTATGGACTTAGGCATACTAATTGTTTCGAAACTACATTTTGATGCTCGCTTTGAGAATATGGTAAATAAAGCTTTTAAACTGTATGGCTTTGTTATGCGAACGTTCAAAAACCGAAACCGAATTCCTTAGTAAAAAAAAAATCTCAGTTAAAATATTTGATAAATTTAATAATCAAATCGAAAGAGTGTAAAGTAAATTCTTACGCTCAACTAACTACCAATGTTTCTATTCGAAGTCCTCCTACGATAACCTACTTTACAAATACTCGCTTCTCACATTGAAACAGAGAACAGAGAATACTGCTCCTTGATCAACAAACACCTTGACTTCACAAACATTCACTCAAACTTTCGCTTCTGCGAAAGTTCGTGTGAATGTTTGTCACCACTTATCTCCGTAACTACTTAACCAATTTAGATGATATTTGGTATAAAGATAGTTTAAGTTTTAGATTAACAAAACGGTTAATCTAGTTTTCAAAAATTTGCCTCTGAGGGGTTTAAATGGGTGATAAAGTATCTATGGAAAATTATTATTCCTTGGTTCGATTCACTCAAAACTCGGTATAAATAAACTATTAAGTAAATAATCGAGGAGTCGACTCGAGGTCTACTCTTACGACATCCACGGTGTGAGTTGGAGGATCGATTCTTACACCGCGACCGCCATGGCACATACGACATAGACCTGTTTGCTTCGTTTTAATACTGTGTGTTTTAATTTCTTTTACGTATGTACTATGCACGTATCAAGGCAGTACGAGAATTATTGGACCAATAAAAATACGTTGAATCGAAACTTCGTTGGATTTTGGCGGGATTTAGGCAGGTAGGTAGGTACTATATAAGCGTGAGTCAAACATGCACCATAAATAATTTGATATGCCACATATATTATATTATTCTGTTTACGTACAAAATGTCTGTCGATATAGAAAATTTTATTGTTTCTGTCTGGGCTGTAAATCTAAAATAGACTTTTTATGTGAAACCGCAATCGTAAAATGTTAGAGATATGACTAAATAAGACTATGTGTGTGAATGTACCTGGTTACAAACTTATATATATTCCAATGTTATAAGTTTTAACAGGACTTTAATTTTAAGGTAATGGATTTTAGTGTAATTGTTTAGTGTGCATGGTGTGAGAACCCAAGTTTTTATGACCTGGGTTTTAAGACCTTTGAAGTTATGCTAAAATTTCAGTGAATATTTTAAAATAATTGTGAATGTTGGAATTCGATTTTGTGCAAGTCAAATAGGTGAATAATTATATATCATAACACTCAACCCAATACTAATTTTCACTCGCAATTAAATGACATTCCAGTAGATTTTAGTAGGCAGGATATTCCTTAGTAATAACTAGTTAGTTTTTTAAGACTATGATTATTGTAGACAATCGACAGTGTTTTGTCAACTTGTCGCTGGTCCGCTTACTTCATTCTGTAGACTCCATAACAATTTTAACATAAACATGCATTATTATATTTATTTACAGCAATTCAATAATAAAAACAAATTAGAACTAGTATTTACAATTGGAACAATTAAGGTAACTGCAGACTGTTGCGAATTGTAATTTTCTTTGTCAATAAAGAGTTGACAGCAAAAACAATAATGTTACAGCAAACTAGACACTATATATGACCATTTTAAGATACATAATATTAATATGGCACATAAGACTGATCATTTATTGCTGAGAGCCTAAAAACTACGATTTAACCGATGGCTCTCACAATAGGCCGAACCTGTATCGCGAGGTCCAAACTGGCAATTGAACTAACTTTAAAAATAATTCGCACCCCGCATATTATTTTTTACGCAAAGAGACAGTTCAATATCCAACAAAAAAGGTTTATTCTCCAGTGGTATGTAAGAAACCCTTTTATTCTCCTTTGTGAATAAAATTATCGTGTCACAATACAAATAACTTTTTGCTGTAAATGAAGGCTTTCAAACATTTTTATTTGTTCTCTTTACGGTGTTTATCTTTTCATACTTGTCATCTTTCGGTAAAATGGAGCGAATTAGCTTTTTTATTAAAAAAAAAAACTAATGTACCTTATTAAGAGACTTAGGTTTACCTATATAGATACGCATTTTGTTCTAAACTATACACGACTATCAATCAAACTTTTATTCAATTAATGTCTAAATGTCTAATAAACGCCTCATCAAATCTATCTCCTTTCCATAAGTTGAGAAGCTTCCAATCTCACTAATTAAATTTATCGTATGTATGCATCGAAGGGAATTTAATTATACACAGAAATGTATTGCTTTAGCCTTCAAAATAGTATTGTATCTGTCTATACGTGAATGGGTAAAGAAAATATGCGAGAACATAAATTGGGTTGTTTTTGCATTGAAGTACTCACTTGCTAAGCAAGTGTATTAGGGTAAGGAATCCCTCTTTTCCTCCTTACTGAAAGCGTGTCTATTTCTATGGAAATAAATGGACGTCTCATACAAAGCTTTATTGATGTGGTGTGTTATAATCTAGTTGCGGTGTGCTATAATCTAGTTGAATTTGGTTATAAACCCACCACGGATCGGGATTCTGATTGGTTTATATTATTATTTACACCTAGTAAAGTATAGATAAAAATCTCTTTATTAAATGATTGTGTGTCTTTATTTAGTATCGGTATTAATTCACGTAAGCCAAACCTCTCCTGCGTGAGCCTACTCTAGTATTCTGACCTCCCGACGATATGTTATAAAACAAATAATCAGATGATAGATTTTACAGCCATGAGCACATTTGCGTTTTGACATTTTACTTATGAGGACATATGATTTTGCGTTCATAGGAGCCGGACAGAGCATACATTTTTGAGCGGCGCGGCGTAAGCCCAAAAAACAAGTTTTTTCCTTATTTAAAAGATACAACTTATGAAGATACAACTACACAACTTATGAAGAAACTAGTTCAAGGAACCAAATAGTTAGTAATAACCTACGAATCAAAACATAAGACATTTCAATAGACCGCTGGGTTCCTGAGATCTCGACCATATTATGCGCGAAACAGTGGACTTTCATGTTTTTTTTATCGTAATATTTTTTTACAATTGTGTTTTCACGTTCAATTAAAGATTTTTTTTTAATTTTATGTAATTTAAGTATTATATATATATTATAATATATATATATATATAAGTATATTACCCACGGGGATCCCGTGAGTAATGAGGTCTAGGCCTAGTTTGACAACCAAACCTGTTAGGTTCGCCCCATAAGTATTCTTCACACCAAAGTTGACGACACAGCCCGGCGAGTTGGCGCGATTTCAGTGTATGAATATTGAATGTAGGCAGCCACAGTCAAGTCGCCGACAATTGTCGACATGTCAAATTGTCGGCGGCTCGCCGACTTGAATAGAAATAGGAACCTGATGCAGATATACCTAGTTGGTTCCACTTTACTAGTTAAGCGTAGTTAGCATACTTTTTTTTTTTTAATCTGCTTGTCGTTTTATTTTATGTACATAAGTGATTATTGTTTATCAGTTAAATTGTTAGCACTATTTTCCTGAGACACAGGATTAACCTAGTTCAGGCACAAGTATAACCCTTAGAATGAAGGATATAATTTCTCTTTCGTTAACTTTTTGAATAAATTATTTCATTATTTACTATAACATCAGGTGCGTTATGTATCCCGTGACAGGTTTCAAGTCGTCGTATTTATGTTTAAAAGAGACATATTGATTTATATAAAAACCCAGTCATAATTAAGTACCTAGTAGTAGTACATTTGCGAACCGCCATTTATTTACAGCTTTAACAAGTGTTCAAGGCGACTAATACATAACCAACCACATGAACTATACAAGCAAAGACGGATGGCAAGCATGTATTGAATACTAAGCGTAGGAATGGAAAGGGGTGATTGCAGTATTGTTGGTCAGTTTGCTTTTGTGAGGGCGAGACTTGAAGGGACATAATTTTGCGGATATTTTTGGGTAGTGTAGTGATTGATTGGAGAAATAGTCGGGAGGGCATATATTGGCAGAGAATATCGAATACTAACGTGTTACTGGAAGACAATTCACGCCAATTTATCACTCGATAAATATCAAAAGAACTGTCAAATTTGACAGTTCTTTTGATAATTATCGAGTGATAAATTGCCGAGAATTGGCTTCCTGGTTTGAGTGTAAAATTACTGGTAAAGAGTCCTGTAAGGTCTAAAGGAAATAAAGCACTTTGATATTTGATATTGTTCTTTAATTTTTTCATACTTATCCAAGCTGACGTCACAAATGCTTTTGTTTTTCATATACTCAAGAGTATACGAAAAATAAAAGAGGATAGCGTCAGCTTAAAAATTTATCTTATCTAGCGTGAAGGCTATAGACTCACTTTTCAAAAATCAAACCAAAGATAAAAGCTTGAATTATTATGAAAATATATTATGGACTAAGTTCACTCCCACCAAAAATCTCTATTTACGGTAATTTTTAGTTGTAGACATTTGGAGGCCTATGAATTGATGACCTCATCAACACCATCATTTACAGCCTGACTTAACCACTACTGGGAACTGGTATTAATACCCCTAAATACAACGTAACCAATTAACTTATCAAACCTATGATGAAATCAAATAATATCCCAAAAATAATTCGACTTCGACGGGACTTGAACTCGCATCCTTCCCTCAATACGGGAATGTGCTAACCAACTACACCGGTCGCCAAGTGACGTAGGAGTCAAAAAACTTTGGGACTTTCTTCGGACTCCAGCGCCGAAGGAGCTACCGGAGCTAGGTGGTAGGAGGGAAGGAGGTGGGTTCAAGTCCCGTCAAAGTAGAAACATTTTTGGGAAACTATTATATTTGATTTCTTATAAATTACCCCGAGTGTGAGGGCTTACGCACCATAAGAAAAACTTTAAACCTATGATAATTTTGGTTAGCTGTTTATAAACTAAAAGTATCCTTGCGTATTTGAAACTTTAAAGATGCATCTGTAATATCCATGTCAAGCCCGGGCGTCGACGCTCAGATATTCATGAGGCTTATTATGAAAGGTCCTTCCTCCATAACTAAAGAAGGTCCTACTTTTCACGTTTGTCATAATTGACTGTGCCCACTATTCTTTATTTAATTTCACCAAAAATAGGCAAGCTTTATTGCTTTGTTAGGTTTTAGGCAATATTTCATAGACTCTGCTTCTTTTTAAGAATAGTAATGCGAATCTGTCGGCTCTAAAACTATCGGAACTAACGAGAGCTTCGATATTTATCGAGCCGACAGATTACGTATGCATGAAAAGTTTTATTCTCTCATTATGTCAAAGAAAATAAATGCGTGGACGGGGTATAGTTAACATACTACTACTAAACTTAGAACAGAGAACCGGTAAGAAATAGTCCCATTTCAACTTATAAATTGAACGTATTTTACATCGTGGTGACTTAAAGAAGAAGGAAAAGGAGAACTGGCCAAATGGGGACTGAGATTCATTTTAACTCGCGACTTCTTTTGAGCTAAATATCAGACGAAACCGCGTCATTTTTAGCACGACTTTTCAAAATGTCTGTGATATTAATTTTGCAGTGAGCTGTAATATTTTCAGTGTCAGCTGCCTGGTTTTAATAAAGCTGAGAGTTCCGTCTAATTGTACCTTAAGTTACATAGCCCTTGTGGTTTACATGGGAAGAGTGGATTTAGCTAGGTAGATAATTTGCTTAACTTATTTTCAGAATAAATGGTTAAAAGCTTTTAATCCTAGACGGCAACTAGACTACATAACGAAACCGACTAAACTGACATAGTGAATTTAGAATTTTAAAATTTATATAGTGGTCCTAACTAGCTAACTCGCCAGACTCAAAAAATACCTGGTTTTTAATAAGTTTCATGTCATACCGGTAGGTTTTTGACAAATTAGGCAAATAGTCAATTAAAATCCATTCTAAATCAGATACATTACCCATAACTTATGCCGTGTATTGTCCTATTGCATGGCAAAGCTTCTTGTTTTTTGACTAACTATGACAAACCTTTAGTCTTCCCAAATCCTAACACAAAGTTAATTATTTCTAAAAATGCCCTAGTTTTCCCCGACCTCCCCTAGTCATTTCGCCTTATTGCTCGCACACTGTTGTTTTACTGAGTTGCCCTGTCTAGATTAAACTGTGCTGAATGCATTATTTAGTCGAAATGAGTGTTGCCCGCTTTGAAATGCAAAAGTTTTGTTTTTGTTCTGCTTTTGTACACTTTGTTTGTGGTGTTGTAATGTTTTTACAGCGGGTGTTTCCCACTATGTGAATTAAACATAAAGTTGTTGTAGATCCTCATTATTCCGTGTTACCGCTGGCAAGCCCATTTCGCATTTTAGATGTAATTCCCGCTTTAGTTAAATAAGTAGGTAGTCAGAGTTGTTACTTCCGTTAGACACCTACCTAGATTCTATGTCTGAGCAAAATACTTACATCGCTTCTCAAAAAAATCAGAAAATATAAAACTAGATAGAACTCAGTTGTAACTGATTTATATCAAATTATATTATCTACCAGTAATACATACCTACTGCTGGCTGATTAAGGCCATGCCTCTTTTATAGCCCGCCACCCCTAAGGATCTACCTATAACAATGTTATTTTGTATAGTTTATTCTCAGAGAGTTTATTTTTATTATGTAGATTCATTAAAAATAAAAATTCAGTTTATATAATTTTAAGTAAATTTGTGAAGGTCATTCTTACAAATGTCGTGTTTACCTGTTAATAACATGCTTATCAGAACAGAACCTAATTATAAGTTTGTTTTAAATGATTGATATGTATGTGGTTGGTAAACCTTTATTAATAAATAAATAAAAATAAAATACCTACCTTGCACACCACCCAACTCTTCATGTGGGTGTCGTAAGAGGCGACTAAGGGATATCCACCGGAGGCGGGCAGCAGCGCCCCCTGCAGAACAATTCTACCACGGAACTGCGATCCTCAACCCACATGCCCAGCGTGGGGATTATGGGCATTGCCCTCCATGAGATAAAAGCCAATAAGGCGCTTATCAGGGCGAGGCCTGCGTCAAGCTGTGGACCAACATAGGCTGTTGTTTGCAGTAGGAGCTCAATGCACATGTGTTTTAATTAGGTAGGTACGTACGTCAATTTATTATTTATGTCTCTATTTTTTTATGAGTATACAGAATGAGTAAGGTGAAAAAGTAAGGTCTAAACTTTCAGGAGGGTTCAGATTCTTCTTCAACTACGAGACTAGCAGGTATTTTTTAAATAAAATTCAGGGATTATTATTATATTTTTCGATCGAATCTGAACACTCCTGAAAGTTAGATCCCTACTTTTTGTTACACCCTGTATAGGTCGCAATATTTTGTATTTTTATGTAATAACTCGTAACTTAGCTAGGCATAAAATTTGCGCCGACTGGGCCCAGGCATCGAAAATTCCATCGACTTAAGACAGCGTCCAATTAGTTTCCCAAAAAAAGGCGCTAGTCCAATAAACCAACGTAAATATATAGATATATAAAAAGCAACAAGTCTTAGCTTGTTGACGGTAGGTATGGTCTGCCTAAAAATAAGGAAAACTTTTCTAATTTCGCCTCGAAAGTTTGCTTTAGTTCGTTTAGTTGTTAAACGTAATAAAAGGGACAAGTGTGAGCAGGCTCTTGACTAGGGTTTCTGAGCCACTGAAAATAAAAAAAAAATGCATTTAATAATAAATAATAATGTTTGTATGTTATGTAGGTATTATGGTACGTAGTGTACCTATTATTTTTCTTGTTTCTTTAAGTATCTAAATATATTTATTCAAGTGCCACCTATATTGTTCTTTCATGTCCAGTCCATCCTAAGGTTGCCTGGAAGAGAGCGCTCGCAGCAATAAGGCTAACCTTTATACTACCTCTATTCTAAGCATTTCTGTCTGTATTGTTTTCTGTCTTTGAGTGGTATAATAAAGTGTTTTCACACAACATAGCTCGCTAGCTCCAACATAAGCAGTGCTTGTTTATTTTATGGGTAATATAATTGATTATTTAGTACTATGAGATCTCACAGAGCACACGAACGCATAGAACCGGTAAATCCGATTCATAAACAATACTTGAGTGATTTGTAACGCTATGCGTTCATTTAGGACGACCCTCACGTAAAGATTAATAGATAGCTAGATAGCTATTTCATCCAATGCATAGTGTAGCTATGTCACCTTTGACTAGTATGTCACAAATGTTTTGGTTATGTTCTGTCAGATTTGCTTTGCTTTGAGATTTTGTTTTTACTCATATTCAGTTTCTATGGAAACAAAATTGTTTTTTTTTGTGCAGGTTTTTATAGGATATAGGTACTCGTATATATTTCATCCGGAAATGTAGCAAACATTAAAGAGAACTTAGCAACAGAAACGGACCAATCACATACCTACCTATAATCGACGCAGTGCGTTCGCATAGTAAAGTGTCGCTTGAGTGTTGTTTGAATGAAATGGCCTACCATGACGAACGCAGTGAGAAATGCCTTACTTAGCACAGTATTGCTTGCTACCTTACATAAGTATTGTTCTTGAATACGGGTGTTAGTCAATACAGGATATTCCATTTATTCACGATCAAACAAAGTGGATGAGGGACATCAACATGCATCGATTTGACCCTTGAATAATGAATAAGCAATGCATTGGCATTTCACATGCCATCATCTAGCTCCGAAGTGGAGCATAGTGACGTCAAACAACTAAAGGTGCCTCATCGCGAGCATTCGCCTGTAAGATTCGTTTACGAGCGTAACGTTACAAAAGCGCTCGCTGACTATATATTATATACTCATACCCATACATTTATTCGCCGTAGGAGCACAAGCACACTTGGTTACGTCGGTTTACATTTCACTTCTAAATAAAGATATCTATTAAGACAAAGAGTAATAATCAAAGGAACACAAAACAAACAAAATATACCTCTATATCATCTGCATATCATATCTTCATATCTGCTGTAGATGGGCATCGTCAATAAGCAAGCTATACAGAATAATTATAAGATTAATTACTAGAACTTTATAGTTCTAGTAATTAATCTTATAATTATTCTAACTATTCTACTTTTGACAATACCCTTATGGGTATTGTCAAAAGTACGTCTCTGCATAAAAATATAAAGAGAAATATCACAGAAGGGGTACATACCAGGTACAAAATAATATACTGTTATGGGGCACAGCCTAACCTGTCGACAGATTCAGGCTCGAGATGCATGACTGTGTATGATACAGTTTACTAGAAAATTTAACTAAACTGGGTAGGTGGTAGGCTGGGTTTATGGGATATTATTTGATTTCTTAGAAACTAACCCAGTGAGAGGCTTATGCACTATAATAATAAAAACCTTAAACTGGATAAGTTTAGAGAAATGTACCTAAACAAATTAGATAAAAATGTCAAAGTTATAAATAGAGAATTAGAAATTATTTACCATGTGTCAAAGAATGATGGAGTCGTCAAAGATTTCTTGTAAAGTGTAATAGATTTTCCATAACACGTTTTCCTTCATTTTTACCATAAATAAGTCAAAATTTAAACTTTTAAATTCAGAACTAGTTTTTGTTGTAAACTTTTACACCAATACAGACACACAGGTAACATTTTGTCTACGTCTTGGGTTCATAATGTTACCACCATGTCTTGTGTTAGAATTGTGAGAAACTCCTAAAGTTTGCAAATCATTTTTTTTTGACATATTTTAGGCAGACCAGCCAGACTGCCGAACATTCGCCTGTAATGTAATGTAACAATCCTACACGATTCTATTTTGAGCATTATGTTGTAGTCGAAGAAGTGGCTATCATTACAGGCTGCGCACTTTAATGCTTGGTTCTTCTCTGGATTTAATGTTTGAAGGTTAAGGTGGATTTAGACCTAACGAGCGAATGGTTAATTTAATGGACTTTAATGGTTATTTTATTCCCAATCCGTCAAACTATTTTTGTGTAAACAGAGACAGAGCATTCATTCGTTGGTCTATGTTCTACATAACAGTTTTTCAGTCCACTAATGGACGGAAGCCTCCTCCTGATAAGAGGCTTTTATCATGTGAGGGTAATACCTATAATCCCTATGCTGGGTGTGCGGGTTAGGGGTTGTAGTTCAGTGGTAGAATTTTTCTGCAAAAGGCGCTGCTGCCCGCCCCCGGTGGATATCCCTGAGTCGTTTCTTACGACACCTGTGGGAGGAGTTGGAGTGGTGCAAATTTTAAGCCGGCACCACACGGCCAATATATTTTCGTTGAGATCAAAAGAATACAATATTTAGGTACTATCATTCCAAAGTGAAAAACGGGTCAACATCGTACGAAATTTCCATTTTTATTTAATTTTTCGCTTCATCTGGCGCATGCAGCTTGCGCATGCAGCATTTTTGATGATTACTTGATTATTTTGTATTTTATCATTCCACTTGACACTAATATATCGGTTCGTAGAATGGTTGATAAGGTATGTAAATTTATGTATTATAAAGTCAGAGTCATAAAATTCGTTTGGAAACGGCCCTTTCGTAAGTAAGCGAGAGTAGCGAGTTTTGCGACTGTACTTTGCAGCTGCGGATGAAAAAAACTAGAGTAGGCTTCCAGTATCGACAGATTTGAGACGTCAGCGTGGAAAAATCTACGAAAAAACAAAAGACAATCGCGCCAGCTTTCAAAACTTTACCTTTACTTACTTGCGGTGAGGTGCCTTAAAAACATGGTCCTGTTCAGCAAACAGTAGGCTCCGGATTGGAGCCGTAGGGCAGCAACAACTATTTATATACAAGTTTATATAAGTAGGTTAAGTAAGTTTAAATTTGTAGTTTATAATAAATGTTTGAATTTAAAATTAATGAGGTTTCAGAGGTATAATTTCAGAGTGACAATAATATTGATCCCCAAACACGAGTTTATCAAATTGGCTTAGGTACTTAATTTCTAGTTTATTAAAGTTATTTTGATACCTAAAATAATGAAATCCCAAAGGAAAACGATACAAGAACGAAATTAATAAATAAATGGCGGTGTCGATATATTTTATTAAAATTAATAAAGACAATTTTCTATATAAGAAAGAGAAAAGTAGAAAGAATAACTGAAAAAGTCCTGTGAACGAATCGATTTAAGGCTCCGGGCTTACCTATAAATAAATTCGCTGTCTGATGGATGAGGATAATAACCTCTGTGCAAAGTAACTTAAATTGAAATGAAAAGTTATAAATCCGGATTTTATTGGTTAACTCTGAAACAACTTCGATACCAAATAAATACCACTTTGTTCAAACTTAATATCCGTTCACTTCACTTTTGAAGTATTTCATGTGAACCTTCTCCGATGATATGGGTTAAATGGGTTGTTTATCCTAGATGAGTAAGGCCAGCATTTTAGAACGCAGCGGATTTAGAATTTAAAGAGGGCCTGGCCTTACTAAGTTATAGTTTGATCTAACTTTATTAACAAAAAAAATTACAATTAAAGTATATAAACAATTTAAAACCAGTATTTATAACTGAATCAGTTGAGCTAACTGCAGACTATTGCAAACAAACAAGAGGTAAAGTTTTTGAACTTACGCGTGCAGAACACACGTTAAAATAAATACCAGTAAATATTTTATTATAATCTAGAGGTAGCTCAACTGATCCATTATCAATATCAATTGGAAGCGTCCCAAGACGCCGGCCGCATTGCTTTCTTTTATGAAACTCTTGGCCGCACAAAAATATTCAATCAATCCTTCTGACACAAATCTCCACATCTCCACACAACTTCTTCCAAATACACAAACTTTACAACTCAATCTGATTTTTAATTCCGTTCTGGTTCCTGGCCTACTCGTGTGTAAGTACCCTAAGGCTTATTGGATGTACGTGTCTTGGCATTCCTCTGAATCCAATTCTCTAGCAAATCTCCCTCACTTTGCACCGTATTCGCGCACTACGAAACAGTATTTCAAGTTTTACAACTTGGCAATGGGAGATACCTAGATGTCATAAGCTAGTGGAATGGTCCCCATTTGTTAGCATCCGTCAGCTGTTATCTGGGGCTGGCTTTGCGTAGTTTTGGGGAAGATGGCGCTGACGAGGTCTAGGCGTATTTTGTTATAATAGTGTTTTGTAGTTTCAGAATGGAAAGACGGAAGCAACCTGGAAAGGCACGGTCACCGGCAAGGTGGACGGAAAACGATCGCGAGGACGGAGCCCTATGCGTTGGTGTGACAAAATCCGCTCAACGCTGAAAGCAGCATGAGCGAGGCTATCCGCTCTGCAGAAACCGACCCTGATGGAGACACATTGTGCATTCCAAGATCCTACTTATAGGTCCCGACCCTCAGCACTTAGAATATCGATGCAAGGAGGGGAGTTTCAGAATGTCATGTTTACAATCAGACTCCGAACTGAAAACCTAAATAAACTACTTAAAAGTGATTCAAAAGATTTAGATGGGTATTTTACAGCGACTTTTCTAATCAAGTAAGTAGCCGGCGCGCTGTCTACTAGTTTATGCCGTCACTGTAAAATGTATCTTAAATGTTATGAGCATTTATTTTTATTATAAATATTTATATCATTTCTATGTTTTTTTATTTATTATTTATTTATTCAAAATATTGTAACTACACTTAATGCGATAGTGTACTATCTACAGTCACAATAATCCCTATAATATAAATTGTCACCTTTGGTCATAAATATTTTAACACAATTATTAATTACATTCTCAATTTTAACATATTACTATTACACAAAATTATTCTAACACAAAACAAAAAATTAAATTTAATAATAACAAAATAAAATTAATGCAATAATAAATCATTCATCAAAACATTAAAATCACATACACTAAATAACCGAACGAGTTGGCCTTTGCCAACTCGTTCAGTTGTTGGCCGGTGTTGTGTGGCCGAGCCTTCATACCATTCGCCTCTGCAATACAAAATACAAAAGAAAGTATATCAAGTACCCGAGACAAGGTAAGCCTATCGCCTAGGTATGTATGCTATTTCGGTGCGCACTGGGAGCTTAAAGTAAAAGACCATCAGAGCATCTACAAAATGCCAGATATGTCGCCAATTGGGGTTTAACCTAAAATTTGGCAACGATACAAGGCCCGCGAAGAACTAAGCAACATATTATACAAGGTCACCAAGGCTCTTTGGTTTTTAGAAACAAATCACCGACGGTTATAGACGGGTTACAGGGATACAGTTATTTCTCAGCCGAACGAACCCAAGAAATCGAGTTCTAGAATTCGTTGTATGAAATCGTATGAAACCACTAGTCTAGTCTCGAGTTATACGAATTGAGTTCATTTGTTGAAACAAATGAACTCAATTTATTCTATTCGGGTAAAGATGCGTTGAAAGCATAGATCAAGGTATTCACCGCCTCCCGGCGAATACTTTAATCGATGCTTGAAATCCGTTTTAAAATCCTTTGTAGGTTAATTTCCGAACATGGCTGGCTTTTATTTTAACAAACCTCCAGGTTATGTTGGCCTTAGTCAGGTGTATAGAGGTAAAGTTGAGTGAAGAACCCGCAGTTTTCGCAAAATTATAATGTAACCTATAACTTGGAACTTACATGGCTATGTCTGCAATTATTCAGTGAATTTTTATACATTTGCTTATTAAAAGCGTGAAAATTTCTTAAAGCGTGAAATTTTTTTAAGCTAACGTTCCGGTAGCCCAGGATCCAAATTCTCAATCGATTATATTGTCGTAATTGCTTGTCGCGATTGCTGTCATTTAGGTAAATTTTATAGAAGTAACGTTACAGGACGCCTAGTCTAGGTTTGCGTTCACCTTAGCCCGCCCGCCCTAGGGCTAAGGCGGGCGCGACGGCGGCGCGGGCGCGTGCGATGACCATAGTGACGAGCGGGCTGTTGTAGCGTTTAGAGATATTGCAGGATTGCCAAAACTACTAAACGAATCGAGCTGAAACTTGAGAGTTCTTGACCTGATTCTACATACCTTATCTTATCGAATATACTACAGATATGCCAAATCTTACAATATGCTAAACGCTGTTTTGAAGACGCGCGCCACAAGACTCACAAGGTTTGATACCCCCCGCCATCCGCTCATTAGGTCGCTTGTTGACTAGGCCCGTAGTGTGGCCATAACGCGCGGATTGGAACGTTTGAAAATTACGCGTACTAACTCGCTCAAGCCCGTCACGCTAGGCGGTGGCCTTTTCACTCTAGTATGAACGCAAACGGCGGTTTTATATGTTTGATACTTCGTGCCCGCCGTCGCGCCCGCGCTAGGCTGGCTATAAGGTTGAAGCACTAAGACTATTGACAGATTTATTATTAACTCGCTTTTGAATCAGGTCACTGATTGACAATTTCGTTTACAAAACATTGAAGTCCATATCGTCACTTACCGTCATGTGAGATTGTGATCAAGCGAAAGTTTATTCATGATATACGATGGGATACATATTGAATACGGCCACACTGAAACCGTTCTTCATTTATTGCACTGACTGTACTTTATAAAGACCTGACCGACCTGACCTGACCCTGACCTTGAGGCCATCAAATAACTTTGCGACGTATCGTCGCACGTAACGGGAACAATTCAAATAAAGCATCCAAACTTTCATATAATAAGTGTGATATCGAAGTTGATGCTCTGTACCGCTATTTACAGTGCTCATAAACTTCTGTTGCGCTGTTTTAGTATTTTTGTGCAGCGCTGTGCTGTACGAATTGCATTTCCTTCACAATGTGACGTGTACGAGCTTCCAGTGTTTTGAGACAGAGACTCATATAATTTGAGATTATGTGAAACTAGATTTAGCTTGTGGCTTCGCGCGCGCGTTTCCTGTATAAAAAGTAGTATATACGAATTATTATTACTTCGGAAACCTACAAATAAGCCTTTATAAAGTGCTACAGTACAATGTTTACGCTATTACATTTTAAAATAAGTAGTTACACTCGCTTATGCCTGTCTAGGCCTAAAATAATATGCATGACAATTTTTTTTTTAATTTTAATGCTCCATGTACACCATGAAGGTTGTCTGTTAGTCTAGACTAAGCCAACCAGCTGATTACCAAGAAATTTATTATTCTCTAGAGTACTCTAATCTAGGATATTTTTTTCAGTCTATCCCCTAACTCCCAAGCTACCAGTGGTAAAATTAAGAGCGAGTGTGAACTAAGAGTTGGTATAATATCAAGTCACAACACAATGCATACTATTATCATAAACAGCAAGAAATCGTCTTGTTTAATATTCAGCAAACATGTAGCTGGTTATAAATAAAACTGTAGACCAGGCTCTTGAAACATTTACACGTTTAGCTCTTTGAATTTGCGACGAATTTGAGGGTTCTTTTATCTTCTTTTACAAAATGAAACAGCGCATTGGTTCTAGGTTTTGGGTTCTAGGTAAGTGAGTTTTTCTCTTTTTCTGGTCACCTAATACGGACTCTACATTACAAGCAACATAAATTTAAAGATCTTATGACTACGTTCCCAAATAAAAAAATAAAAATAAAAATAAAATAAAATAGGCGTCACTAGTAATCGTAGTAATGATGAAATAACAATTACACTAAAAGTACATTCAAGAAATTTAAGAGTAGTTACTATCTTGCCACTACATGCCATGTCCATGAGCCCATATTAACAAGACAGCAGCGCAATTTCTGACAGCTATCAAAGGATCTAAATTGTTAGCAGTAAACGAATCTGCTAGCGGTAGTAGACAATATGAAAGGCACAAATAAAAATCTTAAAATATATATAAATGTAATAGCTCTTCCACTCCCACTTTCCACTGAAAAGTAGACAAGATACCTAGAGGTATAGCAGACACGAAACCTCGGAGATAAACCGTGTTTAATCTGAGCTTATCCTATCGTACTTTTAACATTAGAGTTCAGTGAACGATTGATCTCTGAAATTCTCGCATCCCGCCGTTATCCAGCACGAGGAGGTACCTACCCTACGTGTCAGTAGTCTTAACGTCTTTATAAAACCTGATAACTACCTATCTGGGAGCTTTTCTCTTGGGGCAGACAATTCCCGTAAACGTTATTAGAGAATAAAGAATCTTTTTAAAGCGACTATACTTTTCTGCTTACGAGAGACAAATAAACGTTTTTATTATTTATCTGTCCTATTTATTGAGTGATTTTTTTATATAAAATAAATTATGCTGGATAATGTACAAAGCATAACCTAGCCACAAAATAAGCAGAGATTTAAAATAGTATGATTTATTTATTTCTTTCTAGAATATACCTACAGTCAGTATTATTCCCGTTGTTCGCCAACAAAACATCACCCACTGGTGGACTGTACACGTTTTTTTATTGCTGGTCTGGATGTACAAGACAGTAATACTCTTGCCCCAAAGTAAAAAAGAGCTTGTGTTTGCCAGATGATCGGCCACAAAAGTGCTGAGATGGTCTTATCGTGCCAGTTGGAAAGATTTATGGGAGGTACCCTTTGCGACGTTAAATAAAAAATACATCAATAATTATTGTGGTGTTCTGGGTATTTTCTATGTATAATAAAAACATCTATCTATGTTATGTTATGTATTATTGGAGACTTCATGGACAGGCGACGACGGTGCTGGCTGGCGGCCGGGGACTGCTGGATCAACATTTGAAATAAGAAACGTGCTCTATAACATCATCTCATATTACAGAAGCCCCTTCCGGCTTTTCTGCGTTGGCTAGCTTAGGTGACGGACGTCTGGGTGTAGGTCTCCAATAATGGTCTCTGATTGTTATTCGGATAGGCAGTTCAGTGAGAATAAATGCTGTCCAGTTGTGGTTTCCGTGCTTCAGTTCTTGCGGTTAGGAGCAGGGTTAGGCTTGGCTATGTCACCTTTTAACAGTATTTTATGTAGATGAGTAATCTAGTACCAACATAAGCTCTGCTTAGCTTAGGGCTAGATGATGCTGTGTGTATTGTTCAGCATTATTTATTATTAATTATACAGAGAAATCAGCGAAACTCGAAACAAACAGTAAAATTTGCCGTTAATTGTCTACTATCTCTTTTTCGTTTTTGGCCTCTATTCTAGCAACCGTTTTCCGCCAACTCCGACCCAATTTCGTACTTTTTGTTTTCTTGTAAATAGTGAAACCAAAGACCAAAAAGGCAAACGAGGACAGTCCACGCTGGCTCCAGTCCAGAGATACTATGGACAATGCTCACACATAAATTACAATTTTCGCGGCCGCAGGCACTTTGCCATATCGCATGTAATAAAATAAAGATTTTCAGTTTCCTAGCAGTTTCACTCATTTAATTTGGTCGCTGCAGATTATTTTTGTTCCCCAAGGCCGCCAATAGTTTGCTGAATCCGGACATAGCTAGCTTTTGAACCTGAGGTGGTCAATGGCAATTTCCGGGTTTCGGGTAAAAAAACTATTTGTGGTGATACCCAAACCCTTTGTGAAAATATAAAGAAAAAATATTAGTATCGACCGTCATAATAAAGGTCTCATTGAAAACGGAAACAGGTCAGGTTTCATTTGCCTCTCTCGGAATAATAAAATAAATAAATAAAATTTATTCAAAGAACGTAAATCGACAATACATTAGTGCACTAACGAATATGTATAGCTAAGTATAACAATTTAGCCTGAACTAGGTAATCCTGTGTTTCAGGCGACAGTAGTGCTAATCTATACTTATAATTATTAAATAAAATAATCACTTACTATTACGATAAAGGCATTTAGTTTAACAATGTTGTTTATGTTACAAACAATTTGTGCATAATACACAAATTGTATAGTATGCAGGTACATAAATTGAGTAAAAACTAGATTAATCACTATTCTAACTAGGTTAACATTACGTATAAAAATATAATTCACTTGATAATTTCTAATAGCTTCTCTGTATCATATAATAGTTAGAGAAATGTCAATACATTTCGAGATAGTTCAAACATAAGACTTGAAGAAACGAAGCGATTGTGCATTTTTGGCGTGCAGCGAGACCCGCTCTCGATCAAGGTAGGTACAATAATTATGAAATGTTTTATAATAAGTAATTCATTAGGAATAAGAGGAGGGAGGCCTTTGTCCTGCTGTGGGAAACATCAGGCTCATAATGATAAGGTACCTAGTTATAATACAATTTAACGCGTAGTACTAGAATGAAGTCTGTTTCTGAAGTCATAAAATATAACGGGATCTAGCAACAATTGTTTTATTTTGAGTTTTCCAATATTTCGGCACAGGTGCATGCGCCATTACCACAAACAAGCTAAAACTCTGTTTCCATTTACATTTATGAGGCTAAACGAATCTTACTCGAAATCGGAAAGGAAATAGTCAATATTCTAAGACAAACATACTTCACAGATATATCTACTGTGTGCTTATGCTTTGCGAGTAATACGGGTGTGGAGCCGCGGGGCTATTTGATAATAAAGTTAACAATAACATTATCAAAGGTAAACAATTACTCATTGGCACCTGTTAATATGTTCCATTTGGCCCGTAAATTTTCCAACTTGTAATTATAAATCTTCACTGTCATTTACAACAGGTAAAGCTAGTTAGTTAATTTGCGTGGAAATCATTTGGCTGTCCTTAATTTATTGAGGTAAATGGTGGGTAGGTATTGTTTAATTAATTTCATTACTTGCTTCAGCCCGCGATTTGCACGCGTTTTTTTCAAAAAAGTATCCGATGTTATGTTAGAGAACTACAATAATTATTATTATAATTATAATTATTATGTTATAATTATTATTATTATTATTATAATAATGCTGGACAATCCACACAGCATCATCTAGCCCCAAAGTAAGCAGAGCTTGTGTTATGGGTACTAGATGACTGATAAACTTAATACAATATATAACATAGATAGATATTTTTTATTATATATAGAAAATACCCAGAACACCCGAAACAAATATTTGCAGATCGTACAAACATTTGTCCCAAGGCGGGAATCGAACCCGCAACCTTCTGCGTCGCAGGCGGACCTTCGCCCGCCGCGCCACATCGGTCGTCAATAATGCAAAATTTCTGCTCGATCCGGTCAGTATTTTTGGGGGTAAGGTGAATTGTGTGATGTGATAGTGTGATGTGATAGTGTGACATTTTCTTTTTTGGTGTCAATTTGGTATACACGATTATTATACAAAAATAAAAAAAATATGGCTTCTGGCATGTAATAAAATAATCAGACGCTAGGGGTTGAAATAACCCACCTACGTAAACTTTTTAAATGGAAGCGAAGTTTGAGTGCATATTATTTAGACATGTCGCTGTATACCGAATGTTTATCTTTATCAACTAAAAAGCCAGAAAAAACCCGACACGGCAACCCGAATCAACCGGAAGTCCATTACTGGGAACCGTAAATAGCGGGTTTTACCAAAAATTACTTTGAATTTCGAGACGTGGTTCCCGCGTTCAGATAGGGATAAAATCTCACGGATTTCACAAGATTTCCTTTATTTTCAACCTTGATACCTTGATTTAAGGTGTACGAAGCAATTTGTGTGGATGTCGTTGGTACCTATGGCTTAAGGCAGTCTCACATTGGGAGCATTCGTCTGTAATGTTAGAGTTCAGATTCGAGCATAACATGAGTGAGGGAGATACAACTTGATACAATAATAATTAGTAACTTTGCCGTACTCAGCAGTATGACTACTTCGACTGACATTAAAACAATAACTGATTACATTTTATTCGACTACAATCGAATGCTTTAAATAGAACAATGTTGGATTGTTTACAGCTAAACGTGAGAGAAATGAAATTTCATAGAGTTATTCCTCCTGCAATTTAGTACGACATTATTGAGGAAATTTTTTGGATTTTTTTTCGGTGTTTGGTGAAAAGTACCTATGACAAAGGGAATGACAGCGAGCCCCAAGCCCTAAATTGAATGACTAAAGAAAATTGTAAAGAAACATACAAAATAAATACCGGTGATTGGAGTGAGCCGCAGCCTTCCAATTCTAGGAAGCTAGGATAATGAGCTAAGAACATTTTTTCTTCGTGATTAACAACAAAATAGAAGGACAACAGACTATAGAAAAATAAAAAAAGTCTTGTCAAGACAAAATAAGTATTTTCAAGTCATTCTGTCAGTCATTCTACACGAGCAGCCTGTGGTTCAGTTGCACTCAGAAAGCTGTCAACACTCTTCGCGTCCAATATAACAATGCCTTCAGGATGCTGTTAGGGCTCCGGCGGTTCTGCAGCGCATCAGGTATGTTCGCCGAGGCGCGCGTGGATGGCTTCGCTGCCTGCATGCGCAAAAAAACGGCCTCACTGTTGAGCAGGGTCCGCCGGTCCACTAACAGCATCCTGATGATGATAGCGGACAAGCTAGATGGGCCGCTATACAAACACAGAATTGCTGTGTTCTCCTATGATAAACTAACATAATTATTAAGACAATTGTTACTTACTATTATATGGATTTATTATTATCTGAAATAAATGACTATTATTATTATTATTATTAAAGAATCAACGACGAGCGAAGCGAGTCGCGAAACTGTTTATGATCTGGCTGAGCATATGAGTTGTCATTGTCTGTCACCTCAAGGGGTGCCTCAAGATGGCACCACTTGGAGCTTGGTACTCCGCCGCCGCTAGTGGATCTACCTCTTGTTTGGAAAAGAAATAAGCCACATTCCGAGCAGTGTAGTATAAAAGTAACAGATTTTTCTTATTTGTTACGTTACAGGCAAATGCTGCCGGTGAGGGGCCGCCTTATGGAATAAGATGGTAAGAGAGATATAGTATTTCATGTAAGTAGGATAATGTTGAAGACATGAAGACGCGTTGGAGACCTGTCCTAAGCTTCAGCTATTTCAGAGGTGGTAAACGAAAGTGAACCTTCGGAGAGTAAACTTATGAGTCTTTTAGCAGAACATACATATCAGAATATACATAATCGCAATTGAAATCACGAACGCTTTTATAGCGAAACTGTTAGCTATCTGTCTCAGTTATATTGTATTAGTGTTTTATGGGTCTTATTTTAAAGAGGAGAAATTATTATAAAAAAATAAAAAGTAAAATTAGTTATAGAGAAAATTACTATTAAAGTATAGAAACAAATTTGAGTTAATAAGTAGTATTTACACATGAGCTAAATGCAGACTTTAGCAAATAATCTAGGGTAGCTCAACTGATCCATATCAATAGAAATCAATCGAAAGCGTCCCCATTCCCAAGACGCTGGTTGCATTGCCCCGCTGTATTACCATTCTGATCCGCTGCGCCAGATACTCACCAGCTCTCGGGTCATCGATGCGTCACTTCGACCAGACGCTCCGAGTTTTTGAGTATTCTCTGAGCCTAAGCTTAAAATAGTAAAACAAAGCCCAAAGTAAAATTACAACCCTTAATTAATATAAAAGCTCTCTTGTCATTCGTGTTAATAGATGGAAAGCCTGCCAATTACCAATTTCAATTATTGCGAAAACTCAAACAATATAATATAACTCAAACAACATTCTGAGTTACAAAACATATAACTCGTTTTCCAACTCAGATTATTATACAAGTTTGAGTGGATCCAAAACAAAGCGTTTTGATCCTTTGTTCTGGGTGTTAGAACGCTAACCTACCTATACAATCTATAAATACTTACACTAGCTTATGTCCGCAGCTTCGCATGCGCTTTTCAAGTAGCCTATGTCCGTTCCTGGGATACCGTTTACTTCCCTGGCAAATTTCATTTAGGTCCGTTCAGCCGTTTAGGCGTGAATAGGACAGAATTTATTTCAGTTTTAATATAAGTAATTAAATTTTTAAGAATGGATAAAGTAAAACACAGTCGCTTGCCACGACTAGTTCTGTGTGTCTGTTTGTTTATCCGATAAATCTTCATGAACCACGCAACAGATTTTCTACGATTTTCTCCAATTAACGTAGTGATTTAAGAGGAAGGCATAGAACACAATAAAACTTCTTGTAAATTGGATGAATAATGGCGATTTTATTTAAAGTACCAAAAAATCCACTGTCTGCTGCAAAATAAAAATTTACCAAACAAACGAACACACTAACATAACTTCTAATAGGTGACAGTAAATTTACAACTCTATTACTTCTCTACTTACATAAGTGGTCTCTTGCTAAAAACACTTAGGTACTTTTCGTTTGAAAGTTACAACTAGTTGAACTGAGTTTCACCAAAATTGTTTAGCTACAATGCTCAGGGTGCTTATGAATAAGTAAGTTGGCTTCCCGCCAGGTTTGCAAACGATTTAACTATAAATTTACTAATAGATTCAGATAGTAAACAGAAATCTCTTGTAAATGTTAGAAACGTTTTTTTGGTAAATTTTCGCGATCCAAAATCTTGCGGGCCGAAGTAAGACTAACCCATACTTTCATGTCAAGAGTCTGTAGATCAATTTAGATATTCGTGCATGTATCATTCATACTATTTTCGCACACATATCGGCACATATCGGCTGCATTTTGATTACGAACAAAAAAGAATAGAAAATGAACTCATGAAAGGTGAAAAAATTACGAGAGCAACACCCACGAATACATCTAAATCGATCTACTGATACTACATTTAGTTCAGTCAATGAGTGCTCAAAAAAAGGGGTGGATGAAAAGTTCGAGAGCAGAAAGATTGGGAATGGGTAAAAAGTGTATAGAATCAAAGTTGTAGACTAATTTTATTAGCTTTCATTATGTAGTAGCTATAACAAAATTCCTATGGCGCATCGTTTACGAGATGTAGGTAAGCCAAAAACTAAAAAACGGGGCCTTTTTTGTGCCCCCCCTAGGGTTCACCTCACAGGGATGGGGGGGATGTTTGTCTCCTAACTAAGGTTTCGAAGTTAGACTTTCTGCTTTCGACCTTCCATCCACAATCATTCATTGACTGGACTAAGTCTGTAGCTACCTAAATATACCTATAAAAATTGTATAGATCTTTTTTAGGGTTCCGTACCCAAAGGGTGAAAGTGGAACCCTAATTAAGCCTTCGCTGTCCGTCCGTCCGTCCGTCTGTCACAGGGCTCTATCTCATGAACCGTGAGAGGTAGACAGTTAAAATTTTCAGAGAATGTTTATTTATCTTGCCGCTATAACAGCAAATGATAAAAATAAAATAAACATCCATATTAAAGGGGGCTTCCATACAAACAACGTGATTTTTTTGGCTATTTTTGCTCTTCGTTTGTCAAGGCTGTATCTCTTGAACCACAATAGGTAGGTAGACACATAAAACTTAAAAAAAAAAATACTAAAAATATAGAGAAGTTAAAAATTTAAAGGGGTCTCCCAACAAGTGAAAATTTGATGTTCTTTCAAAAAGTTGTTAGATTTTTCGGTACGGAACCCTTTGTGTGCGGGTCGACTCGCACTTGGCGGTTTATTTATTATAAGCGATTTTTTGCCTCGAAATAGAGCCTTACAGTGTATAGGAGGTTTTGTTTTATATATAAACCTTATTGGTGTTTCGCTAGGTCAGGTCGCGGGATAAAAATAAATATTTTAGGTACCGAAAACAGCATCAAAAATTAAAAAGGGAATAACTTACTTAGCCCTTGGCGAAAGGAAAATAAGAAAACTTTTTGACGTAACTCAAAAGCTGACTGTAATCTTCAACTTTCAAAGTGATCCCTAAGTAAATGTCCGTTCTTCAAATGCCGTTTGAGAGGCTTTTTAATAAGCCTTGAAATTGATCAATAAATAATTTTGAACTGACAGTTATCACGGCGTTTGCTTAATGTTAAAAAATAGATCGCACAGACTAAAAAGATGGCGCGTTAGTTTGACCCGTCAAAATGGCATAGCCAGACGTAGGTCGTAGTTGGCAACTTCTATTCTTCCGCCAAAAATCCCTACCCTCTAGGTATTGAGTTTTAAGATCTATAGTGATTTTTCACGGAATTCTATTCCGTGGATTTTTCTTTTAAGGAAAATGCCTCATTTTTTGCTATAGTTGAGAATTATTTTACACGCACCCTGTTGTGCAATTACGCTAAAATATCCCATTGAATGGGCTATCCGGGGAGACTGGACATAAACGACATCGGTTTCCAAGATAGCACTAAACAAAAACTGGCGGGTAGAAGCCGATCGACGACGGAATTTTTTAAGCCAACGTCAAGATAATAATGTGCTCAGATCGCGTAAGTTTAAAATAAACTTACGCGATCTGAGCACATTATTATTAGCATTTCGTAACGGGGATGACTCATCCCGTGACCACGACAGTGTGTAAACTTGTTGAAACTTCGGGAAAAATAGGTAAATAAACGTGATAAATACCCGTTAAATAATACTAATAATAACGTCAAGATTATAACCTAAGTCAAAGGCAATTGTCATATCACACTTGGCCTTTTTTTGCTCGATTTCTACAGCAATTCCGATTTAAAGTTAGAAACAGTAAACACAATGCAGTAAAAAACTTAGTAGAGTAAAACAAGGTCAAGTGTGAGTAACATAAGAGCCTATGGGGTGTAACGTTCTGTGACATAGCTATTAACAAGTAAATAAATATAAAACATTACAATTGAGTTTGACAATTGTGATATTTTGACGTTGAAAGCTTCGTCGTCGGTAAATCCAGGCAGAAAATTGAATGTATTTGTTTTTGTGAAACCGAATTAGTTTATACCCGGTATCCCCGGATGGCGGTCTATTGTGTCATGGAGACATTTTTGCGTGATCGCACAGCTGAGCAGAACTTAAAGGAGTACTAGTCAAAACAAATTAAGCGAGCCCAAATTACATGAGGTTAGATTGATTAGGTAAGTATTTCATAAGGCCACCTGCCGGCTGCATCATGAATCAGCTCCATGTTATCATAGTACTGCACTTTCAACCGATTTACATATACATGACAAATTTCAGCTCAATCGGAAACCGGAATTAGGGTCAATGATTGTTATTTTTATGGTGTACAATAAAGCAGTTTAGTATTGTATTGTATTATTATTTAATTATTATTACACATCATTTATTTCAAATCTCGTTTTAATATTATTCGACACTTATTTTTTTTTTAAATATCGTTATAAAATACATTTTTTACTATAGAAAATAAAATATTATAAAAATCTTCTGCAGTAAAAAATATATATCGAAACGGTTAATCACCGGCCGCGATGCAATCAATATTTTAAATGTGTTTTTAAAAAACTGACTTGGATATCTGCATTTTAAATCTTCCTTCACTTTCGACCCAGATTTTTCCCTTGCCCAAAAGTTATTAGTGCCACAACACTCTTAACTTTTTTTCTTTGCTGGACTTCCTTTGTTTCTTCGACTAAAGTGTTTTAGTAAGGGCAACGATATTTTTTCTCTGGTAGTAAGATTCAGAATTTATTGCGCTTATAAAAAGGCTGTGTGATAGACGCAAACAAAATAGACCTATCTCTGGCCTTAGGGAGGGGTTAGAAGAAACGCGGTATTACCCGAATTTACACCGACGGAAATAAAGGATTTTTTTTTATTTTTGTCAAGTCAGGCTTCCGATTGGTAAATTATTGATCATTTGAGCTACCTCTTGATTGTTTGCAACAGTCAGCAGTTAGCTCTTTAGTTTAAATTGTTACACCAGTTGTACCAGTTATAATTTGTTTTTATTTTCTGTAGAAAGTTAAACATTTTGAAAATCGTGCAGCCATGTCACCTCCAGAGCTCAATAACATATTGGAATATAAGCTGCCATACTAACATGCTACGTAATAAATTTAACGATTTGGAAAAACTAAAAACTGACTCCAATTCCCTTGGTTTTAAACTTTTTTTTAATGTTTGCGGGAAATTACTAAAAATTATTTAAAAGTGTAACGACATCAAGTATGCGACAACATGTGTACCTACGGTGTAAATAAATAAATAAACAAATAAAAATACATTATCCTCAGGAAATAGAATTTTTATGGGATAACCTCGAGATTATACTCTATAAAATTGCAAAAGAATCATCCATAACGGCCCATAAATGACGGAGAAATCAAAGGACATACCTAGATAAAAAACATACATACAGCCGAACGTAGAACCTTCTCCTTTTTTCGAAGTCAGTTAAAAATGCTCGGTCATTTTCCATCGTCTATCTATTTCATTATAAGTGACTTTTGTAAGAGCTTATGACAACCCAAAATATGCTATACAAAACAGTTACGATAATATAATTCGATCTTGTAACTCTATTTGCTCTAAATGAGTCGGCTATAACTCGTAAAATATTTACGTAACAATTTATCAGTTGATCCAATTGATTCTCATTCAATGTGGCTACCTCATCAATTCGTTTTACTCGGTTTAAGTTACTGGGCGAAATAACCTTCTCTGATACTTAGAGCAGGAAGCTCCTACAGGTTTGTTCACCTCATTTAGTGCGAGTACCTACACATAACATACGACAAATCCAAACGCGCGCTAGAATAGAAGCTCGCGTTTGGGTGTGTACGGATGTGAGACCACATGGTGCTTAGAGCAAGGGTAACCAAAGCGCGCGTTTCAAAACACTTAATGTGCACGCTCCGCTTGCACAAGGTTAAGTAACTGGCAAGATCCGAGTAGTGAGGATGTGTTCCCTTTGTCTCAAGATGTCAAACCATACAAATTGGTCTCGGCTCCTGGTGTCACGCAAAGTGGGCCAGTCTGAAAACCAGCGCTGTTCTGTACCTATCCTTGTGCAGAACAGCATAAAGCTGAGACTGACCCTTTTGGGTTCACTACGGCGCAGCGCAGGATGGGCGGTGACGGCCTACTCGTTATTAGGGCTTGTGCACTGGTGGTAGGTAGGTGTCTATTTTAGGTATTGTGTTCATTTTTGGTTGTTTTGCTTTTGCTTTAATTATTATTATTTATTTTTTTCCTTATGTATACTTACCTAAATACTGTTTTTGTTGATTTGTTATGTTTTCTTGTGCTGTTTGTGTGTGAACTTAATAAAAAATCTTATCTATCTATCTATCTATCTACAAATACGTCAAACATAACTGTGCTTAGACATTTTAAATTATTTGTGGAAGCGGGCGCCTTCAAAGGTGTTAATTTGTTTATTTTGTCCTTCTGATTAAAACACTTATGACGATCTCAGTGGCGCAGTGGGTGAAACTCCACCTGCGGCACCTGAGGTAGTGGGTTTGATTCCCGCCCCGGGACAAATGTTTGCATGATCTGCACATATCTGTTCCGGGTCTGGGGGTTTTCTATATGTATGGAAAAATGCGTATGTAATATATATCAGTTAGTTATCTAGTAGGTACCTATAACACAAGCTCTGCTTAGTTAAGTAGATCCTGTGTAGATTGTCCGACGTTATTCAATAGATATACAATAAAATAAAATTTTATTTATTACCTACCATCCAGACTACAGCTACGTATACTTATGTACTCGCACTAATAATAATTTTCCAGACATGACGTAAGCTTACGTCAAAACCCGAAATAATGTTACTACATGCAGACTACTAGTGCTTGCATGACGAATCAAAACGTGGACGGAAGAAAACGCCAATCAACCAATCACGTCAATAAAGATACAATCATGTTGTATTAAGACAGATAATTGTTAAAAAATTATACGCGTAGCCTGTCAGACAAAGCTACGAACATTTATACACCAAATAAAATTAAATATTCCATCTCTAGCAATATAACAAAAAAAAATCAAAAGTTGTAAGAGAGTCTTGCAAATGCATTTGCATTGATGCAAAATACTAACTCCAGTGGCCAATCGAGATGAGCACTATTTTACGGCCAAGTACAATCGTACTTTGCCGTAAAATGATTCTCAAATCTTGTTAATCTCGAATTGTATGCAATTAAGCAATCACATGCTTGATTGCACACGATTCGAGATTAACTCGACGATTGATAGCTTTTGATTTTGCCACATCACTAATTACTTTTCACCAAAACCACCCCCACGAACTGTCAAAAATGGAATCCAATTAATTGTTAGGGTATAAGTAGTGTCAATATGCCTACAAGGACGATGCCAACAAATCGATGAGGTAGAACTTTTAGTGTTCCCTCTTAGATAAATGCTTTCATAAGATATAAGCCATTGACTCACAGGGCTTTTCGTAATTTATGGGCTCTTGCACAAGACGCTGGTAAGCTGTAACTCTTTTGATGGGATAAGTAGATCCGTACTTAGTTAGGTACAGGGTAGGTACATGGAGTTAGGACAATGCTCTAAAAAATAACGCTAGAATGTACGTAGCAAATTTTATTTGCTAATATTATTCAGGGTTTTGGTAAATGTCGAATAAATTATTGGTTATTAAACTTTTAAAACGATTATGGGTATTTACACAAAATTCATTAATGTCGGGATGTTTACACAAATCATGGTACCTAAATATACCATTATTAAATTGGTTATTTTCGTTTTCATTAGGTATTTTAAAATATTTGTATAAATTCTTATTCACCATTTTAATTGATTTGTCCTATAGTATGGAAATAATATATTATATAATTAATATAATATAATATATATATTTATTTACCATTTGATTAAGATGAATGAACGACATGAAGGGAAATATTTGACAAGCTGTGGCATCATCAAGTGTGGCTGTGGCTGTGGCTGTGGCACCGTTGATCGGACAAACCGATCAACGGTTTATGTTAGCTGTAGCATAAGTATGTAAATAATGTTTGATATAAACAAAAAAAAAAAAAAACCGCTTGGTTCTAAAGGCTGGTTGGGATTTTGGCAACGGCAAAGTTGAACTTAAATCATTTAAAGGTTCTGTGTATTCTCAGGTCTAGCAAAGAACCTTAGCTATGGTAACAGTTAAATTATTTAACCGGCATGTCATGACCTTGCAACCTCCTATGTAAACCCTAACAAATTATAGCGATCCTATGCCAATGTTTTATTATGTATTGCCTTTTCGAGAATATTGGCAAGCGGTCAAAGATATCGGCAATACAGATACCCGTCTGAAATGTTGGAGACAATCTTGACATGAAAATTGCGGGCCTAGATCTGATTGAAGGAATTGAAGCCTTGCAACGGTAAGCACTTAGACTAGCAGTTTTATTGGGCCTTTAGGTTGCCACGGAAAATGTCATATAATTTTTTTAAAAGAATTAAACCTTCGTTTCTGGTCTTGAATAAGGAACTCTGTCTGTTATCAATGTTAATGTTTTTGAATTTTAAAAGATATCACTGATATCGTTTTCAAAATAGAATATAAATCAGTGATAATGATAATATTTTCAATCTCCATAACCTAAAATAAGGTTCAAGCAATAACTTAAACGAAGGTAAGGTACCAACCAAAACTGATTTCACCAACGAAAACAAAAGGAGGTTCAAAGCGAAACTAATAAAAACTCTTTGGGCTTAACCTCTGAATTTAGAAGGTTGCAATCAGTACCACTGAGTTCAGAGCATAAAAAAGTTCTAAAGCATTGTACCTACAAAAAGTATTTCCGATCTCCTTTGTGTATAAATGAGATTCAAATTACTGGAGCCGGTGACCCGGTTCCCCACATGTGCATTTAACGGGATGCCTGCATTAGTGTCAGCGCGTTTTCTTACTTTATGCATGTACACCATTGTAAGCTTTATTTATCTCATCAGCACTCACACGCCCACTGCTGAACGTGCCTTTTCTAAACATGGACGGGTTTTTGCCATAATCACAACGCTTGGCAGGCGCATGGTATAGTCTCTATCTATAAAACAAGGTATTGCATTCCGAGACATCCCGGTCACTTATGTGACACAAGCCGTACGTCATCGACGCCATCGGCGAATGAGAAAACGAATCTGTTTTCTGGTGTTACCAGTAGCTTAAAATTAAAATTAAACACCCCGAGCTCCATAAATTAGCTGTACGAATCTGATTAAACTATGTAGTTTTGTACCAACCAATTATTTATCTTAATTACTCGTGTTTAACTAGAACTGTTTTGACTGATCTTACAAACAAAATGACGGTTTAGATTTTTTATGTACTTTTTTAACTTTACTAAAACCCCAACTTACATGTTTTGTTGAAATAAGTGGCAACTCGACAGTGACTTAACATTGTGTCACTCTCGCAGTGCTAACCCTTGTTTTCTTGGACCATGAGCAGGCGGGTTGATGCGGACTAGCGCATTTAGACATGGGAAATTTCAAAGAAAACTCCATCTCTAAATAGGGTATTTTTCTTATAATAATTTATTAATATTATAGAGAGCATTTGCCAAGTTTTTTTTCCATCACCTCGTCTGAAACAACTGGGGCCTGGGGGGCACGCTTGCCTTGAAGAGTATTGACCTTTTTCTCCTCCTTTATCAGCACTCATAAACGAAAAAGGTTTTTCATAATCACCACGCTAGGTTGGCGAATGAATTAATTGGTGCTCGCAGTAGAGGTATTAAAAATACAAAGTAGGAAGCTGCTGCCCTTCCGGGAGGTTCCCTTAGTCGACACTTACGACATCCACGGGCGTAGAGTTACCACTATGACTTTCTTATGTCTGAGTACCTACTTTTAGCAATGATATCCGAGAGTTCTTTCAGAAACTATGAGTATCATGCCACTGTGGACCTGACCTGAAACAAATTATGCAAACATTAGTCCCGCGACAGGAATAAGCGCTTGCAGTGGAGTGCAGACTTTGTCATCGCATTTTCTCAGTTACTTTAAAAGCTCTCTACTAAAAACGGAAACTTAACTGTGCCAAGTTTTTTGTAGGAATCAGAGAGGAAACGAAAGCTATAATTTTTAGGAACAGTCATAGTTAAGTAAAAGAAACAGAAACAAAAACAAAAGAATTCATTTTAATTATTGTTTTTTATTTTGAAAGAGTCAAAAGAATGCGAATAGATTTTGAGTAATCTCGTGCTGTGTGGCGGTTGTCGTAAGAAGCGATTAAAGGATATCCACCGGGGCAGTCCCGCAGCGCCCCCTGCAAGACAAATCCACCACCAAACTGCAATCCCCAACCCGCATGCCCAGCGTGGGAATTATGTTATTACCCACATCCAAGGCATTTTTCACGGGAAGCCTACGTCCAGCAGTGGGCTGGTAAAGGCTGTTGATGTGATTTCTTTATTTATTTATTTAAACATGACTTACAGAATTACAAACATTCCAAGACGTCAAACATTATAACAAAATCTAAGATAGGTACAGCACTTTATAGGGTAATATTATAAAAAATATTATTACGTATAACATAAAAATATTAGATAAGATTTAAAATTAAATACTCAGTAAGTATCTGTAAAGCAAATACTTCATCATAGACAGATTATAATAGCAGGTCAAATGTAAAGTCTAAAATATGGACATATATAAAAAATATACATTATATCTACTCTAATACTTAGTCAATACTAACAATAACAGGTCAAAAAGTACAATTAAAAAGGGAGAGCATCAACTGGTTTATTTGGCGATGCTGTCAAAGAATACGTCAGCATCAGTTGAGGAGATGAACTCGTTTAGAAGGGTAAGTACACTAGGGGTGGGAGCGCTGTCCCCGGCATGCGTTCGATATCCGGGTGGTAGCGCAAACACCACTGGCCGACGCTGCGGGCCGACAGCTCCTACTGCACCTACCATGTGCCGTCTCGGGACCGCTGTTATGCTACTGGGTTGTCAACTCTACCACGCAGCACCACGATGTAATGCATAAGCAGGAGGAGCTTCCGCCTTGAGTGTAGAGTGTCCAGACCAACCATACCAGAGACGAACAAGGATGGGTAGAGGTATGGATAATACTGTAATAAGTGATGTGAACATCGGGCATTTAACTTATAAGAAACAATAGAAAGAGAAACAATAATACAATATATAGTATACAATAGGCTACCAGATAGTATCCGTAATGCAGCCTCCACCGCAGCGTTCAAGGGTCGGCTCAAAACATGGTTGTTGGATGGTTTTCTACAGTATGGGTGAATTCCTCGAATCACCCGAAGTGTAGAAACCCCTCCCCCAGACTAATCAGTTATATTCAGATATTTAAGTTGAATCAATAATAATTTTATTAATTAATGAATTATAATATAATGTATGATAATTATTAAGTAAACAGTGGACGTCTAAAATATTATTTTTATTAATAAATTCTTGTATTCTTTCTTGTATTCTTGTAAAATGGGTAAAACAAATGAGAGTCCGAAATTATTTGAAAACGTTTTGAATACCCACGGTAAACATTTGAATCCGAATTCAGAGAATATTATAGAAAAACATTGATTAAACCAACCACTACCCGAGTTTGAATCGAAGTATAAATAAATTAGGGTCTTACCCTAATGACTTCCTTTACTTCATGAGAAATTGGGTTAACCAAAACAAACATCCACATACTCAAAACAAACTCCAAGGCCACATTTGTACATAGAAATGTCAGAATCACGGATGTGACTAAATCGTTCGCGATTCCGGATTTACGACGGACGAACTGACGCACTGACCGTATTTTGTATGAGTTGTGCCAAATGGTGCAGAAGTCTTAGGTTCTGGCATGTATTTAATATTGTATTGAAGTCTGGGGCGCTTAGGGCCAGCACTCATTGGGAAGGTGCCGGATTTTAAAATCAATGTAATTCATTTTAAACTTTGTAGTTTGAGATTCTCCCTGTTCTTCCGCGGATAATAGATAAAGGACGTACACCCTGTCACAACACCATTCAAAAATATCGTAAGCATTCTAAGTGCTGCCTATAGTTTTAATTTGCTGCTTCACTCTGCATTGTTTCTAAATGAGTTAGTAACAGACGGGATTTAACACAATAGTTGAACTAGGTAAATTTAGTATTGTAGTAAATTTACCAACTTTCATGAAACTTATCTAGGTAATTCGCTTTAATCGCGTCGGTGACTCAAGTTATGATTGCAGTGGGTATGTGTAGCTACCAAGTTGCACTTTGTGAAAACTACAATCAAAATTATTTCAAGTTTTGTAGGCAGTGTGGGGTTCCCAATGTTTTTTCGGGAATGTGACGAATGTTCACGTACCTAATAATAAATATAAACTTAGTGGACGCTGTCCCTTATGCTTTGCAACATTATTTATGTTGTAGATAGTGAAGCTTGAAAAGCCTTAGGTCAAAGACGAGTTTTCTTTGACAAAAAAAGACGCTAAAATTCGAGTTGGCATTGTTATTGAATTATGTGTGAGTGCGGAGCGATTGGTATCTTGACCTTGATGAGTTTTACAAAAAACAAATTAAATGTTTATTCATTATCATCATCCACAGTCGGATTTAATCCACTGCTGGCCTTCCGAAGCTTGTGCCATCCAAAACAGTCCTGAGCTAACCGCCTCCATTGACGCCCCCCACGCGTACTATGTCGTGGAACCACCTTGAAATCTTTATTACTTTTGTGTAATCTCAGCAATCCAAATAGAGATAGATAGATAGAGATAGAGAGACATTTATTAACACAACAAAGATACAGCACAGAACAAAAGAAAAAAAAAGCAATATATAAAAAATAGTTACCTAACTAGAACCTAACTTACAGATTAAATACAAAATTGAAAAAAAAATAAACAAAAAATTAGCTAGGAAAGCTAGGTAGAGGGTGAGTTAGCTACCAAGTGCGTGCTCTGCGCTGTAACGGAGCACACCTCAGCATAATAATGACGACCGATGTGGCGCGGCGGGCGAAGGTCCGCCTGCGACGCAGAAGGTTGCGGGTTCGATTCCCGCCTTGGGGCAAATGTTTGTACGATCTGCAAATATGATGCTGTGTGGATCGTCCAGCATTATTTATTTTTATTTTATTTATAATACTACCTCACATGAATGCAAGGTAGCGCTGATTTTCAGATGAAACCTGTATGAGGTAACCTCACAACCGACCACTGGTTGTGAATATTTCATAGGTACATAATATTTTACAGGTAAGTAGGTACATACAATTAAAAGGAATCTAGTTACATTTATAAAAAAATTAAATAGAATATACAATTCCATACTAGTCTACCTCATACTTATTTAAGAAAATCAACCACAAAAAAATCGTGTGTGTAATGTAATGTATATTATGTAATGAGGCGTTTAGTGTCAAAAAATAGGTGGACCGTACTGAAAAGATGGCGCTTATAGTTTGAAATTAAATGGCCCTAGACACTACGCAGGTTGACATGACACTCCAAAATCTTTATTCTTGAGAGGTCCCTGCCCTGAGAGGTGCCTGCATTGAGGTGCAAGGTAAATAGGGCCTTTTTTCTTTTCTAGAAAACGCCTCATTAAATATAATAATTAACGGTTACTAGAGAAAATATAAACAGAAAAGACAGAGCCACAGAAAAATAAAAGCAAGAAGTCTAAATGCAATCAAAATAACTATGAACGCAGCCGTGGCAAATATTTGACAGATCATAGAAAAAAAACTGCTGGCATTGACAGTCCGTCCGAACCAGTCTAAACCTAACAAAACACAAAACAAACACAACAAACCCTACTACTGACGTGACTGTCCTAACAAAGGACAGTCACGTCGGGTTGGTATTTTATTTGCACTTTCAATATACTACAATATTCAACCCCTGATTTATCTCGTTCTGTGACCAATGAAAGTGAGAAAACGTGATTATAACGTAAAAGTGCCTATTCAACAAGAAAGCAATTACTGTGCTAAGTAAGGATATATGAGAAGGAGGGAGGGAAAGGTAATAAAATGAGATATTCTATGCATTTTTGAATCACAAGTAGATGTTCCTTTACTTTACTCCGAAAACAGAATATACTTTACATAGCTCTTAGTGGAGGGGGCAAATCATTCCAACATTTGGAGGATGCGAATCGAAACGATCCTCTAAATGCGACTGTTCTGTGTTGGGGCATTTCAAAAATATTTGTGGACTCTCGTTTGGGTGTTGGGAGTTACTTTTAGCCCAGATAAACTTAGGTAGTGGGGTATCATATTTTTGGTAAGGCTAAAGAGGAGTATAGATGAAGCTTCCTGCGAGCTTACTTTTTAGCATTTTTAGCATTTAGCATGTTCGCCGAGTTAAGGTAAGGCGTGACATGAGTTCGTAGTGGGATATGAAAGCAAAAGCGCGCACAGGCGTTCTGCACGCGCTGAATAAGCTTCTCGCTTCTACCTAGGAGGCATGGTCCATAAACCACGTCCACCTTATTTAATTTAGACAATACAAACGACTCACACAGAGTGATGCGAACTCTTTTACAAAGGTTTGGACGAATTTTGTAGAGTATTTCAACCTGTATATATAAGCATTGCCGCACATTATTCGCAACATGACTTTCGAACCGGGGGTTGGTGTCCATAGTAAGCCCCAAGTTTTGAGCCTCCTTAACACACTGAACCGGCTCTCCATTAATATTTTTAATGAAGTCTGAAATGTTTAAATTCTTAGAATTCGCTTTTGTGCTTATAAGCTGGTACTTAGATTTTATAGGGTTTAAAACAAGTGAATTACATGTTGACCATTGAAAAATTGCATCTCAGTCTTTGTTAATTTCGTTTACAGCGCTAGAAGCGTCTGAAGCATTTGTTTTAAAGTATTGATTGAGTGTCTGAGTAGTTTGTAACAAAATCCTGTAGTGCATTACTATGTTGGTGATCTTCTTCAATTATCGGAAATCTTCTTCAACGATTTTCGATAATTGTCTCTTATGTTGTTCCACCGTGCTTTGCATGTTTCACCTGCAAGGAAAATAACATTATACTGTTATTGTAAAACAATGTAAACTATGGGTTTATACCTGAAATAAACTTATTTTACGATTTATTTATTTTTATTTATACATAGTTTTTATTTGTTTCATGTAATTAACAACAGGAGATTCTTTGAAGACTATTTCGTTTAGTTACCGCGTGGGTCATAGCACAGCATATTCCATAGTTATGGAAACGTGTAAGATAATAACGGAAACTCTGACGTGTGAAATGCTACCAATACCTACAGAAGATAAATGGAAATCTATTGCGAATGATGTACAGTCAAGTAAATTATTTTGCCAACGCGGCGGTCCTCACGAGCCGCTCGCATCATGTACCTAGCATAAGTATTAGTAAATAAATCAGTTCACGTTACGACACGGACTTGGGTGCTTCTTATTTGCTCCCATCCTTATTATCAAATTATCATTTTATCATTTATCACGAAGTGTAGGGACCTTCACCCTACATTTTTTTGGTCTTTCGAGCCGGATTTGAACCAGCGAGATGACCTTTCAGTCTTTATAGAATTTTCCTAACTGTGTAGGAGCACTGGATGGCAAGCACATTCACATCAAACACTATTCAGGCAGCCTGAATAGTGTTTGATGGATGGATGGTTCGCTGTTTGATGGAGCCTGAATCAGGCTCCATCAAACAGCGGATCTCTCTTCTGTAATTACAAGAAAACATTTTCAATAGTTTTGATGGCCCTTGTTGACGCTAATTATAACTTTATTGCCGTCGATGTCGGGGCTTATGGTAAAAACAGTGATGGTGGGATTTTTGCAAATTCTAACCTAGGAAAAAGACTTCAGCAAGGAACTTTAGGTATCCCTGGAAATTCACCATTGCCAGGAATGAATGAATGAATGAATGAACACTTTATTGCACTTAAAAAATAACATAATAGGAACATAAATCGAAACACCACATGTGATTGTTGGCGACGAAGCATTTCCTCTCAAAACTTATTTGACGCGACCATGGCAAAATTTTTAATTATCGTTTATCAAGAGCAAAAAGAACTTTGGAAAACAGTTTCGGAATTTTAACACAAAAATTTAGAATTTACCGCAGACGGATCCAAGCTAGCCCAGAACATGTAGATTATATTGTACCTGCAACTTGTATCCTACATAACTACATCAAAAAGTTTAATTCAAACGCAACGTATGCATCAGATAATTTAGAAGATATGTGTCAACCGAGTATAAGCAGATTACTGGATAATTTGCGAACTCAAGGTGGAAATGCCAGGATGGGTTTCACGTCAGAGAATCATTTAAAAACTATTTTAATTCGGAAGCCGGGTCAGTACCCTGGCAAGAAGACAAAATTTGATTGTTTTACCTTTTTTAAGCAAAATAAAGTAAATTTCTTTACACCCGTATATTTTCTTCACGGCTCTGATTGGGCTGGGAATGGCCTCTACTCTACAAATATTATTATAAATCACTGTTTTCACTAGCAAAATATGGTACGGAACCCAATAGCCTAAATCTGAATGATATGTACAGTCTGACACATTACTAGTCTAATAATAATAAAAATCTAAGGTACATTTTCGAATAAAAAGGTAAAGATTGATCTGTCTAGTTATGTACGTTAGTACAGTATAAATAAATAAATATACAGGGACATATCATACAGATCTCCCCAAAATAAGAACAATTTAATGACTTTTGCTATGGGTGCTAACTCGACGATAGATATAATATAATACAAGAAATACATAGATAAATAAAGTCTTAACACTATGTGAAGGTACTTACCATCTAACTTTATTTGCGCTCATATTTTGTTCTACAAATTGGTTTTGTATTTCGAATCCATGTACTTTACATGAGACAAATCATACAAAACCCTATTTTCGCAAACCAATTATATTAATCGCTCGTCCTCCACTCCTCCATCGTCAATTAATACGTCCGTGATTGCCGGTGTCGGCACTGACACTGACAAGTGGGGATGCGTTCATAGAGAATGTATGAAAGAATATTTCGCACTGTGCCGGTACTGTGACTTCACTGATATGTGTGAATCGACCTTAAGGCTTCTACTTAAATAGCGGAAAAAAAATATTAGAGAAAATTTTCTTCTAATTTAAGCGCTCGGAAATTCCTTGAGAGTCCTTACATCTTAAGGGCCCCCTTGAGCAATTATTATAAGATTTTTCTCGGAGTAGTCGAAATAACACTAATTTTGTACTGAACATTAATTTCGTTAGCTTTATGTGGGATTTTCCATGAATTATTGATTTCTTGAAATCTGCGCTGCAAACTGAGTTGTTATTTTTGAGTTCTGAATATAACACCAAACGCTCTCATATGATGGGATCTATTATAAATACAATTTATAAATGGTAACAGGCTAGTATTAACTTAATGAAGTGCATAGCATTTATTAAATTTTATAAAACCTATAAAAATTAACTTTATTGATTACTGATTATCACGATAAATACCTACCAAATCTCAAACGGTACTAAAATACTTAGTAGTTGACCAATACTTGACCTTAATTAAAATTCCCATAAGAATTCGATCCTATCAACAAAAATACACATCAAAACTTCTAATTTTCATAACCTCAACAGCTTACAGCCAATTAAAATGAATTTGAAACTTAAGTGATCGTAATGAAAATTCAGATTCGCCCGCAGTTTGTGGGGTTTTGAACAAATATTATCAACGAGGCCCTAACGAGCGATTGTCTGGCGAATTCTTTGGAGTTACCTTGTATAAGGTAATTTATAGGCACTGGAGGTAGCGATAGCGTGGAATTTTAAAAGGCATTCAAGAGCTTAAGGGCTTATACAGAGGTTGTTAAGATGACTTGCTGAAAATTACAATGGGTCTAAAGCTTGAAACGAACCATTGTGCCGCGACGCGTTAGCTAATTGGGTTCATAGTCGTCGTCATACATTAAACATTTAGAAACACATTAGAGCGAATCAACACGCAGTACGATACATAGGTTACAAACCATTAAATTTTAAATTAAATTATAATCTCTATTTCAGACTACATAGGTTTTGAATTAAAACCACCAACCTCATGAAACCGATATTATTATGTTTCTGACACGCCATGACGCAATGTTGTGTTTTGATTTTAACCAGTAGGCCAAGCACGGGGATTGTTGTCTAGGGTGGAATAGAGAAAAATTACGACACTTTGTCATAGAATGCTTACATTATTTGAAAAGAATTCCTTCAACTTCAATAACGTACGCAATCCACATTGCGTACGTTATTACCCTCGAGAACAGTCCCCGAGCTTGGTCTAATGCAGTTGTGGTTGTACTTTGTTAGCGGCCAGTACAATAAGTAAAACTTTTATGACGTTCTGATTTAAAAAGTTTGGTTCCTGCATCATAGGATTCAAAATTTACCTAGTTGTAGTGAATATATAATGTCAGAGTTAAATTACCTTTGTGAAAGTACTAAACTCGAACGCAGTTTCAACTGGTATCAACGAACCTGGCCAAGTTGCGAAATCTGACATTTTTTATTTTTAAGTAAATAAATAAACTTGATTGTATGAAAGTTCATGTTATAGTATAAAGAACAGGATGAAGTTCTTAAAAACTAACGAAATGTATCCTGCAATTAGCGATCTTAAGACTTGCAAACATTTCTACCGGAATGTTGGAGATTCTAAAATAAATTAACTGAGACATGCAAGAGTCTGTCGTCTAGGCACTCAGTTTAAAGCCGCGTCGTACTCATTTTTCCCGCCCTAGAACGTTACTTAAGGGTACGCGACACGTGCCCGTTTCAAGACTTAACTGACTCAAGTTTAAGCTTACTACTACACTTCATCTACTTCTTCCACTTTAGGCTCAAGGGACTTTTGAAAATTCGAGGAGGTAAAATATAAATAAAAAAATTCAAGGCAGCATGAAAATTTTCATAGAAAGTCACACTTATTACACTAAGCTCACTAACTCTTATTAAGTACTAGCTGCTGCCCGCGGCTTCACACGCGCTTTTCAAGTAACCTAATGTACATCCCCGGGATACTATTTACCCCCCTGCCAAATTTCATTGAGTGAGATTCGTTCAGCCGTTTAGGCGTGAGAAGGTAACAGTCAGACATACAGAGTTACTTTCGAATTTATATTAATAAAAAAATTGTATGGATAGATGAATGTTTGTGACTACTTCCTTCACGCCACAATGGCAAAACTTGAGTCAGTCTTTACTTTCATTGGACTTAGACTGTGCACGTATGAAGTTCTAAAACAGAAATGACATACCTACCTAGTCTATTTTTAGGGTTCCGTACCCGAAGGGTGAAAACGGAACCCTATTACTAAGCCTCCGCAGTCCGTCCGTCCGTTGTTCTGTCACAGGGTACTATCTCATGAACCGTCAGAGGTAGACAATGAAGGTTTCAGAGAATTTGTATTGCTGTTGCCGCTATAACAAAAAATAATAAAAATAAAATATATAGGTATCCAAATTATAGGGGTTTCCATACAAAAAACGTGTTTTTTTGGCTATTTTCGCTCGGCTTTTGTCAAGGCTGTATCTCTTGAACCACAATAGGTAGCTACATGAAACTTTCTATAAATAAGTAACACTTCAACTGTAATAATAAAAAATACTAAAAATATAATAAAATTCAGAATTTAAGGGGGTCTGTCACGCAACAAGTGAAAATTGGATGTTCTTTGAAAAAGTTACCTGATGTTTACGGAACGGAATCTTTAGTGTGCGAGTTGACTCGCACTTGGCGGTTTATTTATAATACCGGAAAAACGCTTATGTAGCCGCTAAGTCGATTGTAGGTTAGAAAGTACCTTACAAATGCAGACTGAATGAATGAATGAATGAAAAAACAAATACAGGGAACTAATAGGATCACTTAGCTGGTTGGAATACCAAATCCCTTTTAACGCATACATATTCAAACCTAGGATACCTAAAGCTCGCCGCCCACCGTTCCATTATAAAGGGATATGTATATTATCGGGAGGTCGACCATCAATCTTGCTTTCTACCGCCCTTCAGGTGACGCGTCTCTGTCAGGGTTTTATTCAGCAGCGGCCCTTTCATACCTTTCCCAGTTATCAATGGTTCGGGGTTGTTGCGCCCCTGTCATAGGTGCTGATGTATTTTAAGCTATTATTTAGGTAAGACATAAGTTGGTAGGTACCTGCCTTTATTCGTTGCGCACTTTTCGATAATTTTTTTTGGTGAAGCGGTCGCATGTTCAACCGCTTAGCTAAGAATGAGGTCCCAGGTTCAGATTCCGGGTCGAGCCAAAGTCGTTATTGGGGTTTTTCTAGCAAGAAAAATTCACAGTAACAGCCCGGAGTCAGGACGTTGGCGGTGTTACACCCCCGTGTCTCGGAAAGCACGGTAAGCCGTTGGTCCTGCGCTTGACCTCTCCTCGGTCGTGTCAGTCTGCCGTCCCATCGGATTAAGAGAGTGCAGTTGTGTTTGCGCACACACTTGTGCACTATAATATGTCCTGCACACCTGGCTAGCCTTCGTTTGGTCTGGCTGCCGTAGTCAAAGCTTAGGCCAGGAGGACATCACTTTTCAACAAAGTTTGCAGTGACCTTTTAAATTTTTGAGATTAAATATTTTTTCAACCCATCTATTCGAAAAGAGGCGAAGGGTTCCTCGATAAGTGCGAACAAAGTGGGTCATTCCAGCGCACTTAAGTGACGAAATGAGTTTTGAATTTGGAACACTAAAAGTTTGAAAGCAATTCGCTTCAATAAAGTCCTGGCCGGTATTAAAAAAGACAACCGCTGTGGCGCGGCGGGTAAAGGTCCGCCTGCGACGCAGCAGGTTGCGGGCTCGATTCTCGCCTGGGGACAAATGTTTGTACGATCTGCAGATATTTGTTCCGAGTGTTCTGAATGTTTCTAAGTATAATAAAAAATATCTACTCGTATCTATGTAGTGTATTTGTATTAAGTATATCAGTTATCTAGAACCCATAAATAACACAAGCTCTGCTTAGCTTGGGGTTAATTAGATGATGGTGTATGGATTGTCCAGCATTATTAATTACTACTAATTCTCTCTATTAATTCTAATTCATACACTAATGTACCAAAATATAAATATTCGTGCCTACTAAAAGCATCTCTTATTTATTTATCTCGTATGATAAATCTTTCTCATAGTTTAGGATGAAAAGCAGAGTGTGCCAGACGGGACCAAAATTATTTAACCTCGAACGAAGTACTTAGAATCTACTATTATGATAGAACGTGAGTATGTTACTACTATAGTATACTATATAATTCAAAATTGTGAAAAATCGTGAAAAACCCTTCGCTTCGCTCTGGATTAAAAAAATCGTTCACGCCATATACATTATTTTGTTTCCTTGTGATACAATCTACTTTATCATCACGCTTTATGATTTCCTATGCCCTTAGAAGTCTACATACAAAGTGGTGTACATTTTATACATCATTATTTTGCCAATAAGTATGCAGAACTTTTGATACGGGAATCATCCATTCCGTATATTATGTTCCGTATATTATGTTCCGTATATTCTCCTTATTCCGAAACTGTTAAATCGATGACCTCATAAGATAATACTCCAGTTACTCAAAGGAAATACTGCATTTTATTGTACCACTTCGAAGCTTCAAATAACATTATCTGTGACTATCTTGTACATACTTCTCGTAACTGGACTAGCCATTATCCCAAGCAAAAGTAAACTTAGAACCCTTGTGTTAAAGCTTAGTTTAGGAGTATCGTGTTCGGATAGATAGAAGGTTCAGGAAGATTGTCTACAGCTAAACATAATTTTTGTAGCTGGTTTTCCTCATCAACGTAAGTATGAGTTTTACTTCGTTTTGTTAGCTATTGTCCATTCTCTGTTATTATTTTCTATAGTATTTCGGTAGGAACGTTTCGGTAGGTAAGTACTTTGCTTAAATTCAAACTAGAGTTTGATTAAAAGCGACGACGAGAAGAGTGTAAGGCACCACCAGTTCCACCAGTTTCGCTTGAAAAGCTCGAAAAGATCACGCAGGTTAGTAGGCGTCTTGTCAGATCCAGCTCGTGGCACCCGCGTCTTGTCAGTGGTCCAGCTCGTAGCACCCGTGTCTTGTCAGAGGTCCAGCTCGTAGCACCCGTGTCTTGTCAGCAGTCCAGCTCGTGGCACTTGGGTCTTGTCAGCAGTCCAGCTCGTGGCACCTACGTCTTGTCAGCAGTCCAGCTCGTGCACCCGCGTCCTGTCAGCGGTCCAGCTGTAGCACCCGTATCTTGTCAGCGGTCCAGCTTGGGGCACCTGCGTCTGGTCAGCAGTCCAGCTCGTGGGACCTGCGTCTTGTCAGCGGTACAGCTCGTGGCACCCGTGTCCGCATCGCGTCGCATCGCTGCCGACCACTGCCATCCAGATGTGAATTGTGCCGCAGACTTGAAGGTTGTTCATACGCTAATCATAGTTCTAATTACCTAACTGATCAATGAACTATTTTCTTTATTTTTCTATCTATTTTCTTTTCAATGTCAATTTTCAATGTAAAATATGTGACTTTTCTACGATGGAACTTCAATTTCGTGAAAAACCAGAAACAAGAGCGTGCATGAATGTATGATTGCATGCGTTGATTCGAGCGTGAGTGCAAACTTGGGGAGACCTAAGAGCGGCTGGGCTTTTGTCCGATTTTTACGTTTTGCCATACACCTGTCCACTGTTTGTCTCCATACAAAAAGTTCTCTTTTCATTTTATTCACGATATCATCATTATTTATCAGACGACTTGCGACGTAGCATTTAAATTAAGTTAATTTAAATGCTCGTAGCCCAACTACGATAGTCACGCTGAGCTGTAGCTTTTTGTAGACTACCTACGACGAAGGTAGCTTTCAAATGAACCTACGATGTAGTCAACTACGAGCTACGATGTAGCTCTTCGTAAACTGCCTACGACGTAGTAGTTAAATATATTGGCCGGCGACGTAGGTTGCTGAGCTACGCTGTAGGTGGAAGACATTGTTCGTGTAAAATGTATCAAAAAACCAACTAGTGCCTGACTGTACATCCCCATGATATTTTACCATAAAAACATTTGTAGTGTTTTAGTTTCGTAGTTAACCCGCTTACATTCACAATGAATACCCATTATAATTACACTATCTCCTCTTCAGTCTCTTCAGATTTAGTCGTGAAAAGGTAACAAACAGACCGAGTTACATACAATGCTTTATAATAATTAGTATGATGTTTAGAAGTCCCTATAACTGATTGTATGTACACAAACAATAAACGAATTACTGAATAAAATTGCTAGTAGATGGGTAAACATCGAAATGCTAACAATGAGTACCGAAGGTGAATCTCGCTAGACATTATTTACAAAAACCTCAGCTTCATAACCCAGCAATCCACTGTCGCATTCCAGGCGCCTCTATATGTATACATAGGTAGATACCTACATTAACCCAGCAACTTTGTATTCTGCATTCAGTAAATCCAATTTGAACGCTGCATACGTCCCGCGGGATTTCAGGACTCAATTTTGGGATTTCACGCACGTCTCTACTAATGAAAATTTGCGTAAGTGTCCTTTGAAATTGCTCCGAGATTGTGGCACATGTTTAAATGGGTCCTTCAACAACAACAAAGGCGCCAAAAATGTTTTTTGTAATATTTTAGGGTAAAATTAAATATTTTTACCCTAAAATATTTGTAGATTTTTGTTACTTTTATGAGAAATCTATTGAATGCATCGGACCGATTACATATGTCTCTTCAACTTCTATGCTCGCAGTAGATATCTCATTTAGTTTCTTCACTTTCGCAACCAGTTGGAAATCCTATATAAACATATACTGTTATCAGTTCACTAAGAAAGAATGCCATAAAAACTGGATGCGTGATTCAAGTTTACGGCAAATAAAAATTCATATGTTATAACATAAAAATGTTGCCTCGCTCGGCATCTTTTTATTAGGAACGCGCTTTGGATGATGTTTTGTGTGGCATGAAAGGTCAGATAGTGATCGCAGTTCTAAAGAAAGATCGAAAGGAAATTTGTTCCATCAACAAAGAACATACATTTTATATGAATTAATTTTGAAAATGGAACTGAAAGCGCCATCTTGTTGATTGTTGGATGTATATTTTAGACAAGAAGTTGAAGTTAAAGAAAGGTGATTCTTCCTCCATGGTAGAATCCATACTTTACGTTGCGCGTAACAAAGACATTAAAAAGTTTTTGGTGAATTTGGAGGTGAACGTGGCTTAAACCCTATTTAAATTAATAGAGAACGTTATCAAGCGAAACTTAGGACAATAATATGCAAATGGACAGAAGGATAAAGAAATAATTCATATGAATCTGTTGCGGTAGAAATAACGTGAAATTATTTTATTTAAGAGCGCGCAATGCACACCGTTTTGTAAAAAAATAGGCATAGGATTTCGCGTTCATAGGAGCGGGACAGAGCATATGTTTTTTGAGCGGCCTAAGCGCTAAATTAAGTTTTTGTTTGTTATGAGAAAAATACACAACTTATGAAGAAACTGGTTCATGGGACCAAATAATTAGTAATTATAATAAACTACGAATTAAAACATAAATCATTTCAGTAGACCGCAGGGTTCCTGAGATCTCGACCAAATTATGTGCGAAACAATGCACTTTCATGTTTTTTTATTGTAATTTTTTTTCGCAACCGTATTTTCGCATTCTAGGAACCAAAGAAAAAATGTTGAATTTTATATGATGAGTTCATACCACGGGGATCCCGTGAGTACTGAGATCACGTCCTAGTTTGACAACTAAACCACCACCGTGCTAGGTTCGCCTCTTAAAGACGTACGACAAACTCGTGAAGTAGAGAAGTGAAAATGTTTTATTTTCTCGCAAACGAAGTGAAAAGTAGAGTGTTTAACTCAGGTCAAAACCACCCATTATAACTGGGTCTTATCATCCTCCCTCGCTGCGCTCGAGACTATAACAACCTCAAATATAATGAGGGTTTAGTCCCTAGTAAAACAATCATTATGGGCTAAAAACGAGTCAACCAGGTTAGTTGATAACCACAGTTGGCATAACGTTGGCTGGATAATCTAAGGAGAGAGACAAAAAAAACAGAAGACTTTCCAGCAGTTTGAAAAAATAAATTACTTAAAAGTTGTTTGAACATCCAACCAATCTCAAATGTATTCGTATAATATCGTATATCTCAGCTTGTGTTACAGTTTTCCCCCAGGGAAAAACCCCGGAACATTTTTCCGTTTCACACCCCGGGGTACGTACGAAGGAGGTGAATAAAGCCTTTTCCAAATTCACAGACGGATAACTATACCCCTCAGGCCTTTCATTACCAAGACACCTAATAACATAAAAAACAATCGCCAGATCCACGGGGCTTTTCTGTTACAGCCCAATTACGAGGCATCTCTAAATCGGATTGTGGGGAATTCATCCCCAGTGCGTCACAGTCTGCGGTAAAACAGCTATAAAATACCCCATTTGTTCATCACGTGACAGGCTGGCGTAAGCATTGCATTAAAACGTAGAAACTTGCGCTCTGTGTGTACAAATTCATGTGTCAGATTCAGATTCAGAACCTAAAACTGATTCGCATGTCCCACTTGAGTTATATGAACCTGGAAGTGTAATTTTCAGATGTTCAACTTCTTAGTTAAACTTCGTGTTTGTAACCCATGGTTTTCTGTCAGGCTATGTAAAGCTATGGAAGATTCGGTACATCCAATTTTACTTTAATCCATACAAAGTAGGTACCTAGTACCCCATGAGGTACAAGCCAATAAGGCGCTTATCAGGAGGAGGCCTGCGTCCAGCAGTAGACCAATACAGGCTGTTGATGTTGAGGAGGTTAGTGCCAGAACTAGTCGTACTTTCAAATAACAGCATGGTGGCAACGCTTATCTGGCCTATTATCAAAGGCCTTAGTTATGAACTTTGCATAGTGTACGAAAACTATAAAAGTTTACGTTTCCTTCAATGTATTTGGATTCTTGCATGACGGCGATCCAATAGATTCATACGAACTCGATTACAGTTTGCGAATTTTGAGTGACGTCTTGCATTTTGAGTACGAGTGCGAACAAGTTGTTGTCACTCGTACTCAAGTTTGACAAGTAAACGGAAGCAAACTGTCACGTTCTCGAAAACTTTTCCGTTTTGGTGTTTTGTTAAGTCATACTGACGTAACTGTGCTTGTTGGTTTGGCGAATCTAAAGGCGCAAAAACTTTAAGCCTAGGCAATCAGCTGTTTGGAACTCGCTGTGCAATTTATCAAGTCATGCAAAAAATTAAGCATGTTTTGGCAGAAACGCGTCTGCCTGTCATGCTCACCTGATTGTGGTTCTATTAAGAAGATTGACGGCTCTTTATTATGCAATGAACGGCGTCAATAAACTTTGTTTTAATTTTCTGCTAGACTTGTTAAGAATAATGACTAGGTATTACGTGGTATTACGCGTATTAATCAATTTCAGAACTTATAGACCTAGTATCTCGACAATAAATTTTATGAATTTAACTAATTAACGTCGTGAATTTATACCGATGAGCGGAAAAAAATACGGGCTGGTTTAGAAGAAAATTTAAAGCCCACACCTAACCTTAAAATTTAAACTCTCGCATATCTTTTACGCAAACGAGGGTCACCTCGTTGGCAACTTTTTAGTACGATGCTAGTCATAGCAAATTACAAAAAAAAATCGTACGACCGAATTGTACGAATTTTTTAATTTTGCTCCGAATATCATTTCCCAGATACCGTACCCTACCTTCTACAAAGCCAACCATTTGCTTAGACATGCATTTCTCGGTATCGTGAACGTATAATTGAGGCAATCTGTTGCCGCGGTCGGCTACCGCTTGCGCACTGAATACTGATACCTAAATTCATAGCTAAAGCCGGCAGACACTTCAGAAGTAACGCACAGAGTCTTAGGCTCGAATTATGAAAGCTTGCTCAGTAATCGATCTATGCTTGAGTAACGCATGTGCTATAAAAAAGCGTTACTCGAGCATAGATCGATTACTGAGCAAGCTTTCGTAATACAGGCGTTAGTACGAATGTTCATTGTTAAGTACTTATACTTAGTCGGTAAACTAAGTCTAGGATTCGTTCTCTAGCCAAGTGAGTAGACGAAATGATGATGCCGCAAACTGAAAACGCTATGGCGGCTGTATTTTGGATGCCATTCCATGTCAAAATTTTGATAATTCTTTCGTTGTTGTACAAAGGTTGATTTCGAGGTGGTCCCTTATATGTTTGATTCCCGAAGGATTAGTACGAGCGCCGTAAAACGTAGGTGTCTAAAACGTAGGTTTCTAAAATGTAGGTTTCACATGATAATTTTACAATCACTGGGGGGTCAGAACCTTCGGTTTTCTTTTTCTGAGTAGACCCTCTGGTAACTAATGGGTTTCCATGGCAGCGTAAACAGTTTCCTCCATGTGTCATCATCTTACAAAATTAGACTCAAATTATAACTAGATGTCGCCACAAAATAAATTAGACCGCGCTTTCGAAGTGTTCCGGGTTTAAAAAGACTACCAACGATAAGACCGCCAATTGTCACTTTGTTATAATTGTTTCTTTTTGTTAATTGTTTCTTAGTTATAAGTGTGCAATAAAGTATGTTCTATCTCTCTATCTATCTATCAAACCCAATTTTTTGCTTCAAAGAATATTTTTCAGGAATATGAACATAGATGAATACCTACTATTTACTGGAACTTGAAGTTGGTTTATAGCTTTTTTAAGGACGCGATTTTGTTAACTTTCTCATTATTAGAGAATAAATATAACAAATAACTTCTATGACTATTTCTCGCTGCAGTGAAGGTTCACTGCAGCGAGAAATAGGATAGGTACCCTAGGCTAGCAGCAGCTTTCCGACCACCTGAGTTTTTGCCCGATTGTGACGGAAAAATGAATAGTCTGCGAGAAAAGAGAGGTCGCCCCTATGGTGCGGGATTTGAATACAAATAAGCTATGGCGAGAATTAGGTAGTCTACCCGTACCCACCCAACCATTATGATCGTAAAGTTCAAAATATGTCTGTAGTAACCCCACTGTGCTTTCATCACTAAGCGTTATAAGGAACTAGCTTCAGCCCGCGGCTTCGCACGCGTTTTTTCGTTTAAATAAGTACGTATGTACTTATAATTCTAGGTACACAACCTCATTAGTGCAAAATTTAATTTGGTTAGTATTTGACGTTATTCCGGACTAAAAGATTCGACCCGTAAATGGTCGCTTGCCAGTTACCGTTAAATTATAATCATCAGTAAATATTAAATTTCCTGCGATTACGCATTGTTTTTACTGATAACGACGTTTCTGGAGGAGTCTCCTTAAACATAGTACATCGACTAAGCTGTGCACGGCCAACTACAACCTGGATCTCTTCAAAAGCAGAGTGAAAAGGTGTCTTATAGACCTTCGAAAAACAAAAAAACAAAAAATCTTTATTAGGAACACAGAACTTAATGTATAAGTTACAATTGTTGGCTGACTACCGCAAAAGTTAATAACTGTAGCAGAGTCAGCGCCCTCTTCCGCTAGCAAAAATAATTATGTTCCGTTACAAGACATACACAAGCACCTTCGTGATACCTCCTCAGCCACATTTTCACTTACCATCAGGTGAGATTGTACTCAAAAAAGGTATATTCACGATTAGAAATAAACATAACTGCCGTTCGTGGACACCTACGCCATGAATTGAGTTCTAAAGGAGCCTTTAAGACTTTTGTCTTCGTCGTTTAAGACACACGAAAGTCGATGCGCCGCCGACAAGTTGATAAAACTCTGTCGGCTGGGCTGCCTACAATGCACTGAAATGTCGCATGGACCTGCCGGGCTGTGTTGACGACTTTGGTGTGTTTACGCACCAAAGTTGTCAACACAGCCCGGCGGCAGCAACTCAATTGAAGGCGTAGATGTTCATGGACGGCAGAGATGTAATGAATTAATGCTGTGTAAATTGCTGTTTTTTAAGTTTTTATAGTGTTAAGCAGGCATTTTTGCAAACTAGGGCGAGTCCCGGGGCGGCCTTTGGTAATTAGTTGATATCGCTATCAGATTTATACAAATTTACCTTCCAGAGCCTATTGTCGACATTTTAATTTATAAGCATAACATAATAAATTTCGGCCTGTTGTTTTCGAGAAATTAGAATTGTTTAGTCTGAAAACAGTTTATTTTGTTCAGTTTATTTTCTGTTAACAGGTTAAAAAGTTTTGTTATTGTTTAATTAATTCGGATGATCAAGTGATTATCTATTACATTGATCCGATGGTTTTGTGTTATTTATCTTCTACATTATCTGAAAATTTTAACCAAGATAAATAAGCTACAAATTTTATTCTAAAGGGGTCTTCACACTCGCGCGCGTATCATGGCGTAAAATCGCGGCGCGTATTGCGGTGTGAATCACAGCAAAACAACAAAAGCCTCTCCAAATCCGAATCTCTGAATCACGGGTGCCTTGCGAACCCTTTGTCACGGAACAAATAACCAACAAAATACGCAAACGCAACGCGAAGCCGAAGAATATGCGAATTGTATTCAAACTCATGGATCGCGGGTGGTTCGCGGCTTCGCTCGTGGTTCGCGCGTGAGTTTGGAGGTAAAGGGCTTTAGTCCAAAAATTCATAATAAAAAAAAACAACCGGATCCGTTCAGTTTTGGCGTGTTGATCGCGGACAAACACAAATCATACAAACCTTCTTTTTAAATATTAAATATATGAATATGAGGTTGATGAAGATAACATTCTTGCAGTTTAAATACATACTTACTGACATCTTGATACCCAGTCTATATTTCTAGATAGCGTGAAGGGAACCTTAAATATAAGGACGAAAGAAGTAACAATTCCGCCAAAAAAACCTTTTCCAATAAGATCTAATAAAAAGTAGTCCGTGAATAAAGGAATTTGTAGAAGACCACACCAATCACAAAATGAAAGAACATCTATCACAGCAAGTCATCAACTAGTTTCGTCTCTCCACGTGACATCATCAGGACACCACAATACTCTATAAACTATATATCTTTAGCCTATTTTAGGTCAACTTACCTGCCAGCGTTGCATCAAATATTTAATACTATCAAGGAGTGAAGTAGATTCCGACAGTTTAATCCCGACTTAAATCGAGTTAAGTGTCAAAAGAACAAACCGTCTCCACTATCATAACTATCAATGTATAATACAATGAGACAAACAATGTAATTATTGCAAGTAGTCTCACACTCTACTTGATGAAAGACTCGACAGTTGTAGCTCTATTACTAGTAAGCCACCGGTTCGATCTCAGAATTTATAGTTTAAATTATTATTCGTCTTTGTACAAAACATACAAATACTTAGACAAATTTAAAACTAAAAAGTAATGGCAAAGGCGAGGGTTACCCGATGTACCAAAATCTAAAATTTATTTCCGTTGATACCTATTTTAATTCTCCAACATTCGAGTTTCGTTTTGGCCAATTGATGTCCTATAAAACACCAAATTAGAGAACCAATTTAAAACGAAACAATCGATGCATATTTCAGAGACTGAAAAAGACCTTTTGTAGATTTAGGTACACTAAGAAAATTCTTAAAAGGGGTTTTGCTAGCCGGAGTAGTGATCACAGTGGAGGTGTTCTACACGGAATGGTGTTATAGACGGAATCTGAGTATTTTTTTATTTTTCTTATTTTACCCTTTCTCTGGTTCTTTTAGTCGCCTTTTACGACAACCACGGGCTCAATAACATGGGTCGATCCATAAACGGTAAAACTTTTATAGATTTACTCTGAAATCAACTGTTAATTCCACTTTAGTCTCATAATTACTTTTGAAAATAAATGCTACCAAAACACTCAACATAAAAGTTAATAAGTTATTCGTGTTATACCAACAAAATCACGAGGTTTCCGTTTTAGCAAAAAAGGAAGCTTCTGCCATAAATTCTGTTGCTCTAAGTACCCTCTTACTTTTACTGCAATACAATGGTTGCCCAATAGTGTTTATGTGAGAACTGCCCTTACTAACAAAACAAAACTCGACAAACAACAAAACTCCTAGTGAGTTGCAAAAATTATCAGTAAATAAATTCAAACAAATTGTGAAAACCTTCTTGTGTAAAAAGGCCTACTATAAAATATCAGATTATATAGAGGATAAAAAAGCTTGGGACGGGATTTGCTCCAACTCGAAAAATAACAACTAACTAACAGGCTAAAGGTTTCTTCGTCGCTTCTTTACTTTAGTCTACACACCGAAGCGACTGAAATCAAAAATATCACTTTATTACTGTGTCAGTAAGAACAATATAGGGAACAACAAAAACAATGTAGAGTATTATTAAGAATTTGAACTTTTCTAAGTGTACACTTATTGTATTTATGGAAATAAAGAGTTTTTGACTTTGACTTTGACTAACAATATAGCTATGAAGAAAAAATATTCTAGATCACATATCGTTATCATCATCGATAGACGGATTTGGTCCAACTGGGGATAGACTTTCTGAAGTTTGTGCCATTTTGGGCGAAGACATGTTAAGCGATAGGTCCTCCACTTGACCTCTCGCCGGTTGTGTTAGTCTGCCGTCCCATGAGATTAAGAATGTAAGGGAATAGAGAGTGCACCATGTGTTTGCGCACACACTTGTACACTTTAATATGTCCTGCGTACATGGCTAGTATCCGATGAGACTGGCTGCTGCCGTCACAGATCAGGTAATGTTACTTCGCTGCCGTGGTCGAAATTCGGTTAAGAGGACATCATCATGAACTGGAGCTAGATAATGTTATTATATTTCGTTTTTGACTTTAAGTATTTTATCTGAGAATAACGTGAAAGCCACGGGTAGATGCTAGTTTTAAATATTAAAGGTTAGAGGTTGAACCAAACAAATACAATACAAATACAAAATGTTTATTTCAAAAATATGTAGTGTTACAGGCGAACAGCTTCTGACCATAATACTTGACATATTTATCTTAATATTAACTTAAATATTATTGTACAAAGTAATGATGAACGCAAACATTGAAATAATTGACGAAAGTTTAATCTAGTAAGCACTGAGTAAGAATATAAAGAACTTGAGAACTCTCCCACCTACGTAGGTACCTAATTTTGCAACGATGAAGCAAGTTACGTAGAAATGGAACGGAGCTTTAATAAACCATGATTATGATGACCTCGGACGTAAGTACCAAACGAGATGATTGCGAAGCTATCTCCAAAAAGACACTGGCAGAATTGTGTCCACAATCCACCATAATCACGATGTTGAACAGTCTCACGAGACTGGTGACCTCAGCAAACACCACATTAATTATCAAATATAATAACATATACACACAACATCCCTTTTTTGGCTGGTTACTTAAAACTTAACGTAGTACTTTAACATGGGTTACTTTATTTTTATGTGTATGTAAGTTTATTATAAGTTGGTAGTTTATGGCATCGTAGTACGTAGTGTAGGTATATGTAATTGTTTTCATTTCCTTAAGTTTTTAAAACGCCTTCGTCTATATTGTTCTCTTATGTCCAGTCCATCCCGAGGTTGCCTGGAAAAGATCGTTCAAAGCGATAAGGCCGCTCTTTGTTTCTCAGCATTTTATTCTATATATTTTGTGTTTGTGTGGTGTACCACACAAACACAAAATATACCTCTCTGTATAACTCTTTATTGTAATAAAGAGTCTCTTTATTGTAATAAAGAGTCTCTTTATTGTAATAAAGAGTTATCTATCTATAGGTTAAACTTTAACAACAGGTAATAAAAATAACTTGTAACTGTTACCCATAACTGAAGTTGGGATCCCTCGCAACTTCATACAAGATTTATCTTAGCGAGGATTCGAGAACTTACTTTACATCAGGATCCGTTATATACTGTTGTAATGGTACCTTGCCTCTGCCACATAAATTGTTTTTACAAATTATCTTTGATTTATCTACGCAGCCCATATAATGGATGCTGAGAGACAACCCAATTTTTTTTGAGCTTTGTAAGCGTTTTCTACATCTGTTAAGAGTTAAAATTTATCCTAAGCGGTTAGCTTGGGGGCAAAATTCATGGAAAACTACGACTATTAAATCACTCTCTACAAAAAACATTCTAAAGAGCTTTGCTTCTGAGATAAGCAGAAATCGACACCTAGACATGTGCTGAGCGCCGAACCAACCGTGGAAGGACGCCTATGGATTTTTTCTTGCCGTAAAACAAAGGATATTTTTTGTGTTAATTGTCTAGCCGTTTCTTGGAAGGTCTTAATTCCAGAATATTGCTGTGAACATTCACACTAAGGGAGTTGAATCATGGCTAATTCTAATGAATTATTATTTTTATGGAATGTTATTATTAAGCTTATAAATGCATGAAACATTTATTTTCAATGTAGGCGCCACATTGAACATAAATGGATGAATTAATCAAGATTCATCTTATAAACAAGAAAATCATATGCCATACAATTGGCGTAATCTCAGTGTATACTATCAAGAAAGGTTAACGATTACCTATACGGTAATTAATAAGTTATAAATTACCGTAATGGTTGTTTCTCCTTTATTTTCAGCGAGATCCATCTCAGTTATTGGAGCGTGACCCGACATCTAGCGTCTGGACGCTGCAACGCTGTATCAATGAACGAGGGAGAGGGTCTGATATCAGAGCAGATAAGCATGTGACGCTAGGGTCCGCTAGCTTCCGTGACAGGACGCGCCCGCGTCAAGGGGGACGCTTCGGGAAGAGCATATATATAGGGCTGGCAACGTGGAACGGGAGGGTGGACTGAGTGCCTTAACGCGATACCGAAGCCTCCGAAATCCGAGCGATAATTTACGAAATACCTAGTTGTTTGATCCATCTATCGATGATCGATCTACTTATCTAGTTATCTAACGTCAGTGTTGTTTAAGAAAGTGTTAGAGCTAGAGTCAGTTGTGAACGTGTGTACCTGTCTCGTGTTTGAAAGCTAAGTCTATCGCGTCCTTGTGCGTACAGCATACGATTGATATTAGCGATTTTCAAATTTAGAGTCCGAGAGACCTAATACATAAACTTAATCAACCCCTACTTTAGCTAGAATCAATCGTATGAGTTATTGTTTATTATTGTGTTTTTCTTAGGAAAATCCCGCCTATTTTGAGGCCATTCCCGTAAAACTCTACTGAGTTATATAGCGACTGTGTTTCGCAATATAGTAATATCCGATTGATTCCGAGTACAAGTCTGGCAAAAACCTTCAGTTCTTGACAGTCTTGGAGGCGCTGTAAGATACAGAATGGGGCAATTTTAAACTGAAAGCCTTGTTAAGGTTTTTAAACAGGCCTAACAAAGTTCTCTGTTACCTGCACAGGGAGGCGGAATCAATCACAATTTATAATTGTTTGACCCCTTATCAGTATTAATTCTTTGTGCATCCTAGAATTAAGGCGACTGTTTTCTGCCTATCTACTGTATTTTAATATATATGTGTGTGTGTGTTACAACGATTAAACAATACTAAATTTCTGCCAATCAAGTTGTTTACATTTTATATTAATTTGCCTTACAAATTAGGGATTTCAAGACGCTTAAGCTATCAACAAAAGTCTAGGCTATCTAAAAGTCTTACTCAAAGTACAGATCACCTTAAGTAAATAATAAATTTTTCTCTCAGCTAAATAAAGTCACAGAGATGGATTGATACTTTACTTTAAGATATTATTGACTATCCTATCATGAGCATTATCTATATTGAAGTTGATGTGGTCTATTTCTAGTAGAGCCTAACACATATATAGCCTACATAGTGGTATATATGTACGCAGTCTGTGGGGGCCCCACGTATTAAAAATATAAATACACATAATTATCGCATCCCGTTGATGCAAGACTGCCCTTGGTAAAGCCCAGAAACCGAGAGACACAGGGGTCTGAACGAATAAGAACAAATCAATAGGTCTTAAATACAGACCACAGGTCATTAATCTACCTGAAGCCCGGCTTAACTGACTGGAGGCTTCCACAAGGGTAAGAACTCGATCTGATAACTTAAAACGCACTGCTCTGTACGGTATCGAACCATTAACTGCATTATTCAATAAGGTCACATATTTTCAAGGTCTCAACAAACAGATGAACTGTAGATGATATTAGTAATTAAAATCTGGTGTTAATACACGCATGAAGCCGGGTCCGTTACACTGTGTGTAAATATATACATAGGAATTTTATTGTTAGTTTTTTATTGTTGTCTCTATTTCGAAAATAAATACTTTTGTTTGTTTGTTTGTTTGATGTTACTGTGTAGTGAGCAGATCCCATTAATTAGCTTGTATGCGAGGTGAGATAAGTACATAACTACACTTGTACAGAGTAATTACTTCATACTATAGTGTAAAATGAAGTCAGTTTCAGAATTACTTTCATTCCAAAGCCTTTTCAGTGGAGGTAGCATTTTAATTAGAGTTTTATAATTATGTTTTTTACCTTTCAAATTACACATCTACTGGCTTGAAGCTGCTACAAATGACACATTAAACATTCTGTCTAATTTTTCAGAGAAAACAGAAATCTTGACAAATTCTAATAAATTTAAACTGCATTTTAGAGGTATTTTCTAATAAAACTATCGACTTATTGTGATTTTTTTGTGTTCTTCCAATACAAAAAAGGTTCGTAGTGAACCCGCTTACAATTCATTACATAAAGCCATTGTGTGCCGAGATACCGAACCCGAAATAATCAAATAAAACTTAAGAAATTCCAAGAATTCGTTCTAGTGCAAGTTTCATACAGCTAATTGAAAGCAAATAATTCTACTATACCATTGTCTACTATACAGGGTGTAACAAAAAGTAAGGACCGAAGTTTAAAGCCCCCCTTATAGTTTGGTCTTAAGGTTTGGGTTTTCAGATTCAAATATAGAACACATAAAAAAAATACGATTAAGTTTTAGAAAAAAAGGCCTAGTAGTAATGCTTAACCTACACAAAACTGTCATGTAGGTTTTGTTTTCTGTCGTCCTAAGGCCATTATGTACGGAGGGAATTGGAATGCATTTGTAGTACCTACCTGCCTTCGACGCGCCGCTGCCGCTGCGATGTCGCGGGCCGTATCGTGGCTGGCTGTAATAAGGTTTTTGTGTGCAAGGAAGGTGTACACAAGGTACGTAGGCCGTTAAATATTTTTTTTTTCATAATAATAGGCACATGCAACAGTCTGTTGTCAATCCGTTGTCTATAAGTCTATAGGGCATTTCGTATTATTTTCTTTAAGAAACCAAATGTCGTCCCATACCTCCCATAACGTTTGATCCTTAATTTTCGTTACACCGTGTATACCACCCACACTTATTCACCATTCATCATCTGATTTCTCTCTTCACTCCTACCCAAGGTGGAAGTGAGAAATCAACCAAATCAAGTGAAACAAAGCGTCTACCAATAGGATTGCCAAAGCAATAACGGAATAATCTGGAAGTACCAGGAGTCAAGGCTGTTCGAACGTGCGATCGGATGTCGAGGAGGTATTTCATTAGGGAACAGTAATTATCCTCAGACGTCTTTACATTGCGAACAGGAGTTCAGAAATACCAGGATATGGCATGACTTATACTCAGGCTTATGACAAAACCACCGTCTTTTCGGGTTTAGCAGTACCAGACCAATATAATGAGATTGGTAACGAAACAATTCATCATTATCATTATCATATCAGCCCACACACGTCCATTGCTGAACAAAGGCCTGCCCCATACGCCACAAATAGCAGTCCTGAGTCGCGTCCATCCATCGACTCCCTGCTACCGCTACCCATCGACTTCCTGCAACCGTTACTGTATGCAATCAGCTAAACAAAATTCCTTGTTCATAACTACTTATGTACTTTATTGTACATACCTACATAATATGTACCTATAATAGTAGTACCTAGTAGCACTAGTAGCTGTGCAGACAGACGCTGTGGAGAACTTCCTGATGATGAAGGCCAGACTCTCGCTGCGCATCGAGAAGCTGGACTCCCGCCATAATGTTAATTTATGGTGAGAATTCCAAATGGAAATCTGTCGACTTTCTTGTGTGAGGAGTTTCGGCCGAGGGGTGTCAAGTTCCGACGGTTTACTGGCCGCCTGCTAGGGGACACCGCCGTGCATCGTCGTCAGCTGACACCTTGATTGCGAAATTTACACGTCGCGTCGCCGCAATAATAATTTTCGTGTTATAAATCAGGTATTGATATTTTATGTATGTTAGTTTTATGGGACCGTAGAATATGATTATTAAGATCTATAACTGTTCTAAGTTGTCTGAAATATTATTTATTAATTTGATTTATTATTATTATATTTTTTTTTTGTAATTTTAGGTCATAAGTTAGTTTTGGGGACAGTAGCAGCTGAAGCAGGAACGGGAATGGACCAAAAACGCATACTTTCAAACCAATAATCAGAAAGGTTTATCTTTAATTATTATATTCTAGTGTCCCAGGGTGAATTTGTCTTCAGTAATACCGTCAAATCGGTAAAGTACTCATTCTTATAATCACGAATCCTTTTATACGTCCTTTCCAGTTTTCTCCAACTCCTTGATGTCCTCAGGCTAGATATCCGCAGTCACCAGGCTTTATGGAGTCCAATTAGAGTGCTTTGAGCAGCCGTCGGTCGCCTATTGGACACTAACGGACGTCTTACTAGCTCTATTAACATAATATATGTATAAATGTCAGTAACTAATTATTGGCAGCGGTTTGGCACGCGCTCCATCGATATAAAAATTTGACAATTTAATTTTATTCTAGGATCTACATGCCCGTTCAGTAAATTTGCCGTAAAGGTTGGAGGCGGGCTAAAAATGATGAGAGAGTTTATGGTGCTATAGAGTGCATTTGGGGAGATATAGCGATGTCCAGCTGTGGACTAGCATAGCATGGGCTGATTAATACTGATGATGAAGTACCAACTGCATTACGTGATAGCATATAGAGGTATATTACACTCTAATACTACTAATTAATTCTAATTCCATCTCAATTGTTTTGATTGTAAATACTAGCTCTAATTTGTTTATTTTAATTGACTTGTAATTTTCTGTGTTAGCAAAGAAAATTACAATCTATCTACACCCACTTATAAAAAAACTGTAACAGGTCCGATTCTGTACATTAAAGATATTTTGGATTTTTTTTTTGGAGGACTCTCTTTTATCGATACTGAGGCCAAAACTTAATTTTTTTCATGTTTATCTGTCTGTCGGTTTGTATCTTGGCCGCGCATCATGCCGAAACTACTGAAAGAATTCAAATGAAACTTAGAATTCATTACCAATTCCAAAAACTTCAATGTCCAATTCTGCACATTGAAGTTTCTTTTTTTGCACAGGCAGCGCAGCGTTTCTTTTTATGGGAAAAACTGTGGTCAAATGTGAATACCTAATTAGTCGCCTGCCGACTAATTAGAGAATTAAAACATTTGTTCGCAATCGCGATCGAAGTCGCGGGTCATCATCAACCTATCTTAGTCCACTGCTGGACATAGGCCTCCCCTAATGAGCGCCATAGCGCCCTGTCTTCAGCTTGCCGCATCCAGCATCTGCCTGCAGTATTTCGCTGATCGTCACCCCACCTGGCCGGAGGGCGTCCTACACTACGTTTGCCGAGTCGCGGTCTCCACTCGAGAACACGTTTACCCCAGAGCGGATGTCGGTTCTTCGCGTGATATGGCCGGCCCACTGCCACTTCAGCTTGCTTATTCTCTAAGCTATGTCGATAGCTTGTTTCTCTGTCGGATGTATTTGTTACGAATCCTATTATTTATGCATATTATTATTATATTAATTACTATCCTTCAGAGAAACTCCGAACATAGCTCTTTCCATAGCTCGCTGAGCGAATTTGAACTGGTGGACCAGCCCTACCGTGAGTCGCGGGTACAGCCAGTCAAATAATAAAAACAAATTAGAACTAGTAGTATTTACAATTGAAACAATTAAGCTAACTGCAGACTGTTGCAAACAATCTACAGGTAGCTCAACTGATTCATATCAATACCAGTCGGAAGCGTCTGTTCGTTAATTAAGGTTAATTTTCCATCTTCGTAAATTTCAGTGCAACTAGAGGAAGCTTAGACTTACATATTTATTTGAACAAGAATTCTCACTAGTGTAATCTCATAATATCAGCCAAATTGATGTGTAATGATATATTAATTATAATAATGTATATTTTATATATATATATATATTAATTATCTAATGATATATAATTTGTAATGTAATGATACTTTTTTCAATATACTATAATTATTATTAACCCATAAACTTAGCTCCAATAACTCAGAACTGTTGCAACTTTGTCGCACTAAGAAAAAAACTGAGGGACTTTTGAAACAATGCCAACTTTATCCGGGCGTTATATTAATTAAACAAGGACGGCTGGAAAGAAAATTTATTCTAGACAACTCATTTAATTGGACCCTGACGTTCCGTTACGTAGGAAGCAGGCTTTAAAAAAGCTTTCAAAATTTTTATTTTTCTAACCAGTCGACTGGTTAGAAAAATAAAAATTTTCAACCAAACGACTGCAGTCGTTTGACCACGATCTCACCTGATGGAAAGTGACGATCTATCCGACGATGTATCAGGAAGGTCTGTGACACTTCTTATAAAGAATCACAGTCGCATATAACTGTCATTACGACGTTGTTTTAGGTTCACAAAGACTACTTCCTAAAATGTCAGTTTTTCACGCGCGATAGAGCGTCAGCGAAATTCGGAAAGAAACGAGCAACGCATTAGTGAGTGTTTTTGATTTTAAGTGGGACCGTACGAGGGCACCCTTAACTAGAGGAAATTAAGGTGCAGTTTCTTTTGAAATTTCAGCTCTTTTTTGGAGAAAAACCTTTTTGCATCAAAACAGCTTATGCACTAAAGCGTGAGTAGCGGTTTAAAATGCATGAAATTGGTAATAAAATTGTTTGCTAATCGACTCAGCTCCTTGTACCTAAGGAACATTTTATTGTATCGGATAAAAAAAATCTGGGCAGTGGAAGGTAGTCAAATCTAATAATATGTAGGTATTCTCATACAACAGGATAAAACAAAATTCCTCCAACAAACATTCTAATTGCACATTAAATAACTACACAGTCCCCGATAACCGAGTCCAGTTTTCATTTAACTGTTGGTGTGCGATACTACGTAATAAAATCACTGCTGTTAAGATCTACCATGGAACATTAAATAGTGAAAAGTATCAAATTATATTGAATTTGGCTGTAGAAGAAGTGGATAGTACCATTCCATTAAGCGATTTGAGTAATGTCATCTTCCAACACCTCTTGATAATTAGAACAGCGAGTAAACGGTTTTTAGATTAGCATTTTTCTGACCGTTGGATGGGCACATAATGGTCCAATTAAATGTCCAACAAGTTCACCTGACATGACGCCAATGGACTATTTTTTATGGGGCTACCTAAAAGGTCGTATTTACGAAACTCGGTACCATACCGTTCAAGAATTAAAAGACGCAGTCTATTTTCACCTCAACAAGATTCACCACCCATTGGTTGTTTAAGGCTACTAAAAGTGTTTTGATACGTGCCCGTACCTGCATACAGCAATATAGGGGCCATATCTAAAGTCTATTTCGATAGTTTTAGTACCGTTTTTGTACCAAATTACTAAGAAATTGTATTTGATTTTTTTTATTAAATTTGTCTAACTTCCGCTGCTCATAATTTTTTCATCCGATACAGTAAAATTATCCTTACAAGGGAACGAGTCGATTAGAGTCAAATTTTATTTACCAATTTGTTTCATTTTAAAGCGCTACTCACGTTTGTCCAAAATTTACTGATGGCAAAATGTTTTTCTCCAAAAAGGAGCTGATGTTTCAAAAGAAATTGCACCTCCGGTTATGGGTGCCCCCCTACTCTCCCAGTTAAAATTACGATTAGGTATAACAGTCACGAGATCAATTTATACGAAATCAAGGGACCAGCTTTCTATGTAAATGCTTCCTCAAAGTGCGAAGTAATATCGTTAGCTTGAATACATAATTTTTTAGTAAAAGATTTTCCTTACTTCAGTTTGTAAAGCAGATTTTAATAACTAGAGTTATTGCAATAACGGGGTAGTCTACTAAACATTATTTAATGAATATTTTTTTGCAGGTTAAGGTAATTCTAAAATTAGGTCTTCATGACCTACGGAGCCGAGACGTGGACACTCACGGTAGGGCTGGTCCACCAGTTCAAGGTCGCTCAGCGAGCTATGGAAAGAGCTATGCTAAAAGTTTCTCGACCTATCCGAGACATTCATATCAAATATATCCGACAGGCAACCAAAGTTATCGACATAGCTCAAAGAATTAGCAAGCTGAAGTGGCAGTGAGCCGGCCATATCTCGCGAAGATCCGACAACCGCTGGGGTGTTTACCCCAACGGTTGTCGGTTCTTCGGTGTTATTTAATGGTGACCGTGACCCGGCAAACGTAGTGTAGGACGCCCTCCAGCCAGGTGGGACGATGACCTACGAAAGACTGCAGGCAGATGCAGGATGTGGCAAGCCAGGGTGCTATATATGTAGGTTGATGATTGATGATCAAATCTAAAAGAGTTCACTAGAGTTTAAGACTATAGTTCTTGTTTTCGTTTGTTGATAAAAAATTTAAATTAAATTATTTATTAAATAAACCGCCAAGTGCGAGTCGATTCGCACACGAAATGCTCCGTACCTACCATAAAAATCAGGCAACTTTTTAAAAGAACATAGAACTTTCACTTGTTGGGAGAACCCCTTAAATATGCAATTTTATTGTACTTTTACTATTTGTTGTACACACAAATACACAAATACAAATTTGAAGTATTAATTATTCTTAGGAAATTTCATGTGTTTCTATTGTAGTTCAAGAGTTGTTTTTTCAAGCCTTGACAAACAAAGAGAAAAAATTGGGAGAAAAATCACTTTTTGTATGGAATGGATATTTATTTCAGTTATATTATTTGTTGTTATAGCGGCAAGAGAAATACATATTCTCTGAAAATTTCAACTGTCTACCTCTTACGGTTCATGAGATAGAGACCTGTGACACACGGACGGACGGACGGACGGACAGCGGAGGCTTAGTAATAGGGTTCCGTTTTCAGCCTTTATGTACGGTACCCTAAAAAACAACATGAGTAATTACGAATTTACCTACCTACCTGGAGGTACTCGGAAAACGAAAATCAAATTCTAATTTGTTTTCGTGCAAAACCTACTTTGACTCAACTGCGGTTTGTACATTCTGTTAACGAAATATATTTATTTAAATCGATAAAGTGGTTAACTTTTTATGCTAAAAGCACATGATAGATAAATATCAGTAGGTAATAAAATACAGGTTTTATGTATATAAAGGCAGGCATATAACCAGAAGTACCTAGGCGGCGTGACTCAGGGGTTCTGATGATGATGATAATGATGTATAAATTTACCCTTTTATGGTGAAGATTTCGGATTAGCTTTCGAGTATGCATGTCTCTGGCAACAAAGACCCTTTGTTTTCACAAAAAAAGGCTCTAACATAAAAATTAATTGTCAACGCCCAAACTACAAAGTTATCTACAGTCAGCTTAAGATTTGATATTGATAGTCTACAATCATAGATATCATAAGTCCGACTGGACTTATGATAGGTTGCCTGGAAGAGATTGCTCAAAGCGATAAGGCCGCCCTTTGTACTTCCTTGTTTCTCAGCATTTTCTTCTGTATTATATTTTGTGTTTGTGTGGTACAATAGAGAGTTATCTATCTATAGATCTGGCCGTGGCAGTCGTAGCGTAAGAATATACCCCCGACTTAGGAAACCAGAATATATTTTATCTGAGCATCTGGTCGAAGCGATGCGTGACCCGAGAGCAGGTGGGTATCTTGCGCAGCGCATCAGCATTGCCATACAGCGGGGCAATGCAGCCAGCAGCGTCTTGGGGACGCTCTGACTGGTATTGATATGGATCAGTTGAGCTACCAGTAGATTGTTTGCAACAGTCTGCAGTTAGCTTAATTGTTTCAAATGTAAATACTAGTTCTCATTTGTTTTTATTATTTGATTGTAATTTTCTTTGCCTTATGTTGCCTGAAATTAATGATTATAAATGATTATTATATTATAAGTACCTTTTACGGACTTTTACTTAGCTCCCATGCAAGTAAATGAAATATATTCGCTCATTTCTGTTTGTGAGTGTACGTCCGAGGTTTATCGAAAAAGCGTGACATAAAAAGGCCACGTCCGTAAAATTGAGAGCGAAATTAAAAAAAAGTTGGTTGAAAAATGGTCGGCTTTGTGGCCTTATTCCGACGTGATTTGTATTTGAATTTTGAGCATATTTTATTGTTTTTAACTTATGTTTAGCCGCAGTTTGTTCATAATTTATTATGTACTAAAAAAATTGTACAAATATTTTTTATTAAAAGTACGTTACGCCTTTTGTCTGTAATAAAGTTTATAATTTGCGGTGTGAATGGGCCTCGTTAGACCAGAAGTGGGTGGCCCCAACTTTTAATAAAGGACGTGGGTTCGGTCATTTGGCATTTTTGCATCTTGCCTTTACCGATATTTTATTGATGTTACTCTAATAGTAATAATAGTAATAGATATGTCTTACATATAAGAACACATCAAGATAAACAAGATCCGTCAAGTGCGAGTGGACTCGCGCGCCGAGGGTTTCTAACGGTTGTCAAGTATACCAATATGTACTAGGTACTGGTTAGAGACGTTGCTATTTGATGATACTAAAAAATTAAAGGTACATTTCAGATGTATCGGTTTGCAAACTTCGGATTAGGTATAGAGGGTATTAGTAAAATTTTCGTCTTTTATCAAAATACTTCAAAAACGTACAGACATTTTTGAAAATCATTTCCCCTTTTTTGATCATTTTTCAAAAAGTGTTCTACTTACAGACTTCACTATATTTTTCCTCTAAAATATAGATTCATATCCACAAACACTACATACATTTCAGATGGATCGCTCTGCTTTCGGAGACAGCGGGGCGGGAATGGGTATTTTTTCGCCTTTTTTCAAAATATTTCAAAAAGTATAAAACCTTCAGAAATTTAAATAAACTGTTTTGAGATGTACAAACCAATACCTTTCATTTGATACCCCACTCGGTGAGGGGAAATAATTTTCAAAAGGGGGGCTCCCTTTTTAAAATTATTCCCCCTTTTGACCATTTTCCAAAAAGCGTTCTACTTACAGTCTTCTTTATATTTTTCGAGTAAAATATAGTTCCATATCTACAAACGCTACATACATTTCAGATGGATCGCTCAGCAAACTTCTGAGAGGGGGGAGGGAATGGGTATTTTTAGACCTTTTTCAAAATATTTCAAAAAGTATGAAACCAACAGATAATTTAAAAACTGTTTTTAAATGTTCAAGCCTTTAATTTGATACCCCACTTGACATTGTAGATCTCTTATAAAATTTCGACATCACAATTTGTACGGAAATGTAGGTACATTTTCATTTTTCATTTATTTTTATTTATTTTTCTTTTAATCTGTACAGGCGCACGAAATGTATTATTATTTTAAATTTCACGTTTATTGCTGCTGTAGTTGCTGAGATATTAAAGCCGGAAAAAAGGACAGAAAAAGCGATGCCATAAGGGTTTCGAAACCGATCTCCGATCTTCGAAACCCTAAAAAGTAGGTACCTTGTATGTATATTCTGTGTTTGTGTGCGTAACTGCCTACCATTGTCATTAAAGAAATCTTCTAAGATAACATTTTTACCATCTGTCTTGATAAACCTAAGGATGAAAGTCAAAGTCAAAAGTCAAAGTCTAAGTCAAAAACCCTTTTTTTCCAAAAATACAATAAATGTACACTTAGAAAAAGTCAAATTCTTAATAATTAAACACTGACACGGAAATAAAGTGATATTTTTGATTTCAGTCGCTTTGTTATGTAGATTAAAGTAAAGAAGCGACGAAGAAACCTTTAGCCTGTTAGTTAGTTGTTATTTTTCGAATTTGAGCAAATCCCGTCCCAAGCTTTTTTATCCTCTAAATAATCTGATATTTTATAGTAGGGCACAAGAAGATTTTGACAATTTGTTTGAATTTATTTACTGATAATTTTTGCAACTCACTACGAGTTTTGTTGTAGAAGCGTATACATTGAAAGATAGATTAATTTTGTGTAGTCTAGGTGTGGGCAAAGACTCAGACTAATCTAATTCTTACAATAATTAACGTTATAAATGTATTTATTTGAACTGCGAGGATTAAATAAAAAGTTAATCACAAGTTCAAATGCCTCAAAAGCTAAGAACATATTGTGTTCCTAACCCAGGTAAGGTAGGTGAAGGTTTGTGGTTAGGTAATTACTTTTTTTTTCACCTTGCTGAAATTTAACTAAATGGTTCCAGGAATTTCTGACTCTTACAACATGGTTTAAGCTGATCTCAAAAAGCTTTTTACCCAAAATTCCACGTGTATGGAATCGCGAGCGGGTAACCGTCTATAATTCGTTTCTCCAAGCAGGTCGATAATTCACAACACATATACCTTCTCTCCCGTGATAGATGGCAGTGCAAACCAGGGCTCTACTTAACACAGTCGAGCTTTTCTGACAGCGCCCCCATAGCGCACTGTTGAGAGGCAGTTTAAAAGAATTTAATTTTTTTCCAGTAATATAATAATTTAGAGATTTATCATACACTTAACTCTAAACTGGTATGTTTACAGTAATTGGCATAAAACAGTTACCAAATCATGAAATATTCAAATTGGATTTCATTAGTAATAAAGGTTCCGTCGCTTCATATATTTTGGTTATAATTAACTAGTTTCTGCCCGCGGTTTCGCACGTGTTGTTTCAATGGAAATGTTTAAAGGAACTGTTTTAAGGGATAAAAACTTTGATTCCAGGCTTAGAGCTGCATTTATGCAAAATTTCAGTTTGTTCGGCTCAGTCGTTACGGCGTGAAGAGGTCCATCCAAATATCTAAACATCCAAATTTTGCGTTTATAATATTAGTGTGATGATTTTGTGGTGTGTACCAAATACTTATAGTAGGTACCTAAGTGAAAATCCGTGGTAGAGGTTCAGTTCAAAACTCGGGTAAAGAGGTCCAATATGGGGCAATTTAACAGTTGGCTGCGTGAAGAGGGTGCGATTGAGACGTTCATGTGAGTTACGGTGTCGACGGGCCTACGAGACGTCTCATTTCACGTTACGCTACGTGGTTATTATTCACAGCTGGTTCTGGTTTTTCGTAGGGTTTAGTTTGACTATTAGAAGATTTTACACAAAAAACAATGTATTTGAATTCGAAGTTAGAAAGTTAAAGCTTCTTTTACCTACTTACTTTTTTCAGTCAATCTCGGATCTACCCAGAATAAAGAGTTTGGCCAACGAAGATAGATAGATAACACTTTTATTAGGTTCACACACATAAAACACAGGAAAAAAAAAACAGATGAACAAAACCAGTATTTAGGTAGGAATAAGAAGACAGGTACAAAATTATAACAAATTAAAAGAAAAAAAATTATATCAAAAGCAAAACAACTAAATTATATTAAATAAATAGGCAACCTACCAACACTGCAGTAGCCCTAGTAACAAGTAGGCAGTCACCGCCAAAATAATAATAAATATTCACGAGAAACTGGCGGGGGCTGCTCACCCGTTTCTGCTCTGCACCGCCGCGGCCGTGGTGAGCCCAAAAGGGTCAGTCTCAGCTCTACGCTGTTCTGCACCAGGATAGTTACAAAACAGCGCTGGTTTGCAGACTGGCCCACTTTGTGTGACACCAGGAGCCGAGACGAGAGGTATTACCATCAGTGATTATTTGCCTTCCATACCTACTGCAACGAAGTGATATTACCTAGGCATATAGTCTGTGATACTCCGATATTTCATATTCCTAACCTACACACAATTATGTGTACAAAGAGATAAAAACCAATCCATTATGTCAATGTCAATAGTAAACCTTATGTCAACGTCAGAAGAAAAAAGAGAGGTTATTTGCACATAACTTTAGATACACGTCAATAAAAGTCAAGCTACGTGGCAAAAAAAATATTTATCTATTCAACAGTGAGTAAACTAACAAAGAAAGGTAATAGTTTGACTCTTTTACCGAAATGTATCGAATACGTTTTACGCGATTTCTGACATTTCTATTACTCAAACCTCAGTCGGACTTTTGATCCAGAAACAGGATCGATTGGCATCAAAAAGTTTTTGTGTAAAATTTTCATTTTCTTGCTGACTGTATTTTTTTTCCAATCTCTGTAAATGCGGTTTAGAATATCTCAAAAAGTTATGGATGATTTCCTAGGAACGTTTTCCTGTAACTATAACGGTTAAGGTACCCGCCCTTACTTTCTTGTCTCAAAAATCCATCCTGTATAAACTACATCAAATTGCAATAACTCACGTAGACATCACGTAGGCGATAAAAATGTGCTTAGTGCTACGAAGCTCTAGGTTGCTACGTGCCGCAATTACATAGTTTACTGAAAATGAAACAATATTGGAGATAAAGAAAATCACGTACAACGTTATTGGTTGGGGTTTTGAAGGGTTTAGAGGTTAAATAGCGATGGGCAATCAATCGGGATCGACATGAGCAAAAGATTAGGTGGCTCGTGTCGTTAACTCTGCGGCTTTCAAAAATGTTCCGTTCCGTTTTTTGTATATTCTACGATAAATAAGTGATTTAGCTAGCAAGTTTTGCTCATATTGTAAGCCATTTGCTATGTACCTATTTGAATACCAACTGGAATCACATCAATCCAAGAGCAAGGACTCTGAACCTGTTATGCACCAAAATAAAGCGAGTTTCATCTTCATTTAAGAATGCGACTAGTGAAGATTCCCAACAATTGAATAAAAGCGATGTTCTTGTTTAGTTATCTCTGCGGCCAAACAAATCAGATTTGATTTATCTTATTGCTAAATTTATTGCTTAGCTTTAAAGAGACTGAATAAGATACGAGAAAAAATCTTCTGGTTAACTGCATTATTCATATTTGCAGTTTTATTAAATTGCTTTTTGTTTTACAACGGTTTAGTAAAAGCTCTTTGCGGTTCATACAATTAAGTTTGTAGTTTATTTTCTTTGTCTTGTCAGCGGTTCTCATAAAATATTAAAAATATCAGTGGTTTCTTTTAAATGTTTTGAGTTTGTTTTGTGTTATGATTATAAAAAAAGTACGTTCAATAAATCAAACAAGGGACGCAACTTAGAAGAAGTCAGTGAAACACATTTTCGTGGAATAAAAATTGGCAGCCATTTAAATTGGAAATCTCATATAAGTATGTAAATAATAAAATCTCCAAGTACTGTTATGCTCTTAATATCGTTAGTCACGTTTCGTCTAAAATTGTAGCAAAAAACGCTTACTACAGACATGTTTTTCCTCAATTGTGCTACGGGGTGATTTTTTGGGGAATTTTAGTTGATTTGCAATCATTATTTGTTATGCAACAGAAATCCATAAGAGCTATCTTTAATTTAGAAAGTACTGAGTCTCTGCGCAATATCTTTAAAGAAAATTATATCCTAACTCTAACTGGTTGGTATTTATATTCTAGAAACATATATATTTGTTAAGTAAAATTCAACTTTTTTTATTATAACATCTAATGGAATAAAAAACTTGAGAAATAAATTTTGTTTTTCTTATGTAGTTTTCAAATAAATAATACTTTATTTTACAAAAGTACCTATAAATCTGCTATTAAAGTATAATAACATACCATTACAAATAAAGCAACTGAATGGAAATATGTTCAATACTAGATTAAGGAAATGGTTTGTTAATAGCACGCACTATACATATATAACATAATGGAGTTCTTTGATAAATAGGCTAGGTTTAAAAATAAGAGGTATTCGCTGTATAAATTCCTACAGACTACATTAATTCGTACAGATAGGAATTTATACAGCGAATTTCTACTATTGAATTTTTAAAATATTGTTAGTCCGAAATTGATAGAATTGTTGTTACCACATTATGATTTTAAGACCTACGGATGTTTTACACAATTTTACAATAAATATTTTCTTATTCTTAAATGCAATCCTTTGTGACTAGAATAATCCCACTAGAACACTTCAGCAAGACTCTTTATGGTATAAAACCTATCTAAAATCAAATCATATTCCCGAGTTAGGGCCATTGGAATCTGACAATATATCTAAAAAAACTTTGATCAAAATATAAAATTTCATCTAAAAAATACTTTATTCGAGCATTTACGATCGTAAACTTGTATTTGTGACTTTTATACGAACTTTCACGGTGATTGGAATATAAACTTGACAAAGCAAAAATAAATCAAATATTTTTGCAATATCTTGGAGTAGTCTGGTAAAATAAGGTGTAGGAGGGTATTTTTATAACGAATGTTACCACAATAGTGTCTACGCACCAAGTGAGCGACTCAACCCGGCGGTTTAGTGCGGCATTTCAGTGTATTAATATTATAGGCAGTCGACAGTATTCTGTCAACATGTCAGCGGCCCGCCCACTTTGGTGAGTAGATAAACTATATTACTACATATTCAGGGCTCAGCACAGGCCACATGAAACAGTTAATTAAAACATTTCAAAATGATCTGAATGCCTCGAGAAAATATGCAAGTAGAGAAAGTCTTTCAGGGTCAAATGGAAAAGCGAAAGCATAACTTTCATATTAAATTGTACCAATTTATTTAATATACATAAGTACAATAACAGAACAAAACAATTACAACTAGTATATACACTTATATCTATTTC